>JAEIFZ010000201.1:0-600000 GCA_018904035.1 Zaprionus ornatus
ATATAATAATTATATTCATATATTTAAATAAATATATGTATATTATTTAAAATAATTATATTATAAATGAAAATAAATATCTAATGAAAGAACAAATAATAATAAAATTTAATAAGGAAAATAAAAATAAACAAAATGTGGAAAAAGAATAAATATAAATCAAAGAAATAATAAATTAAACCTGCAAGAAATTCCAGCGAAAATTCCAATTTGAATCGCGGAAACGAACCGATACCGATGTTCACGTACAATCACACACACTTCAGAAGAGTCTATACACATATATGTATGCATGCACAAAAATACGTTACGCTGTGTACCGCACTTTTCTAAAATTGCGCGCCACGTTCCGGGCAGGGCGCAATCATTCACACGCATAAAAAATGTTCCGTTAACGCATAACAATCACACACGAGGATTTACTTATTATATACTCGACTTATATTAATTTGCATTAAATGTTAAATGTATCACGAACACGCGAATTAATTATATATTATTTTATATTTAATATCGAAAATACAAATGATAATCGACAATCGACGACGACACCGAACACGCCAATCGCAAACTACAAATTAACATAACACTGAAGCGCGCTGCCACCTTGCAACAATTTTGATACGTTGCCAATAATTTATCGCCGCAATTAAAAAGTGCGCGAAACCTTAAATTTATAATAATGATCTATAGAATCTAATATACATACAAAATATACATATATTAAAAAAACAAAGTAGAAGAAATGTTAGTACATTTTTTTATACCCTTGGACCATTGAAAATGGTCAAAAAAGGGTATACTAACTTTGTGCAAATGTATGTAACAGGCAGAAGGAGGCGTCGGAGACCCCATAAAGTATATATATTCTTGCTCAGGATCAATAGCCGAGTCGATTGAGCCATGTCCGTCTGTCTGTCCGTCTGTCTGTCTGTCTGGATGAACGCGCCGATCTCAGCTATTACAAAAGCTACGGACACCAAATTTAGCATGAAGATTCCTGTATACCATACGCAGATCAAGTTTATTTTCAATTTGGAATAACACGCCTACCGCCCCCGCAAACCGCCAATTTTGGTTTACATTGCTATTTACATTCGAAGAACTCATTTCTTAACGTTCTGCTTTAGCATATATATAGATAAATAATATATGAACTTATCCTCCAAATTGCAATCCGATCAGACAATAAACACTGAAGTTATTAGATAAACCATTTCGACACTTCGACCAGCAAAGAACTTGTCGATGACGTCAGAACTAAATTCCTTATGCATGAAAGAAAAGGACAACGATGCGAGCGCGAAGCGCGAGCTGTTTCTCGACTCTTCTTTTCCATGCACATGTCAATTATCGAAAATACATGTGCATAAATATATGCCAACACTCAACCAATAGGTGGCGTATATATGAATATGAAGAAAGCAAAGAAGTTGTCGATGACGTCAGAACTAAATTACTTGTGCATGAAAGAAAAGGATAAACGATGCGAGCGCGAAGCGCGAGCTGTTTCTCGACTCTTCTTTTTCATGCACATGTCAATTACCCAAAATACATGTGCATAAATGCAAACACTTATACATACTTAATTTGTGTTCACACATGCATATGTAAAATTATATACAACCAATAGCGTGGTTGATCGGCATGCATGAATGCAGGTATTTACTAGATTTCTAATATAGACATATTATTATTATTATTTAATAATTTATATATTGACTTTTTATTAAATAAATATTAATTTAGATTTCACGATATATTATGAGCTATCATATCGATAGCTTTTAATATATATTAAACATATCAATATATATTTCATATGTTTTGCATATAAATTATATTAATATGTGTAAATTATATTATATCCCCACGTCTATTGAAACTATGTTTGAAAAAAATGTACTAACATTTCTTCTACTTTGTTTTTTTAATATATGTATATTTTGTATGTATATTAGATTCTATAGATCATTATTATAAATTTAAGGTTTCGCGCACATTTTAATTGCGGCGATAAATTATTGGCAACGTATCAAAATTGTTGCAAGGTGGCAGCGCGCTTCAGTGTTATGTTAATTTGTAGTTTGCGATTGGCGTGTTCGGTGTCGTCGTCGATTGTCGATTATCATTTGTATTTTCGATATTAAATATAAAATAATATATAATTAATTCGCGTGTTCGTGATACATTTAACATTTAATGCAAATTAATATAAGTCGAGTATATAATAAGTAAATCCTCGTGTGTGATTGTTATGCGTTAACGGAACATTTTTTATGCGTGTGAATGATTGCGCCCTGCCCGGAACGTGGCGCGCAATTTTAGAAAAGTGCGGTACACAGCGTAACGTATTTTTGTGCATGCATACATATATGTGTATAGACTCTTCTGAAGTGTGTGTGATTGTACGTGAACATCGGTATCGGTTCGTTTCCACGATTCAAATTGGAATTTTCGCTGGAATTTCTTGCAGGTTTAATTTATTATTTCTTTGATTTATATTTATTCTTTTTTCCACATTTTGTTTATTTTTATTTTCCTTATTAAATTTTATTATTATTTGTTCTTTCATTAGATATTTATTTTCATTTATAATATAATTATTTTAAATAATATACATATATTTATTTAAATATATGAATATAGTTATAATATATATATATCTATTTAAATATATGAATATATTTATATATATAAATAAATATACTAACTTTATTTTATATATATAACTATATATTAATTTTTGATAAATATATATTCAAATTAAATTAATTTATAAGAATTTTATTTTTAACATACCTATATATTATTTTAAAACTTATATATTAGAAGATGCCTAGACTTAAGAGAAAGTCAGCTTGCAATAGGAGTCAAACACAGCGAAAAAGAAATCGTTTGAATAGGTCAGATATAGACTTTTCTGAGCAGGAACGCGTAAATAATCTAGAGGCACATAGAGAACGTAGGCAAAATTTCGAATTTAGGGAAGCTGAAAGGGTTAGAGATAGTCAACAGCATCGAGTCCGCAGAAGTAATAGAACATTTAGGGCCGTTGAGCAATTCGTCACACTACTCTTCAGGCTTCTTCGCCAATCAGATTACAAGAACAACTTGCTGACACTTCGCGTCGTTCGAGGCGCAGGCGAGATGCTGACCTTCGATCTCAGGAAAGAGAGCAGGATGCAGTTCGTCGCCGTGTACGTCGCAGTGATTCTGCAATTAAAACAGACGAACAACTTGCCAACACTTCGCGTCGTTCGAGTCGCAGGCAAGATGCTGAGTTTCGATCTCAGGAAAGAGAGCAGGATGCAGTTCGTCGCCGTGTACGTCGCAGTGATTCTGCAATTAAAACAGACGAACAACTTGCCAACACTTCGCGTCGTTCGAGTCGCAGGCAAGATGCTGAGTTTCGATCTCAGGAAAGAGAGCAGGATGCAGTTCGTCGCCGTGTTCGGCGAACTGATCATTCAACTAGAAATGCCGAACAACTTGCCAATACTTTGCGTCGATCGAGGCGCAGGCAATGTCCACAATTCAGGTCCAACGAAAGCGGACGAGATGCTGTTAGAAGGGCGATTCAGCGACAAAATCAGGAGACGCGAATTTTAGAAAGGGCAATAGATAGAAGTCAAAGGTCTCAGGTTAGAAACAATCCTATTCGTAGGATTGTTGAGCAGGCACGCAATACTAGTGCACGCCGCAGTGCTCGAATTCGAGCTCAACGTGAGGCCTTTGAAGCCCATAGGAATATGTCGCAAAGAGTGAGTCTATATAGGAGTATTTGCACCAATAGGATAGCAGAGAATAGGAGAAACGCGTCCCGCAATAGAGTGGACCGTGCGAATACCCTTCCAGATGACAGGATATCGCAGGTTAAAACTAGTTTAGATTGCCTAATAGCCAATTTTAATAAGACAGTCAAGCAGGGACCCGATCAGGTTTGCATATGTTGCAAAGGTTTGTGGTTTCCACATCAAGTGGACAAAATTTCGCGTGAGGTCAAAGAGGAAAAGTGTACTGAGGCAGATAGTGTTGATATTTTGTATCTTTCCTCTATGTTTCCATCCCATAATAATAGGTTTAGCTTTTGCAAAACCTGCAGCCGCAGTATTAAGTCAGGGAAAAAACCAAAGGCTTCTATTACAAATGGCCTAAATTTTCCGGAGCTTCCGGAATGCCTGAAAGGCTTGACGCCTCTAGAAGAAAGGCTGATTTCTCCCCGTCTTCCTTTTATGATCATAAAGTCTCTTGGATATGGACGTCAAAGTGCCATTAAAGGAGCAGTGATCAATGTGCCAATTCCAGTTGCAAATGTTGTAACTTCCCTTCCCAGGGCATTTAATGAAGCCGAAGTAGTTTAGATTCATCTTAAGCGTAGGATGGAGTATAACCATGATTTCATGGCTGAAACCATAAGGCCCTCAAAGATAGTTGATGCAATTCGGTATTTAGTGAACACAGAACTTTATAAGAAGCACCAGGTTACTATCAATGAGCAGTGGTTGTCTTCTTACTCAGCTGAGACTGTACCATTTGTTGCGTCAGCAGACGACAGGGACATTGTGTGTCAAATGTTAGAAAAGGCAGCACAACCTAATGAGCATAGAGTAGTAGAAGAAGAGGTAGAGTTGAATCCAGGAGGTCAAGAAACCTTCATGGAAAATGTCCCTGTTGAAAATATAGATATTCCTCGAATTGCTATAGCACCAGGAGAGGGTCAGCGACCTCTTGACATGATAACCGATTGTGATTCAGAGGAGCTGGCTTTTCCCACAATATTTGCAGGCATTAAAAGGAAATGTCAGGAAAGTTTTACAACTATAGTTAGATCAGAGCTTAGGAATTTTGATAGAAGAGGTTGTAGAACTGATAAATTATTTCATAACTTCAAAAAGTTAGAAATGATTAGCATTAGGAATAGCACATCAATTTGCTTACGTAAGCACTCTGCCACTCAAGGCATTTCGGCTGCTGATGTGCGTAATGATGAAACTTTAAATAGGTTAATACTTCATGATGATGGCTATAGGCTTTTAAAAGGTATTCGCACGTCTCCTGCTCATTGGGAGGACGAGAAAAAGAAAGTGATGGCTATGATTAGGCAGGTAGGGCTTCCAACTTTTTTTATAACATTTTCCGCAGCGGAAACTAGGTCGCCGGAGCTTTTAGTCTTGCTATGTAAAAATGTAGACAAGCTAGAAGTATCCGAAGAAGAAGCGTTAAATTTGGGGTTTAATGAGAAAGCTCGTCTCATTAGAGCAGACCCAGTGACCTGTGCCAGATATTTCGATTTTCGATATAGACAGGTTTTAAAACTGATGAAAAAGGAAGGCGGTGTCTTTGGTTGTCACCAGGTCATCAAGTTTTATTGGCGAGTGGAGTTTCAGCAAAGAGGCTCTCCACATAACATGGCATGTTCTGGCTGAAAGACGCCCCAAAGCTCGACCTAAAGAATGAGTCCACATTTATGCCTGTGAAGTCCTTTATTGATCAGTTTATTACTTCTGATTCTAGTTGCCCGGACGTTGCTCCATATTTGGAGTATCAACTCCATAGTCACGGGCACTCTTGCAGGCGAGAAATTAGGTCAAAACAAATTTGTAGATTTGGTATCCCATACCCTCCCATGCCTCAAACAGAAATTCTTCTCCCTTTGAAAGAATATGCTCCAAATTTGGCCGAACATCGTAGGAATTTCGAAAAAATTCAAAGTCTGCTCAACTTCCCATTTGATCGTGAAAGCGTAGAAAATTTTAACGATTTTAACAACTTTTTGTCCCACGATCAACTTAACCTTAGTTATGAGGGCTACATTAATGCTGTAAGATCAAGTATAAAAAAACCAAAAGTTTTTTTGAAGCGATCTTTTGCAGCAATCAAGCTTAACGCTTATAACAAGCACCTCCTTTTGTTGCAGCGAGCAAATATGGATATTCAGTTTATTTTAGACCCCTATGCTTGCTGCAGCTACGTCGTTAATTATATTAACAAGTCTCAGAGAGGTATCTCAATGTTGATGCGTGAGGCAATCAATGAGATTAAAGACAATAACAATGTAACTATTAAGCAAAAGTTACAACATTTAGGTAACAAATTTATATTTGGCACTGAGATATCCGCTTTTTATAGCTACTGCAAATCAGAACGAGGAGCTCGCCAAGAAAATGCAGATGACTTTGACGATGATGTGCCTAGGGCTTCTGAATCAATAGTTTACGCTCTTCGCGATAATAGTGGCTTCATCAGAAAGAGGACCACTGCGTGCATAATTAGGTATAGGAGATTTAATGTCAATACAGAAACAAGTGACTATTTCAGAGAGCTAAAAATGCTTTACGCCCCATGGCGAGATGAGCATTTGGATTTAGTCACACATGACTGTGAATTGTTCTGTAGGGAAAATTCGGAGTTAGTAGAGAACAATCGCAGAAAATATAATTTACTAGATGATAGGGAACTAGAAGATGCTCTGAGCCACTTAACAGAGGAAGCAGAAAATGAGAATAATCAAGTAGGAGAACAGGAAGTGGTAGATGATGGCTTCACAGTTTTAGGATTGCCTGAAATAGATCCACATCTAAATGTTTTAAATGTGGATGGAAATATTGATATGAATGATGAAGATAGTAATGTCCGTTTTATCAAGCTTCCAGCCTTAGTTTCTCAGGAAAGCTTAGCTAATATAGTTAGATCTCTTAATTTAAAGCAGAAGCTATATTTTACACATGCTTTGCATAATGCCAAAATCAATACAGTCTTTTATGAATTTGTTGGAGGCGGCGCCGGAGTCGGAAAGAGTCGACTTATATCAGCAATTTTTCAGTCATTATCCGTAATGTATAACAGTATACCAGGAGCTGATCCGACATCTGTTAAAATCCTCTTATGTGCACCAACAGGAAAAGCAGCATTCGGAATTAGTGGTTCGACACTGCATTCCATGTTTTCACTTCCTGTTAATCAATCTCGCTCAGCACCTCTAAGGGCCTTAAGCCATGATTTAGTTAATAGCCTTCATTCAAGGTTAATCGATCTTAAATTAATTATTATTGATGAAATATCAATGGTTAGCTCTCTAATGTTTTCTTATTTAGATTCTCGTTTGAAGCAAATTTTCAAAAATACTTCTCCTTTTGGTGGTGTTTCTATCATCGTATTCGGTGATCTTAGACAGTTACAGCCTGTAGGAGGTAGTTGGATTTTCGATCCAAATACCACTGCCCCTTACCATGAAATATTTGGTACGTATCTCTGGGACCTTTTTTTGTATTTTGAGCTCACAGAGATAATGCGTCAACGTGACGATCAGCTTTTCGCTTCTGCCTTAAATAATATGGCATCGGGTTGTATGACAGCCGATGATATTGTCCTTTTCCAATCTAGAATATGCGAACCATCGGCAGTGCCCGATGATGCAATTCATCTGTTTAGTAATAATAATGAGGTTGATTTATTTAATGTAACGAAACTTAACTCAATTGCTACTGAGCAATTTTTCTCTACTGCTGAAGATTTTATTAAGGCGGGCCATTTGGAACCAGCTAGGAAACAAAGAATATTAGAAGAAGTGAAGGGTTTTAAAACTTCCGCTACACAGGGACTCTGTACGTCTCTTCTCCTAAAAAATACTGCCAAGTACATGATGACGGTCAATGTAGACACAGGGGATGGATTAGTAAACGGGGCATCAGGTGTGTTGATGCAAATAGATTTCAATACATCCAACACTCCCAACATTTTATGGATGAAATTTACAGAGGAAACTGTAGGAGAATCTGCGCGTTCGAAGTGTACACATCGTACAGATCCTTCATGGACTCCTATTCAGAAAATTGTTCGCAGTTTTTAATAGGCAGTTTCCAATTGTGCCTGCTGAAGGCATCACAATTCATAAGAGTCAGGGAGCTACGTATGGCAAAGTGGTAGTCCATGCTAATTCCAGAATGCAGCGTGCTGCATTATACGTAGCTTGCAGTAGAGCAACTACTGCTTTAGGATTATTCATTATTGGGAATTTTGTTCCTCCTAAGTCTCCCCAAAATAATGATAAAGTGAAAGCCCAATTGAAGAAATTGCGGACTGAAAAACTACTGTGTACTCATTACGATTATTTAATTAACAGTTCTGCCCTTAACATTTTCTTCCATAATACTCAGAGCTTGAATTCCCATATTGAAGATATTCGATCGGACAAGCTGATGCTTCAGTCATCAATATTATGTTTCGTGGAAACTTCCATAAGCAATGAAACTGTAGAAATACCTGGGTTCACTATTGTGGTTCAACTTGAATCAATTAGGCCTTTAACAGGCATCATAATTTATGTAAAGAACGAGCTAGTAGATAGAGTTTCCCATACCTTTAGCAGTAGAAAAACTTTTGGCTCAGTAGTTTTTGAGTTCGGCATATTTAGGTTTGATGCCATAAGTTTTCTTATATTATATAAAAGTCCAGACTTTCCTCTGTCCACATTTAAAATAGAATTTGAGGAGATAATTCATTAATTTTCTCGTTTAGGTGATTTAGGGGATAGCTTGCTAGTTTTAGGAGATTTTAATTTGTGCCTCAAAACCTTTAACAGGTGTAAGAGTATTTATAATTTTTTGATTAGCAAAGGATTAAGGAGTTTGTTAGATTTGAAAACGTCCACTACCAATATGGATACACATATTGATTGGGCGTTTTCAAATATACTAGATAATGAAAAGATTAGTGCTAGGACTTTTGAGGTTTTGCATAGCCATCACAATGGGATATCTGTTAGTATTCAGGCATGAGTTTGTAATGTTTGGAATAGGTTAGAAATTAAGAAATCTAAATGACAGGATATATGTAAATATGTATGTAGGCATATTTTAATAATTTAAATTTAATTATCTAATAGTTAAGTATAACCATTGAATGGAAAATTGGTTTGATAATTATTATTATTTTTTTATTTGTATACCCTTGGACCTTGTTATCGATATTAACCAATTTAAAATTTATAAAGAAATACCGATATCTACTGCTCACACCGCTTTAGGGAATTGCGGCGATAAATTATTGGCAAAATATCGAAATTGAAGCAAGGTGGCAGCGCACTCCAGTATTATTATTAATTTATAGCTTGCAATTAGTATTATACAATTAAATACTTTTTATGGCAACATACGTCCAAGGGTATCCTACTGTCGTGTGCAACTCGACTGTTGCTCTTGTTCAAACATAGTTTCAATAGACGTGGGGATATAATATAATTTACACATATTAATATAATTTATATGCAAAACATATGAAATATATATCGATATGTTTAATATATATTAAAAGCTATCGATATGATAGCTCATAATATATCGTGAAATCTAAATTAATATTTATTTAATAAAAAGTCAATATATAAATTATTAAATAATAATAATAATATGTCTATATTAGAAATCTAGTAAATACCTGCATTCATGCATGCCGATCAACCACGCTATTGGTTGTATATAATTTTACATATGTATGTGTGAATACAAATTAAGTATGTATAAGTGTTTGCATTTATGCACATGTATTTTGGGTAATTGACATGTGCATGGAAAAGAAGAGTCGAGAAACAGCTCGCACTTCGCGCTCGCATCGTTGTCCTTTTCTTTCATGCATAAGGAATTTAGTTCTGACGTCATCGACAAGTTCTTTGCTGGTCGAAGTGTCGAAATGGTTTATCTAATAACTTCAGTGTTTATTGTCTGATCGGATTGCAATTTGGAGGATTTATTTATTTAGTTTATTTATTTAGTTTATAGTCGAACTATGATCAGTCGACTTTTTAAAAGTAAAGAAACAATTAAAATTAGATTTAAATTATTTAAGTTAAATTTTAAACTAGATGTAATTTTAAATTAAGGGTAAAACCTTAAATGTAAAAAAAAAAAAAGAAAAAATTAAAAATTGTGCAAATGTGCAAACTGGGATAAAGAAAAGCCGATCCAACATTTGTTGCAGAGGATTGGGGAAAACCCAGAAAAACCCAATCGGATCAGGAGAGTTAGTGTTAGTAACCAAATGTAAGAGTGTTAAAGCATGCAGTATGTTGAAAGTACTACTATGAATACAAAGAAGACAATTATGTGTTTGACTAAATTCTAGATAAGTGGGCGAGGAGTTGTAATTTTAAGCTAGATATCAAGTTGTTATTGTTAGCTACAATTAAGTATAGTTTATTATAGTCCGAACATAATACCCTAAATGGCTCATGCAGGGCATAGTTCGAGCTACAATTGGGAAGTTTTAGAGGAAGGTAATTACGGGTGATTCTACCAGGGACAGAAAAGTGTAGTCTACTAAGTAAGTCGCTACTATCTATGTCACCTTGGATAAGGTTGTTAATAAATATAACACCAAGCATGGTTCTACGATTAGCTAGAGAAGGCAGATTAAGTAACAAAAGTCTACTAGGATAGGAAGGAAGTCTTGAATTTACATCCCAGTTGAGGCCTCGCAAGGCAAACATTAAGAAGTTTTTCTGTACGGATTCAATGCGGTCTCTATGAACTGTGTACGGATAAGTTCATATATTATTTATCTATATATATGCTAAAGCAGAACGTTAAGAAATGAGTTCTTCGAATGTAAATAGCAATGTAAACCAAAATTGGCGGTTTGCGGGGGCGGTAGGCGTGTTATTCCAAATTGAAAATAAACTTGATCTGCGTATGGTATACAGGAATCTTCATGCTAAATTTGGTGTCCGTAGCTTTTGTAATAGCTGAGATCGGCGCGTTCATCCAGACAGACAGACAGACGGACAGACAGACGGACATGGCTCAATCGACTCGGCTATTGATCCTGAGCAAGAATATATATACTTTATGGGGTCTCCGACGCCTCCTTCTGCCTGTTACATACATTTGCACAAAGTTAGTATACCCTTTTTTGACCATTTTCAATGGTCCAAGGGTATAAAAAATTTGAAGCACTGCAATATACCTGAACTTTGTTACAAAATTAGGTGGCTCTAGCTTACATAGTTTTTGACATAGTTACAGACAGACACGGACAGACAGACAGACAGACATAGCTCAATCAACTCGTTATGGTGTGGGAGATGCCTCCTTCTGCCTGTTACTCACATTTTCGTTCCGACAAACACAAAAGTCTATAAATTTATTTAAAATCCATGGCCTATAAACCTATTTTCCTGTTTTCGCTCGAAGGCAGCTACTCGAGGAACACAAAAGAAAAGTAGCAGACCCCGACCAGGATTCAGTGACCCACATGGCCTATAAACCTATTTTCCTGTTTTCGCTCGAAGGCAGCCACTCGAGGAACACAAAAGAAAAGTAGCAGACCCCGACCAGGATTCAGTGACCCACATTAAGGTGTGCAGGCGACTGGAAACCGAAATGCATTTTGACACTAAGTCTAATTTCGTTTTCCTCTTATACATTCTTATGCATAAACTGTGTGCTACATAAGAAGAATATATGAATAAACTTAAGTTTCTCACTCAAAACTTGGATACCTATGCTTGTATACTATGTATATATAGATATACTTACGTATTCTTCGCGAATGTGAGTCGAACAAATGATCTATCGTTAGACTAAGATCAACGCTGTAAGTTTGAATATGGTTTTATGAAGTTGATTGTTTTATGAAGTCTTTCTATGTCTGAAACGCCATTTTTTGTAATGTTAAGTTTTAGTTCTATGTTTTCTGACTCAAGCCAACGTTTAAGGGCTAAACTGGCGAATGCACCATCTCTGTCTGCTTTTAAGAGTTTGTGTTTTGCTAAGTGGTTAAATATGCGCATAAGAGCATTTTTGCATTCTAACCAATCTTTTGTTTTTATCTGTTCGGTGGTGTCAAATTATGAGTATATGTCTATGCAACTTAGGTAGTGATTGCCCTCAGAAGAATAAATATCTATTACGAATTTATTGCGGCAATGTTCGGGTCTGGGAGTAACTTTCATTGGCATTTCTGTGTTACGATGTTCCGTTTTTGCCAAGTTGCAAATTTAACATTCGTTAATTATTATTATATTCTGGATAAGGAGTTAACTATCGGGGAAATAATATGTTTCGTCGAAGAGTTTATTAGTTTTCTGAATTCCCAAACCAATTCTTTGAACTGCGCATACGTGGGGACGTTTTTTAGTAAAACGAGACTTCGGAATATTTTAGTATATTTCGGATTCATGGTGTCCTTGTACGCACTTTGAAGCATGTCGAAAACTGCATTGCTGTCGATGTACCATGGCACTGTTTTTAGAACAAAAATGATCGAGTAGATACTGTTTAGCGGTCATTTCCTTATATGAAAGGTGTATAATTTGTTTTTGAAATAAGTCTCGTATTGTGTATTATTATTGGGACCTTCTGTAAAAATTATTTTTCGTTTGTGATAATTAATGGCTTTCTCAGATAATCCTATTAGATTGCTACTATCTTCTTCCGCGTTATGCTGCGTGGATTCCCCAAAAAACGCCTGTTCTATTTCAATTCTCGAAAGTGCATCCGCGACATGGTTTTCTTTTCCTTTGGTGTACCTTATGTCGAAGATGGTTCGCTGCCTGTGGTTTGTAGTAGAGAATCAATTGCGTCCTTAATTCGATCCAACTGGCGAAGTTGTTGGCTCCAAGTGTGCGTATGACATCGCCACTGATGTTTCGCTCGATGTGTCCGTAAATTATCAACTTCTGCCTTTCGTCTGTAGTCTGGTACAGTGCCAAGATGAAGTCAATACGACTAACGAACGTACACGTATACAGGGTGCTCGGATCTCTATTGAAGTTTTTGACAGCGTATATCTGTCTTTTGACCTGACTCATATTTGAGTCGGATAGTACTATTGGGGCTGGTGTTGCTACTGCCATTGTTTCGGTTTATGTGAGTTTAGATGAGTTTGTGATTTCACTTGAAATGGCTCGTGTCTTAATTGAACAAGGAGTTATGTCTTCACTGTTTTGTGGGTTTATGTCTGTAATTGAATTGGGTTGTGTCTTGATACGTAGTTCACCTATTTCTTCTGCGTTTATTTTGTTGTAGTTTTATGTTTTGTGTTGCAGTCATTTACAATGTTTATATTATTCACTTATTTTTACTATGTTGATTTTATTGTAGTTTTATGTTTTGTGTTTCAGTCACTTAAAAATGTTTATGTTATTCACTTAATTTTTTCTATGTTGATTTTGTTGTTGCGCGCTTAGCAGTTTCACTTAGTATTGAGTAAAATTTATGGATTTATTACTCAGTGAATTCTAAGGCGTCTTCTAAAAAATGTTCTGTTATTTTTAAGTTGTTTCACAATCACTTCGTATTTACACGTCAGGGTTTAATCTTTAGGTATGAACCACTGTTTCGATGTTACCGACGCGATTTGCGAATGTTCTTTAGCGGATAATAATTAAAGAATTGAATAGTTTAGTTATCGCATCAATAATTACTATCAATATTACTACCGGCTGCGCCACTTACGTATTCTTCGCGAATATGAGTCGAATAAATGATCCGTCGTTAGACTAAGATCAACGCTGTAAGTTTGAATATATGGAATTAAATACGAACATATTCGAAGTAAAACCACTTTATTGTTTTACTGTCAGCTTAAGACTAAATGTACAGAGTTTTTGTTCGGCTCGAAGTGAGTCGTGAGAGACGGAAATGTCTAGTCAACAATTTTGCAGAATTTGTTCTGTTAGGTGCATACAAAAAGAAAAATGTAATTATACAACAATCATAATCATGCGCTTCAAGTTTTATGTTACGTTACGTACCTATGCATGCGCAAGACTGTATGTGCAGCGTTTCTGCTAGGTTGAGTTTACTGACAGCGTAGTATGTGAAGCATATTATGCTACTATATATGGTACATATACATATGTATATCAATTAATCCGATAAGGATAAATAAGTTGCTGCAAAATAAAAAGTTTATTACAAAATTCGAATATTTCTTCTATATAGCAATGGTAGAGAAGTTTCCCAGCGGAATTAAAATACATAATATACATGTGTATAGTGACGTTATGGAACTTGTATAGTGACGTTATGGAACTTGTATAGTGACGTTATGGAACTTGTATAGTGACGTTATGGAACTTGTATAGTGACGTTATGGAACTTAATAAAAACACAAAGCCCATCAGCACACTATACACTCTCGCTACAATATAAATGTATCAGCACAATAATACAGAACTGTACCACATTGCATTCCAATACAAACCTGTCGAACGCTACAGTCAGGTGCTGACTGTATAAGGCCATGGATTATATTACTATATACCGTAAAAAACTTTTGTTAATAACGGTATAGAATCACGGCTCGAATTCGCTACCGATTACCAATACTAGCGAGAACAACAGTCGAGCGGCGCGCGACAGTGGGATACCCTTCGACGTATGTTGCCATAAAAAGTACATAATTGTATGATACTAATCGCAAGCTACAAATTAACCATATCACTGCAGTCCGCTGCTACCTTGCATCAATTTCGATACGTTGCCAATATTTTATCGCCGCAATTTCCTAGCGCGCGAAAGACTGCAAAGAGCGGTGTGAGCATTATATATCGGTATCTCCTTATAAATTTTAAATTGGCCAATATCGATAACTCGCAATATATCGAGTTATCAAAATTAATATTTATTTTATTGCATCTTATGGTTTTGTATTTTTTACTGTTCCTAAAATATGAATTACTAAATAATAATTATACGTGCACTTACTTGTATTTTTTACTGTTCCTAAAATATGAATTACTAAATAATAATTATATGTGCACTTACATATGTGCATATTATGATATTATGAATATGTACACATGCAAGTAAATACAATACTTGCATACATTCATATCGATCTACCACGCCACCTATTGGTTGTAAAACAATGTACGAGGTATGTTCAAAAAGTGAATATGGTGGCTGAAGCATGATTGTGGTGTTGTTTTTGGCCAAAAAATCTCTCACAAGCAAAGATGAGATGTTTTTCCACAATGCTGAACGTTTTATTTGTATTGCTTCTCGCAAACGGCGCATAACTTCAATATAGTACTGTTTATTGACCGTACGACCATATGGTAAGAACTCCTGATGTACCACGTCATGGTAATCGAAAAAAACAGTGAGCAAAACTTGGACATTTGATCGAACTTGATCGAACCATGATTCGTCACCAGTTATGACCCTTTTGAGTACATCATTCAACAGCTCTTGCACATGCGACGGTTCTTTTGGTCAAAATTTATCAAATAATCGCCGAGCACGCAAAACATTTATAACCTTTTTGCCTCTCACAACCAAAAAAAAAAAAATGACATTCACTTGAATCTTAAAACAGATATTCGGGAAGAGTGTACCAACATAACAAAACAAAAAAATCGATAATCGAAAATAAAAAGTCGAAATTTTAAAAGTCACCTTACTTTTTGAACACAAACATAGGTATGAATATGCGTATACAAATTAAGTATATAAGAGTTTTAACCTATGTATATGCACATGTATTTTCGGTAATTGAAATGTGCATGGAAAAAATAAGTCCCTTTCTTTCTTGCACAAGTAATATAGTTTTTTCATTGCTTATGGAAGTTTCCACGAAACATAATATTGATTACTGAAGCATCAGCTTGTCCGATCGAATATCTTCAATATGGGAATTCAAGCTCTGAGTATTATGGAAGAAAATGTTAAGGGCAGAACTGTTAATCAAATAATTGTAATGAGTACACAGTAGTTTTTCAGTCCGCAATTTCTTCAATTGGGCTTTCACTTTATCAATATTTTGGGGAGACTTAGGAGGAACAAAATTCCCAATAATGAATAATCCTAAAGCAGTAGTTACTCTACTGCAAGCTACATATAATGCAGCACGCTGCATTCTGGAATTAGCATGGACTACCACTTTGCCATACGTAGCTCCCTGACTCTTATGAATTGTGATGCCTTCAGCAGGCACAATTGGAAACTGCCTACGGTCAATGTTAATTTGTGCGTTATTTGAATATTGAAAACTGCGAACAATTTTCTGAATAGGAGTCCATGAAGGATCTGTACGATGTGTACACTTCGAACGCGCAGATTCTCCTACAGTTTCCTCTGTAAATTTCATCCATAAAATGTTGGGAGTGTTGGATGTATTGAAATCTATTTGCATCAACACACCTGATGCCCCGTTTACTAATCCATCCCCTGTGTCTACATTGACCGTCATCATGTACTTGGCAGTATTTTTTAGGAGAAGAGACGTACAGAGTCCCTGTGTAGCGGAAGTTTTAAAACCCTTCACTTCTTCTAATATTCTTTGTTTCCTAGCTGGTTCCAAATGGCCCGCCTTAATAAAATCTTCAGCAGTAGAGAAAAATTGCTCAGTAGCAATTGAGTTAAGTTTCATTACATTAAATAAATCAACCTCATTATTATTACTAAACAGATGAATTGCATCATCGGGCACTGCCGATGGTTCGCATATTCTAGATTGGAAAAGGACAATATCATCGGCTGTCATACAACCCGATGCCATATTATTTAAGGCAGAAGCGAAAAGCTGATCGTCACGTTGACGCATTATCTCTGTGAGCTCAAAATACAAAAAAAGGTCCCAGAGATACGTACCAAATATTTCATGGTAAGGGTCAGTGGTATTTGGATCGAAAATCCAACTACCTCCTACGGGCTGTAACTGTCTAAGATCACCGAATACGATGATAGAAACACCACCAAAAGGAGAAGTATTTTTGAAAATTTGCTTCAAACGAGAATCTAAATAAGAAAACATTAGAGAGCTAACCATTGATATTTCATCAATAATAATTAATTTAAGATCGATTAACCTTGAATGAAGGCTATTAACTAAATCATGGCTTAAGGCCCTTAGAGGTGCTGAGCGAGATTGATTAACAGGAAGTGAAAACATGGAATGCAGTGTCGAACCACTAATTCCGAATGCTGCTTTTCCTGTTGGTGCACATAAGAGGATTTTAACAGATGTCGGATCAGCTCCTGGTATACTGTTATACATTACGGATAATGACTGAAAAATTGCTGATATAAGTCGACTCTTTCCGACTCCGGCGCCGCCTCCAACAAATTCATAAAAGACTGTATTGATTTTGGCATTATGCAAAGCATGTGTAAAATATAGCTTCTGCTTTAAATTAAGAGATCTAACTATATTAGCTAAGCTTTCCTGAGAAACTAAGGCTGGAAGCTTGATAAAACGGACATTACTATCTTCATCATTCATATCAATATTTCCATCCACATTTAAAACATTTAGATGTGGATCTATTTCAGGCAATCCTAAAACTGTGAAGCCATCATCTACCACTTCCTGTTC
Source organism: Zaprionus ornatus (assembly GCA_018904035.1). Taxonomy (NCBI): domain Eukaryota; kingdom Metazoa; phylum Arthropoda; class Insecta; order Diptera; family Drosophilidae; genus Zaprionus; species Zaprionus ornatus. Next base: position 17,320 of record JAEIFZ010000201.1, read on the forward strand.
TCCTACTTGATTATTCTCATTTTCTGCTTCCTCTGTTAAGTGGCTCAGAGCATCTTCTAGTTCCCTATCATCTAGTAAATTATATTTTCTGCGATTGTTCTCTACTAACTCCGAATTTTCCCTACAGAACAATTCACAGTCATGTGTGACTAAATCCAAATGCTCATCTCGCCATGGGGCGTAAAGCATTTTTAGCTCTCTGAAATAGTCACTTGTTTCTGTATTGACATTAAATCTCCTATACCTAATTATGCACGCAGTGGTCCTCTTTCTGATGAAGCCACTATTATCGCGAAGAGCGTAAACTATTGATTCAGAAGCATTAGGCACATCATCGTCAGTAGCTATAAAAAGCGGATATCTCAGTGCCAAATATAAATTTGTTACCTAAATGTTGTAACTTTTGCTTAATAGTTACATTGTTATTGTCTTTAATCTCATTGATTGCCTCACGCATCAACATTGAGATACCTCTCTGAGACTTGTTAATATAATTAACGACGTAGCTGCAGCAAGCATAGGGGTCTAAAATAAACTTAATATCCATATTTGCTCGCTGCAACAAAAGGAGGTGCTTGTTATAAGCGTTAAGCTTGATTGCTGCAAAAGATCGCTTCAAAAAAACTTTTGGTTTCTTTATACTTGATCTTACAGCATTAATGTAGCCCTCATAACTAAGGTTAAGTTGATCGTGGGACAAAAAGTTGTTAAAATCGTTAAAATTTTCTACGCTTTCACGATCAAATGGGAAGTCGAGCAGACTTTGAATTTTTTCGAAATTCCTACGATGCTCGGCCAAATTTGGAGCATTTTCTTCTAAAGGGAGAAGAATTTCTGTTTGAGGCATGGGAGGGTATGGGATACCAAATCTACAAATTTGTTTTGACCTAATTTCTCGCATGCAAGAGTGCCCGTGACTATGGAGTTGATACTCCAAATATGGAGCAACGTCCGGGCAACTAGAATCAGCAGTAATAAACTGATCAATAAAGGACTTCACAGGCATAAATGTGGACTCATTCTTTAGGTCGAGCTTTGGGGCGTCTTTCAGCCAGAACATGCCATGTATATGTGGAGAGCCTCTTTGCTGAAACTCCACTCGCCAATAAAACTTGATGACCTGGTGACAACCAAAGACACCGCCTTCCTTTTTCATCAGTTTTAAAACCTGTCTATATCGAAAATCGAAATATCTGGCACAGGTCACTGGGTCTGCTCTAATGAGACGAGCTTTCTCATTAAACCCCAAATTTAACGCTTCTTCTTCGGATACTTCTAGCTTGTCTACATTTTTACATAGCAAAATTAAAAGCTCCGGCCACCTAGTTTCCGCTGCGGAAAATGTTATAAAAAAAGTTGGAAGCCCTACCTGCCTAATCATAGCCATCACTTTCTTTTTCTCGTCCTCCCAATGAGCAGGAGACGTGCGAATACCTTTTAAAAGCCTATAGCCATCATCATGAAGTATTATCCTATTTAAAGTTTCATCATTACGCACATCAGCAGCCGAAATGCCTTGAGTGGCAGAGTGCTTACGTAAGCAAATTGATGTGCTATTCCTAATGCTAATCATTTCTAACTTTTTGAAGTTATGAAATAATTTATCAGTTCTACAACCTCTTCTATCAAAATTCCTAAGCTCTGATCTAACTATAGTTGTAAAACTTTCCTGACATTTCCTTTTAATGCCTGCAAATATTGTGGGAAAAGCCAGCTCCTCTGAATCACAATCGGTTATCATGTCAAGAGGTCGCTGACCCTCTCCTGGTGCTATAGCAATTCGAGGAATATCTATGTTTTCAACAGGGACATTTTCCATGAAGGTTTCTTGACCTCCTGGATTCAACTCTACCTCTTCTTCTACTACTCTATGCTCATTAGGTTGTGCTGCCTTTTCTAACATTTGACACACAATGTCCCTGTCGTCTCGCTGACGCAACAAATGGTACAGTCTCAGCTGAGTAAGAAGACAACCACTGCTCATTGATAGTAACCTGGTGCTTCTTATAAAGTTCTGTGTTCACTAAATACCGAATTGCATCAACTATCTTTGAGGGCCTTATGGTTTCAGCCATGAAATCATGGTTATACTCCATCCTACGCTTAAGATGAATCTAAACTACTTCGGCTTCATTAAATGCCCTGGGAAGGGAAGTTACAACATTTGCAACTGGAATTGGCACATTGATCACTGCTCCTTTAATGGCACTTTGACGTCCATATCCAAGAGACTTTATGATCATAAAAGGAAGACGGGGAGAAATCAGCCTTTCTTCTAGAGGCGTCAAGCCTTTCAGGCATTCCGGAAGCTCCGGAAAATTTAGGCCATTTGTAATAGAAGCCTTTGGTTTTTTCCCTGACTTAATACTGCGGCTGCAGGTTTTGCAAAAGCTAAACCTATTATTATGGGATGGAAACATAGAGGAAAGATACAAAATATCAACACTATCTGCCTCACTACACTTTTCCTCTATGACCTCACGCGAAATTTTGTCCACTTGATGTGGAAACCACAAACCTTTGCAACATATGCAAACCTGATCGGGTCCCTGCTTGACTGTCTTATTAAAATTGGCTATTAGGCAATCTAAACTAGTTTTAACCTGCGATATCCTATCATCTGGAAGGGTATTCGCACGGTCCACTCTATTGCGGGACGCGTTTCTCCTATTCTCTGCTATCCTATTGGTGCAAATACTCCTATATAGACTCACTCTTTGCGACATATTCCTATGGGCTTCAAAGGCCTCACGTTGAGCTCGAATTCGAGCACTGCGGCGTGCACTAGTATTGCGTGCCTGCTCAACAATCCTACGAATAGGATTGTTTCTAACCTGAGACCTTTGACTTCTATCTATTGCCCTTTCTAAAATTCGCGTCTCCTGATTTTGTCGCTGAATCGCCCTTCTAACAGCATCTCGTCCGCTTTCGTTGGACCTGAATTGTGGACATTGCCTGCGCCACGATCGACGCAAAGTATTGGCAAGTTATTCGGCATTTCTAGTTGAATGATCAGTTCGTCGAACATGGCGACGAACTGCATCCTGCTCTCTTTCCTGAGATCGAAACTCAGCATCTTGCCTGCGACTCGAACGACGCGAAGTGTTGGCAAGTTGTTCGTCTGTTTTAATTGCAGAATCACTGCGACGTACACGGCGACGAACTGCATCCTGCTCTCTTTCCTGAGATCGAAACTCAGCATCTTGCCTGCGACTCGAACGACGCGAAGTGTTGGCAAGTTGTTCGTCTGTTTTAATTGCAGAATTACTGCGACGTACACGGCGACGAACTGCATCCTGCTCTCTTTCCTGAGATCGAAGGTCAGCATCTCGCCTGCGCCTCGAACGACGCGAAGTGTCAGCAAGTTATTCTTGTAATCTGATTGGCGAAGAAGCCCGAAGAGTAGTGTGACGAATTGTGTCCGGTAATTGCTCAACGGCCCTAAATGTTCTATTACTTCTGCGGACTCGATGCTGTTGACTATCTCTAACCCTTTCAGCTTCCCTAAATTCGAAATTTTGCCTACGTTCTCTATGTGCCTCTAGATTATTTACGCGTTCCTGCTCAGAAAAGTCTATATCTGACCTATTCAAACGATTTCTTTTTCGCTGTGTTTGACTCCTATTGCAAGCTGACTTTCTCTTAAGTCTAGGCATCTTTATATATAAGTTTTAAATAATATATAGGTATGTTAAAAATAAAATTCTTATAAATTAATTTAATTTGAATATATATTTATCAAAAATTAATATATAGTTATATATATAAAATAAAGTTAGTATATTTATTTATATATATAAATATATTCATATATTTAAATAGATATATATATATTATAATTATATTCATATATTTAAATAAATATATGTATATTATTTAAAATAATTATATTATAAATGAAAATAAATATCTAATGAAAGAAAAATAATAATAAATTTAATAGAAAAATTAATAAGGAAAATAAAAATAAACAAAATGTGGAAAAAGAATAAATATAAATCAAAGAAATAATAAATTAAACCTGAAAGAAATTCCAGCGAAAATTCCAATTTGAATCGCGGAAACGAACCGATACCGATGTTCACGTACAATCACACACACTTCAGAAGAGTCTATACACATATACTTACGTAGTTACTATTTTTGAGTCAAATAAATGATCCGTCTGTAACGAAGACAAAGATCAACGCTGAAGCCAAGTATAAATTGAAACACGAATAATTTCGGTGAGCGTCTTTATTTTAAAACTGTCAGCTTAAGACTAAATGTACAGAGTTTTGATCGGCTCGAAGTGAGTCGCGAGAAACGGAAATGTGTTTGTCAGCGGTTTTATTTATTTGTGTTTAAGTGCATGCAAAAAGAATGATGAAGTTATACAACAATCATGCGCTTTACTTTTTTGTGGATTCAAGTTTCGTTACGTTATGTTGTGTATTTATGCACGCGCAAGATTGTATGGGCGTTGTTTTTGTTAGGTTTAAGTTTATGTAAGCGTAATATGAGAAGCATATTATGCTACTTCCCTCCCATTAAAAGGAAGCTTATGCTTCTATTGGGGTTGACGCATATAATCTTGGTAATGCAGTTGGGTTTGTATCCTGTGTTTCCATAATTGTTTTTGTTGTTTTTAGTTTTAAGTAGATACAAACTATACAAAATGTAAGGATAATGAGTGATACAATAATAGAGACTGTAATATTATTATTTGATATTAGTTTTACAATGTCCTTATGTTCTATTGGTTTTATTTTTATTAGTTCAATGGGTGTGTACAATGGGGTTAGATTTATTTCGGGATTTAGTTGGTTTTCGTTTAATGTTATTTTTCCTATTTTAATTTTACATTGTTTTATTGTTATTATTTTATTGCCGTTAATTGTTACATTTTTATTTATTTCTTGGCAATCTTGTTCTATAATAGTATTCTTTATGTTCCAAGTAAGGATATTGTTTGGTTCAACGTATTTAATTATCTGGTTAACTGTTGTGGGGACAAAATTGCAAATTGGTTTAGTTCTTTTTATAATGTTCTTAATACATTCGTTACTTATTTCTTTATAATTTTGATTATAAATTTTGCCATGTTCTTCAAAATAAGTATCTTTTTCGTTGTGATCGAGTTGGTACCCGTTATTATCTGGGTAAGGTATTATGTTAATTGTGTGGACAGTTTTTTGCTTAATGGGGATATGTGCTATGATAAGTATTTGGTTAGTACTAATCCAGGTTGATGTTTTAATTTGTAAGATGTTACTGTTGTCAACGTTCTCTAGTCTGTCGTAATTGAGTAATTTGGGATTAAATAGTCCTAGTCGTGAAAGTTGCATTCCCATTGCAATGTCTTCTATATACTCGGTAAATTGGATAAGTTCGTATATTAACTGTTCTCTGTTACTATGTTCGTCTAAGAATTCTTTTGTTCTTTGTATGTTACTGTTAATGAGTTGAATTATGTCATTTATTTCATGTAGATTTATTGAACTTGTTGCTACTGATTCTAATTGTTTTTCAATCTTTGTTCGGTCATCGTTATCTAATGTTCCAAATAAATATTTAAACGCTGATCCTACTATGTTGATTAGTCCTCGTTTCTGTCTATTTGTCTGGTGTAAAGTTATTCCGCTAAGTTCTCTTCGCATTTTATTGTACAAAAGGTCAATTTGGGGAATATTAGTGTAGTTAGTTATCTTATTGTTAAAATAGTGGGTTAGGTTATCTATATCGGAAAGGTTTACGCGAAGACAATGATGTTCGTATTCTGAAGGGATTTGAATCGATTTATCGGAAAATAGGAGGTATCCGTGGTTAGTGTCAATGTTGTTGATTTGAAGTTGTTGGGTTTGGCATAATTTTGTAGACGTGAGGAGGAGTATTATGATGAACCAGGGGCCTGCGGAATGGGAAGTTCATTAATTTTTTTCTGTTTTTTAAATTGAGTTTTGTAGTAATGTGTCTCTCTATTCCTATTGGTGATTTTATAATGGTCTTCGTCAGTTTGTTCGACGTTTTTTGTTAATTTAAAAGGGTTTTCTAATTTCCCTTTTTGCAATGGTCCTTTTCTATATCTAGTGTCGACGTTGTATTCTGTTCGGTCTTTGTTTATTTCGTTAATTTTTATTTCCTTGTTGTGTTGTGTATCTAGAGTTGGTTGTCCAGCATAAATAAATATGTGGGCAGGAGTTTGTCCAGTAGTGTCATGTTTGGTTTTGTGGTTGTAAATGTAAAGAATCGTTTCTATTTTACTGAGTTTAGCTTCATTGTCATCGGAATTGTTTATGATACGGATTTTTTCGTTTATTGTTTTATGGAGCCTTTCTATATCTGCAACACCTGTTTTTGTGGTATTGAGTTGTAATTCTACGTTTTCAGTTTCGAGCCAACGTTTGAGGGCTAAACTAGAAAATGCGCCATCTCTGTCTGCCTTTAGAATTTCGGGTTTCCCCAACTGATTGAATATGCGCATTAGAGCGTTTTTGCATTCTATCCAATCTTTTGTTTTAATCTGCTCAAGGGTGGCGAATTTTGAATAAATGTCAATACAACTCAAATAGTGATTCCCTTCAGAGGAATAAATATCTATTACAAATTTATCGCGGCAATGTTCGGGTTTAGGGGTGACTTTCATTGGCATTTTTGTATTTCGGTGTTCAGTTTTTGCTAAGTTACAAACTTGGCATTCGTTAATTATATTTTGGATGAGGAGTTGGCTATTTGGGAAGTAGTATGTCTCGCCGAAAAGTTTTACAGTTTTCTGTATTCCGGGGTGTAGAAGTTTTTCATGTGTTTTTAGAATTAGTTCTTTGAAATTTGCGTATGTGGGAATGTTTTTTAGTAAGATGAGGCTTCGGAAAATCTTTGTATATCTTGGATTCATTGTCTCTTTATATGCTTTTTGAATTACTTCGAAATCTGCATCGCTTTCGATGTACAGAGCGCTGTTTTTTGAACAAAAGTAGTCGAGTAGATATCGTTTGGCTATTTCAGGGGTCATTTTTTCATATGAAAGGTGTATAATTTGTTTTTTGAAGTAAGTTTCTATTTCTGTTTTATTGGGACCTTTGGTAAAGATGATTTGTCTTTTATGTTGATTGATAGCTTTCTCTGATAGTCCGATAAGATTGCTACTGTCTTCTTCAGCACTATGTTGTGTAGATTCACCAAAAAATATTTCTTCTATCTTTACTCTAGAAAGTGCGTCTGCTACGTAATTTTCCTTTCCTTTTATATATTTTATGTCGAAGTCATATTCCGAAAGTCTAATTTTCCATCTTGTTAATTTTGAATTAGGTTCTTTTAATTTGTGTAGCCAGCACAAGGGTTGATGGTCAGAAGCTACTTCGAAATGTCGTCCTAACAGATAGTGTCTGAAGGTTTTAGTGGCCCAAACTATTGCTAATAATTCTTTTTCTATGGCGCTATAATTGATTTCATGTTCATTTAGTGTTCTGCTGATGTAACTAATAGGGTGTCCATCTTGTGATAAAACAGCTCCTAGAGCTACATTGCTGGCATCTGTTGTTAATGTAAATTTCCTCTCGAAATTCGGTATTTTTAGGATCGGATCTTCAGAGATTAATAATTTTAACTTTTGGAATGCTTCTAAGTATTCTAAACTGTTTATCTCTATTGTTGCTCCTTTCTTTAGGCACTTGGTCAGGGGTTTGGCAATGTCTGAAAAGTTAGGTATAAATTTCCTATAATATCCTGTAAGTCCTAAAAAGGCTTTAATTTCTTTAGTTTTTCTTGGTAACGGATATTTAACTATAGCTTTGATTTTATCCGGGTTTGGTTTAATCCCGTCTTTAGTAATAACATGTCCTAAGAAAGTTGTCTCTTGTTTTAAGAACTCGCATTTATCTAGTTGTAATTTTAAGTTTGCCTGTGATAATTTTTCGAAAACAGCTTGTAAGGCTTGAAGATGTTCTTCTAAAGATGTGGAGAAAACTATGATGTCGTCTAGGTATACTAGACAGCATTTATTTAAAAGTGGACGGAGTAAATTGTTCATGCATCTTTGAAATGTAGCGGGGGCATTTTTAAGCCCAAATGGCATTCGTGTGTACTCGTAGTGTCCATATTTTGTAGAGAAGGCAGTTTTGGCTATTGACTCTGAGTCCATTTCTATTTGATGAAAGCCCTTTGCAAGATCTATTGTTGTGAAATAATTTGACCTCCCTAGTTTCCCTAATATTTCATCTATGTTTGGTATGGGGTATCTGTCGTTTATTGTTATTTCGTTCAATTTCCTATAATCTATTACGATACGAAGCTTCTGCTGTCCAGAAGCATCTAGTTTTTTAGGTACGACCCAAATGGGGCTACAGTATGGTGAATTACTTTCTCGGATAATGCCCTGTTCTAACATATCCTGGATCTGTTTTTCTACTTCCTTTTCATATGTCTGTTGGAAACTATAAACTTTAGAGTAGACGGGGATATTGTGTGTGGTGTTAATAATATGTTTTTCTTGGTTTGTGAACGTGAGCTTGTCACCTTCGCGAAATTGGATGTCTTGGTATTTTGTCAGTAGATTAGTTAGTTTCAGTTTTTCTTCTACGTTAAGGTGTTCTAATCGGAACAAGTTCTCCTGAAGTGTGGAGGTTTCTAAGTAAGTGGGGTCTTGTGGAAATGAAGTGTCCATTTGAATATGGTTCTGTTCTGTAATGTTGTTACCGTCTTTTATCTTGTATATTTTGTTAAATAGAGTGGCAGTTTTCTTTTTATAGTCGATTATTGCTTTGGCTTCGGACAACAATTTGCGTCCAATCAGCATGTCATAATGATCTGAGAACTGGTGGATCAAGAACTCTTGGGCAATAGGGAAGTAGTTGTTAGGTGGTATATTCGTAAGTTCATTAATTATTAACGGACCATTACTGGTGTGGATTAGGTAATTGGTTTCTTGTGTTGGTGTTTGAAAAATATTTCGCGTGAGCATATTTATCGTAGATCCTGTATCAATTAGACATTTCAATTCGGTATTATTATGTTTGATCGTTATATATTGGCTTGATCCGGGGCTACTAGCCGAAAATTTTCTGCTTGTTCGGGGTCGTCTGGTTCGTTGTCATTTGTTGTCGGTGTCTCCTCTTCTGTTGTTCCTGAATTGTCATAGTTCTGTTCAGGGGGACATTGAATTAATTCTGGGGTATAGTTCGATTGATAGGGATAAGGTTGAGGTTGAAAATATTCTGGATAGTAGGGATAATAGTAATTATAGTTATAAGGATATTCGGGTTGATTAGACGATACTTCTTGGTATCTTAGCTCTTCTATGCTCATTTTAGACTGTCCGCTGTCTGATGGTCTCTGTCTTTTTATTGGGTTATTAGTCTGTACGTTTCCGGTTTGTGGATATGTTGTAGGCATGTGAGTGTGGCTAGGTCCAAAGCGATTTTGGTCAAAAATATTTTGTCGGTTAAAAGCTGTGTTTGGTCTGGGTGCTTGTGTCAGAGGTATGTTAGGTTGTGGGTAGATAGGTCTATTTTGATATTGAGGTATCGGATTTGTGTTAAACCTGGGTACATGAGAATATGCTTGGTGATAGGGTTGATAGACGTTGTTATAGAATGGTTGGAAGGGTGTAAGGGGTCTGGTTTGATTGCTCATTTGCCTGTTTTGGGGAGTGTTTGTTATTTTGTTTGGAATTGAAGTTGGCTTTACATTATCTTTACTTGAGGTTGGTGCCTCGTAAAGACCTTTTTCTTGTAATATGTTTATTAATGATCTCAGGTTTGGAATATTACAGTTAATTATTCTGAGATAAATGTGGCTTGGAAGTTTTTGAATTAGATTTTCAATGCTGGTTTGTATTAATCTAGTATATAGAGTGGTTTCAGTAATATTGTTTTCTAGTTCTAATTTACTTATAAGTATCTGCCGTTTTCTTTCGGCTTCTTCAAGGAAATGACGAACGTTACCTCGATATTGTGTGTTCCTGAATTCCTCTAGAAGTTGGTGGTTCGGTGCTTGGGGCTTGTAGTTAAGTATAAGTTGAGTCCTGAGTTCACTCCAGCTGCTGAGGTTGGTAACTCCGAGGGTGCGGATAACATCGCCACTGATGTTCCGTTCGATGTGTCCAAAGATTATTAACTTCTGCCTTTCATCTGTAGTCTGATAAAGAGCCAAGATGAAGTCGATGCGACTGATGAAGGTGTACAAGGTGTTAGGATCTCCGTTGAAAACCTCGATTGCGTGTATTTGTCTTTCGACTTGAATCATATTCGAGTCAGACAGTTCTATTTGTGCTGGCGCTGCTACTGCCATTGTGGTTTGTTGGTTTTGAATTTTGATTAATGTTTGTGTATTTGCTGTTGGTTTATTTGTCGGTTCGTAACTTGGATAGTGTTTCTTGTTGTTCGCTCACTTATTATTATTATAATATTTCACTTAGTTGCACTGTTATCATTATAATTCATTTTAGTTGTAATTGAGTTTATTTAGTTTTCACTAAGTTACACTGTTATTATTATTTTTCGTTTATTTCTGGTTAAGTTTATTTAGTTTTCGGTTAGGTTAACTGTTGTTATTGTAGTTCACTTAGTTGTAGTTACGTTTATTTGGTTTTCACTTAGTTTAGCTGTTATTATTATGGTTCACTTAGTTGTAATTAAGTTTATTTAGTTTTCACTTAGTTACACTGTTATTATTATTGTTCGTTTATTTCTGGTTAAGTTTATTTAGTTTTTGCTTAGGTTAACTGTTGTTATTGTAGTTCACTTAGTTGTAGTTACGTTTATTTAGTTTTTCACTTAGTTTAGCTGTTATCATGTGTTGCACACTTTGCTATTTCGCTTTGTTTCGAGTAACCTTTTGTGGATTTACTACTCAGCGAATTCAAAGGCGTCTTCTTAAAATTTGATACAATTTTAAGTTGTTCACTTTCACAATCACTCAGTGGTTTCGGATATGTTGTTGGTTTTTTTTTTTTATTTTCTTTTGAACCAATTGTACCGATTTACCGACGCGAGATATTGAAGTTGTAGTTCTTTAGCGGATGATACACAGAGAATTGAATATGTTTAATATCGCATCAACTAGTATCATCCTACCGGCTGCGCCACTTACGTAGTTACTATTTTTGAGTCAAATAAATGATCCGTCTGTAACGAAGACAAAGATCAACGCTGAAGCCAAGTATAAATTGAAACACGAATAATTTCGGTGAGCGTCTTTATTTTAAAACTGTCAGCTTAAGACTAAATGTACAGAGTTTTGATCGGCTCGAAGTGAGTCGCGAGAAACGGAAATGTGTTTGTCAGCAGTTTTATTTATTTGTGTTTAAGTGCATGCAAAAAGAATGATGAAGTTATACAACAATCATGCGCTTTACTTTTTTGTGGATTCAAGTTTCGTTACGTTATGTTGTGTATTTATGCACGCGCAAGATTGTATGGGCGTTGTTTTTGTTAGGTTTAAGTTTATGTAAGCGTAATATGAGAAGCATATTATGCTACTATATATGTATGCATGCACAAAAATACGTTACGCTGTGTACCGCACTTTTCTAAAATTGCGCGCCACGTTCCGGGCAGGGCGCAATCATTCACACGCATAAAAAATGTTCCGTTAACGCATAACAATCACACACGAGGATTTACTTATTATATACTCGACTTATATTAATTTGCATTAAATGTTAAATGTATCACGAACACGCGAGTTAATTATATATTATTTTATATTTAATATCGAAAATACAAATGATAATCGACAATCGACGACGACACCGAACACGCCAATCGCAAACTACAAATTAAAATAACACTGAAGCGCGCTGCCACCTTGCAACAATTTTGATACGTTGCCAATAATTTATCGCCGCAATTAAAAAGTGCGCGAAACCTTAAATTTATAATAATGATCTATAGAATCTAATATACATACAAAATATACATATATTAAAAAAACAAAGCAGAAGAAATGTTAGTACATTTTTTTCAAACATAGTTTCAATAGACGTGGGGATATAATATAATTTACACATATTAATATAATTTATATGCAAAACATATGAAATATATATCGATATGTTTAATATATATTAAAAGCTATCGATATGATAGCTCATAATATATCGTGAAATCTAAATTAATATTTATTTAATAAAAAGTCAATATATAAATTATTAAATAATAATAATAATATGTCTATATTAGAAATCTAGTAAATACCTGCATTCATGCATGCCGATCAACCACGCTATTGGTTGTATATAATTTTACATATGTATGTGTGAACACAAATTAAGTATGTATAAGTGTTTGCATTTATGCACATGTATTTTGGGTAATTGACATGTGCATGAAAAAGAAGAGTCGAGAAACAGCTCGCGCTTCGCGCTCGCATCGTTTATCCTTTTCTTTCATGCACAAGTAATTTAGTTCTGACGTCATCGACAACTTCTTTGCTTTCTTCATATTCATATATACGCCACCTATTGGTTGAGTGTTGGCATATATTTATGCACATGTATTTTCGGTAATTGACATGTGCATGGAAAAGAAGAGTCGAGAAACAGCTCGCGCTTCGCGCTCGCATCGTTGTCCTTTTCTTTCATGCATAAGGAATTTAGTTCTGACGTCATCGACAAGTTCTTTGCTGGTCGAAGTGTCGAAATGGTTTATCTAATAACTTCAGTGTTTATTGTCTGATCGGATTGCAATTTGGAGGATAAGTTCATATATTATTTATCTATATATATGCTAAAGCAGAACGTTAAGAAATGAGTTCTTCGAATGTAAATAGCAATGTAAACCAAAATTGGCGGTTTGCGGGGGCGGTAGGCGTGTTATTCCAAATTGAAAATAAACTTGATCTGCGTATGGTATACAGGAATCTTCATGCTAAATTTGGTGTCCGTAGCTTTTGTAATAGCTGAGATCGGCGCGTTCATCCAGACAGACAGACAGACGGACAGACAGACGGACATGGCTCAATCGACTCGGCTATTGATCCTGAGCAAGAATATAAATAATAAAGTTAGTATACCCTTTTTTGACCATTTTCAATGGTCCAAGGGTATAAAAATACACAATTTTTTTTTCGGGGTTCGCTTGCTGCCGCGATTGACATGTGAAATGCTTTTGTTGATTTTCAGTAAATAAAATTTAAACGTTGAATAAATATTTAATAAAATGGATTTAAAAATAATTATTTATATTAAATGTAAAACAAATATTAAAATTAGTTTGTCTTAAATATTGCATAATAAATAAATTAAAATCAATGAAATCAAATTGAGGAAAAACTAGTTTATTAGAATTAAAGAAATGAATAGAATATGGAGGGAAAACACTGCCGCACATGAGGAATCGAACTCGCGCCACAACACACACATAAAACTGCAAAGTTCCGTCGGCCACTCTAGCCATTCAGCTATTTTCTCGTCTATTAATTGATCGTCAAGGTTGCATTTTCATATCTTACTTATTTACGAGGGTCGTTTGATAAGTCCGTGACTTTTTGTATTTGCCGCGCACCTGCTCTAAATACAACACTGCTCCTGTCAGCAGTTATCGATTAACAGCTGACTGTAAAATTTTGAGAAAGCTGCGTTTCTTAGTTTGCGTTTTATAGGCATTGAAAGCAGACGATCTCGTAAATTTTAACGAAAATGGAAAAAAGTGAATTTCGTGTGCTAATTAAGCATTATTTTTTGCGTAAAAAATCCATCACCGAAACCAAGGAAAGACTTGATAAATATTATGGGGACTCTGCACCATCAATTTCAATGGTTAAGAAATGGTTTACTGAGTTCCGTTGTGGTCGTACCAGTACAAGTGATGCCGAACGTTCAGGTCGCCCAAAAGAGGTCGTCATGCCAGAAATCGTCGACAAAATCCATGGAATGATATTGGATGATCGGAGAATGAAAGTGCGTGAGGTAGCTGAGGCTGTAGGCATCTCAACTGAACGGGTACATCACATTTTACATGAATATTTGGACATGAAAAGCTTTCCGCGCGATGGGTGCCGCGATTGCTCACACACGACCATAAGCGCAACCGTGTGACCATTTCAAAGGAGTGTTTGGCGATGTTCAACCGCAATCCAAACGAATTTTTGCGCCGTTTCGTTACCGTAGACGAAACATGGATCCACCACACCACACCAGAGACCAAAGAACAATCAAGACAGTGGGTTTCTCCGGGTGAACGTGCACCAAAGAAGGCCAAGGTGGGTCTGTCGGCCAACAAGGTCATGGCCACAGTTTTTTGGGATGCACAAGGTATCATTCACATCGATTACCTTGAAAAGGGTAAAACGATCACCGGCGAATATTATTCAGAGCTTTTGGACAGATTCGATATTGATTTGAAGCAGAAACGACCGCATTTGGCGAAAAAAAGTGCTGTTCCATCAGGACAATGCACGGGTGCACACGTGTGTAGTCAGCATGGCAAAATTTCATAAATTGGGCTACGAACTGCTACCCCATCCAGCATATTCTCCAGATTTAGCCCCCTGTGACTATTTTTTGTTTCCAAACATGAAGAAATGGCTCGGCGGTAAGAGATTCGGGTCAAATGAAGAGGTCATCACAGAAACAAACGACTATTTTGAGGGCCTTGAGAAAACCTATTATTTGGAAGGAATAAAAAAATTGGAAAAACGCTGGACTAAATGTATAGAGCTAAAAGGAGATTATGTTGAGAAATAAAACGCTTCTTTGACGAAAAAAATATATTTTATTCAAAAAGTCACGGAATTATCATACGACCCTCGTATAGTCCGATTTAAATTAAATTTTCACAAAACGCTCGTGGCAAGCTATTTCTCATGTGTCATATTCAACTTTGGTTGCTGAGTTAATATTGTTGCTTCTAAACAGTTATTACTGATTTACAGAGAAGAAAAGAGGCGCAGTTTAAAAAAAAAATTTGAAAAACTGCAATATACCTGAAAGTTGTTACAAAATTAGGTGGCTCTAGCTTACATAGTTTCTGACATAGTTACAGGCAGACACGGACAGACAGACAGACAGACATACCTCAATCGACTCGTTATGGGGTGGGAGGTGCCTCCTTCTGCCTGTTACGCACATTTTCGTTCCGACGTTCTGTCCTGTTTTGAGTTATTACTAAGAGGACGTTCGCGATACTCGTAGGCGTTCAGCTACTCGAGGAACACAAAGGCAAAGTAGCAGACCCCAACGACTGGAAACGGAAGTGCATTTTGACACTAAGTCTAATTTGGTTTTCCTCTTCTACATTCTTAGACATAAAACTATGTGCTACATAAGAAGAATACATGAATAAACTTAAGCTCTCTCACTCAAAACAAGGATACTTGTGCCTGTATATACTATGTATATATAGATATATAAATATCCAATTTATCCGATAAGGATAAATAAGTTGCTGCAAAATAAAAAGTTTATTACAAAATTCAAATATTTCTTCTATAATGCAATGGTAGAGAAGTTTTCCAGCGGGATTAAAATATATAATATACATGTGTATAGTGACGCTACAGTCAGGTTCTGACTGTATAAGGCCATGGATAATATTACTATATACCGTAAAAAACTTTTGTTAATAACGGTATAGAATCGCCGCTCGGATTTGCTACCGATTACCAATACTAACTAATCGCCAGCTACAAATTAATCATAACACTGCAGTCCGCTTGCACCTTGCATCATTTTCGATACGTTTTCAATAATTTATCTCCGCAATTTCCTAGCCCGCGAAAGACTGCAAAATGCGGTGTGAGCAGTATCTACCGGTAGTTCTTTATAAGTTTTAAATTGGCCAATATCGATAACTTGCAATATATCGAGTTATCAAAATTAATATTTATTATTATTTATTAATTGCATTATATGGTTTTGTATTATTTACTGACTCTAAAATATGAATTATTAAATAATAATCATATGTACGCATATTATGAACATTATGAATATGTACACATGCATGTAAATACCTAAATACATTCATATCGATCTACCACGCCATCTATTGGTTGAGTGTTAGCACATATGCACATTCGCTAATTGACATGTGCATGGAAAAGAAGAGTCGAGAAACAGCTCGCGCTACGCGCTCGCATTGTTCGTCCTTTTCTTTCCTGCACAAGTAATATATTGTAGTTATGACGTCATCGAAAACTTGTTTGCTGGTTGGAAGGTCAAAATTGTTTATCTAATAACTTCAGTGTTTATTGTCCGATCGGGTTGCAATTTGGAGGATAAGTTCATATAGTACTATTTATATACATATATGCTAAAGCAGAATGTTAAGAAATGAGTACTTCGAATGTAAATCGCAATGTAAATCAAAATTGTCGGTTTGTGGGGGAGGTAGGCGTGTTATTCCATATTGAAAATAAACTTGATCTACGTATGGTATACAGGAATCTTCATGCTAAAATTGGTGTCCCTAGCTTTTATAAAAGCTGAGGTCGGCGCGTTCATCCAGCAAGAATATATATACTTTATGGTGTCTCCGACGCCTCTTTCTACCTGTCACATACATTTGCATAAAGTTAGTATACCCTTTTTTAACCATTTTCAATGGTCGAAGGGTATAAATATCTATGCCTAGGTCAATAAAAAATGGGAAGCTCTTGCAAACGAATTTCGCAAGCACTCCTAACACAATACACCTTCAGCGGGAAACATTTATAAAAGTTTATTAAGAAAAGCTAAAATTGCGCTTTATTTGGATTTAAATTTCGCGTTGTTATACTACGTATGTTAGAACGACACGCACAAATTTAATTGACGAACAGAAGAAAAACCAGTCGAACGCTAGAGTCAGGTGCTGACTGTATAAGGCCATGGATATAGTACTATATACAATATTAATTAAATACACGTTTGTATTTATATTTATTATATTTAAAGAAAGAAATTTAATTAAGTTGAATATTATTAAAATTAATATTATTTTATTTAAATAGCTACT
The DNA here is from genome assembly GCA_018904035.1 of Zaprionus ornatus. Taxonomy (NCBI): domain Eukaryota; kingdom Metazoa; phylum Arthropoda; class Insecta; order Diptera; family Drosophilidae; genus Zaprionus; species Zaprionus ornatus. Next base: position 34,233 of record JAEIFZ010000201.1, read on the forward strand.
ACAACGAACGAATTCCGCAAGCACTTCCAAAACACAATACGCCTTCAGCGGACAACTACAATATTATTAAAGTTTATTAATTAGAGATAACACAAATCGCCACGCCTATTTAACTATAAGTTATTAATTTAAATTTGCAATGAAAATTGCGCTTTATTTGGATTTCAATTTCGCGTACAAGTATCTAATTTTATGATACTAATCGCAAACGGTGAAAAAAGCGGTGTGAGTAGTATATATCGGAATCTCATTATAAGTTTTTATTATCAAAATTAATATTTATTTAATTGCATTTTATGGTTTTGTATTTTTTATTGTCCCTATAATATGAATTATTAAATAATAATTATATGTGCACGTGCATATGTATGTGCATATTATGAATATGTAGTACACATGCATGTAATTACTTGCATACATTCATATGGATCTACCACGCCACCTATTGGTTGTATAACCATGTATTTTTTTTTTTTTTTTTTTATACATAATCGGAGGAAACTATTAAAAAAATCTTCGTAAGATACCACCTAGATGGCATGCACGATTCATAGCCCTACTGGTAATACAGATAGGGTTACGCCTATGTACTAAAAAGAAAAACCTCCGTACGCTCGACAGTCCCTAAAGCGCTCACCGGAACTGCCAGTTAAGGTAATACTTCGGTGAGCAGGATGTGATGCCAGGTCGCACTCCCACTTAGAATGCGCAGCATAAAGCGCGCCCCTTGACGAGTATTAGTTATTCTTAACTCATTAATTCATTAACTCTTCAAACTCTTTAGTCGCCTTTTACGACAAGCCGAGCTCGCTGAGGTGGAATTCTAACCCCGCCACCACACAGGGTTTAAGCTCCTAACTTATTAACTACCTATTTACCTAGCTGATCTGTTCAGCTCCTCGTCGGCTCGAACCCTCTTCATCATTTTAATGATGATGCCATGCCCCAGCTCCCATGCGGCTTTGTCCGCCAACATGGCAAAGAGCAGGGCCCTAGGGCTGAGCGCCACTCCAGACAGAGATTCTAGCTGTTCTCTCTCCAGTGAGAAACGGGAACAATGCATAAGGATATGTTCCGCTGTTTCAGCAGCGTCGGTGCAGTAAAGGCATTGGGCTGAGTCTACATGGCGAAACCGAAATAGGTAGGCCCGGAAACAGCCGTGGTGTGTGAGGAACTGGGTCAGGTGGTAGTGTACTACTTTGTGTTGGCACTCTGCCCATTCCGCTAGTACTAGGATGAGCTGGTAGGTCCATCGCCCCAGGTGCGACGCTTGCCATCTAGCTTGCCACTCTCTCATCAACCACTCTTGGGACTCAACCCGAGGAACGCCATCTCGGATTAAGCCCAGTGCCTTGATCTCCAGGTCTATAGGCGGCATGCCTGCCAGAGCAAGTGATGCGTCTTCGGATATGGTCCTAAATCCTCTAATGAGCCTTAGGGCCATAGTCCGCATCACAGATCGAGCGCCTTTAAGGTAAGACCCTTTATAGGTGGCTTTGCTCCAAATAGGAGCAGCATAAAGAAAAGTGGCTTTTGCCACCGCCACTAGCAGCTTGCGAGCCGGCATCCTGAAACCACCAACGTTGGGCATGAGTCTAGCCAGGGAAGCAGATGTTATCCCAGCCTTCCTACTCGCATATATCGCGTGATCCTTAAAGGAGAGCCTGTGGTCTATAAGGACACCCAGGTACTTTAGTGATCTCGCTGAGGTCACCTGGAAACCATTAACGGTAACCTGCAGGGTCTCCACGGATTTCCTGCTGCTCAACAGGACAGCCTCAGTTTTGTGAGCCGCAATTTGCAGGCCGACATTTCCCAACCAGCCGATAGTTGAGCTTATCGTCGCGTTGCATTTTGCCTATAGCTCTGACAGTGTCTTGGCGACCGCTGTTATTGCCACATCATCTGCAAAGCAGTGCAATTCTGCTCCTATTGGTTTGCTGATGCCCAAGATCCCATTGTACATGATGTTCCACAGGATCGGACCAAGTACCGATCCTTGGGCAACACCTGACGAAACTCGGTAGCTTCTCAGGCCGGCTTCCGTGTCGAACCAAAGGACACGGTCCCTGAAGTAACTACCTACAGCGATCCTCAGATACTCTGGGATGCCCATGTTGTGCATAGCCCCTAAGATCGTGGGCCATCTTGCAGTGTTAAAGGCGTTTTTGACGTCCAGCGTGACGACAGCGCAGTACTCCTTCCTACCGCCAAGCCATCTGTCACCGTCGAGAGCGTTTTTAGCGATGTCTACAACAGCCGAGAGGGCATCAAGGATACTTTTCCCCTTCCGAAAGCCGTACTGCTGACTACTCAGGCCGTTGGGGCTCTCTGTTATTACTTCTATGCGAGCGTACAGGATACGCTCGAATAGCTTACCTACTATATCTAACAGACATAGTGGGCGGAAGTTGGATGCACCATGTGCTTGCCTCTTACCTTTCGGCAATAACACCAGTTTTTGGCTTTTCCAACGCTTGGGAAAGACCCCGTCAATGAGACACTGGTGGAAAGTGTCCCTGAAGATTTCGGGTCTGGCCAGCGCCACAGCCTTAATCACTGCTCCCGGAATCCCATCCAGGCCAGAAGCTTTGTTAGCCTTTATGCGCCTAGCTGCCTCGACTACTTCCCTTACTGAAACGCAAGGGAAGGGAGACGCAGGGGCATTTTCTGGTGGCTGCCATAGCGTGGTCTGCACTGGGAACAGCTCCGCCACGATATTGGCCATCTCAGTTGGCTCCGATGGTACACCCTCCCTTTTCCTTAACTTATTGCTAACGAGTTTGTAGACGAGTCCCCATGGATCATCGTCTACACTATCTAGCAGGTCCTTGAAAGAGCGCGCCAGAAGATGTTCTGCGTGGCTAGGGCCTCCTCTAGTTCGTTGCGCAAGTCTCCTAGTCCTGTGGCATTCCTGCCGAAGCTGGTGTAAGGAGTCATTCCACCAGTGGACAGGACTCTTGCGCTTTACCTTGCTTTTCCTAGGCATCGTAGCATCGCAAGTTGATACCAGTAGCTTCATAAGATCAGCCGCCACGACTGCTTGAGATTGATAGAGACTCGATTTGATATGCCAGCATGTCATTATCAATCTTTCTAGCATCCCAGGCTTGACCGAGTGTCTTCCTACTCTGCAAACTGCGCACCGTTCCCATTAGACGCACGCAAAAGGTAATCAGAGCATGGTCGCTCAGCGTTACCTCATCGGAGACCATCCAGTTTGCGTTGGCTACTAAGCCTCTGCTAACGAAGGTGACATCAATGTACGATGTACCCCTGTCGTTGTTGAATGTCGGCTTGCGGCCATCATTCAGCAGTACTAGGTCTAGCAGGAACATGGCGTCGGTCACAGTTCGCCCTCTGGAGTTGGAGACACGGCTGCCCCATTCGGTCGCCCAGGCATTGAAGTCTCCTGCAATGATCGTCGGCCTGCGCCCTCTCGCGTGGCTTACGAGAATATCGATCATCTCTTCAAATTGGTCAGGGCTGTCGCTAGGTGGCGCATAGCAGCTGTAGATATGCACACCTTTAATCAGCGCGTATGCAATGCCACGCATTGCATCGGCCGGCCGATCCTGGATATGAACTGGGCTGCAAAGCTTGATAGCCGCCTTACCCGACTCATCAAGGATCATGTCCGAGTTAGTGCTGCCATAGATATATGGTTCGCTAAGGAGCATGACGTCAACATTGCGCTCCACCGCTGTCTGAGCAAGAAGACTCTGAGCAGCAGCGCAGTGATTGACATTGAGCTGAATAATGTTTATTTGATTAAACATTATAGTGGCTCTTAGCTCCTTTTAGACTCGCCTTAAAGGTCGGGCACGCGAAACCTCCCGTCGTGTGGTTCCTGTCCACCTCACTGCTGCATATCATGCATTTTGGTGGAGCATTGCAACCCTTTGCCTTATGCCCGCGTTCGCCGCAACGCAAGCAGCAGTCAGACCGATCGGTCGCCTTGCAACTGGACGCTCGGTGGCCATAGCATAGGCACCTAAAGCATCTTGTCTGTCGTACATCCTGGATGATGCGGCAACGTGACCAGCCTACGGTCACCGTGCCCGCTTTCAAGACAGTGATCGCATCATTTATGGTAAGCATCACCGTCGCTATTTGGGTTCCATCCCGCATTTTACGCGGACCGCGCACTGCATCTGGATTAACCACGATGCCCTGGAACTGGCAGGCTAGACAGCCGAGGAGTTCCTCTGCTGTCGTAACCTCATCCATTCCGCTGATGGAGAGAGTCATCCTCTGCGCCCCCGTGCGAACCGCTGCCATTTCTTTCAGCGAATCCTCTATAGCCCCTCTAAATTTGGGTACGCTGTCTGCAGCTTTACCCTCTACCTCCAGCAGTAGCTCTCCCTGTTGCGTTCTCCTGATCTTTTTGACATGCTTCCCAAAATCATTAAGATTTTCCCCAGTCTTCTTCAGGATGAGAGCCTCTGGCTTCTTGCACAAGCGCTTAGGCTTCACCCTGGAGCACTCCTCTTTACTAGCGACCTTGGCAACAGCCGCATAGCTAAGTGAGTTCGCCTCCTTTGGCTCCTCTGGAGTGGATGTCCCCCGTTTTGAGCTCTTGCTCAACGGAGGCTTCTCTGCAGGAAGCTTCGCTATGGGAGGCTTCACTGAAGGGTCCTTCAGTAGCTTCCTTTTTGCGCTAGTCGCAGATGGGCGGTCCAGTTTCGTCTGTCGCTCTGTCTGAGTGCCTGATTCCCTGAACGAACCCTCCTTTGGTAGACCCCCTTCGAGCTGCGTCTCGAATGCGGAAAGCACCATGTTAATTTTGGCACTCATCATGGCTAAAATGCTCCTTAATCCCTCGTTCTCAAAACCCGACAGGTCAAGTGGCCGAATTGGCGACACGGATGGGGATTTAGACGCAATTTTTTGAGTCGGCACGCTGATAAGATCAGCCAACTTCTTCTGCCCAGCAGAAGTAGATGCTGCAGAGGCCAAGTTAGTCGCCTGAACAGCATCGCGATTGCATGGTATCGCCGGCGTCGGATGAGGGTCCGTTTCTACCCTCACAACTCCTAGGGCAGGGATACGAGCACCCTTCACTGTTGTTTCGACTCCTCTCGTGGGGGACCTCGACATCCTGGAGCTCCTCCTGAAAGGGTCGTCACCGTTGGGGGCAATGCCCCCGCAAGATTGTCCATCAAATATATAGTAAAAAATTACAGAACTAATACTAATTCAAAGTAAATAAAAACAAAAAAAAAAAAGATTTTTTAATTAAATTAGATACTTAGCTTTAAAAATTCAAATTTGAATTTGAATAAGCCGTTTCGCGCGCAAACTGTCACACAGAAAGTCTGGCAGCGCCGTTGATCTGGCAACGCCGCTCTGGCTAGATCACTGCGAACAGGTGGCAACGCTATCAGCTGTTTTGCAGCTGGATTACCCACAACAATTCGAAACTGCAAATCACAAAAAACACCTGTTCCGCAACAGATCTCGCGTTTTTAGCACGTTTCGATCGCGCGGGCAACAGCTGTGCATAACCACAGTACTTGCACAGATGATTGCCAGCTACTTGGCTAATCCGACTCGTGTATTTTAAAAAATTCGCGCAGCGCAACTTTTCCACGTCTATTAAGGCGGGAAATTTTTTCTACTCCTATCGTATAACAATGTATATATATATATATATATATATATATATATATATATGTATGCGTACACAAATTAAGTATGTATGAGTTTTTACATATCTATATGCACATGTATTTTCGGTAATTGAAATGTGCATGGAAAGGAAGAGTCGAGAAACAGCTGGAGCTACGCGCTCGCATCGTTCGTCCATTTCTTTCCAGCACAAGTAATATACACGTAGCTATGACGTCATCGAAAACTTGTTTGCTGGTCGGAGGGTCGAAATTGTTTATCTAATAACTTTAGTGTTTATTGTCCGATGGGGTTGCAATTTGAAGGATAAGTTCATATAGTATTATCGATTGTTGCATAAAAGTCTTACGTGCTTTTTCAATTGTTTCAATAGTTTTTATTCACTTTTTAACTTATTTCTTATATGTGCGTCTTTTAATTTGATAAGCTCTCGTCTTCATGTGTTCCGATCTTCGATAACGATTACCCTAACGATTGTTCTATTGTTCTAATTACCCGATGACTCCAAGATATGTATATGTACAACTATCGGAACTTCTTAACTTATCTTCTAACATTGATTAATAGTTAACTGCGATAAAGCCTATTTGAATATAATATAAATACAATATTATAGATATAATGCTAAAGCTCGGCCATTTTGACAATTGAGATCGTCCTCGATCTATATGATATTTAATACACTGATTTATTTACACTGATCACTCCAGTCTGCCCAATTTCGTAATCGAGAAGCTTCTACAATACCTTCATAAGGTAATCGCGTAATTTGTCCATTTTCAATATCTTATAAAACGTATCGGTCATTAGGTAAAACTTTTTTTATGCAATATGGACCCTTATATTTAGGGAGAAACTTTTTATTTGTGCCTATCGTGGTATCAACGTTTCTCATAACTACAAAGTCTCCTACTGAAAATGTCTCTTAATTCTTATGATTCTTTTGATAATACTCTGAACTTTTTCTCTGCTTATTTTCAATATTCTGAGAATCCTTTTTGCGGCAATTATCAAGATTACGACTATTATTTAAATTGCTTATATTGTCTAAATATTTAGTCAGAGCATCAACGTCACTTCCTCTTTGATGAATTCCGAAAAGCAGATCAGATGATATTTCTCCAGTTCTGGAGTGAACTGAATTATTAATAGAGTATTCAGCTTTATTCAATAATTTACACCAATCTGAATGTTGCACTGGCTCTGTGATTTTAGCTAACATGGTCTAAAGTATTTACAAGTTCACTTTTCCATTCGGTGATGCTGTCGAAACTCTGACATGTTCAATATTATTTTCTAAAAGAAATTCACTAAATTCTGAGGATGTGAAGCAGTATTCACTATCACTGATGATTCTACGAGGTCGTCTATAGTTTTCAAAGTACTTTGTCAAGCATATACACACTTCCTTTGTGCTTGTAGTGTTAGCTGAAAATAGCTTTACGAATTTAGTGAAACTATCAAGAACAACTAAAATATGCTTCTTTTTAGAAAGGGAGGGGTCCAAAATGGTCTTCTTAGGGATGTTATGAAGAGTTCTATTGTTTGCATGTGGAGGAATTGTGAACATAATACACTTAAGACAATTATCAATAAATGATTTCACCTTGGGTGTCATATTCGGAAACCAATAATGCTTTAAAATTTCGGTCACGCATTTTTCACCTAAATAACATAACTTTTCATGTATTGTCCTAAATAAATTAGTTTCTATTTCTTCAGGTACATTTGACAATTGAGATCGTCCTCGATCTATATGATATTTAATACACTGATTTATTTACACTGATCACTCCAGTCTGCCCAATTTCGTAATCGAGAAGCTTCTACAATACCTTCATAAGGTAATCGCGTAATTTGTCCATTTTCAATATCTTATAAAACGTATCGGTCATTAGGTAAAACTTTTTTTATGCAATATGGACCCTTATATTTAGGGAGAAACTTTTTATTTGTGCCTATCGTGGTATCAACGTTTCTCATAACTACAAAGTCTCCTACTGAAAATGTCTCTTAATTCTTATGATTCTTTTGATAATACTCTGAACTTTTTCTCTGCTTATTTTCAATATTCTGAGAATCCTTTTTGCGGCAATTATCAAGATTACGACTATTATTTAAATTGCTTATATTGTCTAAATATTTAGTCAGAGCATCAACGTCACTTCCTCTTTGATGAATTCCGAAAAGCAGATCAGATGATATTTCTCCAGTTCTGGAGTGAACTGAATTATTAATAGAGTATTCAGCTTTATTCAATAATTTACACCAATCTGAATGTTGCACTGGCTCTGTGATTTTAGCTAACATGGTCTAAAGTATTTACAAGTTCACTTTTCCATTCGGTGATGCTGTCGAAACTCTGACATGTTCAATATTATTTTCTAAAAGAAATTCACTAAATTCTGAGGATGTGAAGCAGTATTCACTATCACTGATGATTCTACGAGGTCGTCTATAGTTTTCAAAGTACTTTGTCAAGCATATACACACTTCCTTTGTGCTTGTAGTGTTAGCTGAAAATAGCTTTACGAATTTAGTGAAACTATCAAGAACAACTAAAATATGCTTCTTTTTAGAAAGGGAGGGGTCCAAAATGGTCTTCTTAGGGATGTTATGAAGAGTTCTATTGTTTGCATGTGGAGGAATTGTGAACATAATACACTTAAGACAATTATCAATAAATGATTTCACCTTGGGTGTCATATTCGGAAACCAATAATGCTTTAAAATTTCGGTCACGCATTTTTCACCTAAATAACATAACTTTTCATGTATTGTCCTAAATAAATTAGTTTCTATTTCTTCAGGTACATATAAAAGTTCTATAAACAATACCACCATCAATCACGGACCATTTTCTAATTTTTACTTTAATTTTACTATTCGGTCATCTCTATTTTGTGTAATCAGAAGTTGAAAATTAATATCAGCACTGTCAATTACTGCAACTAATTGGTTTCTTTGTTCATCTTTATCTACTGTCACTATTGGCTCATATTTAAATTCTTCGTTCAATGATCTAGTATAACGACTAAGAGCATCAACATGTGTCATACATTTGCCACTTCTATATTCAAGTTGTAAGGCCCATAGAGCTATCCTCGCGTTTACACTTTTGCGATTTAAAGTCAGAGTCAATGAATTACAATCTGTTATGATTTTAAATGGAATTCCTTCTAAATATATTCTAAATTTGTTTAGTGAATAAATAATGGCTAGCGTCTCTAACTCAATACTGTGATATCTCTTTTCAGCAGCTGTTGTTGTCTGAGAAAAATAACAAATTGGATGAAATTTATTATAATTTTTTGCACCAATATTCCTCCAAATTCTTCGGCCCTGGCGTCACAATGCAATTCTATTTCTTTCTTAGGATTATAAAGTGATAATATTGGTAAAAAAAAAACATGTTTTTCCCGTAGATACTCAAAAATTTCAAAACATCTTGCTTAACGAGTTCGCATCTTAAGGTATTCGTATTGTCCATTAGAGTTACAAAAAAGGTATATTGAATTGAATTTTCTGCCATTTTGACTTGATGAAAACCAGACTTTAAATCTAAAAGAGAAAAATATTGATTTCCTTCCATTTTTTCTAAACAATCATTAATATGTGGTAAAGGGTATCCATCTCTTATTGTTATTTTGTTTAGTTGCCTGTAATCTACACACATATCTTTTTCATCAGACATCTTTTTAACTAGTACTATTGCTAATTTGTAAGGTGATTCGCTAGGTCTAATAAATCCTTTCTTCAATGGATCTTCTATAGTGTTGTCAACTGTCTGTCTGTCTTGGTATGAAAGTCATCGTAGGGTTCAATAAACTGATCCTTATGTTTGAAGTTTAATATTTATTTCATAGTTATGATCAACAGGCTCAATTTCAACATTTATTATTTCAAAAACCCTATAGCGTTCGATTCAATTCAATTTTAAATCAATATTTAAAAACTATGAAGCATCCGGCTCAATAGTCAATTTGTAATATTCATCTTTTTCTAAAATTTCCGTATCTAATTAAAATATATTATTACTAAATTTCAATGTTGCTAATCGATCACTATCACTAGAATTACTATATTTTGAAGAATTTTTAAGATTTAAACTGATTTAAATTTTTCAATAATTGTCTGTTTACTTCAATTTTTATTTTATTTTCGATTTCATTAACAGAAATTAGTTCAATTTCAAATGTCTTCATGAACTGCCTACCAACTAATATATCTGTTTCAAAATAACAGTCTGGAATAACATAAAATACTGTGTTCTTGATAGTTTCATTAAACTTAATATAAAAATTAACTTTTCCAAATGAATAATCCCACCAACATTTGTTAAGTATAGCTTCTCGCTTATAGTACTATAAGGCACCTTTGACCTTGTGATTTAGTTAACTATAATCAAATTGGACTTAAGCGTTTTTTCAGTATTAAAATATACTCCTACCTTGTTAAATACTGGGAGGAAACAATGATCTTTATTTCCCGGTTCAATCTCATAATCGGTCGCTCCTACAAGCTCTGAACACATCACTGGTCGTTGAGTGCAATCCTTTAACATATGCTGAAGTGATCCACATCGGAAGTAGGAACCCTTTGTACGTTTTTGAGCAGCGCAAAATGATGCATAGTGTACTTGGAGCAATTAAAGCATCGGATACCAATCTTGTCAGCCACAGCTGCTGACACTCGTGAAGTTGCAGAAGACTTAGTAACTACTAAGGACTAACGAGATTTTGCCTGGTACATACACATTTTCCTTCAATTGAGATATTACTTCTGCCAAAGTGTAGTCATACCCAAAGGTTTTCAAAAAATTGTATTTAAATTCGGCGTAGTTTGCAGAACGGTCAACACGTAAGAAAAGTTCTCCCTCTGACGCCGGCTTCATCAAAAGACGTATGCAGCGAAGTTTAAAAGCGTCGGCATCATTTACTGCGTCACAAGCACGTTCAAAATCTATTACCCATTTTTTTGCATCACATGACACAGCTCCTGGAAATGGAACAACACTGCGTACGATGACCGAGTATCACCACCTGCATAGCTAAGACTTTGTGTAAGCTCATCCAACAATTGCTTCTTCTGTGCAATTCTTATGCCAGCGTCTAATTCTTCTACTTCCTTGTCAAAAGTCTGCGACGAAATTTTCTCTATTTTGCAATTATTCATCACTGTTGCGTCCAAATCTGATTCAGAAGTATCCATAAGATTGTGCAGATTATGTTCTGATGCAATTATTGATAGTTGCCTGAAGGTTGCTTCGGTCGGAAAGTCTATTTTATTCTCAGTCAGTAATTTCATCAGCTGTTTTTTCTTCATTTTGATGGGGGGAAAAAAAAGGGGGGGGACCTCGTCTCGTCATCACTTGCGGTATCAATTTTAAATATTGACAAAAAATGTGTTTTTTATTTTTATAGGCGGCCAATCCCACTTCTGACGTTGTTGCATAAAATTCTTATTTGCTTTTTTAATTTTTCCATAGTTTTTATTCACTTTTTAACTTATTTCTTTTATGTGCGTCTTTTAAAATTTTCGGTTTGCGGGAGCGGTAGGCGTGTTATTCCAAATTTAAAATAAACTTGATCTTGATTGATGTCAATAAAAATGGTTTATTTATTTATTTATTTAACGTCAACTAAATCAGTCAACTTAAAATTAAAATTAGATTATATTTTTTAAATTGAAATTGGAAATATGAAAAAAATATAATAAAAGTTTCCGATTTAGATTTTAAAATTAAATTTTGCAATAAATCAAAAATTTAAAATTATTTAAATATATTAATTAAAACGAGAGCAACAGTCGAGCGGCTCGCGACAATGGGATACCCTTGGATGTATGTTTCCATAAAAAGAATTTAATTGTATAATACTAATCGCAAAATACAACTTAATCATAACACTGCAGTGCGCTGCCACCTTGCATCAATATCGATACGTTGTCAATAATTTATCGCCGCAATTTTTTTAGCGCAAGACTGCAAAAAGCGGTGTGAGCAGTATATATCGGTATTTCTTTATAAATTTTGAATTGGCAAATATCGATAACTTCCAATATATCGAGTAATCAAAATTAATATTTATTTAATTGCATTTTATAGTTTTGTATTTTTTACTGACCCTAAAATATGAATTATTAAATAATAATCATATGTGCACGTAAGCATATTATGAATATGTACACAAGCATGTAAATACTTGCATACATTCATATTCATTTACCACGCCACCTATTGGTTGAGTATTAGTACATATTTATGCACATGTATTTTCGTTTATTGACATGTGCATGGAAAAGAAGAGTCGAGAAAAAGCTCGCGCTTCGCGCTTGCATCTTTTGTCCTTTTCTTTCCTACGAAAGTAATTTAGTTCTGATGTTTCGACAAATTCTTTGCTGGTCGAAGGGTCGAAATGGTTTATCTAATAACTTCAGTGTTTATTGTCCGATCGGTTTGCAATTTGGAGGATAAGTTCATATAGTATTTATCTATATATATACTACAGCAGAATGTTAAGAAATGAGTAAATTGCCGTGTAAATCAAAATTGGCGGTTTGCGGGGGCGGTAGGCGTGTTATTCCAAATTGAAAATAAACTTGATCTGCGTATGCTATACAGGAATCTTCATTCTAAATTTGGTATCCCTAGCTTTTGTAATAGCTGAGATCGGCGCGTTCATCCAGACAGACAGACGGACAGACAGATCTCATTAATCGTTTTAATAACGTTGATACATAGATTAGAGATCTATATGATTTCGCTAGTCTATTTGTAGTTTCTCTTGGTGTTTCCTGATATATTTTAATTAGGGAACTATTTTGAAGGCGACGAAATCGCTGTAGAAGAATAAATAAGGAATTTTAATTTTACAAACAAACCAACATTACTTTTTACCACAGTAGTATATGCGGTATTCGTAAGGTATGTTAGGGCTATTTACAGTGGTAGCATGTATGTACCATATGTATTTCCTAAAGCTTTTGATTAATTACGTATAGATTATATTGTAACGAGAGCAACAGTCGAGCGGCTCGCGACAGTGAGATACCCTTGGACGTATGTTGCCATAAAAAGAATTTAATTGTATTGTGAAGACGCAAATTTGAGCCCCCACATTTTTGTTATTTTTTTCCCCTTTATATGTTTATATTCTTCTTTTCTCTTTATTAGATGTAAGTATTGAATAGTTTTAAGTTTATTTCCAATGAAGGACTATTTTTCCTTTAAAAACCAAAACCGGCGTTTTAGTCGAGTCAGACTACCCTAAGAGTAGGTTACCGGGTATAGGCTCGCTCACCACACGAACAACGGAAAAAGCGCAACGGAGAAAAAGCAAGCTCAGCCAAACAACGGAAAAGGCGCAGCCAAAACAACGGAGAGCGCGAGCGCAGCCAAACAACGGGAAAAAGCAAGCGCAGCCAAAACAACGGAGAGAGCAAGCGCAGCCAAACAACGGGAAAAGGCGAGCGCAGCCAAAACCAGCAGAAAAAGCGAGCGCAGCCAAAAAACGAAAAAAAGCGCAGCCAAAACGACAGAGCGAGCGGCACGACAGAGCGAGCGCCGCAGCAGAGCGAGCGCCACGACAGAGCGAGCGCCACGACAGAGCGAGCGCAACCAACGTTGACCGAGAGAGCGCTGCAGTCACAGCAGCCGAGAGAGCGCTGCAGAATGCGTGGACGGCTTAAGCTCGGCGACTGCGCTGCCAAGATCAACATGGAGGGGGAAAATAATACCGGCGGTGGATTTTTGGCAGTCTAAGTGAGGGATTAAAAAAAGCAAAAGTAAAACAAGTGCGAAAAATATAAAAAAGGACGCGTATGGAACGAGGAAAAAACATTCAGAAGGACGACGGACGCTTGCCACGAGGAGGACAACAGCGAGGACAACAAAAGGACGACACCAGGACCAGGAGGAAAAACAACAAGGACGGGGACAGCACCGACAGACGCGTGGACCAAGGTGAGCGAGCCGCTACATAGCCGATTTTAGGCAGGGCCCGTTTCACAGAAAAGACGGTGTTTAGGCAGGGCAAGATTAGGGATATGTATTAGTTTAGTTTTTTTAGGCTAAGTTAGAACAATAAAGATTATGTTTTGAAAATGAAAGTGCGCATGTCTGCAAAAAGGAGAAAGAAAAGGGCGTTTTTTTTTTTTTTTATTGAATATACGGCAGGAAAATGAAATCTTCTAAAGATACCATCTAACGTCCGTAGATGGCATGCACGATTCATAACCCTCCAATTAGGGTCATGCCTACGTACTAAACAAAAACCTCCGCTCTCTCTCTCCTGTCCTTGTCAAGCTCACCGGGACTGCCAGTCAGAGTATTTCATCGGTGAGCAGGATGTGATGCCAAACGCACTCCCTCTCCTTATGCGATGTACTGCTGCGTGACGCTCCTTCCTTTACTCTTTAGTCGCCTTTTACGACAAGCCAAGCGCACTGTGGTAGAATTCTTGCCCCGCCACCACACGGGAATACTCCTCATCCATCAGCTCGGTTGGCCATCTCGTCCTTACGGACAGCCTTCATCATAGAGACGATGATCTCGTGTGCCCTCTCCCAAACGCCTTTGTCCGCCACCATAGCGGCAATCAAGCCTCTCGGGCTGAGCGGTGCCCCAGTGAGTGACTCTAGCTGAGCCTTCTCCACGACGAACCTGGAGCAGTACAGAAGGATATGCTCTGCTGTTTCAACTGCGTCTGTGCAATATAGACATTGGGCTGCATCCACGTGGTGGAACCTATATAGGTACCCTCGGTAGCATCCATGGTCCGTGAGGAATTGGGTCATGTGGTAGTCCACAACATTATGCTTGCACTCTGCCCATTCCGTTAGGTTACGAATAAGGTGACACGTCCATCGTCCTCGGGTAGCACAGCACCAGATAGGGGCAGCGTAAAGTAGCGTTGCCTTTGTAACCGCCACGAGTAGTCTCCTAACCGGCAGTCTGGGTCCTCCCACGTTGGGCATGATTCTTGCCAGGGATGCAGCTGTCATTGCCGCTTTTCTACTTGCATACCTTGCGTGTTCTTTGAATGAGAGCCTTCGGTCTATTAGGACTCCCAGGTACTTAAATGTTTCTGCTGAGACTATCTCAACTCCCTTAACTACGATCTTCATGCACTCAACGGTCTTTCTGCGACTCAATATAGGACTACTTCAGTCTTCTGAGCAGCAATTCCTAGTCCGACTTTCTCCAGCAGTTCGATGATCGTCCTGATCGCCATATTGCTGTTATCCTGGAGTTCACGTATTGTCTTGGCAACCGCTGTTGCCGCCACGTCGTCCGCGAAGCAGTGCAACTCCACGCCTCTGGGCTTGCTGATCCTCAATATACCATCATACATTATGTTCCACGGTCCAAGTACCGATCCTTGAGGAACTCCTGCGGAGACTTGGTGACTTCTTGGACCTGCTTCTGTTACATACCATAACACGCGTTCCCTGAAGTAGTTGCCAACTACGCTCTGTAAGTATCCGGGTATTCCCATTTTACGCATTGCACCGAGGATATTGTGCCACCTTGCTGTATTGAATGCGTTCTTGACGTCAAGCGTGATGATGGCACAGTATTCCTTACTGCCGCCTAACCATCGTTCACCGTCGTGTGCATTCTTGGCCACGTCTGTTGCGGCTGTGAGTGCGTCGAGCGTACTTTTCCCCTTCCGGAAGCTATACTGTTGGCCATGAAGGCCTGTGGGGCTTTCTGTGATAGACTCTATGCGCGCGTACAGTATTCGCTCAAAGAGTTTGCCCACAATGTCCAGCAGACATAAGGGGCGATAGCTGCCCAGAGCATTTGCAGGTCCCTTGCCTTTCGGCAAGAGTACAAGCTTCATCATTTTCCAACGCTTGGGGAAGACTCCTTCTAGAAGACACTGTTTTAACACCTCAGGTCTTGCAGGTCGATTATACCCGGGATACCATCAATCCCCGGAGCTTTGTTCGGCTTGATCCTCGTTGCTGTTTCGACGACTTCACATGTTGTGATACAACGGAAAGTTGGAGGCAGGGGGTTGAAGTGCGGGTTGCCATGACGTGTGATGAGTTGGGAATAGCTCCCACACGATGTTTGCTAAGGCGGCTGGATCCTGCGGGGTTCCTGCACTAGCGGCATTAAGTTTTGTCCTTACTACTTTGTAGGCGAGTCCCCAGGGGTCGTCGTTTACGTTCGCAAGCAAGTCTTTGACTGCGTTCGCTTTTGCTGCAGATATGCCGTTCTTAAACTCAGCTCGCTTATCTTTGTATGACGCAATGCATTGGGCGTGGTGCGGTTGCCCTCTGGATCGCTGCGCTTGCCTCCTTAACCTGAGGCATTCCGTTCCATTGGTGTAGAGAGACGCTCCACCAGTAGACAGGGGGCTTGCGTTTCGCATTAGATTTTCTAGGCATCACTGCGTCGCACGTTGCTTTTAGAGCAACCATGAGCGCTGTCACCTTGTTCTCCGCGTGTCCACTTGTGGTCCCCATGAGCTCGATCTGGTATGCCAGAATATTTTCATCGAGTTTCCTAATGTCCCATACTGGCCCTAGTGCACTTCTCTGCGGACTGCGCATCGGCCTCGTCGTTTGAATACTGAAAGTGATCAGGTTATGATCGCTTAGCGTTGTGTCCTCCTGCACCATCCAGTTCGAGTTGGCTACTAAGACTCTGCTAACAAAGGTGACATCGATGAAAAACGTGCCTCTGTCGTTGTTAAAAGTCGGATTGAGACCGTCGTTTAGCAATACGAGGTCTACCAGATTCATGGCCTCGATCACTGCTCGGCCTCTTGGATTTGAAGTCCGACTGCCCCATTCTGTGGCCCAGGCATTGAGGTCACCTCCTATGACTGCTGGTCTGCGCCCACTTGCATGGTCAACAAGCTTTCCAAGCATGTCCTCGAATTGCTCCGGACTGTCACTAGGTGGAGCATAACAACTGTAGAAGTCTATTCCTTTTATTTTCGCATATGCGATGCCTCGCATTGGTACAGATTCCCACTCTTCTATAGGTGGGCTAGTGTAGCATTTAATAGCCACCTAAAAAAAAAAGAAATAGCCGCCTAAAAAAAAAAGAAAAGGGCGTGTGAGTGTGTGCATGTGCCTGAGCAGGCGGCGAACGCGAGACCGCGTGGCCCAAGCTGTTCCAGGGTTCCACTGGTGTGCCAGCCGATAAATACCCAGCACATACAGTGGAACCTCGGGAACAGACACGAGTCGGTGATCCCGGAACGCGAGGTAAATACCCGGTTCCGAGATTAACCAAACTGTGGAGGTAAACGGGAAACGCGAGACCGCGTGGCCCAAGCAGTTCCAGGGTTCCACTGGTTTGCCAGCCGGTAAATACCCTGCACATACAGTGGAACCTCGGAAACAACCGCGAGTCGGTGATCCCGGAACACGAGGTAAATACCCGGTTCCGAGATTAACCGAATCACGAAGGCGGCCACTGGTCGGGCGTCGACATGCAGAGTGCGCATGTGCGAGGTCGAAGGGCGCCAGACTGCATGGCCAAACTGTTCCGGAGTTCCACTGATGTGCCAGCCGGTAAATACCCTGCACATACAGTGGAACCTCGAGAACAACCGCGAGTCGGTGATCCCGGAACACGAGGTAAATACCCGGTTCCGAGATAAACCGAATCACGGGGGCGGCCACTAGTCAGGCGCCGACATGCAGAGTGTGTATGTGCTGGGGCGTCTGCCGTGCGAGAAGGTAAATACCCAACACGTACAGTGGAACCTCTGGAGCAGCCGCTAGTCGATGGTCTCAGAGGCTTGAGGTAAATACCCGGCTCCGAGACCATTAGAGAAGTGGAGGTGGCCACTGGATCCGCTTTGACGGCCCGTGCACACGATCGCCAACAGCACGCACGCTACATAGGGAAAATACAGCCGGCCATGCCGGATGACCCCAAAAACCCCAGAAGGTCACTCTCCTCGTTTCGGCTCGGGTCTCAGCAAACTTTACAAATTATTCCTGTAAAGTGGCCCTGGCGCGACTGAGCTCACCTCAGCCTGAGACGCTACCTTACAGTAACACTAATCGCAAGCTACAAATTAATCATAACACTGCATATCTGACAAAATATATCACAAGGAGATTAAAAAGGAAATAACAGAAATACTAAGAAACAATGATTTTCCAAAAACGCTAATAAAAAAACTTATTAAAAAATATAAAGAAACACCAAGAGAAACTACAAATACACAAGTGAAATCATATAGATCTCTAATCTATGTACCTACGTTATCAGAACGATTAATGAGATCTGATTGTTACAATAATACAGAAATACTAGTAGCACATAAACCGTTTCACAAATTAAAACATTTTTACAATAATACTAAGTCCAAAATAGATCCACAAGACAAAAGCAATGTAATTTATAAAATTCTTTGCAGTGGCAACAGTACGGACACATTCAATGGTGTATACGTAGGAACGACAAAACTAAAATTGAAAACAAGATTAACACAACATAAATCTGATTTCAAATTAAGTACAACACAAAAAACAGCTCTTATGTCCCACTGTGCAAACAAACATCACTCACCGAATTTTGAAGCAACAACAATATTACAACAAGATCAACACTATGCTAAACGTTACACTCTCGAAATGCTACACAGAATAAGCACACCAACACAAGATAGATTAAACTACAAAACAGACACAGAAAACTTCGTTCACATATACAGACATTTACAAGAGCAGACGTGAAAAATATATGAATAAATGAATAATTGATTTTTAGAGAAACATTGTTAAAAATCCAATTTTGTACATTTTGTGTTTTAGCCCTGAAGACGGTTACCGACGTGTAACCGAAATATATCGGAAAAAAGTAAATATTTATTTTATTTACTTGAACTCGAGCCAGCCACCAATATGATGACAAAGAAAGGTCGCCAAAACTCTACATTAAAAATAATTATTATTATTAAATGTAAAATAATTACTGTAATTTGTTTTTCTTTGATATTGCATAATAAATAAATCTATTTCAATGATATCAAATTAAGGAAATCTATTTTTAATTGAAATTCTATTTAACAAGAGAAGTAGCGGATTTGTATATTAAAGCCCCCTCGGCGGCTTCTTTCGTTTTAGTTTATTATAAATAAAATGAAATGTGCAAACACCATTGCACATGAGTATCGGAACGCGCGCTACAAAACACTGTCCGCCACTCTAACCACTCAGCTTTTGGCTCTTCTATTGATAAGTCGTCACAGTTGCATGGTGAATCATTTCTG
The DNA here is from genome assembly GCA_018904035.1 of Zaprionus ornatus. Taxonomy (NCBI): domain Eukaryota; kingdom Metazoa; phylum Arthropoda; class Insecta; order Diptera; family Drosophilidae; genus Zaprionus; species Zaprionus ornatus. The sequence continues at coordinate 53,111 of JAEIFZ010000201.1, forward strand.
CTACTACCGACCGATAGCAAATAAAAAGTTTATTAGAGATAAATATGTTTTAGATTTCTGGCATTTTCTGGACAATGGTATCTAACATAACTATATTGAATTAATAACATATGACTACAATCATAAATCCATGAAACAACAGGTAAAACACCTGCAGATATTTCTTTATAATCAAAAAATTGAAATAAAACAAAGAGAATAGAATTGTAAAGAATGGGTTTTGGTTTTATATAATAGTTTTATTTCTGTTGGGCAGAAATGGTTCTGCCAGTTCAACTGTTTGTAAGTGACTGATTTCACATTCTTAAATACGAGGGTCGTTTGATAAGTCCGTGACTTTTTGAATAAAATATATTTTTTTCGTCAAAGAAGCGTTTTATTTCTCAACATAATCTCCTTTTAGCTCTATACATTTAGTCCAGCGTTTTTCCAATTTTTTTATTCCTTCCAAATAATAGGTTTTCTCAAGGCCCTCAAAATAGTCGTTTGTTTCTGTGATGACCTCTTCATTTGACCCGAATCTCTTACCGCCGAGCCATTTCTTCATGTTTGGAAACAAAAAATAGTCACAGGGGGCTAAATCTGGAGAATATGCTGGATGGGGTAGCAGTTCGTAGCCCAATTTATGAAATTTTGCCATGCTGACTACACACGTGTGCACCCGTGCATTGTCCTGATGGAACAGCACTTTTTTTCGCCAAATGCGGTCGTTTCTGCTTCAAATCAATATCGAATCTGTCCAAAAGCTCTGAATAATATTCGCCGGTGATCGTTTTACCCTTTTCAAGGTAATCGATGTGAATGATACCTTGTGCATCCCAAAAAACTGTGGCCATGACCTTGTTGGCCGACAGACCCACCTTGGCCTTCTTTGGTGCACGTTCACCCGGAGAAACCCACTGTCTTGATTGTTCTTTGGTCTCTGGTGTGGTGTGGTGGATCCATGTTTCGTCTACGGTAACGAAACGGCGCAAAAATTCGTTTGGATTGCGGTTGAACATCGCCAAACACTCCTTTGAAATGGTCACACGGTTGCGCTTATGGTCGTGTGTGAGCAATCGCGGCACCCATCGCGCGGAAAGCTTTTTCATGTCCAAATATTCATGTAAAATGTGATGTACCCGTTCAGTTGAGATGCCTACAGCCTCAGCTACCTCACGCACTTTCATTCTCCGATCATCCAATATCATTCCATGGATTTTGTCGACGATTTCTGGCATGACGACCTCTTTTGGGCGACCTGAACGTTCGGCATCACTTGTACTGGTACGACCACAACGGAACTCAGTAAACCATTTCTTAACCATTGAAATTGATGGTGCAGAGTCCCCATAATATTTATCAAGTCTTTCCTTGGTTTCGGTGATGGATTTTTTACGCAAAAAATAATGCTTAATTAGCACACGAAATTCACTTTTTTCCATTTTCGTTAAAATTCACGAGATCGTCTGCTTTCAATGCCTATAAAACGCAAACTAAGAAACGCAGCTTTCTCAAAATTTTACAGTCAGCTGTTAATCGATAACTGCTGACAGGAGCAGTGTTGTATTTAGAGCAGGTGCGCGGCAAATACAAAAAGTCACGGACTTATCAAACGACCCTCGTATATTTCATCTACGCCTAAACCGCGTAGCTGCACTACTGGATACGCCCGCAGCGGAGCGGCTCTCTTATGTATATCTTATATATCTATGCTTATCGAGTGAGCGAGTTATGCACTTATGTATTATGTATTTGGTCGGCGTGGGAATGCTGACCATGCACTTATACTTTGTAGCCTTCAAGTGGACGATCATGTTACATCCGCCTTGGGCCTTATTGTTTGCATAAACATAGCAACAAAGTGTTGTTATGCTCTTGTATATTTATTGTACTTAAGTGTTCCTAATATTACATAGGCGCATACTACATCTCTCTCCTTCTAAAAATAACGTAACCTAGTGAAGTTATTTTATTTAATGAATGCAAAATATTTATTTTATATTTTTTTTGTTTAAATGGTTAAGAAAAATATAAGTGTAAAATCAATTATGAATGAAATTTCTTTAATCTATCTTTATGAACTATTTATTTCTTGTTTTTATTAGTAAGTAACGTAAAATTATTATTATCTCCTACGCTTTCTATCTTATAGGGCCCTGCGTATTTAGAGTCTAATTTATGACCTACCTCATTTCTTAATAGAACTTTATCTCCTACTTTCAATTCTATGTTATTTACTTTTAAGTCGTAATTCCCCTTATTTTTCTCTTTATGTGCTTCAAGCAGTTTTCTTGCTCAAGCATATGCTACTTCTAACCTATATTTACTTTCTTTAGCGTAATCATCTATATTATATGGTATATTGGTTCTATGCTATGCAACTTATTAAAATGTCTTGGTAAATTACTTGTTCTACCGAAAACTAATTTATATGGACAGTAATTATGTACCATAGATGGGTTGGTGTTAAAGCAGTATACGAAATATTGAAGCCAACTGTCTGGTGGTGATGAGCTGTTGATGTTATATTTGTGATTTTCAAATATTTACATAGGTCAGTAATTATTGAATTCTTATACTCTGTTCCCATGTCCGTTATGAACGTCTTCATTGGACCGTACTTTAGAATAAAAGATTCAAATGTAGCTTTAGCAAATGTTTTTGCGCTTTTATTCGCTATTGGAATAGCAACTAAGTACTTGGTTAAATCACATATGAGAGTGACTGCGTACTCGTTACCATTTTCTGACTTAGGTAGTGGACCAATTGTGTCCACGACAACTCTATCGAAAGCATGTTTTGGTGTGTCAGTTATAGTCATTGGGGTCTTTGTATGCTTTGTTGTTTTTGCTTTTTGGCATTTTTGACATTTTCTAACGTACTCTTTTATGTATTTACTCATATTTTTCCAGTAATAATATCTTTTGACCTTGGCCAAGGTTTTTATAATGCCTGTATGACCTCCTTGTATTGGATCATCATGTAGTGTAGACAATATAGCTTCTTTTTCTTTTTCAGTATTGATTTGGGTCACCGGGATAAGTAGCGCTACTTTTAAATTCTTTAATATTTTATTGCCCATTTTTTTTAAATTCATCTATTGAAACGTGTTCAAAGATTTTTTTCCACGGTGCCATTTTGAGTTGGCTGATCTCGTATATATCGGCTTGCGATTCAAGCCTTTCGAAAAATTGATCTAGATCAAGAACTCCATTAGTGTAAAGATCACCAACATCACATCTTGCAATAATTTTCTTTCCATGTTTAAATAAACATATCGTATCATTCAATTGCAATGTCACTACTTTTCGTACTTCGTCATTTGTTATGACTACGTATACGTTGGGCTCTGAAGCTTTTTCTTTGGTTTGCTCATGCAAATCCAATTGTTCTTTTCCTGCGCAGGATTTTTGTCTACTTTGAAGTCTTGTAGTGACTTTTAATATATTTCCAGTAATTTCGCTTAACTCTTTGATGGTTATTCTTGATAACGCATCAGCTATATGATTATCTTTGCCTTTTAGATACTCTGCACTAAAATTATATTCCTCTAATTCAAGCCTTATTCTTGTTAATTTAGAACTGGGGTTGAAGTGTTTTCCGTAAATGTACGGTCTAAAATGTACTATTGCCCAATGAATTGCTGCTAACTCTTGTTCTGTTGTACTTTTATTGCTTTCACCTTTCGTAAAAGCTCTTGATGCATAAGCAACTAGGAGTTGGTGGCCATTGTGGTTTTGAGTTAAAACTGCGCCACACGCTTGCTTGCTTGCATCAGTTATTATGCAAAATTCTTTGCTAAAGTCTGGGTACTGCAAGAGTGTTGGGTTTATTAGCTGCGATTTTAGATGTTTGAATGCATTTTGGCATCCATCTGTCCACTCGAATGGAACATTCTTTTTACATAATCTCGTTATGTGCCGCGAATAGTCGGCGAAATTTTTGATAAAACGTCTGTAGTAATTGCAAAATGCTACAAAACGTCTAGCGCTGTCCGCATCATGTGAAACTGGGTAATTCTGAATGACATTATATTTTTTTTCATCCGGCAAAATTCCTTTGTCTGTGCATTTATGTCCCAAAAATGTGACTTCATGCATGAAGAATGAACATTTTTCAGGATGTAACTTTAGGTTGTATTCCCTGCATTTATCAAAAACATCTGTGAGGTTTTTAAGCATATGCTTTTCGGAACAACCGATGACTATTAAGTCATCCCTATAAAAGAATGCCTGAGACGGTTCTATTCCGGAGAATGCTATAGTCATCATTCTTTGGAATGAATTAGGCGCTATTTTTAAACCAAATGGCAATCGCGTGAAACGATATGAGCCATTGTTGGTTGAGAAAGATGTTATATTTCTTGAGCCTTCATCCAGCTCGATTTGATGAAAACCTGACATTAGGTCAAGGCAAGAAAAATATTTTGCTCGACCAAGTTGGTCCAAAATATCATCTATTCTCGGTAGTGGGAATTTGTCAGCTAAAAGTTTCTTATTAATTTGGCGATAGTCTATTACTAATCTCCATTTCTTTTTATCCGAATCTGGGCTTGACTTTTTAGGTACTAATAGCAAAGGGCTATTGTACTCTGAAATTGATGGTTCGACTATTTTATCTTTTATTAATTTCTGTACCTGGGCTTGTATTTCTTCTACTTGACTATGAGGACTTCTATAATTTTTTGTGTATACGGGCTCATCATCTTTTAATCTCAACTGTTGTTTATAAAAATTATTAACCGTTATTGGTTCTGATTCTAATGCAAATATATCTGTATATTTGCTGCATAAAGTTTCTAATTGTAATTTAAACAATTTTGGGAAATTTTTCTTCAATTGAGATAATACAGTTTTATTTCTGTTTTCGCTATTTGCCTGAACTACATTGTAGTTTGAAAGTGGCTCATATTTAAAATTGTCTGTATTGACCAATTGGTCAGAATCTGTTGTGTTCAAAATTCGGACAAATGTATTATTAGATGTTGCAATTGTATTTGCAACATAAATACCAGTTTGAATTTCCTTATTTGGAATTAAAATGTTATCATATTTTAATGATACTATTAATCTTCAAACAACTTGGGATCTTGCTGGTAATAGAGTTGTGTTATTACCAGAGCTGTATGTTATTGGAACATAAATTGGGAATTTCAAATTGTTGGGTCTAATTATAAACCAATCTTCTGCTGGTTTGAAATCAATTTGGCAATTATATTTTTTAATGAAATCTATTCCTATTATTTCATCACACGGTATGGAAAAATTTTTATCTACTAAATGAAAGTCGTGTGGGATAATGTATTTACCTGTCTGTATCTCAATAAAAGTCTGTCCTTGAGACTGAATTATCTGTTGGCTTATGCCTTGAATATTTATTTTGTTAGTTATTTGAATATTAGAAAATTTGTCAGAGTTGTCTTTGAGAATAGAGATATCTGCACCTGTATCAAGAAGGAAAACAAATTTTTCACATGTTTCGACATGAATGAATGTGATAAATATATTGAGATTATAATTGATGGCGTATACTCTATGATTTTCTTCTACTGGGTACCTAAAGGCTGTTGCGAGTTTCCCTGATCTTGGGTTACTCGTACATTAGCATTATTTCCGTTATTGTTATTCTGGTTGTTGATACGGCCTCTGTTTCCATTATTTCGGCCCCTATTGTTGCCATTAAAGCGGTTATTATTTCCATTATTGCGGTTTTGATAACCGTTATTCTGGTAACCGTTATTTTGGTAACCGTTATTATAGTTGCCTCTATAACCATTGTTATTGAAGCCTCTACCTCGGTTTCCACCTCTATTGGCATTGCCGTATCCTCTATTAGATCTGTTACCTCTAAGGTACATCACTTTATTGATGTCACCGGTAACTCTTGCACTCGTTCTTATGTATGCGCTTATTGCTGCATCCATAGTGGTGCAAGTCCCTGCTTCCAGTACTGTCTTGATACTTTCGTGCTCAGCACGCTTTATCATGGTGTCAATTGCCTCTTTAGTACTTAGACTAGTGGCATGTTCTAGAGGTATACCCTCATCGATAAAGGAAGCTTCTAATAGCTTTCTCAGTCTATCAACTTCAGTGGTAAATTGCGTTGCAGTTTTACCCCTTTGCTGAACTGTTGATAGCTTTTCTTTGACATTACCGGATGTCTCACCGACAACTACTTTCTGCAATTTGTTTATAATTGCTGGAATTGTCGTTTCATTGTCAATTGAGTTCAAAATTGTGCCAACTATTTTTGACTTAATGACCTCAACTGCAACGTCTTCAAATGGTCCCTTAGCTAAGTCTACCAATTTGATTGCCTTAATGAATCGTTGTAAATGGATCTTTTGTCCAACAAATTCTGGCACTGCGCAAGCGACTTCCTTAATGTAAGACCTAATGGCTGCTGCTTGTTCTGCCATGGTTAAGGTGTTTTCTGAGTCAGCTGCATTATTTGTAGTATTTTCTTCCTTCAGCACTAATGTTGCTGGTATAGTTAGATCGTGAAGATCTTCCACTTTAATGTTTTCCTCGCTTACAGTCGTATTTTCTTCGTCTGAGTCAGTGCTTTCTCATTAAAATTTATTGTTAACGGAGTGTTTACTATAGTCGGAACTTCTATCTGGAGGCTGAATTTATTTTTTATTAATATTAATTTTTCCCTTAATGCCAACAGTAGTTCCGAAACTTTAGCACACTGTTTACTGTCTAAATTCTTTCTATTCTGTTGTATTAGTTCTCTGACTTTATTGTAATTAGTTACCAATGTTTGGGCATTTTTATTTATCGTTACAGCGTACTCTTTTATGTATTTACTCATATTTTTCCAGTAATAATATCTTTTGACCTTGGCCAAGGTTTTTATAATGCCTGTATGACCTCCTTGTATTGGATCATCATGTAGTGTAGACAATATAGCTTCTTTTTCTTTTTCAGTATTGATTTTTCAGTATTGATTTGGGTCACCGGGATAAGTAGCGCTACTTTTAAATTCTTTAATATTTTATTGCCCATTTTTTATACCCTTGGACCATTGAAAATGGTCAAAAAAGGGTATACTAACTTTGTGCAAATGTATGTAACAGGCAGAAGGAGGCGTCGGAGACCCCATAAAGTATATATATTCTTGCTCAGGATCAATAGCCGAGTCGATTGAGCCATGTCCGTCTGTCTGTCCGTCTGTCCGTCTGTCTGTCTGTCTGGATGAACGCGCCGATCTCAGCTATTATAAAAGCTACGGACACCAAATTTAGCATGAAGATTCCTGTATACCATACGCAGATCAAGTTTATTTTCAATTTGGAATAACACGCCTACCGCCCCCGCAAACCGCCATTTCTTAACGTTATGCTTTAGCATATATATAGATAAATAATATATGAACTTATCCTCCAAATTGCAATCCGATCAGACAATAAACACTGAAGTTATTAGATAAACCATTTCGACACTTCGACCAGCAAAGAACTTGTCGATGACGTCAGAACTAAATTCCTTATGCATGAAAGAAAAGGACAACGATGCGAGCGCGAAGCGCGAGCTATTTCTCGACTCTTCTTTTCCATGCACATGTCAATTACCGAAAATACATGTGCATAAATATATGCTAACACTCAACCAATAGGTGGCGTATATATGAATATGAAGAAAGCAAAGAAGTTGTCGATGACGTCAGAACTAAATTACTTGTGCATGAAAGAAAAGGATAAACGATGCGAGCGCGAAGCGAGAGCTGTTTCTCGACTCTTCTTTTTCATGCACATGTCAATTACCCAAAATACAATGGCATAAATGCAAACACTTAAACATTCTTAATTTGTGTTCACACATACATATGTAAAATTATATACAACCAATAGCGTGGTTGATCGGCATGCATGAATGCAGGTATTTACTAGATTTCTAATATAGACATATTATTATTATTATTTAATAATTTATATATTGACTTTTTATTAAATAAATATTAATTTAGATTTCACGATATATTATGAGCTATCATATCGATAGCTTTTAATATATATTAAACATATCGATATATATTTCATATGTTTCGCATATAAATTATATTAATATGTGTAAATAATATTATATCCCCACGTCTATTGAAACTATGTTTGAAAAAAATGTACTAACATTTCTTCTACTTTGTTTTTTCAATATATGTATATTTTGTATGTATATTAGATTCTATAGATCATTATTATAAATTTAAGGTTTCGCGCACTTTTTAATTGCGGCGATAAATTATTGGCAACGTATCAAAATTGTTGCAAGGTGGCAGCGCGCTTCAGTGTTATGTTAATTTGTAGTTTGCGATTGGCGTGTTTGGTGTCGTCGTCGATTGTCGATTATCATTTGTATTTTCGATATTAAATATAAAATAATATATAATTAATTCGCGTGTTCGTGATACATTTAACATTTAATGCAAATTAATATAAGTCGAGTATATAATAAGTAAATCCTCGTGTGTGATTGTTATGCGTTAACGGAACATTTTTTATGCGTGTGAATGATTGCGCCCTGCCCGGAACGTGGCGCGCAATTTTAGAAAAGTGCGGTACACAGCGTAACGTATTTTTGTGCATGCATACATATATGTGTATAGACTCTTCTGAAGTGTGTGTGATTGTACGTGAACATCGGTATCGGTTCGTTTCCGCGATTCAAATTGGAATTTTCGCTGGAATTTCTTGCAGGTTTAATTTATTATTTCTTTGATTTATATTTATTCTTTTTTCCACATTTTGTTTATTTTTATTTTCCTTATTAAATTTTATTATTATTTGTTCTTTCATTAGATATTTATTTTCATTTATAATATAATTATTTTAAATAATATACATATATTTATTTAAATATATGAATATAATTATAATATATATATATCTATTTAAATATATGAATATATTTATATATATAAATAAATATACTAACTTTATTTTATATATATAACTATATATTAATTTTTGATAAATATATATTCAAATTAAATTAATTTATAAGAATTTTATTTTTAACATACCTATATATTATTTTAAAACTTATATATTAGAAGATGCCTAGACTTAAGAGAAAGTCAGCTTGCAATAGGAGTCAAACACAGCGAAAAAGAAATCGTTTGAATAGGTCAGATATAGACTTTTCTGAGCAGGAACGCGTAAATAATCTAGAGGCACATAGAGAACGTAGGCAAAATTTCGAATTTAGGGAAGCTGAAAGGGTTAGAGATAGTCAACAGCATCGAGTCCGCAGAAGTAATAGAACATTTAGGGCCGTTGAGCAATTCGTCACACTACTCTTCGGGCTTCTTCGCCAATCAGATTACAAGAACAACTTGCTGACACTTCGCGTCGTTCGAGGCGCAGGCGAGATGCTGACCTTCGATCTCAGGAAAGAGAGCAGGATGCAGTTCGTCGCCGTGTACGTCGCAGTGATTCTGCAATTAAAACAGACGAACAACTTGCCAACACTTCGCGTCGTTCGAGTCGCAGGCAAGATGCTGAGTTTCGATCTCAGGAAAGAGAGCAGGATGCAGTTCGTCGCCGTGTACGTCGCAGTGATTCTGCAATTAAAACAGACGAACAACTTGCCAACACTTCGCGTCGTTCGAGTCGCAGGCAAGATGCTGAGTTTCGATCTCAGGAAAGAGAGCAGGATGCAGTTCGTCGCCGTGTACGTCGCAGTGATTCTGCAATTAAAACAGACGAACAACTTGCCAACACTTCGCGTCGTTCGAGTCGCAGGCAAGATGCTGAGTTTCGATCTCAGGAAAGAGAGCAGGATGCAGTTCGTCGCCGTGTTCGACGAACTGATCATTCAACTAGAAATGCCGAACAACTTGCCAATACTTTGCGTCGATCGAGGCGCAGGCAATGTCCACAATTCAGGTCCAACGAAAGCGGACGAGATGCTGTTAGAAGGGCGATTCAGCGACAAAATCAGGAGACGCGAATTTTAGAAATGGCAATAGATAGAAGTCAAAGGTCTCAGGTTAGAAACAATCCTATTCGTAGGATTGTTGAGCAGGCACGCAATACTAGTGCACGCCGCAGTGCTCGAATTCGAGCTCAACGTGAGGCCTTTGAAGCCCATAGGAATATGTCGCAAAGAGTGAGTCTATATAGGAGTATTTGCACCAATAGGATAGCAGAGAATAGGAGAAACGCGTCCCGCAATAGAGTGGACCGTGCGAATACCCTTCCAGATGATAGGATATCGCAGGTTAAAACTAGTTTAGATTGCCTAATAGCCAATTTTAATAAGACAGTCAAGCAGGGACCCGATCAGGTTTGCATATGTTGCAAAGGTTTGTGGTTTCCACATCAAGTGGACAAAATTTCGCGTGAGGTCATAGAGGAAAAGTGTAGTGAGGCAGATAGTGTTGATATTTTGTATCTTTCCTCTATGTTTCCATCCCATAATAATAGGTTTAGCTTTTGCAAAACCTGCAGCCGCAGTATTAAGTCAGGGAAAAAACCAAAGGCTTCTATTACAAATGGCCCAAATTTTCCGGAGCTTCCGGAATGCCTGAAAGGCTTGACGCCTCTAGAAGAAAGGCTGATTTCTCCCCGTCTTCCTTTTATGATCATAAAGTCTCTTGGATATGGACGTCAAAGTGCCATTAAAGGAGCAGTGATCAATGTGCCAATTCCAGTTGCAAATGTTGTAACTTCCCTTCCCAGGGCATTTAATGAAGCCGAAGTAGTTCAGATTCATCTTAAGCGTAGGATGGAGTATAACCATGATTTCATGGCTGAAACCATAAGGCCCTCAAAGATAGTTGATGCAATTCGGTATTTAGTGAACACAGAACTTTATAAGAAGCACCAGGTTACTATCAATGAGCAGTGGTTGTCTTCTTACTCAGCTGAGACTGTACCATTTGTTGCGTCAGCAGACGACAGGGACATTGTGTGTCAAATGTTAGAAAAGGCAGCACAACCTAATGAGCATAGAGTAGTAGAAGAAGAGGTAGAGTTGAATCCAGGAGGTCAAGAAACCTTCATGGAAAATGTCCCTGTTGAAAACATAGATATTCCTCGAATTGCTATAGCACCAGGAGAGGGTCAGCGACCTCTTGACATGATAACCGATTGTGATTCAGAGGAGCTGGCTTTTCCCACAATATTTGCAGGCATTAAAAGGAAATGTCAGGAAAGTTTTACAACTATAGTTAGATCAGAGCTTAGGAATTTTGATAGAAGAGGTTGTAGAACTGATAAATTATTTCATAACTTCAAAAAGTTAGAAATGATTAGCATTAGGAATAGCACATCAATTTGCTTACGTAAGCACTCTGCCACTCAAGGCGTTTCGGCTGCTGATGTGCGTAATGATGAAACTTTAAATAGGTTAATACTTCATGATGATGGCTATAGGCTTTTAAAAGGTATTCGCACGTCTCCTGCTCATTGGGAGGACGAGAAAAAGAAAGTGATGGCTATGATTAGGCAGGTAGGGCTTCCAACTTTTTTTATAACATTTTCCGCAGCGGAAACTAGGTGGCCGGAGCTTTTAGTCTTGCTATGTAAAAATGTAGACAAGCTAGAAGTATCCGAAGAAGAAGCGTTAAATTTGGGGTTTAATGACAAAGCTCGTCTCATTAGAGCAGACCCAGTGACCTGTGCCAGATATTTCGATTTTCGATATAGACAGGTTTTAAAACTGATGAAAAAGGAAGGCGGTGTCTTTGGTTGTCACCAGGTCATCAAGTTTTATTGGCGAGTGGAGTTTCAGCAAAGAGGCTCTCCACATATACATGGCATGTTCTGGCTGAAAGACGCCCCAAAGCTCGACCTAAAGAATGAGTCCACATTTATGCCTGTGAAGTCCTTTATTGATCAGTTTATTACTGCTGATTCTAGTTGCCCGGACGTTGCTCCATATTTGGAGTATCAACTCCATAGTCACGGGCACTCTTGCAGGCGAGAAATTAGGTCAAAACAAATTTGTAGATTTGGTATCCCAAACCCTCCCATGCCGCAAACAGAAATTCTTCTCCCTTTAGAAGAAAATGCTCCAAATTTGGCCGAGCATCGTAGGAATTTCGAAAAAATTCAAAGTCTGCTCGACTTCCCATTTGATCGTGAAAGCGTAGAAAATTTTAACGATTTTAACAACTTTTTGTCCCACGATCAACTTAACCTTAGTTATGAGGGCTACATTAATGCTGTAAGATCAAGTATAAAGAAACCAAAAGTTTTTTTGAAGCGATCTTTTGCAGCAATCAAGCTTAACGCTTATAACAAGCACCTCCTTTTGTTGCAGCGAGCAACAGCGATATTCAGTTTATTTTAGACCCCTATGCTTGCTGCAGCTACGTCGTTAATTATATTAACAAGTCTCAGAGAGGTATCTCAATGTTGATGCGTGAGGCAATCAATGAGATTAAAGACAATAACAATGTAACTATTAAGCAAAAGTTACAACATTTAGGTAACAAATTTATATTTGGCACTGAGATATCCGCTTTTTATAGGTACTGCAAATCAGAACGAGGAGCTCGCCAAGAAAATGCAGATGACTTTGACGATGATGTGCCTAGGGCTTCTGAATCAATAGTTTACGCTCTTCGCGATAGTAGTGGCTTCATCAGAAAGAGGACCACTGCGTGCATAATTAGGTATAGGAGATTTAATGTCAATACAGAAACAAGTGACTATTTCAGAGAGCTAAAAATGCTTTACGCCCCATGGCGAGATGAGCATTTGGATTTAGTCACACATGACTGTGAATTTTTCTGTAGGGAAAATTCGGAGTTAATAGAGAACAATCGCAGAAAATATAATTTACTAGATGATAGGGAACTAGAAGATGCTCTGAGCCACTTAACAGAGGAAGCAGAAAATGAGAATAATCAAGTAGGAGAACAGGAAGTGGTAGATGATGGCTTCACAGTTTTAGGATTGCCTGAAATAGATCCACATCTAAATGTTTTAAATGTGGATGGAAATATTGATATGAATGATGAAGATAGTAATGTCCGTTTTATCAAGCTTCCAGCCTTAGTTTCTCAGGAAAGCTTAGCTAATATAGTTAGATCTCTTAATTTAAAGCAGAAGCTATATTTTACACATGCTTTGCATAATGCCAAAATCAATACAGTCTTTTATGAATTTGTTGGAGGCGGCGCCGGAGTCGGAAAGAGTCGACTTATATCAGCAATTTTTCAGTCATTATCCGTAATGTATAACAGTATACCAGGAGCTGATCCGACATCTGTTAAAATCCTCTTATGTGCACCAACAGGAAAAGCAGCATTCGGAATTAGTGGTTCGACACTGCATTCCATGTTTTCACTTCCTGTTAATCAATCTCGCTCAGCACCTCTAAGGGCCTTAAGCCATGATTTAGTTAATAGCCTTCATTCAAGGTTAATCGATCTTAAATTAATTATTATTGATGAAATATCAATGGTTAGCTCTCTAATGTTTTCTTATTTAGATTCTCGTTTGAAGCAAATTTTCAAAAATACTTCTCCTTTTGGTGGTGTTTCTATCATCGTATTCGGTGATCTTAGACAGTTACAGCCCGTAGGAGGTAGTTGGATTTTCGATCCAAATACCACTGACCCTTACCATGAAATATTTGGTACGTATCTCTGGGACCTTTTTTTGTATTTTGAGCTCACAGAGATAATGCGTCAACGTGACGATCAGCTTTTCGCTTCTGCCTTAAATAATATGGCATCGCAGTTTTCAATATTCAAATAACGCACAAATTAACATTGACCGTAGGCAGTTTCCAATTGTGCCTGCTGAAGGCATCACAATTCATAAGAGTCATGGAGCTACGTATGGCAAAGTGGTAGTCCATGCTAATTCCAGAATGCAGCGTGCTGCATTATACGTAGCTTGCAGTAGAGCAACTACTGCTTTAGGATTATTCATTATTGGGAATTTTGTTCCTCCTAAGTCTCCCCAAAATAATGATAAAGTGAAAGCCCAATTGAAGAAATTGCGGACTGAAAAACTACTGTGTACTCATTACGATTATTTAATTAACAGTTCTGCCCTTAACATTTTCTTCCATAATACTCAGAGCTTGAATTCCCATCTTGAAGATATTCGATCGGACAAGCTGATGCTTCAGTCATCAATATTATGTTTCGTGGAAACTTCCATAAGCAATGAAACTGTAGAAATACCTGGGTTCACTATTGTGGTTCAACTTGAATCAATTAGGCCTTTAACAGGCATCATAATTTATGTAAAGAACGAGCTAGTAGATAGAGTAGAAAAACTTTTGGCTCAGTAGTTTTTGTGTTCGGCATATTTAGGTTTGATGCCATAAGTTTTCTTATATTATATAAAAGTCCAGACTTTCCTCTGTCCACATTTAAAATAGAATTTGAGGAGATAATTCATCAATTTTCTCGTTTAGGTGATTTAGGGGATAGCTTGCTAGTTTTAGGAGATTTTAATTTGTGCCTCAAAACCTTTAACAGGTGTAAGAGTATTTATAATTTTTTGATTAGCAAAGGATTAAGGAGTTTGTTAGATTTGAAAACGTCCACTACCAATATGGATACACATATTGATTGGCCGTTTTCAAATATACTACTCGTAGATAATGAAAAGATTAGTGCTAGGACTTTTGAGGTTTTGCATAGCCATCACAATGGGATATCTGTTAGTATTCAGGCATGAGTTTGTAATGTTTGGAATAGGTTAGAAATTAAGAAATCTAAATGACAGGATATATGTAAATATGTATGTAGGCATATTTTAATAATTTAAATTTAATTATCTAATAGTTAAGTATAACCATTGAATGGAAAATTGGTTTGATAATTATTATTATTTTTTTATTTTTATACCCTTGGACCTTGTTATCGATATTAACAAATTTAAAATTTATAAAGAAATACCGATATCTACTGCTCACACCGCTTTAGGGAATTGCGGCGATAAATTATTGGCAAAATATCGAAATTGAAGCAAGGTGGCAGCGCACTCCAGTATTATTATTAATTTATAGCTTGCAATTATTATTATACAATTAAATACTTTTTATGGCAACATACGTCCAAGGGTATCCTACTGTCGTGTGCAACTCGACTGTTGCTCTTGTTTTAAATTCATCTATTGAAACGTGTTCAAAGATTTTTTTCCACGGTGCCATTTTGAGTTGGATGATCTCGTATATACCGGCTTGCGATTCAAGCCTTTCGAAAAATTGATCTAGATCAAAAACTCCATTAGTGTAAAGATCACCAACATCACATCTTGCAATAATTTTCTTTCCATGTTTAAATAAACATATCGTATCATTCAATTGCAATGTCACTACTTTTCGTACTTCGTCATTTGTTATGACTACGTATACGTTGGGCTCTGAAGCTTTTTCTTTGGTTTGCTCATGCAAATCTAATTGTTCTTTTCCTGCGCAGGATTTTTGTCTACTTTGAAATCTTGTAGTGACTTTTAAAATATTTCCAGTAATTTCGCTTAACTCTTTGATGGTTATTCTTGATAACGCATCAGCTATATGGTTATCTTTGCCTTTTAGATACTCTGCACTAAAATTATATTCCTCTAATTCAAGCCTTATTCTTGTTAATTTAGAACTGGGGTTGAAGTGTTTTCCGTAAATGTACGGTCTAAAATGTACTATTGCCCAATGAATTGCTGCTAACTCTTGTTCTGTTGTACTTTTATTGCTTTCACCTTTCGTAAAAGCTCTTGATGCATAAGCAACTGGGAGTTGGTGGCCATTGTGGTTTTGAGTTAAAACTGCGCCACACGGTTGCTTGCTTGCATCAGTTTCTATGCGAAATTCTTTGCTAAAGTCTGGGTACTGCAAGAGTGTTGGGTTTATTAGCTGCGATTTTAGATGTTTGAATGCATTTTGGCATCCATCTGTCCACTCGAATGGAACATTCTTTTTACATAATCTCGTTATGTGCCGCGAATAGTCGGCGAAATTTTTGATAAAACGTCTGTAGTAATTGCAAAATGCTACAAAACGTCTAGCGCTGTCCGCATCATATGGAACTGGGTAATTCTGAATGACATCATATTTTTTTTCATCCGGCAAAATTCCTTTGTCTGTGCATTTATGTCCCAAAAATGTGACTTCATGCATGAAGAATGAACATTTTTCAGGATGTAACTTTAGGTTGTATTCCCTGCATTTATCAAAAACTTCAGTGAGGTTTTTAAGCATATGCTTTTCGGAACAACCGATGACTATTAAGTCATCCATATAAAAGAATGCCTGAGACGGTTCTATTCCGGAGAATGCTATAGTCATCATTCTTTGGAATGAATTATGCGCTATTTTTAAACCAAATGGCAATCGCGTGAAACGATATGAGCCATTGTTGGTTGAGAAAGATGTTATATTTCTTAAGCCTTCATCCAGCTCGATTTGATGAAAACCTGACATTAGGTCAAGGCAAGAAAAATATTTTGCTCGACCAAGTTGGTCCAAAATATCATCTATTCTCGGTAGTGGGAATTTGTCAGCTAAAAGTTTCTTATTAATTTGGCGATAGTCTATTACTAATCTCCATTTCTTTTTATCCAAATCTGGGCTTGACTTTTTAGGTACTAATAGCAAAGGGCTATTGTACTCTGAAATTGATGGTTCGACTATTTTATCTTTTATTAATTTCTGTACCTGGGCTTGTATTTCTTCTACTTGACTATGAGGACTTCTATAATTTTTTGTGTATACGGGCTCATCATCTTTTAATCTCAACTGTTGTTTATAAAAATTATTAACCGTTATTGTTTCTGATTCTAATGCAAATATATCAGTTTCTAATTGTAATTTAAACAATTTTGGGAAATTTTTCTTCAATTGAGATAATACAGTGAGCTACATTGTAGTTTGAAAGTGGCTCATATTTAAAATTGTCTATATTGACCAATTGGTCAGAATCTGTTGTGTTCAAAATTCGGACAAATGTATTATTAGATGTTGCAATTGTATTTGCAACATAAATACCAGTTTGAATTTCCTTATTTGGAATTAAAATGTTATCATATTTTAATGATACTATTAATCTTCGGACAACTTGGGATCTTGCTGGTAATAGAGTTGTGTTATTACCAGAGCTGTATGTTGTTGGAACATAAATTGGGAATTTCAAATTGTTGGGTCTAATTATAAACCAATCTTCTGCTGGTTTGAAATCAATTTGGCAATTATATTTTTAAATGAATTCTATTCCTATTATTCCAACACACGGTATGGGAACATTTTTATCTACTAAATAAAAGTCGTGTGGGATAATGTATTTACCTGTCTGTATCTCAATAAAAGTCTGTCCTTGAGACTGAATTATCTGTTGGCTTATGCCTTGAATATTTATTTTGTTAGTTATTTGAATATTAGAAAATTTGTCAGAGTTGTCTTTGAGAATAGAGATATCTGCACCTGTATCAAGAAGGAAAACAAGTTTTTCACCTGTTTCGACATGAATGAATATGATAAATATATTGAGATTATAATTGATGGCGTATACTCTATGATCTTCTTCTACTGGGTACCTAAAGGCTGTTGCGAGTTTCCCTGATCTTGGGTTACTCGTACATTGGCATTATTTCCGTTATTGTTATTCTGGTTGTTGTTACGGCCTCTGTTTCCATTATTTCGGCCCCTATTGTTGCCATTAAAGCGGTTATTATTTCCATTATTGCGGTTTTGATAACCGTTATTCTGGTAACCGTTATTTTGGTAACCGTTATTATAGTTGCCTCTATAACCATTGTTATTGAAGCCTCTACCTCGGTTTCCACCTCTATTGGCATTGCCGTATCCTCTATTAGATCTGTTACCTCTAAGGTACATCACTTTATTGATGTCACCGGTAACTCTTGCACTCGTTCTTATGTATGCGCTTATTGCTGCATCCATAGTGGTGCAAGTCCCTGCTTCCAGTACTGTCTTCATACTTTCGTGCTCAGCACGATTTATCATGGTGTCAATTGCCTCTTTAGTACTTAGACTAGTGGCATGTTCTAGAGGTATACCCTCATCGATAAAGGAAGTTTCTAATAGCTTTCTCAGTCTATCAACTTCAGTGGTAAATTGCGTTGCAGTTTTACCCCTTTGCTGAACTGTTGATAGCTTTTCTTTGACATTACCGGATGTCTCACCGACAACTACTTTCTGCAATTTGTTTATAATTGCTGGAATTGTCGTTTCATTGTCAATTGAGTTCAAAATTGTGCCAACTATTTTTGACTTAGTGACCTCAACTGCAACGTCTTCAAATGGTCCCTTAGCTAAGTCTACCAATTTGATTGCCTTAATGAATCTGAAAAATTCGCTAAGCGTTTTTAGCGAACTACAATAATTTATTAACAAAACAAAAAATGTCAGACGCGGTGGTTCGATTTATAATATACAACTTTAATTGCTGCTGGCTTCACAGATTTTTCAATACTAAATTCGAGCGGTGACCACAGCTTGGCCACGCACTCTCAAATTTGCCGTCGGCAATTGCCGATCGGCTTGTACAAATATAAGAGAAACTTACACTAAACAATTCATATGCTTTCTCTTAAACTAGCTTAACTCTATCAATTCAATGCTTATATTCTAATAATAACAATTTAACTCTAATAATATTTGTATAATATTTAATATTATTAATAATATTTATAATTATATGCTGCTCCGACATTCCGGCCCCGTTGACGAGCTCCGGTCTTCTACCAATGGCAGTCGAGCAAGCTTATGTATTGGGCGCTTAGTAGTGCCTGTTGCCGTCCTTAGCTCTGCCACTCGGACCTTGCCGTCCTCCCCTTATTATCCATTGCTGAGGGGGTGTGTTGTCGTCGTGCACTAGCACGACCGCCCCTTTCTCGAGGTTGGCCTCGCCTTTGGCCCATTGCGCTCGCTGCTGGAGACTGTGCAGGTAGTCCTTGGACCACCTGTGCCAAAAGTGCCGTTTGAGCACCGACAATTGTTGCCACCGCTTCAAAGATCCGGGTCCTGGCTTCTTGCTGGTTTCGTCTGGCTCGCACTCTGACGGCAGCGCTAACAAAGGCTGTCCGATAAGCAGGTGGGCTGGCGTCAGCACCTCTCCATCGCTGGGATCGCTGCTGTCGACGAGCAACGGCCTGGAGTTGAGCAGCGCCTCGACGTCCACCAGGTGCGTGCTCAGCTCGTCCTGTGTCAGGTTGGCGTTGCTCGCTCCTCTCAGAAGCCTGTGTTTGGCGGACTTCACCGCGGCTTCCCAAAGTCCTCCGAAGTGCGGGGCGCGGGGGGGGATAAATTTCCACTGTACCCCTCTCTCCGCTGCGTAGTCCGTCAGAGCCTCCTTGCTGCTGTTGAACGCCGTCTGCAGCTCCTTCAGCACGTTGCTCGCTCCCACGAAGTTCGTCGCGTTGTCGCTGACCATCGTCTCCGGCAGTCCGCGTCTCCCAATCAATCTTTTAAAGACATTCAAAAAAGCATCAGTTGACAAGTCGGTTACAAGTTCTAAATGGACTGCTTTTGAGGCAAAACAAACAAAAACGGCAACATACATTTTCACAGGTGGTCTACCCCTTATCCTATAGCTGACATAGAACGGCCCACAGAAGTCTACTCCACATACTCTAAATGGCCGACCTTCTCGAAGGCGATCAGCAGGCAAATGCCCCATTATTTGCCCCAACAATTTTGGTTTATACCGAAAACAGTGTATGCAATTTCGCACAACTGCAGTGCATAAACTTCGAGCATTTAACACCCAAATTTGGTGCCTCAAAAGCCCAACTAGAACTTTTGGACCAGCGTGGTAGTGCCTACGGTGTAAATATCTGACAAAAAGTTGAGTAAATTCTGAACTCTTTGTCATTAGAAACGGAAACTTAGCGTCGTAAGAGAGAGGTCCGTGTAACAAACGTCCTCCTACTCTAATGAGCTCAAATTGTATTCCATTTTTCTCAAATTTTTCAATAAATGGATTCAATGACTGCAACATTGGTGCTAGAACTGCTGATTTTTTCAGTAATTTGAATTCGCTCTCGAACGAGGTGCGTTGCACTATGGCGATCAGTTTTAGAAATGAAATATTTCTTTCTGATGCCGACACCACGAGTGAATCTGTCCTGAGTCCCTTGTGACAAAATCGAAGCACATAAGCCATTATGCGAATTACTTTAGGAAAGCTGGAGCGACGATTTATGAGTTCTATAAAACAATTTGGCTCAACTTCTGCTAATGTACATACAACAGTACATTTTTTATCTTCTGAAGTTTTGATTTCCGACGCTATCTCAATCTGGTGAAGCTGAGGCCATTGGTCTTCCTCCAACTTCAAGAAACCTGGCCCATCAAACCATAACGAGCTAACAATCTCATCTATATCGGTTCCTCTCGATACTAAATCCGCCGGATTAGCATCTGACGCCACACAATACCATTCGACAACTCCTGAATTTCTGCAACTCTATTTGCCACAAATGTGCCCAATGTGCAAGAATCGCGTTTAAGCCAGTATAACACAACCTGTGAATCTGACCAGAAATTCAAACTTTCAATGTTAAATTTGGTTAGAGTTGTCGCAATTTGGTGCCACAGCTTAACCAACAAGAGTGCTGCGCATAATTCTAATCGGGGTATTGTCTTCACGTTTAGTGGGGCTACCCTAGACTTTGCCGTGAGCAATGTAGTGCCAACGTCTCGGTTGCTGCACGTTCGCACGTAGATGCAACAACCGTACGCATGACTGGATGCATCAGCAAAGCCATGTATTTGAACCTTTTGATACGTATTAAGACATACGTATCGAGGAATGCAAATTTTGTGTAACTCGCGCAACGTCATGGTGAACCTATTCCATGTCGTGTGAAGGCTCATTGGAATGGCTTCATCCCAATCTATTTTAAGTCTCCACAATTCCTGCAACAACATTTTGGCCTTGGTAACAATTGGACATAGCAGCCCAAGAGGGTCAAATAAACGAGACGCTGCAGACAATATGTTGCGTTTCGTTGGCCTATCCGAAACAAAGCTGTCCACGTCGAGATAATATTTAAATATATCCTCTTGAGGTGCCCAGCGCATCCCAAGAGTTTTGACGGAACTCTGCTCATCAATCTTCAGAGTCACTTCGTCACCAGCTTTTGTTTTAAACGACAGATCACTACAGTTGGTTGCCCACTTGGCAAGTGGAAAACCTCCTGATTCCAATATTGTCTGAACTTGATTGCAAATAGCGTTAAGTTCTTTAACACTATCTGCACCTGCCAACATATCGTCAACATAGAAACACGTTTTAATCACATCTGATCCAATAGGATGTGATTGGGCGTGCATGTTGGCCAGCTCAAATAAGCAGCGTATCGCCAGGAAGGGTGCAGAAGTTGTACCATATGTGACTGTATTAAGTCGGTATGCTTGAATATTTTGTGAAGTATTTTCTCTCCACAAAATTAGTTGGAAATTTCTGTCTTTTTCAGAAATATTGATCTGCCTATACATTTTTGAAATGTCAGCAGTTACGGCATACTTATTCAACCGGAAGTTAATCAGGGTTGAATATAGCTCCCTCTGAATTGTCGGCCCCACCATCAGTGTTTCGTTTAGAGAAACAGCTGTTGACGTCTTACTAGAAGCGTCGAAAACTACACGAAGCTTGGTGGAGGAACTTTCAGGCCTAAGAACGCATTGATGAGGAATATAATAATGCTGTCCTAGAGGAGTTGACTTCAGAATGGACATATGTCCCAAATCCAAATATTCTTTCGTGAAGTCATGAAACATGCTTTTTAGAACTGCATCCTTCGATAATTTACGCTCAAGTTGCAAAAAACGCCTTTCAGCAGTTTGAAAGGACAAGCCAAGAACTTTAGGATCGGTCTTGAAAGGGAGATCCACTTGGAAACGACCAGAAGATAACTTTACAGTTTTCTTGAAGAACAGTTCACAAGCTTGTTGTTCAGCTGTTTGTCGACCAGCCTTCGACTCGAATGGACATTGATCCAATTCCCAGGAACGGTTAACTAACGAGTCGAGAGAACAATTAGTTTGGGCTACTAAACACCCACTGAACTGATGCCTAGGCACTTGTCCAGTATATTTGCCTGCTACTATCCATCCTAGCAGCGTTTTTTGCATTGTTGGAAGTTCAGAACCCAGTTTTATTTGCCCAACGCACAACAATTCATAAAATAATTCTGCTCCCAAAAGAATGTCCACCTTAGCTGGCCTATAAAATTCTGGATCTGCCAGCTTTATATTTTTGGGTATTTTCCAATTTGAAATACTCATGGACTGTCCTGGCTGTGTTGTTGAAATGGATTTCAACACCCAACAGTCAGCCGAAAAATTGTGGGAATTTATGCGCGACTGAATAGAAGCACATATCTTGCTTTTGCTATCTATTGTTGCACCTCCAACCATCGAAATAGCTAGAGATGTTGGCTCCCGCTTGAGCCGTAACATCTGGGCCATACTCTCTGATATCAAATTGATTTGGGAACCACTGTCAAGCAAGGCTCGTGCAGAATGCAACTGACCAAATCTGTCTTTAACATCAACGACAGCAGTGGCGAGAACAATTTGTGCATTATTTGACACATGGCCCAAATGCACGTCTGCCACAGTTGCTTGATGTGTAGATACCTCACCTTGATCAGGAGTAGTATACCTGTGAAGCAAGGAATGGTGAGGCCTTGAACAAACTTTACACTTTGGCGCCTTACACTTAGAGACTGTATGCCCAACAACCAAACAATTTAGGCACAACTTTTGTGCTTTGACATATTCAAAACGCTGCATAACTGAAATTGCAGAAAACGATGGACACGAAGAGATATTGTGCGTTTCTGACTTGCAAAAAACACACACAGACGTTGATGGACGCCCTCCATCAGAAATAGCAAAGGACGACATAACCTGATGGGGCTTCTTGGCGTCAATTCGCGACCTTGTTTTGTCACGAGTTGACTCCTCGGTTGACAAATACTGATATCTTTTATTCAGTTGTCTAGCACAATCTTCCCAGGATGGCAGCGTATCATAATCAAGCTGCTCTTCAAAACGAGACTTGGTACCATGGTCTACCTTTGCCATGACCATGTAAATTATCATTGCATTAGCAATGTCTCTGTCGTTACCTAACGACGACAACGAAGCATAAATAGCAGACACCGCGTCTATGATCGATCTCAAACTCGATGCAGATGGTTTTGTCATGCAAGGTATGTCGAACAATTGCGAAACAGTATCAAAGAATATAAGACATTTGTTGTCATATACTGCCTTGAGACTAGCGAGGGCCTTTGGATAGTTACAATCCGTTAATTGATACGGCTTAACTACCCAATGCTTCATCGGACAAACACGAAACTAAATGGTTGAACTTCTCGACGTTTGACAAGGAATTGTCATTGTCGACCAAACTTTCAAACAGGCAGATAAAATTTTTGTATTCCGAATGTTTGCCACCAAATCTGGGCAAACGCATTTTCGGCAATTGGGATCGCTGGCTCGAAACTATGGAGCAATTGTGCTCAATTAGTGGCTCTGGCGTTGCCTTGGATGCATTTATATATAATGCCTTTGTGATGACACACAAATCTTCTAACGGCCCTCTAGAATCATTCTGAGGGTTTAAATTATCCAACTCAGCCTGTAAATCCATTGCCTTTTCGATGTAACCGTCTAGAAGTTCTAAACGGCACGCTAACTCTGTTTTATCAGACGAAATGGTCCTTGATTTAATTGCTGTTTGCATACGGGAGATGTCAGCGCTAACCTTATCAAATCTTTGCAAACATAGCGATAATTTTGCAGCTGTTTTGCTGACTTATGGCTTTTCACTAGTCTTTTCAGACTCAAACATGTTTTTTTAAAAGAAAATATCAATAACTAAACAACACAAATAATCTCACAACTTTGTGAGCTACCCTCGCAACGACGCCGACTATGTAAATCTAGCTTGCCTAATACACACACACACGCAACCTATGTGTTGTGTGAGCAAACAACGAAAATGATCCAAGCGATCCAAAGTAAGGCAAGCTAAACGTTTACTGTAACTACGTTTGTAGGCAGCAATGTAAAATGCGGGGTGCGGGGTAAGCAATGCTAACGAAAGAATATATACACACGCACTCTAAGTGGTATGTATTTCCAACAAACGAAACAAACAAAAAGAGTATCAAATCAAAAGTTCGCTGACACTACGTTTGTAGACAGCTGTAAAATCTGCGGAAGCAAAGAACGGTCCGAGCTCAGCGGACGTGTGTGTATGTGCAAACGCAAATATGTACAATATGTGCGTATACCTTTATGTATCAACAGATGTTCGAAATTCGCGAATATATGTAAATATGTAAAGATCGCGATATTTTTGCGTTGGCACAATAACGCACTCAATTAAAAACAATTTAACCACCAGAAATATTATGTTTAAATAAAAATGTAATTAAATATTGCCGTATTGTTTGTTTTATTTATGTTTTATCAAAATAATGCAAACGAATATTACTTGTTAGTATATACCAACAACCAATATATGTATGTATGTATGTTTTATGTTATTCTATGTACATATGTGTAATGTTGTACCGTTGTCTGCTGTTCGCAGAATATTTGGGCGGCTTGTTAGGCGATTTATGTATTAATAGCCGTTAATAATGTATGTACATACATACAACTACATATAGACAAGAATACTTTGCACGCAAGTGTTAGTTATATATGTATGTGCCAGAAATTGAGCTGTTCAATAATTTTAAACTGCTTACGCATCGATTTGCAACAATATTACTCAATAACACACGCTCAATTTGTGGCACTAAATACCTGAAGGCAGTCTAGGGTTTCAATAGACATTGATCGATTTAACTTATCCATCGGCAATATTCCCAGTCCAGATATTCCTAGTCCAGTAGCAGCAAACACTGGTGTGGCGGCGACGAAGAATAGCAGCACTTTTCTCGCACTCGATTTAACACGATAAACTTTGTTTAAAGTTTTCTTTTTCCCGCACGTACAAACGACTGTGAAGGCCAGGCAACAATTAAAATTGTCAACAACAATTATAATACTGAAACACACCGATGTCCCTGCTCGGGCGCCAATGAAAAATTCGCTAAGCGTTTTTAGCGAACTACAATATTTTATTAACAAAACAAAAAATGTCAGACGCGGTGGTTCGATTTATAATATACAACTTTAATTGCTGCTGGCTTCACAGATTTTTCAATACTAAATTCGAGCGGTGACCACAGCTTGGCCACGCACTCTCAAATTTGCCGTCGGCAATTGCCGATCGGCTTGTACAAATATAAGAGAAACTTACACTAAACAATTCATATGCTTTCTCTTAAACTAGCTTAACTCTATCAATTCAATGTGCTTATATTCTAATAATAACAATTTAACTCTAATAATATTTGTATAATATTTAATATTATTAATAATATTTATAATTATATGCTGCTCCGACATTCCGGCCTCGTTGACGAGCTCCGGTCTTCTACCAATGGCAGTCGAGCAAGCTTATGTATTGGGCGCTTAGTAGTGCCTGTTGCCGTCCTTAGCTCTGCCACTCGGACCTTGCCGTCCTCCCCTTGAATTGTGCGCGTTACGCGCCCTATTAACCATTGCTGAGGGGGTGTGTTGTCGTCGTGCACTAGCACGACCACCCCTTCCTCGAGGTTGGCCTCGCCTTTGGCCCATTGCGCTCGCTGCTGGAGACTGTGAAGGTAGTCCTTGGACCACCTGTGCCAAAAGTGCCGTTTGAGCACCGACAATTGTTGCCACCGCTTCAAAGATCCGGGTCCTGGCTTCTTGCTGGTTTCGTCTGGCTCGCACTCTGACGGCAGCGCTAACAAAGGCTGTCCGATAAGCAGGTGGCCTGGCGTCAGCACCTCTCCTTCGCTGGGATCGCTGCTGTCGACGAGCAACGGCCTGGAGTTGAGCAGCGCCTCGACGTCCACCAGGTGCGTGCTCAGCTCGTCCTGTGTCAGGTTGGCGTTGCTCGCTCCTCTCAGAAGCCTGTGTTTGGCGGACTTCACCGCGGCTTCCCAAAGTCCTCCGAAGTGCGGGGCGCGGGGGGGGATAAATTTCCACTGTACCCCTCTCTCCGCTGCGTAGTCCGTCAGAGCCTCCTTGCTGCTGTTGAACGCCGTCTGCAGCTCCTTCAGCACGTTGCTCGCTCCCACGAAGTTCGTCGCGTTGTCGCTGACCATCGTCTCCGGCAGTCCGCGTCTCCCAATCAATCTTTTAAAGACATTCAAAAAAGCATCAGTTGACAAGTCGGTTACAAGTTCTAAATGGACTGCTTTTGAGGCAAAACAAACAAATACGGCAACATACATTTTCACAGGTGGTCTACCCCTTATCCTATAGCTGACATAGAACGGCCCACAGAAGTCTACTCCACATACTCTAAATGGCCGACCTTCTCGAAGGCGATCAGCAAGCAAATGCCCCATTATTTGCCCCAACAATTTTGGTTTATACCGAAAACAGTGTATTTAATTTCGCACAACTGCAGTGCTTAAACTTCGAGCATTTAACACCCAAATTTGCTGCCTCAAAAGCCCAACTAGAACTTTTGGACCAGCGTGGTAGTGCCTACGGTGTAAATATCTGACAAAAAGTTGAGTAAATTCTGAACTCTTTGTCATTAGAAACGGAAACTTAGCGTCGTAAGAGAGAGGTCCGTGTAACAAACGTCCTCCTACTCTAATGAGCTCAAATTGTATTCCATTTTTCTCAAATTTTTCAATAAATGGATTCAATGACTGCAACATTGGTGCTAGAACTGCTGATTTTTTCAGTAATTTGAATTCGCTTTCGAACGAGGTGCGTTGCACTATGGCGATCAGTTTTAGAAATGAAATATTTCTTTCTGATGCCGACACCACGAGCGAATCTGTCCTGAGTCCCTTGTGACAAAATCGAAGCACATAAGCCATTATGCGAATTACTTTAGGAAAGCTGGAGCGACGATTTATGAGTTCTATAAAACAATTTGGCTCAACTTCTGCTAATGTACATACAGCTGTACATTTTTTATACCCTTGGACCATTGAAAATGGTCAAAAAAGGGTATAATAACTTTGTGCAAATGTATGTAACAGGCTGAAGGAGGCGTCGGAGACCCCATAAAGTATATATATTCTTGCTCAGGATCAATAGCCGAGTCGATTGAGCCATGTCCGTCTGTCTGTCCGTCTGTCTGTCTGTCTGGATGAACGCGCCGATCTCAGCTATTACAAAAGCTACGGACACCAAATTTAGCATGAAGATTCCTGTATACCATACGCAGATCAAGTTTATTTTCAATTTGGAATAACACGCCTACCGCCCCCGCAAACCGCCAATTTTGGTTTACATTGCTATTTACATTCGAAGAACTCATTTCTTAACGTTCTGCTTTAGCATATATATAGATAAATAATATATGAACTTATCCTCCAAATTGCAATCCGATCAGACAATAAACACTGAAGTTATTAGATAAACCATTTCGACACTTCGACCAGCAAAGAACTTGTCGATGACGTCAGAACTAAATTCCTTATGCATGAAAGAAAAGGACAACGATGCGAGCGCGAAGCGCGAGCTGTTTCTCGACTCTTCTTTTCCATGCACATGTCAATTACCGAAAATACATGTGCATAAATATATGCCAACACTCAACCAATAGGTGGCGTATATATGAATATGAAGAAAGCAAAGAAGTTGTCGATGACGTCAGAACTAAATTACTTGTGCATGAAAGAAAAGGATAAACGATGCGAGCGCGAAGCTCGAGCTGTTTCTCGACTCTTCTTTTTCATGCACATGTCAATTACCCAAAATACAATGGCATAAATGCAAACACTTATACATACTTAATTTGTGTTCACACATACATATGTAAAATTATATACAACCAATAGCGTGGTTGATCGGCATGCATGAATGCAGGTATTTACTAGATTTCTAATATAGACATATTATTATTATTATTTAATAATTTATATATTGACTTTTTATTAAATAAATATTAATTTAGATTTCTCGATATATTATGAGCTATCATATCGATAGCTTTTAATATATATTAAACATATCGATATATATTTCATATGTTTTGCATATAAATTATATTAATATGTGTAAATTATATTATATCCCCACGTCTATTGAAACCATGTTTGAAAAAAATGTACTAACATTTCTTCTACTTTGTTTTTTTAATATATGTATATTTTGTATGTATATTAGATTCTATAGATCATTATTATAAATTTAAGGTTTCGCGCACTTTTTAATTGCGGCGATAAATTATTGGCAACGTATCAAAATTGTTGCAAGGTGGCAGCGCGCTTCAGTGTTATGTTAATTTGTAGTTTGCGATTGGCGTGTTCGGTGTCGTCGTCGATTGTCGATTATCATTTGTATTTTCGATATTAAATATAAAATAATATATAATTAATTCGCGTGTTCGTGATACATTTAACATTTAATGCAAATTAATATAAGTCGAGTATATAATAAGTAAATCCTCGTGTGTGATTGTTATGCGTTAACGGAACATTTTTTATGCGTGTGAATGATTGCGCCCTGCCCGGAACGTGGCGCGCAATTTTAGAAAAGTGCGGTACACAGCGTAACGTATTTTTGTGCATGCATACATATATGTGTATAGAACATCGGTATCGGTTCGTTTCCGCGATTCAAATTGGAATTTTCGCAGGAATTTCTTGCAGGTTTAATTTATTATTTCTTTGATTTATATTTATTCTTTTTTCCACATTTTGTTTATTTTTATTTTCCTTATTAAATTTTATTATTATTTGTTCTTTCATTAGATATTTATTTTCATTTATAATATAATTATTTTAAATAATATACATATATTTATTTAAATATATGAATATAATTATAATATATATATATCTATTTAAATATATATATATATATTTATATATATAAATAAATATACTAACTTTATTTTATATATATAACTATATATTAATTTTTGATAAATATATATTCAAATTAAATTAATTTATAAGAATTTTATTTTTAACATACCTATATATTATTTTAAAACTTATATATTAGAAGATGCCTAGACTTAAGAGAAAGTCAGCTTGCAATAGGAGTCAAACACAGCGAAAAAGAAATCGTTTGAATAGGTCAGATATAGACTTTTCTGAGCAGGAACGCGTAAATAATCTAGAGGCACATAGAGAACGTAGGCAAAATTTCGAATTTAGGGAAGCTGAAAGGGTTAGAGATAGTCAACAGCATCGAGTCCGCAGAAGTAATAGAACATTTAGGGCCGTTGAGCAATTCGTCACTACTCTTCGGGCTTCTTCGCCAATCAGATTACAAGAACAACTTGCTGACACTTCGCGTCGTTCGAGGCGCAGGCGAGATGCTGAGTTTCGATCTCAGGAAAGAGAGCAGGATGCAGTTCGTCGCCGTGTTCGACGAACTGATCATTCAACTAGAAATGCCGAAAAACTTGCCAATACTTTGCGTCGATCGAGGCGCAGGCAATGTCCACAATTCAGGTCCAACGAAAGCGGACGAGATGCTGTTAGAAGGGCGATTCAGCGACAAAATCAGGATACGCGAATTTTAGAAAGGGCAATAGATAGAAGTCAAAGGTCTCAGGTTAGAAACAATCCTATTCGTAGGATTGTTGAGCAGGCACGCAATACTAGTGCACGCCGCAGTGCTCGAATTCGAGCTCAACGTGAGGCCTTTGAAGCCCATGGGAATATGTCGCAAAGAGTGAGTCTATATAGGAGTATTTGCACCAATAGGATAGCAGAGAATAGGAGAAACGCGTCCCGCAATAGAGTGGACCGTGCGAATACCCTTCCAGATGATAGGATATCGCAGGTTAAAACTAGTTTAGATTGCCTAATAGCCAATTTTAATAAGACAGTCAAGCAGGGACCCGATCAGGTTTGCATATGTTGCAAAGGTTTGTGGTTTCCACATCAAGTGGACAAAATTTCGCGTGAGGTCATAGAGGAAAAGTGTAGTGAGGCAGATAGTGTTGATATTTTGTATCTTTCCTCTATGTTTCCATCCTATAATAATAGGTTTAGCTTTTGCAAAACCTGCAGCCGCAGTATTAAGTCAGGGAAAAAACCAAAGGCTTCTATTACAAATGGCCTAAATTTTCCGGAGCTTCCGGAATGCCTGAAAGGCTTGACGCCTCTAGAAGAAAGGCTGATTTCTCCCCGTGTTCCTTTTATGATCATAAAGTCTCTTGGATATGGACGTCAAAGTGCCATTAAAGGAGCAAAGATCAATGTGCCAATTCCAGTTGCAAATGTTGTAACTTCCCTTCCCAGGGCATTTAATAAAGCCGAAGTAGTTCAGATTCATCTTAAGCGTAGGATGGAGTATAACCATGATTTCATGGCTGAAACCATAAGGCCCTCAAAGATAGTTGATGCAATTCGGTATTTAGTGAACACAGAACTTTATAAGAAGCACCAGGTTACTATCAATGAGCAGTGGTTGTCTTCTTACTCAGCTGAGACTGTACCATTTGTTGCGTCAGCAGACGACAGGGACATTGTGTGTCAAATGTTAGAAAAGGCAGCACAACCTAATGAGCATAGAGTAGTAGAAGAAGAGGTAGAGTTGAATCCAGGAGGTCAAGAAACCTTCATGGAAAATGTCCCTGTTGAAAACATAGATATTCCTCGAATTGCTATAGCACCAGGAGAGGGTCAGCGACCTCTTGACATGATAACCGATTGTGATTCAGAGGAGCTGGCTTTTCCCACAATATTTGCAGGCATTAAAAGGAAATGTCAGGAAAGTTTTACAACTATAGTTAGATCAGAGCTTAGGAATTTTGATAGAAGAGGTTGTAGAACTGATAAATTATTTCATAACTTCAAAAAGTTAGAAATGATTAGCATTAGGAATAGCACATCAATTTGCTTACGTAAGCACTCTGCCACTCAAGGCATTTCGGCTGCTGATGTGCGTAATGATGAAACTTTAAATAGGTTAATACTTCATGATGATGGCTATAGGCTTTTAAAAGGTATTCGCACGTCTCCTGCTCATTGGGAGGACGAGAAAAAGAAAGTGATGGCTATGATTAGGCAGGTAGGGCTTCCAACTTTTTTTATAACATTTTCCGCAGCGGAAACTAGGAGCTTTTAGTCTTGCTATGTAAAAATGTAGACAAGCTAGAAGTATCCGAAGAAGAAGCGTTAAATTTGGGGTTTAATGAGAAAGCTCGTCTCATTAGAGCAGACCCAGTGACCTGTGCCAGATATTTCGATTTTCGATATAGACAGGTTTTAAAACTGATGAAAAAGGAAGGCGGTGTCTTTGGTTGTCACCAGGTCATCAAGTTTTATTGGCGAGTGGAGTTTCAGCAAAGAGGCTCTCCACATATACATGGTATGTTCTGGCTGAAAGACGCCCCAAAGCTCGACCTAAAGAATGAGTCCACATTTATGCCTGTGAAGTCCTTTATTGATCAGTTTATTACTGCTGATTCTAGTTGCCCGGACGTTGCTCCATATTTGGAGTATCAACTCCATAGTCACGGGCACTCTTGCAGGCGAGAAATTAGGTCAAAACAAATTTGTAGATTTGGTATCCCATACCCTCCCATGCCTCAAACAGAAATTCTTCTCTCTTTAGAAGAAAATGCTCCAAATTTGGCCGAGCATCGTAGGAATTTCGAAAAAATTCAAAGTCTGCTCGACTTCCCATTTGATCGTGAAAGCGTAGAAAATTTTAACGATTTTAACAACTTTTTGTCCCACGATCAACTTAACCTTAGTTATGAGGGCTACATTAATGCTGTAAGATCAAGTATAAAGAAACCAAAAGTTTTTTTGAAGCGATCTTTTGCAGCAATCAAGCTTAACGCTTATAACAAGCACCTCCTTTTGTTGCAGCGAGCAAATATGGATATTCAGTTTATTTTAGACCCCTATGCTTGCTGCAGCTACGTCGTTAATTATATTAACAAGTCTCAGAGAGGTATCTCAATGTTGATGCGTGAGGCAATCAATGAGATTAAAGACAATAACAATGTAACTATTAAGCAAAAGTTACAACATTTAGGTAACAAATTTATATTTGGCACTGAGATATCCGCTTTTTATAGCTACTGCAAATCAGAACGAGGAGCTCGCCAAGAAAATGCAGATGACTTTGACGATGATGTGCCTAGGGCTTCTGAATCAATAGTTTACGCTCTTCGCGATAATAGTGGCTTCATCAGAAAGAGGACCACTGCGTGCATAATTAGGTATAGGAGATTTAATGTCAATACAGAAACAAGTGACTATTTCAGAGAGCTAAAAATGCTTTACGCCCCATGGCGAGATGAGCATTTGGATTTAGTCACACATGACTGTGAATTGTTCTGTAGGGAAAATTCGGAGTTAGTAGAGAACAATCGCAGAAAATATAATTTACTAGATGATAGGGAACTAGAAGATGCTCTGAGCCACTTAACAGAGGAAGCAGAAAATGAGAATAATCAAGTAGGAGCACAGGAAGTGGTAGATGATGGCTTCACAGTTTTAGGATTGCCTGAAATAGATCCACATCTAAATGTTTTAAATGTGGATGGAAATATTGATATGAATGATGAAGATAGTAATGTCCGTTTTATCAAGCTTCCAGCCTTAGTTTCTCAGGAAAGCTTAGCTAATATAGTTAGATCTCTTAATTTAAAGCAGAAGCTATATTTTACACATGCTTTGCATAATGCCAAAATCAATACAGTCTTTTATGAATTTGTTGGAGGCGGCGCCGGAGTCGGAAAGAGTCGACTTTAATCAGCAATTTTTCAGTCATTATCCGTAATGTATAACAGTATACCAGGAGCTGATCCGACATCTGTTAAAATCCTCTTATGTGCACCAACAGGAAAAACAGCATTCGGAATTAGTGGTTCGACACTGCATTCCATGTTTTCACTTCCTGTTAATCAATCTCGCTCAGCACCTCTAAGGGCCTTAAGCCATGATTTAGTTAATAGCCTTCATTCAAGGTTAATCGATCTTAAATTAATTATTATTGATGAAATATCAATGGTTAGCTCTCTAATGTTTTTTTATTTAGATTCTCGTTTGAAGCAAATTTTCAAAAATACTTCTCCTTTTGGTGGTGTGTTTATCATCGTATTCGGTGATCTTAGACAGTTACAGCCCGTAGGAGGTAGTTGGATTTTCGATCCAAATACCACTGACTCTTACCATGAAATATTTGGTACGTATCTCTGGGACCTTTTTTTGTATTTTGAGCTCACAGAGATAATGCGTCAACGTGAGGATCAGCTTTTCGCTTCTGCCTTAAATAATATGGCATCGGGTTGTATGACAGCCGATGATATTGTCCTTTTCCAATCTAGAATATGCGAACCATCGGCAGTGCCCGATGATGCAATTCATCTGTTTAGTAATAATAATGAGGTTGATTTATTTAATGTAACGAAACTTAACTCAATTGCTACTGAGCAATTTTTCTCTACTGCTGAAGATTTTATTAAGGCGGGCCATTTGGAACCAGCTAGGAAACAAAGAATATTAGAAGAAGTGAAGGGTTTTAAAACTTCCGCTACACAGGGACTCTGTACGTCTCTTCTCCTAAAAAATACTGCCAAGTACATGATGACGGTCAATGTAGACACAGGGGATGGATTAGTAAACGGAGCATCAGGTGTGTTGATGCAAATAGATTTCAATACATCCAACACCCCCAACATTTTATGGATGAAATTTACAGAGCAAACTGTAGGAGAATCTGCGCGTTCGAAGTGTACACATCGTACAGATCCTTCATGGACTCCTATTCAGAAAATTGTTCGCAGTTTTCAATATTCAAATAACGCACAAATTAACATTGACCGTAGGCAGTTTCCAATTGTGCCTGCTGAAGGCATCACAATTCATAAGAGTCAGGGAGCTACGTATGGCAAAGTGGTAGTCCATGCTAATTCCAGAATGCAGCGTGCTGCATTATACGTAGCTTGCAGTAGAGCAACTACTGCTTTAGGATTATTCATTATTGGGAATTTTGTTCCTCCTAAGTCTCCCCAAAATAATGATAAAGTGAAAGCCCAATTGAAGAAATTGCGGACTGAAAAGCTACTGTGTACTCATTACGATTATTTAATTAACAGAGCTTGAATTCCCATCTTGAAGATATTCGATCGGACAAGCTGATGCTTCAGTCATCAATATTATGTTTCGTGGAAACTTCCATAAGCAATGAAACTGTAGAAATACCTGGGTTCACTATTGTGGTTCAACTTGAATCAATTAGGCCTTTAACAGGCATCATAATTTATGTAAAGAACGAGCTAGTAGATAGAGTTTCCCATACCTTTAGCAGTAGAAAAACTTTTGGCTCAGTAGTTTTTGAGTTCGGCATATTTAGGTTTGATGCCATAAGTTTTCTTATATTATATAAAAGTCCAGACTTTCCTCTGTCCACATTTAAAATAGAATTTGAGGAGATAATTCATCAATTTTCTCGTTTAGGTGATTTAGGGGATAGCTTGCTAGTTTTAGGAGATTTTAATTTGTGCCTCAAAACCTTTAACAGGTGTAAGAGTATTTATAATTTTTTGATTAGCAAAGGATTAAGGAGTTTGTTAGATTTGAAAACGTCCACTACCAATATGGATACACATATTGATTGGGCGTTTTCAAATATACTAGATAATGAAAAGATTAGTGCTAGGACTTTTAAGGTTTTGCATAGCCATCACAATGGGATATCTGTTAGTATTCAGGCATGAGTTTGTAATGTTTGGAATAGGTTAGAAATTAAGAAATCTAAATGACAGGATATATGTAAATATGTATGTAGGCATATTTTAATAATTTAAATTTAATTATCTAATAGTTAAGTATAACCATTGAATGGAAAATTGGTTTGGTGCCACAGCTTAACCAACAAGAGTGCTGCGCATAATTCTAATCGGGGTATTGTCTTCACGTTTAGTGGGGCTACCCTAGACTTTGCCGTGAGCAATGTAGTGCCAACGTCTCGGTTGCTGCACGTTCGCACGTAGATGCAACAACCGTACGCATGACTGGATGCATCAGCAAAGCCATGTATTTGAACCTTTTGTTACGTATTAAGACTTACGTATCGAGGAATGCAAATTTTGTGTAACTCGCGCAACGTCATGGTGAACCTATTCCATGTCGTGTGAAGGCTCATTGGAATGGCTTCATCCCAATCTATTTTAAGTCTCCACAATTCCTGCAACAACATTTTGGCCTTGGTAACAATTGGACATAGCAGCCCAAGAGGGTCAAATAAACGAGACGCTGCAGACAATATGTTGCGTTTCGTTGGCCTATCCGAAACAAAGCTGTCCACGTCGAGATAATATTTAAATATATCCTCTTGAGGTGCCCAGCGCATCCCAAGAGTTTTGACGGAACTCTGCTCATCAATCTTCAGAGTCACTTCGTCACCAGCTTTTGTTTTAAACGACAGATCACTACAGTTGGTTGCCCACTTGGCAAGTGGAAAACCTCCTGATTCCAATATTGTCTGAACTTGATTGCAAATAGCGTTAAGTTCTTTAACACTATCTGCACCTGCCAACATATCGTCAACATAGAAACACGTTTTAATCACATCTGATCCAATAGGATGTGATTGGGCGTGCATGTTGGCCAGCTCAAATAAGCAGCGTATCGCCAGGAAGGGTGCAGAAGTTGTACCATATGTGACTGTATTAAGTCGGTATGCTTGAATATTTTGTGAAGTATTTTCTCTCCACAAAATTAGTTGGAAATTTCTGTCTTTTTCAGAAATATTGATCTGCCTATACATTTTTGAAATGTCAGCAGTTACGGCATACTTATTCAACCGGAAGTTAATCAGGGTTGAATATAGCTCCCTCTGAATTGTCGGCCCCACCATCAGTGTTTCGTTTAGAGAAACAGCTGTTGACGTCTTACTAGAAGCGTCGAAAACTACACGAAGCTTGGTGGAGGAACTTTCAGGCCTAAGAACGCATTGATGAGGAATATAATAATGCTGTCCTAGAGGAGTTGACTTCAGAATGGACATATGTCCCAAATCCAAATATTCTTTCGTGAAGTCATGAAACATGCTTTTTAGAACTGCATCCTTCGATAATTTACGCTCAAGTTGCAAAAAACGCCTTTCAGCAGTTTGAAAGGACAAGCCAAGAACTTTAGGATCGGTCTTGAAAGGGAGATCCACTTGGAAACGACCAGAAGATAACTTTACAGTTTTCTTGAAGAACAGTTCACAAGCTTGTTGTTCAGCTGTTTGGCGACCAGCTTTCGACTCGAATGGACATTGATCCAATTCCCAGAAACGGTTAACTAACGAGTCGAGAGAACAATTAGTTTGGGCTACTAAACACCCACTGAACTGATGCCTAGGCACTTGTCCAGTATATTTGCCTGCTACTATCCATCCTAGCAGCGTTTTTTGCATTGTTGGAAGTTCAGAACCCAGTTTTATTTGCCCAACGCACAACAATTCATAAAATAATTCTGCTCCCAAAAGAATGTCCACCTTAGCTGGCCTATAAAATTCTGGATCTGCCAGCTTTATATTTTTGGGTATTTTCCAATTTGAAATACTCATGGACTGTCCTGGCTGTGTTGTTGAAATGGATTTCAACACCCAACAGTCAGCCGAAAAATTGTGGGAATTTATGCGCGACTGAATAGAAGCACATATCTTGCTTTTGCTATCTATTGTTGCACCTCCAACCATCGAAATAGCTAGAGATGTTGGCTCCCGCTTGAGCCGTAACATCTGGGCCATACTCTCTGATATCAAATTGATTTGGGAACCACTGTCAAGCAAGGCTCGTGCAGAATGCTACTGACCAAATCTGTCTTTAACATCAACGACAGCAGTGGCGAGAACAATTTGTGCATTATTTGACACATGGCCCAAATGCAGGTCTGCCACAGTTGCTTGATGTGTAGATACCTCACCTTGATTAGGAGTAGTATACCTGTGAAGCAAGGAATGGTGAGGCCTTGAACAAACTCTACACTTTGGCGCCTTACACTTAGAGACTGTATGCCCAACAACCAAACAATTTAGGCACAACTTTTGTGCTTTGACATATTCAAAACGCTGCATAACTGAAATTGCAGAAAACGATGGACTCGAAGAGATATTGTGCGTTTCTGACTTGCAAAAAACACACACAGACGTTGATGGACGCCCTCCATCAGAAATAGCAAAGGACGACATAACCTGATGGGGCTTCTTGGCGTCAATTCGCGACCTTGTTTTGTCACGAGTTGACTCCTCGGTTGACAAATACTGATATCTTTTATTCAGTTGTCTAGCACAATCTTCCCAGGATGGCAGCGTATCATAATCAAGCTGCTCTTCAAAACGAGACTTGGTACCATGGTCTACCTTTGCCATGACCATGTAAATTATCATTGCATTAGCAATGTCTCTGTCGTTACCTAACGACGACAACGAAGCATAAATAGCAGACACCGCGTCTATGATCGATCTCAAACTCGATGCAGATGGTTTTGTCATGCAAGGTATGTCGAACAATTGCGAAACAGTATCAAAGAATATAAGACATTTGTTGTCATATACTGCCTTGAGACTAGCGAGGGCCTTTGGATAGTTACAATCCGTTAATTGATACGGCTTAACTACCCAATGCTTCATCGGACAAACACGAAACTAAATGGTTGAACTTCTCGACGTTTGACAAGGAATTGTCATTGTCGACCAAACTTTCAAACAGGCAGATAAAATTTTTGTATTCCGAATGTTTGCCACCAAATCTGGGCAAACGCATTTTCGGCAATTGGGATCGCTGGCTCGAAACTATGGAGCAATTGTGCTCAATTAGTGGCTCTGGCGTTGCCTTGGATGCATTTATATATAATGCCTTTGTGATGACACACAAATCTTCTAACGGCCCTCTAGAATCATTCATGTTTTATCAGACGAAATGGTCCTTGATTTAATTGCTGTTTGCATACGGGAGATGTCAGCGCTAACCTTATCAAATCTTTGCAAACATAGCGATAATTTTGCAGCTGTTTTGCTGACTTGTGGCTTTTCACTAGTCTTTTCAGACTCAAACATGTTGCTTTAAAAGAAAATATCAAAAACTAAACAACAAA
Source organism: Zaprionus ornatus (assembly GCA_018904035.1). Classification (NCBI taxonomy): domain Eukaryota; kingdom Metazoa; phylum Arthropoda; class Insecta; order Diptera; family Drosophilidae; genus Zaprionus; species Zaprionus ornatus. Next base: position 91,170 of record JAEIFZ010000201.1, read on the forward strand.
AATAATCTCACAACTTTGTGAGCTACCCTCGCAACGACGCCGACTATGTAAATCTAGCTTGCCTAATACACACACACACGCAACCTATGTGTTGTGTGAGCAAACAACGAAAATGATCCAAGCGATCCAAAGTAAGGCAAGCTAAACGTTTACTATAACTACGCTTGTAGGCAGCAATGTAAAATGCGTGGTGCGGGGTAAGCAATTCTAACGAAAGAATATATACACACGCACTCTAAGTGGTATGTATTTCCAAAAAACGAAACAAGCAAAAAGAGTATCAAATCAAAAGTTCGCTGACACTACGTTTGTAGACAGCTGTAAAATCTGCGGGGTGCGGGGTAACAAAATGCAAGCGCCGCCGAATGCAAGCGAGATCGAGAGCGAAACAACACAAAAACTGAGAGCGCAAGCAAAGAACGGTCCGAGCTCAGCGGACGTGTGTGTATGTGCAAACGCAAATATGTATGTGCGTATACCTTTATGTATCAACAGATGTTCGAAATTCGCGAATATATGTAAATATGTAAAGATCGCGATATTTAATATATAAAAACAATTTAACCACCAGAAATATTATGTTTAAATAAAAATGTAATTAAATATTGCCGTATTGTTTGTTTTATTTATGTTTTATCAAAATAATGTAAACGAATATTACTTGTTAGTATATACCAACAACCAATATATGTATGTATGTTTTATGTTATTCTATGTACATATGTGTAATGTTGTACCGTTGTCTGCTGTTCGCAGAATATTTGGGCGGCTTGTTAGGCGATTTATGTATTAATAGCCGTTAATAATGTATGTACATACATACAACTACATATAGACAAGAATACTTTGCATGCAAGTGTTAGTTATATATGTATGTGCCAGAAATTGAGCTGTTCAATAATTTTAAACTGCTTACGCATCGATTTGCAACAATATTACTCAATAACACACGCTCAATTTGTGGCACTAAATACCTAAAGGCAGTCTATGGTTTCAATAGACATTGATCGATTTAACTTATCCATCGGCAATATTCCCAGTCCAGATATTCCTAGTCCAGTAGCAGAAAACACTGGTGTGGCGGCGACGAAGAATAGCATCACTTTTCTCGCACTCGATTTAACACGATAAACTTTGTTTAAAGTTTTCTTTTTCCCGCACGTACAAACGACTGTGAAGGCCAGGCAACAATTAAAATTGTCAACAACAATTATAATACTGAAACACACCGATGTCCCTGTTCGGGCGCCAATGAAAAATTCGCTAAGCGTTTTTAGCGAACTACAATATTTTATTAACAAAACAAAAAATGTCAGACGCGGTGGTTCGATTTATAATATACAACTTTAATTGCTGCTGGCTTCACAGATTTTTCAATACTAAATTCGAGCGGTGACCACAGCTTGGCCACGCACTCTCAAATTTGCCGTCGGCAATTGCCGATCGGCTTGTACAAATATAAGAGAAACTTACACTAAACAATTCATATGCTTTCTCTTAAACTAGCTTAACTCTATCAATTCAATGTGCTTATATTCTAATAATAACAATTTAACTTTAATAATATTTGTATAATATTTAATATTATTAATAATATTTATAATTATATGCTGCTCCGACAGAATCGTTGTAAATGGATCTTTTGTCCATCAAATTCTGGCACTGCGCAAGCGACTTCCTTAATGTAAGACCTAATGGCTGCTGCTTGTTCTGCCATGGTTAAGGTATTTTCTGAGTCAGCTGCATTATTTATAGTATTTTCTTCCTTCAGCACTAATGTTGCTGGTATAGTTAGATCGTGAAGATCTTCCACTTTAATGTTTTCCTCGCTTACAGTCGTATTTTCTTCGTCTGAGTCAGTGCTTTCTTCATTAAAATTTATTGTTAATGGAGTGTTTACTATAGTCGGAACTTCTATCTGGAGGCTGAATTTATTATACCCCTGGACCATTGAAAATGGTCAAAAAAGGGTATACTAACTTTGTGCAAATGTATGTAACAGGCAGAAGGAGGCGTCGGAGACCCCATAAAGTATATATATTCTTGCTCAGGATCAATAGCCGAGTCGATTGAGCCATGTCCGTCTGTCTGTCCGTCTGTCCGTCTGTCTGTCTGTCTGGATGAACGCGCCGATCTCAGCTATTATAAAAGCTACGGACACCAAATTTAGCATGAAGATTCCTGTATACCATACGCAGATCAAGTTTATTTTCAATTTGGAATAACACGCCTACCGCCCCCGCAAACCGCCAATTTTGGTTTACATTGCTATTTACATTCGAAGAACTCATTTCTTAACGTTCTGCTTTAGCATATATATAGATAAATAATATATGAACTTATCCTCCAAATTGCAATCCGATCAGACAATAAACACTGAAGTTATTAGATAAACCATTTCGACACTTCGACCAGCAAAGAACTTGTCGATGACGTCAGAACTAAATTCCTTATGCATGAAAGAAAAGGACAACGATGCGAGCGCGAAGCGCGAGCTGTTTCTCGACTCTTCTTTTCCATGCACATGTCAATTACCGAAAATACATGTGCATAAATATATGCCAACACTCAACCAATAGGTGGCGTATATATGAATATGAAGAAAGCAAAGAAGTTGTCGATGACGTCAGAACTAAATTACTTGTGCATGAAAGAAAAGGATAAACGATGCGAGCGCGAAGCGCGAGCTCTTTCTCGACTCTTCTTTTTCATGCACATGTCAATTACCCAAAATACAATGGCATAAATGCAAACACTTATACATACTTAATTTGTATTCACACATACATATGTAAAATTATATACAACCAATAGCGTGGTTGATCGGCATGCATGAATGGAGGTATTTACTAGATTTCTAATATAGACATATTATTATTATTATTTAATAATTTATATATTGATTTTTTATTAAATAAATATTAATTTAGATTTCACGATATATTATGAGCTATCATATCGATAGCTTTTAATATATATTAAACATATCGATATATATTTCATATGTTTTGCATATAAATTATATTAATATGTGTAAATTATATTATATCCCCACGTCTATTGAAACTATGTTTGAAAAAAATGTACTAACATTTCTTCTACTTTGTTTTTTAATATATGTATATTTTGTATGTATATTAGATTCTATAGATCATTATTATAAATTTAAGGTTTCGCGCACTTTTTAATTGCGGCGATAAATTATTGGCAACGTATCAAAATTGTTGCAAGGTGGCAGCGCGCTTCAGTGTTATTTTAATTTGTAGTTTGCGATTGGCGTGTTCGGTGTCGTCGTCGATTGTCGATTATCATTTGTATTTTCGATATTAAATATAAAATAATATATAATTAATTCGCGTGTTCGTGATACATTTAACATTTAATGCAAATTAATATAAGTCGAGTATATAATAAGTAAATCCTCGTGTGTGATTGTTATGCGTTAACGGAACATTTTTTATGCGTGTGAATGATTGCGCCCTGCCCGGAACGTGGCGCGCAATTTTAGAAAAGTGCGGTACACAGCGTAACGTATTTTTGTGCATGCATACATATATGTGTATAGACTCTTCTGAAGTGTGTGTGATTGTACGTGAACATCGGTATCGGTTCGTTTCCGCGATTCAAATTGGAATTTTCGCTGGAATTTCTTGCAGGTTTAATTTATTATTTCTTTGATTTATATTTATTCTTTTTCCACATTTTGTTTATTTTTATTTTCCTTATTAAATTTTATTATTATTTGTTCTTTCATTAGATATTTATTTTCATTTATAATATAATTATTTTAAATAATATACATATATTTATTTAAATATATGAATATAATTATAATATATATATATCTATTTAAATATATGAATATATTTATATATATAAATAAATATACTAACTTTATTTTATATATATAACTATATATTAATTTTTGATAAATATATATTCAAATTAAATTAATTTATAAGAATTTTATTTTTAACATACCTATATATTATTTTAAAACTTATATATTAGAAGATGCCTAGACTTAAGAGAAAGTCAGCTTGCAATAGGAGTCAAACACAGCGAAAAAGAAATCGTTTGAATAGGTCAGATATAGACTTTTCTGAGCAGGAACGCGTAAATAATCTAGAGGCACATAGAGAACGTAGGCAAAATATTGAATTTAGGGAAGCTGAAAGGGTTAGAGATAGTCAACAGCATCGAGTCCGCAGAAGTAATAGAACATTTAGGGCCGTTAAGCAATTACCGGACACAATTCGTCACACTACTCTTCGGGCTTCTTCGCCAATCAGATTACAAGAACAACTTGCTGACACTTCGCGTCGTTCGAGGCGCAGGCGAGATGCTGACCTTCGATCTCAGGAAAGAGAGCAGGATGCAGTTCGTCGCCGTGTACGTCGCAGTGATTCTGCAATTAAAACAGACGAACAACTTGCCAACACTTCGCGTCGTTCGAGTCGCAGGCAAGATGCTGAGTTTCGATCTCAGGAAAGAGAGCAGGATGCAGTTCGTCGCCGTGTACGTCGCAGTGATTCTGCAATTAAAACAGACGAACAACTTGCCAACACTTCGCGTCGTTCGAGTCGCAGGCAAGATGCTGAGTTTCGATCTCAGGAAAGAGAGCAGGATGCAGTTCGTCGCCGTGTACGTCGCAGTGATTCTGCAATTAAAACAGACGAACAACTTGCCAACACTTCACGTCGTTCGAGTCGCAGGCAAGATGCTGAGTTTCGATCTCAGGAAAGAGAGCAGGATGCAGTTCGTCGCCGTGTTCGACGAACTGATCATTCAACTAGAAATGCCGAACAACTTGCCAATACTTTGCGTCGATCGAGGCGCAGGTAATGTCCACAATTCAGGTCCAACGAAAGCGGACGAGATGCTGTTAGAAGGGCGATTCAGCGACAAAATCAGGAGACGCGAATTTTAGAAAGGGCAATAGATAGAAGTCAAAGGTCTCAGGTTAGAAACAATCCTATTCGTAGGATTGTTGAGCAGGCACGCAATACTAGTGCACGCCGCAGTGCTCGAATTCGAGCTCAACGTGAGGCCTTTGAAGCCCATAGGAATATGTCGCAAAGAGTGAGTCTATATAGGAGTATTTGCAGCAATAGGATAGCAGAGAATAGGAGAAACGCGTCCCGCAATAGAGTGGACCGTGCGAATACCCTTCCAGATGATAGGATATCGCAGGTTAAAACTAGTTTAGATTGCCTAATAGCCAATTTTAATAAGACAGTCAAGCAGGGACCCGATCAGGTTTGCATATGTTGCAAAGGTTTGTGGTTTCCACATCAAGTGGACAAAATTTCGCGTGAGGTCATAGAGAAAAAGGGTAGTGAGGCAGATAGTGTTGATATTTTGTATCTTTCCTCTATGTTTCCATCCCATAATAATAGGTTTAGCTTTTGCAAAACCTGCAGCCGCAGTATTAAGTCAGGGAAAAAACCAAAGGCTTCTATTACAAATGGCCTAAATTTTCCGGAGCTTCCGGAATGCCTTAAAGGCTTGACGCCTCTAGAAGAAAGGCTGATTTCTCCCCGTCTTCCTTTTATGATCATAAAGTCTCTTGGATATGGACGTCAAAGTGCCATTAAAGGAGCAGTGATCAATGTGCCAATTCCAGTTGCAAATGTTGTAACTTCCCTTCCCAGGGCATTTAATGAAGCCGAAGTAGTTCAGATTCATCTTAAGCGTAGGATGGAGTATAACCATGATTTCATGGCTGAAACCATAAGGCCCTCAAAGATAGTTGATGCAATTCGGTATTTAGTGAACACAGAACTTTATAAGAAGCACCAGGTTACTATCAATGAGCAGTGGTTGTCTTCTTACTCAGCTGAGACTGTACCATTTGTTGCGTCAGCAGACGACAGGGACATTGTGTGTCAAATGTTAGAAAAGGCAGCACAACCTAATGAGCATAGAGTAGTAGAAGAAGAGGTAGAGTTGAATCCAGGAGGTGAAGATACCTTCATGGAAAATGTCCCTGTTGAAAACATAGATATTCCTCGAATTGCTATAGCACCAGGAGAGGGTCAGCGACCTCTTGACATGATAACCGATTGTGATTCAGAGGAGCTGGCTTTTCCCACAATATTTGCAGGCATTAAAAGGAAATGTCAGGAAAGTTTTACAACTATAGTTAGATCAGAGCTTAGGAATTTTGATAGAAGAGGTTGTAGAACTGATAAATTATTTCATAACTGTTGGAATAAATGTGTATGCCTCGATATGTAATGTTAATTAGCATAAGATTAAATCGTCTGTTATCAAATACTTAACGTAATGTTAAATTAACATAATTACTTCTCTTGCTCAAAATATGTACAACGGAATGGAAGTGCACGAAGCACAAACTAAATTAAATAAATAAACATTAAAACTAAAATAAAGAAATCCACTTTATTATTAACATGGTAGCAGAGCAAGGTTGAAAATCCAAAGTCTCTTAACTAAATCCAAGTTCGAGAAAAATAAATGGTGTTCAAGTGAAGCGACAAAAGGAACAAGTGTATAAGACATTGAAAAGAGAAATACAATATTAAAAGTGTGAACTATTAAAAAATACAAATACGCAAACAAGACTATTGAAAAATAATAAACAAATAAACGGAAAAACATTAAAAACATAAACTAAAAGGGTTTGATGGCAACAGATTAAAATCCAAAATCCACGTGCACGCTTTGATAGAAGAAAAGTGTAAAAAAAAAAAAAAGTGTGACTCTATATAAAAATGAGCAAAAAATGAACGAAACAGAAAGAGACATAAAGAAGTGTACAAACAGATTAATAGTGAAGCGGGAAAAATGAGTGCAAACGCAAAAATTGAAGACATTGTTATGCCCATATTCGATGGGGTAAATTTTGGAAGCTGGAAGTTCAGATTAATGACAATACTAGAATACAAAGAGTGCAAAGAACCAGCAGTGCGAACAAGAACAACGGAAGATAATGTAACAACATGGATGAAAACAGACTTGAAAGCAAAAACAATTTTAATCAGTACAATATCGGACAAACAGTTAGAATATGTTAGTGAGTGCCAAACGACATTACAAATTATGAACAAGCTAAACGAAATGTATTCGGTAAAATCAACAGCCCTGCAAATACTGTGCAGAGGAAAAATCGACGAAATCAAACTAAAAGACTATGAAACAGTGGAAGAATTTTTTATTGAATTCGAGAAAGCAGTGAATAAATTTAAAAACGCTGGAGGCACCATAGACGAAAACGAAAAAATGCGGTATCTGTTAAAAGCGCTACCAACAAGCTACAGTTACATTGGAGACTTCTTAGACGTGATTCCGGAAGCTCAACGAACGGTAGAGTACGTAAAAACAAAAGTGAAAGAAAAAAGCTATAACAGAGGTCCAGGGGACAGACAAAATAACGTAAGCACATTTAACACCAAAACTAAAAAAGAATGCTATGTGTGTGGCAACACAGGTCATATCCAGAGGGACTGCTGGCATGCTGAGCAAAATGCGAGAGGCGAAAACAGACAACAACAACAAGACAACAGGCGGCGATATCAGAATACGAATCAAAGAGGCGGTCGAGGCAGAGGTCAACGTCATGGAGGTGGTCGAGGACGTGGAATTGGACGTGGACATTACTCAGGAGACGGGAACCAAGGAAGACAACGAGAAAACAGCGACGGCGTACAGTCATGGACAATTAGAATGATAAGAAACGAAAAAATAATAAAATGTAATAACAGCGAAAGTAGTAACGAAACTACAGTAAACTGGTTATTAGATAGTGGATGCACTGATCACATCATAAACGATTGTAGACTTTTTAAGAACTTTGTAAATTTAAAAAATCCGATTGATGTTAAAGTAGCCGATGGCAAACAATTGCAAGCGATAAAGATTGGAAATGTAGAAACATATTTTAGAACATACAACAATGAAAATTTGATCAATATTAAAAACGTATACTTTGTAAAAGGCATAAAACAAAATTTGCTGAGCATATCAAAGATAACTGAAAATAAATGTACAGTCGTAGCCAGAAATAATGATACAAAAATCTACAACGAAAAAAGAGAATTGTTGACAGTTGCAAATAAAATTGATAGTTTATATAACGTAAAAAGCTTCATGCTAAAAAATAAAACAAATGAAATATACACAAATGTAACAAAATTAACTGAAAAGGAAAAATGGCACAGGGCACTAGGCCACGTAAATTTTCAATATTTGAATAGAATTATTAAGAGTAAAATGCTAGATGGTCTGCCTGATAAAATCGAGAATACCGACATGGAATGCGCGAATTGTATACAAAGTAAAATGTCAAACGAACCATTCGAGAACAATAGAAAGAAAACTAAAGGAACATTAGAGTTAATACATACAGACTTAAACGGACCACACAGCACAACAGGTTATTGTGGGGAAAAATATTTTTTGACATTTGTTGACGACTTTAGTAAATGCGCGAGAATTTATTGTATTAGAAATAAATCTGAAACTGCGAGCTGCTTAAAAGAATATGTAAATTATGTTGAGAATCAGTTCAGTAAGAAAGTAAAACAAATACAATGCGATAACGGTAAAGAATATATGAATAGAGAAATATCAAACTTTGTAAAATATAAGGGAATTCAGTTAACTACATGTCCACCGTATGTACATGAATTAAACGGCGTAGCAGAAAGATACAATAGATGGGCAATGGATATTGGTAGGTGCTTGATGAGAGAGGCAAACATTCATAGGCGATATTGGCCAGAAGTTATGAGCACAGTAGCTAATTTAAAAAATCACTGCAGTTAATAAAAGCCCATACGAAATATTTTTCGGCATAAAACCAAATGTAGAAAATTTAAAAATATACGGAAGTAGAGTTTTTGTTAGAGTTCCGGAAGTACGCAGAAAGAGCAAATGGGATAACAAATCGGAATTAGGAGTTTTAGTCGGATATAATACAAACGGATATAGAGTTTTACTAAACAATAGAGTAATAAACGCAAGACATGTTCAAGTTGTAGAAGAGAAAACAAAATTAATTTGCCTAGAGAAAAACAAACAGAATGATAATAAAAGTCAAATAAATGAAAATGAAGAAGATTATGAAGATAACGCTAAGACACACGAACTAAATGACATGGACGAAGTTAATTCAAAAACTAGCGATGAAAGCGAGAGTGAGGAGAACAAAGAACATTTAGCAGTGTAGAGAACATCAAATAGCAAGAAAAGCCCAGTAAATCTATACGGTAACCCAGTAACACATTTTATTTATATCAATTATGTAAATGCAATTGTACCAAACACTTATGAAGAGGCGATGAATAGCAATGAAAAAATAGAATGGCTCAAAGCAATGAACACAGAAATGCAATGCTTAAATAAAAATAATACGTGGCAAATTGTAGAAAAACCGATAAACAAAAAGATTATAGATGTTAAATGGGTGTACAAAAAGAAAAGTGATGGGACTTACAAAGCTAGACTAGTAGTAAGAGGTTTCCAACAAAGAGAACGACTAGAAAACGTATATTCACCAGTAGGAAAAATGCAAACATTAAAAGTATTACTATCATATTGTTGTAAAAATGGTCTGTTTATAAATCAGATGGATGTCGAAACAGCCTTTTTAAATGGCTATGTAAAATCAGAAGTTTATGTAAATGAACCGAAGGGTTACGAAACAGGAGAAAACAAAGTTTATAAATTGATTAAGGCATTATATGGATTGAGAGAAAGCCCAAGAGCATGGTACGAATGTTTACATAAATATCTCGACAAATTAAATTTTAAGAGAAGCAATAATCTCATATATTGTTTATATGTGAAAAGAGCGGATAAAGATGAAGTATATATCTTAGTATTCGTAGATGACATCCTGATATGCAGTAAGAACAAAACAAAAATAACAGAAATAAAAGACAGTTTAATGAACAAATTTACAATGAAAGATTTAGGAAAAATCGGCAGTTATATTGGAATAGAAATTAATTATAGTACTGAAAGTAAGAAAATGACGTTAAATCAAAAAAGATATATTGAATCACTAGCAATAAAGTATGATCTCGAAAATGCTAAACTGTACGAAACTCCAATGGAAACAAACTTAAAATTAGATCAAGCAACTGAATGTGATGAAAAAATTAAATACAGAAACTTGATAGGTGAATTATTATATATAAGCGCAGGTACAAGACCAGATATATCATATTCCGTAAATTATCTAAGCAGATATCAAAGTTGTTATAATTCAACACACTATAAATACGCGTTAAGAGTATTAAAATATTTATATAAGACAAGAGATTTGAATTTAACTTTTGAAGAGAATAAAAATAATGAAATACTAGATTGCATGGTAGACTCAGATTATGCAGGAGATAATGTTGATAGAAAATCCACAACGGGATTTATAATAAGAATGTATGGAAATATAATATATTGGAAAACTCACAAACAACACACTGTAACAAAATGCTCAACGTTTGCAGAGTACATTGCCCTGTCGGAAGCAGTAACAGAAATATTATTTTTCAAAAACATGCTATGTGAAATATTTAATATTAATAACGAAAAAGCGATAAAGATTTATGAAGATAATTCAGGCGCAGTAGCGATTGCTAAATTTGGTAATTTTACAAAAAATTCGAAGCACATTGAAGTGCAGTATCACTATGTAAACGAAAATTATGAAAAAGGTATTATAGACATTGTAAAGATTGAATCTAGACTTAATATAGCAGACATGTTAACCAAAGCGTTAGACAAACAAAAATTTATAAGAAATATAAATGCTATAAAGTTAAAGTTATGAAAGATAAAACGAAGACAACAAATTTAAGAGGCGTGTTGGAATAAATGTGTATGCCTCGATATGTAATGTTAATTAGCATAAGATTAAATCGGCTGTTATCAAATACTTAACGTAATGTTAAATTAACATAATTACTTCTCTTGCTCAAAATATGTACAACGGAATGGAAGTGCACGAAGCACAAACTAAATTAAATAAATAAACATTAAAACTAAAATAAAGAAATCCACTTTATTATTAACAATAACTTCAAAAAGTTAGAAATGATTAGCATTAGGAATAGCACATCAATTTGCTTACGTAAGCACTCTGCCACTCAAGGCATTTCGGCTGCTGATGTGCGTAATGATGAAACTTTAAATAGGTTAATACTTCATGATGATGGCTATAGGCTTTTAAAAGGTATTCGCACGTCTCCTGCTCATTGGGAGGACGAGAAAAAGAAAGTGATGGCTATGATTAGGCAGGTAGGGCTTCCAACTTTTTTTATAACATTTTCCGCAGCGGAAACTAGGTGGCCGGAGCTTTTAGACTTGCTATGTAAAAATGTAGACAAGCTAGAAGTATCCGAAGAAGAAGCGTTAAATTTGGGGTTTAATGAGAAAGCTCGTCTCATTAGAGCAGACCCAGTGACCTGTGCCAGATATTTCGATTTTCGATATAGACAGGTTTTAAAACTGATGAAAAAGGAAGGCGGTGTCTTTGGTTGTCACCAGGTCATCAAGTTTTATTGGCGAGTGGAGTTTCAGCAAAGAGGCTCTCCACATATACATGGCATGTTCTGGCTGAAAGACGCCCCAAAGCTCGACCTAAAGAATGAGTCCACATTTATGCCTGTGAAGTCCTTTATTGATCAGTTTATTACTGCTGATTGATTGCCCGGACGTTGCTCCATATTTGGAGTATCAACTCCATAGTCACGGGCACTCTTGCAGGCGAGAAATTAGGTCAAAACAAATTTGTAGATTTGGTATCCCATACCCTCCCATGCCTCAAACAGAAATTCTTCTCCCTTTAGAAGAAAATGCTCCAAATTTGGCCGAACATCGTAGGAATTTCGAAAAAATTCAAAGTCTGCTCGACTTCCCATTTGATCGTGAAAGCGTAGAAAATTTTAACGATTTTAACAACTTTTTGTCCCACGATCAACTTAACCTTAGTTATGAGGGCTACATTAATGCTGTAAGATCAAGTATAAAGAAACCAAAAGTTTTTTTGAAGCGATCTTTTGCAGCAATCAAGCTTAACGCTTATAACAAGCACCTCCTTTTGTTGCAGCGAGCAAATATGGATATTCAGTTTATTTTAGACCCCTATGCTTGCTGCAGCTACGTCGTTAATTATATTAACAAGTCTCAGAGAGGTATCTCAATGTTGATGCGTGAGGCAATCAATGAGATTAAAGACAATAACAATGTAACTATTAAGCAAAAGTTACAACATTTAGGTAACAAATTTATATTTGGCACTGAGATATCCGCTTTTTATAGCTACTGCAAATCAGAACGAGGAGCTCGCCAAGAAAATGCAGATGACTTCGACGATGATGTGCCTAGGGCTTCTGAATCAATAGTTTACGCTCTTCGCGATAATAGTGGCTTCATCAGAAAGAGGACCACTGCGTGCATAATTAGGTATAGGAGATTTAATGTCAATACAGAAACAAGTGACTATTTCAGAGAGCTAAAATGCTTTACGCCCCATGGCGAGATGAGCATTTGGATTTAGTCACACATGACTGTGAATTGTTCTGTAGGGAAAATTCGGAGTTAGTAGAGAACAATCGCAGAAAATATAATTTACTAGATGATAGGGAACTAGAAGATGCTCTGAGCCACTTAACAGAGGAAGCAGAAAATGAGAATAATCAAGTAGGAGAACAGGAAGTGGTAGATGATGGCTTCACAGTTTTAGGATTGCCTGAAATAGATCCACATCTAAATGTTTTAAATGTGGATGGAAATATTGATATGAATGATGAAGATAGTAATGTCCGTTTTATCAAGCTTCCAGCCTTAGTTTCTCAGGAAAGCTTAGCTAATATAGTTAGATCTCTTAATTTAAAGCAGAAGCTATATTTTACACATGCTTTGCATAATGCCAAAATCAATACAGTCTTTTATGAATTTGTTGGAGGCGGCGCCGGAGTCGGAAAGAGTCGACTTATATCAGCAATTTTTCAGTCATTATCCGTAATGTATAACAGTATACCAGGAGCTGATCCGACATCTGTTAAAATCCTCTTATGTGCACCAACAGGAAAAGCAGCATTCGGAATTAGTGGTTCGACACTGCATTCCATGTTTTCACTTCCTGTTAATCAATCTCGCTCAGCACCTCTAAGGGCCTTAAGCCATGATTTAGTTAATAGCCTTCATTCAAGGTTAATCGATCTTAAATTAATTATTATTGATGAAATATCAATGGTTAGCTCTCTAATGTTTTCTTATTTAGATTCTCGTTTGAAGCAAATTTTCAAAAATACTTCTCCTTTTGGTGGTGTTTCTATCATCGTATTCGGTGATCTTAGACAGTTAAAGCCCGTAGGAGGTAGTTGGATTTTCGATCCAAATACCACTGACCCTTACCATGAAATATTTGGTACGTATCTCTGGGACCTTTTTTTGTATTTTGAGCTCACAGAGATAATGCGTCAACGTGACGATCAGCTTTTCGCTTCTGCCTTAAATAATATGGCATCGGGTTGTATGACAGCCGATGATATTGTCCTTTTCCAATCTAGAATATGCGAACCATCGGCAGTGCCCGATGATGCAATTCATCTGTTTAGTAATAATAATGAGGTTGATTTATTTAATGTAACGAAACTTAACTCAATTGCTACTGAGCAATTTTTCTCTACTGCTGAAGATTTTATTAAGGCGGGCCATTTGGAACCAGCTAGGAAACAAAGAATATTAGAAGAAGTGAAGGCTTTTAAAACTTCCGCTACACAGGGACTCTGTACGTCTCTTCTCCTAAAAAATACTGCCAAGTACATGATGACGGTCAATGTAGACACAGGGGATGGATTAGTAAACGGGGCATCAGGTGTGTTGATGCAAATAGATTTCAATACATCCAACACTCCCAACATTTTATGGATGAAATTTACAGAGGAAACTGTAGGAGAATCTGCGCGTTCGAAGTGTACACATCGTACAGATCCTTCATGGACTTCTATTCAGAAAATTGTTCGCAGTTTTCAATATTCAAATAACGCACAAATTAACATTGACCGTAGGCAGTTTCCAATTGTGCCTGCTGAAGGCATCACAATTCATAAGAGTCATGGAGCTACGTATGGCAAAGTGGTAGTCCATGCTAATTCCAGAATGCAGCGTGCTGCATTATACGTAGCTTGCAGTAGAGCAACTACTGCTTTAGGATTATTCATTATTGGGAATTTTATTCCTCCTAAGTCTCCCCAAAATAATGATAAAGTGAAAGCCCAATTGAAGAAATTGCGGACTGAAAAACTACTGTGTACTCATTACGATTATTTAATTAATAGTTCTGCCCTTAACATTTTCTTCCATAATACTCAGAGCTTGAATTCCCATCTTGAAGATATTCGATCGGACAAGCTGATGCTTCAGTCATCAATATTATGTTTCGTGGAAACTTCCATAAGCAATGAAACTGTAGAAATACCTGGGTTCACTATTGTGGTTCAACTTGAATCAATTAGGCCTTTAACAGGCATCATAATTTATGTAAAGAACGAGCTAGTAGATAGAGTTTCCCATACCTTTAGCAGTAGAATAACTTTTGGCTCAGTAGTTTTTGAGTTCGGCATATTTAGGTTTGATGCCATAAGTTTTCTTATATTATATAAAAGTCCAGACTTTCCTCTGTCCACATTTAAAATAGAATTTGAGGATATAATTCATCAATTTTCTCGTTTAGGTGATTTAGGGGATAGCTTGCTAGTTTTAGGAGATTTTAATTTGTGCCTCAAAACCTTTAACAGGTGTAAGAGTATTTATAATTTTTTGATTAGCAAAGGATTAAGGAGTTTGTTAGATTTGAAAACGTCCACTACCAATATGGATACACATATTGATTGGGCGTTTTCAAATATACTAGATAATGAAAAGATTAGTGCTAGGACTTTTGAGGTTTTGCATAGCCATCACAATGGGATATCTGTTAGTATTCAGGCATGAGTTTGTAATGTTTGGAATAGGTTAGAAATTAAGAAATCTAAATGACAGGATATATGTAAATATGTATGTAGGCATATTTTAATAATTTAAATTTAATTATCTAATAGTTAAGTATAACCATTGAATGGAAAATTGGTTTGATAATTATTATTATTTTTTTATTTTTATACCCTTGGACCTTGTTATCGATATTAACCAATTTAAAATTTATAAAGAAATACCGATATCTACTGCTCACACCGCTTTAGGGAATTGCGGCGATAAATTATTGGCAAAATATCGAAATGGAAGCAAGGTGGCAGCGCACTCCAGTATTATTATTAATATATAGCTTGCAATTAGTATTATACAATTAAATACTTCCAAGGGTATCCTACTGTCGTGTGCAACTCGACTGTTGCTCTTGTTTTTTATTAATATTAATTTTTCCCTTAATGCCAACAGTAGTTCCGAAACTTTAGCACACTGTTTACTGTCTAAATTCTTTCTATTCTGTTGTATTAGTTCTCTGACTTTATTGTAACTAGTTACCAATGTTTGGGCATTTTTATTTATCGTTACAGCGTACTCTTTTATGTATTTACTCATATTTTTCCAGTAATAATATCTTTTGACCTTGGCCAAGGTTTTTATAATGCCTGTATGACCTCCTTGTATTGGATCATCATGTAGTGTAGACAATATAGCTTCTTTTTCTTTTTCAGTATTGATTTGGGTCACCGGAATAAGTAGCGCTACTTTTAAATTCTTTAATATTTTATTGCCCATTTTTATACCCTTGGACCATTGAAAATGGTCAAAAAAGGGTATACTAACTTTGTGCAAATGTATGTAACAGGCAGAAGGAGGCGTCGGAGACCCCATAAAGTATATATATTCTTGCTCAGGATCAATAGCCGAGTCGATTGAGCCATTTCCGTCTGTCTGTCCGTCTGTCCGTCTGTCTGTCTGTCTGGATAAACGCGCCGATCTCAGCTATTATAAAAGCTACGGACACCAAATTTAGCATGAAGATTCCTGTATACCATACGCAGATCAAGTTTATTTTCAATTTGGAATAACACGCCTACCGCCCCCGCAAACCGCCAATTTTGGTTTACATTGCTATTTACATTCGAAGAACTCATTTCTTAACGTTCTGCTTTAGCATATATATAGATAAATAATATATGAACTTATCCTCCAAATTGCAATCCGATCAGACAATAAACACTGAAGTTATTAGATAAACCATTTCGACACTTCGACCAGCAAAGAACTTGTCCATGACGTCAGAACTAAATTCCTTATGCATGAAAGAAAAGGACAACGATGCGAGCGCGAAGCGCGAGCTGTTTCTCGACTCTTCTTTTCCATGCACATGTCAATTACCGAAAATACATGTGCATAAATATATGCTAACACTCAACCAATAGGTGGCGTATATATGAATATGAAGAAAGCAAAGAAGTTGTCGATGACGTCAGAACTAAATTACTTGTGCATGAAAGAAAAGGATAAACGATGCGAGCGCGAAGCGCGAGCTGTTTCTCGACTCTTCTTTTTCATGCACATGTCAATTACTCAAAATACAATGGCATAAATGCAAACACTTATACATACTTAATTTGTGTTCACACATACATATGTAAAATTATATACAACCAATAGCGTGGTTGATCGGCATGCATGAATGCAGGTATTTACTAGATTTCTAATATAGACATATTATTATTATTATTTAATAATTTATATATTGACTTTTTATTAAATAAATATTAATTTAGATTTCACGATATATTATGAGCTATCATATCGATAGCTTTTAATATATATTAAACATATCGATATATATTTCATATGTTTTGCATATAAATTATATTAATATGTGTAAATTATATTATATCCCCACGTCTATTGAAACTATGTTTGAAAAAAATGTACTAACATTTCTTCTGCTTTGTTTTTTTAATATATGTATATTTTGTATGTATATTAGATTCTATAGATCATTATTATAAATTTTAGGTTTCGCGCACTTTTTAATTGCGGCGATAAATTATTGGCAACGTATCAAAATTGTTGCAAGGTGGCAGCGCGCTTCAGTGTTATGTTAATTTGTAGTTTGCGATTGGCGTGTTCGGTGTCGTCGTCGATTGTCGATTATCATTTGTATTTTCGATATTAAATATAAAATAATATATAATTAATTCGCGTGTTCGTGATACATTTAACATTTAATGCAAATTAATATAAGTCGAGTATATAATAAGTAAATCCTCGTGTGTGATTGTTATGCGTTAACGGAACATTTTTTATGCGTGTGAATGATTGCGCCCTGCCCGGAACGTGGCGCGCAATTTTAGAAAAGTGCGGTACACAGCGTAACGTATTTTTGTGCATGCATACATATATACTTACGTAGTTACTATTTTTGAGTCAAATAAATGATCCGTCTGTAACGAAGACAAAGATCAACGCTGAAGCCAAGTATAAATTGAAACACGAACGATTTCGGTGAACGTCTTTATTTTAAAACTGTCAGCTTAAGACTAAATATACAGAGTTTTGATCGGCTCAAAGTGAGTCGCGAGAAACGGAAATGTATTTGTCAGCATTTTTATTTATTTGTGTTTAAGTGCATGCAAAAAGAATGATGAAGTTATACAACAATCATGCGCTTTACTTTGTTGTGGGTTTCAAGTTTCGTTACGTTATGTTGTGTATTTATGTACGCAAGATTGTATGCGCATTCTTTTAGATTTAAGTTGTAAGCGTAATATGAGAAGCATATTATGCTACTTCCCTCCCTTAAAAGGAAGCTTATGCTTCTATTTCTTCTATTGGGGTTGATGCTTGCAATCTTGGTGATGCAGTTGGGTTTGTATCTTGTGTTTCAATGGTTATTTTGTTTTTAAGTTTTAGGTAGATACAAACAATACAAGACGTGAGGCTTATGATTGATACCATTATGCAAACTGTGATATTATTATTTGATATTAATTGTACAATGTCCTTATGTTCTATTGGTTTTATTTTTATTAGGTTTAAGGGTGTGTACAATGGAGTAAGGTTTATCTCGGGACTTAGCTGATTTTCATTCAGAACTATTTTTCCAATTTTGATTTTACACTGTTTTATTGTTATTATTTTGTTGCCATTAATCGTTATATTTTTGTTTATTTCCTGGCAATTTTGTTCTATAACAGTGTCATTTATATTCCAAGTGAGGATACTATTAGGTTCTACATATTTAATTATTTGGTTAACTGTTGTAGGGACGAAATTGCATATCGGATTTGTTCTTTTTATGATATTTTTAATACATTCGTTGTTTATTTCTATGTAATTTTGATTATAGATTTTACCATGTTCTTCAAAATAAGTTTCTTTATCTACGTGGTCAAGTTGATAGCCATTACTATCTGGGTAGGGTATTATGTTAATGGTATGGATGGTTTTTTGTTTAATAGGGATATGAGCTATGATAAGTAGTTGGTTAGTATTAATCCAGGTTGAAGTTTTAGTTTGTAATATGTTACTGCTGTCAACGTTTTCTAATTTGTCATAGTTGAGTAATTTGGGGTTAAACAGTCCTAATCGCGAGAGTTGCATTCCCATTGCAATGTCTTCGATGTACTCAGTAAATTGGATTAGTTCGTATAGCATTTGTTCTCTGTTATTATGTTCGTCTTCAAATTCCTTGACCTTTTGCATATTACTATTAATTAGCTGAACTATGTCACTTATTTCATGTAGGTTAATTGAGTTTCTTGTTACTGATTCTAATTGGTTATGGATTTGTATTCGGTCATTATTGTCTAATGTTCCGAAAAGGTATTTAAAGGCAGATCCCATTATGTTAATTAGTCCGCGTTTCTGTCTATTTGTCTGGTGTAATGTTATAGCGTTAAGTTCTCTTAGCATTTTATTGTGGAGAAGTGTAATTTGAGGGATATGTGTATAGTTTGTTACTCTAACGTTAAAGTAATGAGTTAAGTTGTCTATATCGGTGAGATTTATGCGGAGACAATGGTGTTCGTATTCTGAGGGGACTTGTATGGGCTTGTCAGAGAATAGGAGATATCCGTGGTCGGTATCAATGTTGTTGATTTGAAGTTGCTGGGTTTGGCATAGTTTCGTAAAGGTGAGGAGGAGTATTAGGGTGAACCAGGGTCCTGTAGAATGGGAAGTTGATTAATTTTTTTCTGTTTTTTGAATTGGGTCTTGTAATAATATGTTTCTCTGTTTCTATTAGTGATTTTGTAGTGGTCTTCGTCGGTTTGTTCGACGTTCTTTGTTAATTTAAAAGGGTTTTCTAATTTGCCTTTTTGTAATGGTCCCTTTCTGTATCTAGTGTCAACATTGTATTCGGTTCTGTTTTTGTTTATTTCGTTAATTCTAACTTCTTTATCGTGTTGTGTATCTAGAATTGGTTGTCCGGCATAAATGAATATGTGAGCGGGGGTTTGTCCAGTAGTGTCGTGTTTGGTCTTGTGATTGTAGATGTAAAGGATTGTTTCGATTTTACTTAACTTGGTCTCGTTGTCGTCAGAATTTTTTATGATGCGAATTTTTTCATTTATAGTCTTGTGTAGCCTCTCTATGTCAGCGACACCTGTTTTCGTGGTGTTAAGTTGTAATTCTACGTCTTCGGTTTCGAGCCAACGTTTAAGGGCTAGGCTGGAGAATGCGCCGTCTCTGTCTGCTTTAAGAAGTCTAGGTTTCCCCAACTGATTAAATATACGCATTAAGGCGTTTTTACATTCTATCCAGTCCTTTGTCTTTATCTGTTCGAGAGTGGCGAATTTGGAGTAAACATCGATACAGCTCAAATAGTGATTCCCTTCAGAAGAATAGATATCTATTACAAACTTATCGCGGCAATGTTCGGGTTTAGGGGTAATTTTCATTGGCATTTTTGTATTGCGGTGTTCTGTCTTGGCTAAGTTACAAACTTGACATTCATTGATTATATTTTGAATAAGGAGTTGGCTATTAGGAAAGTAGTAAGTTTCGCTAAAGAGTTTTACAGTTTTTTGAATTCCTGGGTGTAATAACTTTTCGTGTGTGTTTAGGATTAATTCTTTGAATTTTGCATAAGTAGGAATGTTTTTTAATAGGACGAGACTTCGGAAAATCTTTGTACACTTTGGATTCATGGTTTCTGTGTACGCGCTTTGAATCACTTCAAAGTCTGCATCGCTTTCGATGTAAAGGGCGCTATTCTTCGAACAAAAGTGGTTTAGTAAGTATTGTTTGGCTGTTTCGAAGGTCATTTCTGCATAGGAGATACGTACTATTTGTTTCTTGAAATAGGTTTCATATTCTGTATTATTATTGGGGCCTTTCGAAAAAATGATTTGTCTTCTATGGTAGTTTATTGCTTTTTCAGATAGTCCTATTAGTCCGTTACTATCTTCTTCCGCGCTATGTTGCGTGGATTCTCCGAAAAATGTCTGTTCTATTTTGATTCTAGACAGTGCGTCCGCGACATGGTTTTCTTTCCCTTTGATGTACCTTATGTCGAAGTCGTACTCCGATAGTCTAATCTTCCATCTAGTCAACTTTGAGTTAGGCTCTTTAAGTTTGTGTAGCCAGCACAATGGTTGATGGTCAGAAGCTACTTCGAAGTGTCGCCCTAATAGATAATGTCTGAAAGTTTTGGTTGCCCAAACTATTGCTAATAATTCCTTTTCTATAGCGCTGTAATTAACCTCATGTTCGTTTAAAGTCCTACTAATGTAGCTAACAGGATGTCCATCTTGAGATAGAACAGCGCCTAATGCTACGTTGCTTGCGTCAGTTGTTAACACAAATTTCCTTTCAAAGTTCGGTATTTTTAGTATGGGGTCCTCGGAAATAAGCAATTTTAGTTTATGGAATGCCTCTATATAATCCCTTTGATGTACGTCTATCTTGACTCCTTTTTTTAGACATTTAGTCAATGGTTTGGCTATATCGGAGAAGTTAGGTATGAATTTTCTATAGTAACCTGTGATTCCAAGAAATGCTTTGATTTCCTTGGGTTTAGTCGGAAGTGGATATTTTTGTATAGCTTTAATCTTTTCAGGATTCGGTTTAATCCCATCTTTAGTGATAACGTGTCCTAGAAAGGTAGTTTCTTGTCTTAGGAATTCACATTTATCTAGCTGTAGTTTCAGATTGGCTTGGGATAGTTTCTCGAACACTGCTTCAAGAGACTGAAGGTGTTCCTCCAAAGAGGTGGAAAAAACGATAATATCGTCTAGGTATACTAGACAGTTTTTATTGAGGAGCGGACGGAGTAGGTTATTCATACAGCGTTGGAAGGTAGCGGGGGCATTTTTAAGCCCAAATGGCATTCTTGTATATTCGTAGTGTCCATATTTGGTTGAAAAAGCGGTCTTGGCTATTGATTCTGGGTCCATCTCTATTTGGTGGAAACCCTTTGCAAGATCTATTGTTGTGAAGTAATTAGACCTCCCTAATTTTCCTAATATTTCGTCTATATTTGGTATAGGATATCGGTCATTTATTGTTATTTCATTTAATTTCCTGTAGTCTATTACTATGCGAAGTTTTTGTTGTCCAGAAGCATCCAACTTTTTGGGTACGACCCAAATGGGGCTACAGTACGGTGAGTTGCTTTCTCGAATGATACCCTGCTCTAACATGTCTTGGATCTGTTTTTCTACTTCTTTTTCATACGTCTGTTGGAAACTATACAGTTTAGAATAAACGGGAATATTGTGCGTGGTGTTGATAGTGTGTTTTTCTTGGTTCGTAAAACTAAGTTTGTCGCCTTCATGAAATTGGATGTCTTTGAATTTAATCAATAGGTTTGTTAGTTTATGTCTTTCCTCTGCATTTAAGTGGTCTAGTCGGAATAAATTCTCTTGGAGAGTGGAGGTTTCTAAAAAGGTGGGGTCTTGTGGGAATGGAGGATCTATTTGAACATGATTCTGTTCTGTAGTGTTCTTAGTATCTTTTATCTTGTAGACTTTATTAAAAAGGGTAGCAGTTCCCTTTTGATAATCTATTACTGCCTTAGCCTTGGACAACAATTTGCGTCCAATCAGCATATCGTAATGTTCTGAGAACTTATGAATTAAGAACTCTTGAGCAATAGGAAAGTAATTATTTGGTGGTATAGTTGTAGCTTCGTTAATAGTTAACGGGCCATTACTAGTGTGGATTAGGTGGTTGGTTTGTTGTATGGGTGTTTGAAAGATATTCCGAGTGAGCATATTTATAGTGGATCCGGTGTCGATTAGACATTTTAATTCGCCGTCATTATGTCTAATAGTTACATATTGGCTTGATCCGGGGCAGCTAGCCGAAATTTTTCTGCTTGCTCATTATTGTCTGGTTCGTCATCGTTCGGTACTGTTTGCTCTTGTTGTGTTCCGTCCGAATTATCATAATTTTGTTCAGGAGGATCCTGAATTGGATTTGGGATGTAACCCATTTGGCAAGGGTAGGGCTGAGGTTGGAAATTATCTGGGTAATATGGGTAATATGGGTAATAAGTATAGTATGGGTATTCGGGTTGATTTGATACCATTTCCTGGTATCTTAATTCTTCTATACTCATTTTAGACTGTCCGCTGTCTGATGGTCTTTGTCTTTTTACAGGATTATTGGTCTGTGCATTTCCAGTTGAAGGGTAGTTAGTCTGTATACCAGTCTGATTAGGTCCGAAACGATTTTGATCAAAGATATTCTGTCTGTTAAAAGCTGGGTTCGGTCTGGGTTGTTGCATTAAGGGCATGTTAGATTGTGGGTGGATTGGTCTTTGTTGATATTGGGGAAAAGGATTTTGATTAAACCTGGGTGCATGAGCTGGTGTGTATGGGTATGGTTGATGGTAAGGTTGAAAGGCATTATTATGAAAGGGTTGGAAGGGTGTGATAGGCTTATTCTGGCTATTAACTTGTCTGTTCTGTGGATTAGTTGGTGTCCTATTAGTGTTAGGGGCTGGTTTGAAATTATCTTTGTTAGGTATTGGCGTCTCGTAAAGGCCTTTTTCTTGTAAGATATTGATTAGGGATCTCAAATCTGGGATATGGCATTTGACAATTCTTATGTGAATATTGTTAGGAAGTTTTTGAATTAAGTTCTCTATACTATCTTGGATGAGCCTAGTAAATAAGGCGGTTTCTGCAGAGTTGTTTTCTAGCTCTAACTTACTCATTAAAACTTGTCGTCTTCTCTCAGCTTCTTCCAAAAACTGTCTGATATTGCCTCTGTATTGGGTGTTCCGGAACTCCTCCAAAAGTTGATGGTTTGGTGCTTGCGGTTTGTAGTAGAGAATCAACCTTGTCCTTAGCTCGATCCAGCTGGCGAAGTTGTTGGTTCCCAGAGTGCGGATGACGTCGCCACTGACATTAAGCTCTATATGTCCGTAAATTATCAGCTTCTGCCTTTCGTCTGTGGTCTGGTACAAAGCCAGAATAAAGTCAATACGAGTGATGAATGTATGCAGGGTGCTCGGATCTCCGTTGAAGTTTTCGACAGCGTGTATCTGCCTTTCGACTTGACTCATATTCGAGTCGTTCAGTATTACGGGTGCTGGTGATGATACTGCCATTATTGTTTATTGTAGGTTTGTGTATTCACTGCTGGTTTATATCTTCACTATTGATTGGTGTTTTTTTTTTTTTTTTTTTTTTTTCTCAAGCTTTATGTCTGTTTTTTGCCGATATGTCTTTGTTATTTGTTCACTTATTGTTGTTAATTTAGTTCACTTAATTTTTGTTTTATGTTTTGCATTTGTTTTACTTTACTTGTTTGTTACTTAAAATGTTTAAGTTGTTCACTTATTTTTGTTTTATGTTTTGTTTTAGTTTACTTTGTTACTTAAACTGTTTATGTTGTTCACTTAGTTTTAAGTTTATGTTTTGTTTTGTTTTATTTTGTTACTTAAAATATTTATGTTGTTCACTTAGTTTTTAGTTTCTGTTTTTGGTTTTGTTTTACTTTGTTACTTAAAATGTTTATGTTGTTCACTTAGCTGTAGGTTTATGTTTTGTTGCGCACTTAGCTATTTCGCTCTTTTTGAGTAACCTTTTGTGGATTTACTACTCAGCGAATTCAAAGGCGTCTTCATAAAATTTTTATAATTTTAAGTTGTTTCACGTTCACAATCACTTTGTGGGATTAGGTACACCGTTGGTTGGCACTTTTGTTGTGAACCGATCGTACCGATATTACCGACGCGATTTGCGAAAGTTCTTTAGCGGATGATGATTGAAGAATTGAATAGGGTTTCTATCGCATCAACAATGTTTCATCCTACCGGCTGCGCCACTTACGTAGTTACTATTTTTGAGTCAAATAAATGATCCGTCTGTAACGAAGACAAAGATCAACGCTGAAGCCAAGTATAAATTGAAACACGAACGATTTCGGTGAACGTCTTTATTTTAAAACTGTCAGCTTAAGACTAAATATACAGAGTTTTGATCGGCTCAAAGTGAGTCGCGAGAAACGGAAATGTATTTGTCAGCATTTTTATTTATTTGTGTTTAAGTGCATGCAAAAAGAATGATGAAGTTATACAACAATCATGCGCTTTACTTTGTTGTGGGTTTCAAGTTTCGTTACGTTATGTTGTGTATTTATGTACGCAAGATTGTATGCGCATTCTTTTAGATTTAAGTTGTAAGCGTAATATGAGAAGCATATTATGCTACTATATGTGTATAGACTCTTCTGAAGTGTGTGTGATTGTACGTGAACATCGGTATCGGTTCCGCGATTCAAATTGGAATTTTCGCTGGAATTTCTTGCAGGTTTAATTTATTATTTCTTTGATTTATATTTATTCTTTTTTCCACATTTTGTTTATTTTTATTTTCCTTATTAAATTTTATTATTATTTGTTCTTTCATTAGATATTTATTTTCATTTATAATATAATTATTTTAAATAATATACATATATTTATTTAAATATATGAATATAATTATAATATATATATATCTATTTAAATATATGAATATATTTATATATATAAATAAATATACTAACTTTATTTTATATATATAACTATATATTAATTTTTGATAAATATATATTCAAATTAAATTAATTTATAAGAATTTTATTTTTAACATACCTATATATTATTTTAAAACTTATATATTAGAAGATGCCTAGACTTAAGAGAAAGTCAGCTTGCAATAGGAGTCAAACACAGCGAAAAAGAAAT
The DNA here is from genome assembly GCA_018904035.1 of Zaprionus ornatus. NCBI lineage: Eukaryota > Metazoa > Arthropoda > Insecta > Diptera > Drosophilidae > Zaprionus > Zaprionus ornatus. Next base: position 116,311 of record JAEIFZ010000201.1, read on the forward strand.
CGTTTGAATAGGTCAGATATAGACTTTTCTGAGCAGGAACGCGAAAATAATCTAGAGGCACATAGAGAACGTAGGCAAAATTTCGAATTTAGGGAAGCTGAAAGGGTTAGAGATAGTCAACAGCATCGAGTCCGCAGAAGTAATAGAACATTTAGGGCCGTTGAGCAATTCGTCACACTACTCTTCGGGCTTCTTCGCCAATCAGATTACAAGAACAACTTGCTGACACTTCGCGTCGTTCGAGGCGCAGGCGAGATGCTGACCTTCGATCTCAGGAAAGAGAGCAGGATGCAGTTCGTCGCGGTGTACGTCGCAGTGATTCTGCAATTAAAACAGACGAACAACTTGCCAACACTTCGCGTCGTTCGAGTCGCAGGCAAGATGCTGAGTTTCGATCTCAGGAAAGAGAGCAGGATGCAGTTCGTCGCCGTGTACGTCGCAGTGATTCTGCAATTAAAACAGACGAACAACTTGCCAACACTTCGCGTCGTTCGAGTCGCAGGCAAGATGCTGAGTTTCGATCTCAGGAAAGAGAGCAGGATGCAGTTCGTCGCCGTGTTCGACGAACTGATCATTCAACTAGAAATGCCGAACAACTTGCCAATACTTTGCGTCGATCGAGGCACAGGCAATGTCCACAATTCAGGTCCAACGAAAGCGGACGAGATGCTGTTAGAAGGGCGATTCAGCGACAAAATCAGGAGACGCGAATTTTAGAAAGGGCAATAGATAGAAGTCAAAGGTCTCAGGTTAGAAACAATCCTATTCGTAGGATTGTTGAGCAGGCACGCAATACTAGTGCACGCCGCAGTGCTCGAATTCGAGCTCAACGTGAGGCCTTTGAAGCCCATAGGAATATGTCGGAAAGAGTGAGTCTATATAGGAGTATTTGCACCAATAGGATAGCAGAGAATAGGAGAAACGCGTCCCGCAATAGAGTGGACCGTGCGAATACCCTTCCAGATGATAGGATATCGCAGGTTAAAACTAGTTTAGATTGCCTAATAGCCAATTTTAATAAGACAGTCAAGCAGGGACCCGATCAGGTTTGCATATGTTGCAAAGGTTTGTGGTTTCCACATCAAGTGGACAAAATTTCGCGTGAGGTCATAGAGGAAAAGTGTAGTGAGGCAGATAGTGTTGATATTTTGTATCTTTCTTCTATGTTTCCATCCCATAATAATAGGTTTAGCTTTTGCAAAACCTGCAGCCGCAGTATTAAGTCAGGGAAAAAACCAAAGGCTTCTATTACAAATGGCCTAAATTTTCCGGAGCTTCCGGAATGCCTGAAAGGCTTGACGCCTCTAGAAGAAAGGCTGATTTCTCCCCGTCTTCCTTTTATGATCATAAAGTCTCTTGGATATGGACGTCAAAGTGCCATTAAAGGAGCAGTGATCAATGTGCCAATTCCAGTTGCAAATGTTGTAACTTCCCTTCCCAGGGCATTTAATGAAGCCGAAGTAGTTCAGATTCATCTTAAGCGTAGGATGGAGTATAACCATGATTTCATGGCCGAAACCATAAGGCCCTCAAAGATAGTTGATGCAATTCGGTATTTAGTGAACACAGAACTTTATAAGAAGCACCAGGTTACTATCAATGAGCAGTGGTTGTCTTCTTACTCAGCTAAGACTGTACCATTTGTTGCGTCAGCAGACGACAGGGACATTGTGTGTCAAATGTTAGAAAAGGCAGCACAACCTAATGAGCATAGAGTAATAGAAGAAGAGGTAGAGTTGAATCCAGGAGGTCAAGAAACCTTCATGGAAAATGTCCCTGTTGAAAACATAGATATTCCTCGAATTGCTATAGCACCAGGAGAGGGTCAGCGACCTCTTGACATGATAACCGATTGTGATTCAGAGGAGCTGGCTTTTCCCACAATATTTGCAGGCATTAAAAGGAAATGTCAGGAAAGTTTTACAACTATAGTTAGATCAGAGCTTAGGAATTTTGATAGAAGAGGTTGTAGAACTGATAAATTATTTCATAACTTCAAAAAGTTAGAAATGATTAGCATTAGGAATAGCACATCAATTTGCTTACGTAAGCACTCTGCCACTCAAGGCATTTCGGCTGCTGATGTGCGTAATGATGAAACTTTAAATAGGTTAAAACTTCATGATGATGGCTATAGGCTTTTAAAAGGTATTCGCACGTCTCCTGCTCATTGGGAGGACGAGAAAAAGAAAGTGATGGCTATGATTAGGCAGGTAGGGCTTCCAACTTTTTTTATAACATTTTCCGCAGCGGAAACTAGGTGGCCGGAGCTTTTAGTCTTGCTATGTAAAAATGTAGACAAGCTAGAAGTATCCGAAGAAGAAGCGTTAAATTTGGGGTTTAATGAGAAAGCTCGTCTCATTAGAGCAGACCCAGTGACCTGTGCCAGATATTTCGATTTTCGATATAGACAGGTTTTAAAACTGATGAAAAAGGAAGGCGGTGTCTTTGGTTGTCACCAGGTCATCAAGTTTTATTGGCGAGTGGAGTTTCAGCAAAGAGGCTCTCCACATATACATGGCATGTTCTGGCTGAAAGACGCCCCAAAGCTCGACCTAAAGAATGAGTCCACATTTATGCCTGTGAAGTCCTTTATTGATCAGTTTATTACTGCTGATTCTAGTTGCCCGGACGTTGCTCCATATTTGGAGTATCAACTCCATAGTCACGGGCACTCTTGCAGGCGAGAAATTAGGTCAAAACAAATTTGTAGATTTGGTATCCCATACCCTCCCATGCCTCAAACAGAAATTCTTCTCCCTTTAGAAGAAAATGCTCCAAATTTGGCCGAGCATCGTAGGAATTTCGAAAAATTCAAAGTCTGCTCGACTTCCCATTTGATCGTGAAAGCGTAGAAAATTTTAACGATTTTAACAACTTTTTGTCCCACGATCAACTTAACCTTAGTTATGAGGGCTACATTAATGCTGTAAGATCAAGTATAAAGAAACCAAAAGTTTTTTTGAAGCGATCTTTTGCAGCAATCAAGCTTAACGCTTATAACAAGCACCTCCTTTTGTTGCAGCGAGCAAATATGGATATTCAGTTTATTTTAGACCCCTATGCTTGCTGCAGCTACGTCGTTAATTATATTAACAAGTCTCAGAGAGGTATCTCAATGTTGATGCGTGAGGCAATCAATGAGATTAAAGACAATAACAATGTAACTATTAAGCAAAAGTTACAACATTTAGGTAACAAATTTATATTTGGCACTGAGATATCCGCTTTTTATAGCTACTGCAAATCAGAACGAGGAGCTCGCCAAGAAAATGCAGATGACTTTGACGATGATGTGCCTAGGGCTTCTGAATCAATAGTTTACGCTCTTCGCGATAATAGTGGCTTCATCAGAAAGAGGACCACTGCGTGCATAATTAGGTATAGGAGATTTAATGTCAATACAGAAACAAGTGACTATTTCAGAGAGCTAAAAATGCTTTACGCCCCATGGCGAGATGAGCATTTGGATTTAGTCACACATGACTGTGAATTGTTCTGTAGGGAAAATTCGGAGTTAGTAGAGAACAATCGCAGAAAATATAATTTACTAGATGATAGGGAACTAGAAGATGCTCTGAGCCACTTAACAGAGGAAGCAGAAAATGAGAATAATCAAGTAGGAGAACAGGAAGTGGTAGATGATGGCTTCACAGTTTTAGGATTGCCTGAAATAGATCCACATCTAAATGTTTTAAATGTGGATGGAAATATTGATATGAATGATGAAGATAGTAATGTCCGTTTTATCAAGCTTCCAGCCTTAGTTTCTCAGGAAAGCTTAGCTAATATAGTTAGATCTCTTAATTTAAAGCAGAAGCTATATTTTACACATGCTTTGCATAATGCCAAAATCAATACAGTCTTTTATGAATTTGTTGGAGGCGGCGCCGGAGTCGGAAAGAGTCGACTTATATCAGCAATTTTTCAGTCATTATCCGTAATGTATAACAGTATACCAGGAGCTGATCCGACATCTGTTAAAATCCTCTTATGTGCACCAACAGGAAAAGCAGCATTCGGAATTAGTGGTTCGACACTGCATTCCATGTTTTCACTTCCTGTTAATCAATCTCGCTCAGCACCTCTAAGGGCCTTAAGCCATGATTTAGTTAATAGCCTTCATTCAAGGTTAATCGATCTTAAATTAATTATTATTGATGAAATATCAATGGTTAGCTCTCTAATGTTTTCTTATTTAGATTCTCGTTTGAAGCAAATTTTCAAAAATACTTCTCCTTTTGGTGGTGTTTCTATCATCGTATTCGGTGATCTTAGACAGTTACAGCCCGTAGGAGGTAGTTGGATTTTCGATCCAAATACCACTGACCCTTACCATGAAATATTTGGTACGTATCTCTGGGACCTTTTTTTGTATTTTGAGCTCACAGAGATAGTGCGTCAACGTGACGATCAGCTTTTCGCTTCTGCCTTAAATAATATGGCATCGGGTTGTATGACAGCCGATGATATTGTCCTTTTCCAATCTAGAATATGCGAACCATCGGCAGTGCCCGATGATGCAATTCATCTGTTTAGTAATAATAATGAGGTTGATTTATTTAATGTAACGAAACTTAACTCAATTGCTACTGAGCAATTTTTCTCTACTGCTGAAGATTTTATTAAGGCGGGCCATTTGGAACCAGCTAGGAAACAAAGAATATTAGAAGAAGTGAAGGGTTTTAAAACTTCCGCTACACAGGGACTCTGTACGTCTCTTCTCCTAAAAAATACTGCCAAGTACATGATGACGGTCAATGTAGACACAGGGGATGGATTAGTAAACGGGGCATCAGGTGTGTTGATGCAAATAGATTTCAATACATCCAACACTCCCAACATTTTATGGATGAAATTTACAGAGGAAACTGTAGGAGAATCTGCGCGTTCGAAGTGTACACATCGTACAGATCCTTCATGGACTCCTATTCAGAAAATTGTTCGCAGTTTTCAATATTCAAATAACGCACAAATTAACATTGACCGTAGGCAGTTTCCAATTGTGCCTGCTGAAGGCATCACAATTCATAAGAGTCAGGGAGCTACGTATGGCAAAGTGGTAGTCCATGCTAATTCCAGAATGCAGCGTGCTGCATTATACGTAGCTTGCAGTAGAGCAACTACTGCTTTAGGATTATTCATTATTGGGAATTTTGTTCCTCCTAAGTCTCCCCAAAATAATGATAAAGTGAAAGCCCAATTGAAGAAATTGCGGACTGAAAAACTACTGTGTACTCATTACGATTATTTAATTAACAGTTCTGCCCTTAACATTTTCTTCCATAATACTCAGAGCTTGAATTCCCATCTTGAAGATATTCGATCGGACAAGCTGATGCTTCAGTCATCAATATTATGTTTCGTGGAAACTTCCATAAGCAATGAAACTGTAGAAATACCTGGGTTCACTATTGTGGTTCAACTTGAATCAATTAGGCCTTTAACAGGCATCATAATTTATGTAAAGAACGAGCTAGTAGATAGAGTTTCCCATACCTTTAGCAGTAGAAAAACTTTTGGCTCAGTAGTTTTTGAGTTCGGCATATTTAGGTTTGATGCCATAAGTTTTCTTATATTATATAAAAGTCCAGACTTTCCTCTGTCCACATTTAAAATAGAATTTGAGGAGATAATTCATCAATTTTCTCGTTTAGGTGATTTAGGGGATAGCTTGCTAGTTTTAGGAGATTTTAATTTGTGCCTCAAAACCTTTAACAGGTGTAAGAGTATTTATAATTTTTTGATTAGCAAAGGATTAAGGAGTTTGTTAGATTTGAAAACGTCCACTACCAATATGGATACACATATTGATTGGGCGTTTTCAAATATACTAGATAATGAAAAGATTAGTGCTAGAACTTTTGAGGTTTTGCATAGCCATCACAATGGGATATCTGTTAGTATTCAGGCATGAGTTTGTAATGTTTGGAATAGGTTAGAAATTAAGAAATCTAAATGACAGGATATATGTAAATATGTATGTAGGCATATTTTAATAATTTAAATTTAATTATCTAATAGTTAAGTATAACCATTGAATGGAAAATTGGTTTGATAATTATTATTATTTTTTTATTTTTATACCCTTGGACCTTGTTATCGATATTAACCAATTTAAAATTTATAAAGAAATACCGATATCTACTGCTCACACCGCTTTAGGGAATTGCGGCGATAAATTATTGGCAAAATATCGAAATTGAAGCAAGGTGGCAGCGCACTCCAGTATTATTATTAATTTATAGCTTGCAATTAGTATTATACAATTAAATACTTTTTATGGCAACATACGTCCAAGGGTATCCTACTGTCGTGTGCAACTCGACTGTTGCTCTTGTTTTTTTTAAATTTTTTTTTTAACTCTTATATTTTCTTTACTTTATTTTCATTCATAATTGAGTTCCCTCATACATTCCTTAAATGTTATCTAAACCGTTAGCATCGCTACGGTATTGCTTTCTGAGACACTGTAAGGAATGGGTTTTGGTTTTGTATAATAGTTTTATTTCTGTTGGGCAGAAATGGTTCTGCCAGTTCAACTGTTTGTAAGTGACTGATTTCACATTCTTAAATATATTTCATCTACGCCTAAACCGCGTAGCTGCACTACTGGATACGCCAGCAGCGGAGCGGCTCTCTTATGTATATCTTATATATCTATGCTTATCGAGTGAGCGAGTTATGCACTTATGTATTATGTATTTGGTCGGCGTGGGAATGCTGACCATGCACTTATACTTTGTAGCCTTCAAGTGAACGATCATGTTTCATCCGCCTTGGGTCTTATTGTTTGCATAAACATAGCAACAAAGTGTTGTTATGCTCTTGTATATTTATTGTACTTCAGTGTTCCTAATATTACATAGGCGCATACTACAGAATAAATAAAATAAATGAAACTGGTTTAGATTCTTTCAACACTAATCCAAATTTTCTAAAGAAGTCAAATAATATTAAAAATCAATTTCCTTACGAAGAAGTATCTAATACTAAAGAAATAGACGACAAGCATTATCAAAATGTTAAGAAAGGTAGAGAATACACTAGACATTTATTCAAATATAGAAAAGTAAAATATACCAAACCAAAATTTTTGCAGAGAACCACGATTGGCTTCCTTATCGGACTAATCCTTTTATAAGTTGCACATATCGATATAAACGTGATATTTTTAATATTGTAGGATCCAGTACATAAGTTCCTATTCGGCACCTTCGCCGATTAGACAGGGAAATAATACAAAACCAATTAATGTCTAAAGCAGTAATAAATATTATCCAAACAAATAACCTTAATTATGTTATTATCCAAACAAATAACCTTAATTATGTTATTATCCAAACAAATAACCTTAATTATGTTATTAATAAAGTAAATGAAATAATTATAACAATAGAAAACAAAAATATAAACGAATCGAACGCTAGTCGGCGCTATCTCTTTATCAAATAAAAACTGTTCCTAATTGTAGTGGTAGAATGCTTGATTTAATTTTCTCTTCTGACATTTTACTAAATACTATCTCTAGAATGAATCCCTTAGTTCTTCCTGAAGATCCCTATCATCCTACATTGGACCTGGTTCTAACTCTGCCTACTTCTATGCAAACTGCAATTATTTCCTCTATAATAAAACCATGTTGTTTCCGTAGGACCGATTTTCAAAAATTGAATTGTTTAATTTTGGAACATGATTGGTCATTTCTTTATTCATGTTCTGATCTAAATACATGCATTTAATTTTCTCTATGAACTCATTTTTTGATCAATGTGTTCCTGTTACTTTTCCCGTAAAGTCCAATAGACCTCCTTGGTTTTCACGTGAGTTAGATAGGTTAAAAAATTTGAAATCCCGGTATTTTAAAAAATTTAAATTCACTTGCAATCCTTCTGATTTTGCGTATTATATTGCTGCAAGAGCAAACTTTATTGCTCTGAATGCAAATTGTTACAAAAAATATTTGCGTCACTGCTGTTTGCAGTTTGCTCAGGACCCAAAGCAGTTTTATAACTTTGTCAACTTAAAACGTAAATCAAGTAGATTTCCTCCCTCTCTATCATACGAAAATAAGGAAGCAACTGATGATCAGGCAGCCGCTGATTTATTTGCAGACTTTTTTCAATCAACTTATTCAACTGAACCTTATAGTTCCCCTTTACATCCATACCCTTTGAGTATACAAAATTTTAACACTGTCAGGATAGAATCCTTCTATTGACCCAACCTCTTTACTTAATGATCTTAAATCGATAAAACCCGTTTTCTCTCCTGGTCCTGACGGAGTTCCAGCATGCGTACTTAGATTTTGTGCTGATTCGATTTTGAAACCAATTCATAAGCTACTTGACTTGTCACTATCCAATAGTTATTTCCCACCTATTTGGAAAAACTCTTTTTCCATTCCTCTTCACAAAAGTGGTTCTAAGCATGATGTGAAGAACTATAGATGTATTTCCAAATTGTCCAAATTGTTCCTAAAGCAGTTGACTCCGTAAATCATAATCTCTTAATTCATAAGTTAAATTTGATTGGTTTTCCTCAAAAGCTTCTTTTGTGGATATCTGATTATTTAACTAACAGGTCTCAGCGAGTTCTTTTTAAAGACCGTCTTTCTAAGCCGATCTTAGTTACTTCTGGTGTTCCTCAGGGCAGCCACCTTGGACCATTGCTATTTAACCTTATTATTAACGATCTTCCTTCAATACTGCTTCACTCTAACATTCTTATGTATGCTGATGATGTGAAACTCTGTTTGACGCACAACGATCCTTCAAATAACCTTCTTCAAACAGTTCTTGATTTGTTTTTTGAATGGTGCAGCCATAATCTGCTGCATCTTAACTGTTTGAAGTGCAAGGTTATGTCATTTTACAGATGTAACTATCATGTCATCAATTACAATCTTAACGTAACCCCACTCTTAAGAATATCTGAAGTAGCTGATTTGGGTATCCTCTTTGATCATAATTTGAAATTTGATCGTCACATTACACAAATTGTCAACATGGCATTTCGACTACTCGAGTTCATCAAAAGATGGGCCAAAGAATTCGGATCCTTACACGACAAAGTTGCTTTACACTTCTCTTGTTCATCCAACTCTGGAATATGGGTCTTGCGTGTGGTCGCCGCAATACCATATTCACCAAGATAGAATTAAGTCTGTTCAAAAGCAGTTTCTACTCTTTGTCTTGCGCAGTTTTAATTGGGTTCCGGGTGTAGACTTACCACCATACTCTAGTAGACTCCTTCTAATTAACCTACCTTCTTTAACTAACCGTCGTATTATGTTAGGCGTTATGTTTATTGTAAAGCTAATAAAGTACAATATAGATTCCCCTACTCTGCTTACTCAAATTAATTCCTTCTAGAGTTACTCGTAATTTTTTGCCACTATCCTTGGTCTTTTGTAATAATAACTACAGCTTTGAAGACTCTTTCCGAGTTCTCTGTGCTGACAACAACAGACTGTCCAGAGTTTTCAACTCCGAGACCTTCCTTTACTCTGTTAAACTGTCTATCCCTAATCAATTAACTCTACATCCTAACAACTAATATTAATCTACCGCTCTGATTGGGTTTTACTGGGTTTTTCCCAATCCTTTGCAGCAAATGTTGGATCAGGAATTCTTGTTTTGTTATCCCGAGCATAAATTTAAAAATATATATTTTTAATTAATTTTAAATTTTTAATTTATTGCAAATTTTAATTTTAAAATCTAAATCGGAAACAAGTTATTAATTAAAATTCGCAATGAAAATTGCACTTTATTTGAATTTAAATTTAGCGTACAAGTATCTAATTTTATGATACTAATCGCAAGCTACAAATTAATCATAACACATTTTCAATGGTCGAAGGGTATAAAAACTACATAGACGAAAGAGCACGAGGACGCACTCCAAAACAAAGAAGGGAAGTGTGACGTTATGTAACTTAATAATAATCAACAAGAGCAACAGTCGAGTTGCACACGACAGTAGGATACCCTTGGACGTATGTTGCCATAAAAAGTATTTAATTGTATAATACTAATTGCAAGCTATAAATTAATAATAATACTGGAGTGCGCTGCCACCTTGCTTCAATTTCGATATTTTGCCAATAATTTATCGCCGCAATTCCGTAAAGCGGTGTGAGCAGTAGATATCGGTATTTCTTTATAAATTTTAAATTGGTTAATATCGATAACAAGGTCCAAGGGTATAAATATAAAAAAATAATAATAATTATCAAACCAATTTTCCATTCAATGGTTATACTTAACTATTAGATAATTAAATTTAAATTATTAAAATATGCCTACATACATATTTACATATATCCTGTCATTTAGATTTCTTAATTTCTAACCTATTCCAAACATTACAAACTCATGCCTGAATACTAACAGATATCCCATTGTGATGGCTATGCAAAACCTCAAAAGTTCTAGCACTAATCTTTTCATTATCTAGTATATTTGAAAACGCCCAATCAATATGTGTATCCATATTGGTAGTGGACGTTTTCAAATCTAACAAACTCCTTAATCCTTTGCTAATCAAAAAATTATAAATACTCTTACACCTGTTAAAGGTTTTGAGGCACAAATTAAAATCTCCTAAAACTAGCAAGCTATCCCCTAAATCACCTAAACGAGAAAATTGATGAATGGTCGTTTGATAAGTCCGTGACTTTTTGAATAAAATATATTTTTTTCGTCAAAGAAGCGTTTTATTTCTCAACATAATCTCCTTTTAGCTCTATACATTTAGTCCAGCGTTTTTCCAATTTTTTTATTCCTTCCAAATAATAGGTTTTCTCAAGGCCCTCAAAATAGTCGTTTGTTTCTGTGATGACCTCTTCATTTGACCCGAATCTCTTACCGCCGAGCCATTTCTTCATGTTTGGAAACAAAAAATAGTCACAGGGGGCTAAATCTGGAGAATATGCTGGATGGGGTAGCAGTTCGTAGCCCAATTTATGAAATTTTGCCATGCTGACTACACACGTGTGCACCCGTGCATTGTCCTGATGGAACAGCACTTTTTTTTCGCCAAATGCGGTCGTTTCTGCTTCAAATCAATATCGAATCTGTCCAAAAGCTCTGAATAATATTCGCCGGTGATCGTTTTACCCTTTTCAAGGTAATCGATGTGAATGATACCTTGTGCATCCCAAAAAACTGTGGCCATGACCTTGTTGGCCGACAGACCCACCTTGGCCTTCTTTGGTGCACGTTCACCCGGAGAAACCCACTGTCTTGATTGTTCTTTGGTCTCTGGTGTGGTGTGGTGGATCCATGTTTCGTCTACGGTAACGAAACGGCGCAAAAATTCGTTTGGATTGCGGTTGAACATCGCCAACCACTCCTTTGAAATGGTCACACGGTTGCGCTTATGGTCGTGTGTGAGCAATCGCGGCACCCATCGCGCGGAAAGCTTTTTCATGTCCAAATATTCATGTAAAATGTGATGTACCCGTTCAGTTGAGATGCCTACAGCCTCAGCTACCTCACGCACTTTCATTCTCCGATCATCCAATATCATTCCATGGATTTTGTCGACGATTTCTGGCATGACGACCTCTTTTGGGCGACCTGAACGTTCGGCATCACTTGTACTGGTACGACCACAACGGAACTCAGTAAACCATTTCTTAACCATTGAAATTGATGGTGCAGAGTCCCCATAATATTTATCAAGTCTTTCCTTGGTTTCGGTGATGGATTTTTTACGCAAAAAATAATGCTTAATTAGCACACGAAATTCACTTTTTTCCATTTTCGTTAAAATTCACGAGATCGTCTGCTTTCAATGCCTATAAAACGCAAACTAAGAAACGCAGCTTTCTCAAAATTTTACAGTCAGCTGTTAATCGATAACTGCTGACAGGAGCAGTGTTGTATTTAGAGCAGGTGCGCGGCAAATACAAAAAGTCACGGACTTATCAAACGACCCTCGTATCTCCTCAAATTCTATTTTAAATGTGGACAGAGGAAAGTCTGGACTTTTATATAATATAAGAAAACTTATGGCATCAAACCTAAACTCAAAAACTACTGAGCCAAAAGTTTTTCTACTGCTAAAGGTATGGGAAACTCTATCTACTAGCTCGTTCTTTACATAAATTATGATGCCTGTTAAAGGCCTAATTGATTCAAGTTGAACCACAATAGTGAACCCAGGTATTTCTACAGTTTCATTGCTTAGGGAAGTTTCCACGAAACATAATATTGATGACTGAAGCATCAGCTTGTCCGATCGAATATCTTCAAGATGGGAATTCAAGCTCTGAGTATTATGGAAGAAAATGTTAAGGGCAGAACTGTTAATTGAATAATCGTAATGAGTACACAGTAGTTTTTCAGTCCGCAATTTCTTCAATTGGGCTTTCACTTTATCATTATTTTGGGGAGACTTAGGAGGAACAAAATTCCCAATAATGAATAATCCTAAAGCAGTAGTTGCTCTACTGCAAGCTACGTATAATGCAGCACGCTGCATTCTGGAATTAGCATGGACTACCACTTTGCCATACGTAGCTCCCTGACTCTTATGAATTGTGATGCCTTCAGCAGGCACAATTGGAAACTGCCTACGGTCAATGTTAATTTGTGCGTTATTTGAATATTGAAAACTGCGAACAATTTTCTGAATAGGAGTCCATGAAGGATCTGTACGATGTGTACACTTCGAACGCGCAGATTCTCCTACAGTTTCCTCTGTAAATTTCATCCATAAAATGTTGGGAGTGTTGGATGTATTGAAATCTATTTGCATCAACACACCTGATGCCCCGTTTACTAATCCATCCCCTGTGTCTACATTGACCGTCATCATGTACTTGGCAGTATTTTTTAGGAGAAGAGACGTACAGAGTCCCTGTGTAGCGGAAGTTTTAAAACCCTTCACTTCTTCTAATATTCTTTGTTTCCTAGCTGGTTCCAAATGGCCCGCCTTAATAAAATCTTCAGCAGTAGAGAAAAATTGCTCAGTAGCAATTGAGTTAAGTTTCGTTACATTAAATAAATCAACCTCATTATTATTACTAAACAGATGAATTGCATCATCGGGCACTGCCGATGGTTCGCATATTCTAGATTGGAAAAGGACAATATCATCGGCTGTCATACAACCCGATGCCATATTATTTAAGGCAGAAGCGAAAAGCTGATCGTCACGTTGACGCATTATCTCTGTGAGCTCAAAATACAAAAAAAGGTCCCAGAGATACGTACCAAATATTTCATGGTAATGGTTAGTGGTATTTGGATCGAAAATCCAACTACCTCCTACGGGCTGTAACTGTCTAAGATCACCGAATACGATGATAGAAACACCACCAAAAGGAGAAGTATTTTTGAAAATTTGCTTCAAACGAGAATCTAAATAAGAAAACATTAGAGAGCTAACCATTGATATTTCATCAATAATAATTAATTTAAGATCGATTAACCTTGAATGAAGGCTATTAACTAAATCATGGCTTAAGGCCCTTAGAGGTGCTGAGCGAGATTGATTAACAGGAAGTGAAAACATGGAATGCAGTGTCGAACCACTAATTCCGAATGCTGCTTTTCCTGTTGGTGCACATAAGAGGATTTTAACAGATGTCGGATCAGCTCCTGGTATACTGTTATACATTACGGATAATGACTGAAAAATTGCTGATATAAGTCGACTCTTTCCGACTCCGGCGCCGCCTCCAACAAATTCATAAAAGACTGTATTGATTTTGGCATTATGCAAAGCATGTGTAAAATATAGCTTCTGCTTTAAATTAAGAGATCTAACTATATTAGCTAAGCTTTCCTGAGAAACTAAGGCTGGAAGCTTGATAAAACGGACATTACTATCTTCATCATTCATATCAATATTTCCATCCACATTTAAAACATTTAGATGTGGATCTATTTCAGGCAATCCTAAAACTGTGAAGCCATCATCTACCACTTCCTGTTCTCCTACTTGATTATTCTCATTTTCTGCTTCCTCCGTTAAGTGGCTCAGAGCATCTTCTAGTTCCCTATCATCTAGTAAATTATATTTTCTGCGATTGTTCTCTACTAACTCCGAATTTTCCCTACAGAACAATTCACAGTCATGTGTGACTAAATCCAAATGCTCATCTCGCCATGGGGCGTAAAGCATATTAGCTCTCTGAAATAGTCACTTGTTTCTGTATTGACATTAAATCTCCTATACCTAATTATGCACGCAGTGGTCCTCTTTCTGATGAAGCCACTATTATCGCGAAGAGCGTAAACTATTGATTCAGAAGCCCTAGGCACATCATCGTCAAAGTCATCTGCATTTTCTTGGCGAGCTCCTCGTTCTGATTTGCAGTAGCTATAAAAAGCGGATATCTCAGTGCCAAATATAAATTTGTTACCTAAATGTTGTAACTTTTGCTCAATAGTTACATTGTTATTGTCTTTAATCTCATTGATTGCCTCACGCATCAACATTGAGATACCTCTCTGAGACTTGTTAATATAATTAACGACGTAGCTGCAGCAAGCATAGGGGTCTAAAATAAACTGAATATCCATATTTGCTCGCTGCAACAAAAGGAGGTGCTTGTTATAAGCGTTAAGCTTGATTGCTGCAAAAGATCGCTTCAAAAAAACTTTTGGTTTCTTTATACTTGATCTTACAGCATTAATGTAGCCCTCATAACTAAGGTTAAGTTGATCGTGGGACAAAAAGTTGTTAAAATCGTTAAAATTTTCTACGCTTTCACGATCAAATGGGAAGTCGAGCAGACTTTGAATTTTTTCGAAATTCCTACGATGCTCGGCCAAATTTGGAGCATTTTCTTCTAAAGGGAGAAGAATTTCTGTTTGAGGCATGGGAGGGTATGGGATACCAAATCTACAAATTTGTTTTGACCTAATTTCTCGCCTGCAAGAGTGCCCGTGACTATGGAGTTGATACTCCAAATATGGAGCAACGTCCGGGCAACTAGAATCAGCAGTAATAAACTGATCAATAAAGGACTTCACAGGCATAAATGTGGACTCATTCTTTAGGTCGAGCTTTGGGGAGTCTTTCAGCCAGAACATGCCATGTTATGTGGAGAGCCTCTTTGCTGAAACTCCACTCGCCAATAAAACTTGATGACCTGGTGACAACCAAAGACACCGCCTTCCTTTTTCATCAGTTTTAAAACCTGTCTATATCGAAAATCGAAATATCTGGCACAGGTCACTGGGTCTGCTCTAATGAGACGAGCTTTCTCATTAAACCCCAAATTTAACGCTTCTTCTTCGGATACTTCTAGCTTGTCTACATTTTTACATAGCAAGACTAAAAGCTCCGGCCACCTAGTTTCCGCTGCGGAAAATGTTATAAAAAAAGTTGGAAGCCCTACCTGCCTAATCATAGCCATCACTTTCTTTTTCTCGTCCTCCCAATGAGCAGGAGACGTGCGAATACCTTTTAAAAGCCTATAGCCATCATCATGAAGTATTAACCTATTTAAAGTTTCATCATTACGCACATCAGCAGCCGAAATGCCTTGAGTGGCAGAGTGCTTACGTAAGCAAATTGATGTGCTATTCCTAATGCTAATCATTTCTAACTTTTTGAAGTTATGAAATAATTTATCAGTTCTACAACCTCTTCTATCAAAATTCCTAAGCTCTGATCTAACTATAGTTGTAAAACTTTCCTGACATTTCCTTTTAATGCCTGCAAATATTGTGGGAAAAGCCAGCTCCTCTGAATCACAATCGGTTATCATGTCAAGAGGTCGCTGACCCTCTCCTGGTGCTATAGCAATTCGAGGAATATCTATGTTTTCAACAGGGACATTTTCCATGAAGGTTTCTTGACCTCCTGGATTCAACTCTACCTCTTCTTCTATTACTCTATGCTCATTAGGTTGTGCTGCCTTTTCTAACATTTGACATACAATGTCCCTGTCGTCTGCTGACGCAACAAATGGTACAGTCTCAGCTGAGTAAGAAGACAACCACTGCTCATTGATAGTAACCTGGTGCTTCTTATAAAGTTCTGTGTTCACTAAATACCGAATTGCATCAACTATCTTTGAGGGCCTTATGGTTTCAGCCATGAAATCATGGTTATACTCCATCCTACGCTTAAGATGAATCTGAACTACTTCGGCTTCATTAAATGCCCTGGGAAGGGAAGTTACAACATTTGCAACTGGAATTGGCACATTGATCACTGCACCTTTAATGGCACTTTGA
Source organism: Zaprionus ornatus (assembly GCA_018904035.1). NCBI lineage: Eukaryota > Metazoa > Arthropoda > Insecta > Diptera > Drosophilidae > Zaprionus > Zaprionus ornatus. The sequence continues at coordinate 132,516 of JAEIFZ010000201.1, forward strand.
CGTCCATATCCAAGAGACTTTATGATCATAAAAGGAAGACGGGGAGAAATCAGCCTTTCTTCTAGAGGCGTCAAGCCTTTCAGGCATTCCGGAAGCTCCGGAAAATTTAGGCCATTTGTAATAGAAGCCTTTGGTTTTTTCCCTGACTTAATACTGCGGCTGCAGGTTTTGCAAAAGCTAAACCTATTATTATGGGATGGAAACATAGAGGAAAGATACAAAATATCAACACTATCTGCCTCACTACACTTTTCCTCTATGACCTCACGCGAAATTTTGTCCACTTGATGTGGAAACCACAAACCTTTGCAACATATGCAAACCTGATCGGGTCCCTGCTTGACTGTCTTATTAAAATTGGCTATTAGGCAATCTAAACTAGTTTTAACCTGCGATATCCTATCATCTGGAAGGGTATTCGCACGGTCCACTCTATTGCGGGACGCGTTTCTCCTATTCTCTGCTATCCTATTGGTGCAAATACTCCTATATAGACTCACTCTTTGCGACATATTCCTATGGGCTTCAAAGGCCTCACGTTGAGCTCGAATTCGAGCACTGCGGCGTGCACTAGTATTGCGTGCCTGCTCAACAATCCTACGAATAGGATTGTTTCTAACCTGAGACCTTTGACTTCTATCTATTGCCCTTTCTAAAATTCGCGTCTCCTGATTTTGTCGCTGAATCGCCCTTCTAACAGCATCTCGTCCGCTTTCGTTGGACCTGAATTGTGGACATTGCCTGCGCCTCGATCGACGCAAAGTATTGGCAAGTTGTTCGGCATTTCTAGTTGAATGATCAGTTCGTCGAACACGGCGACGAACTGCATCCTGCTCTCTTTCCTGAGATCGAAACTCAGCATCTTGCCTGCGACTCGAACGACGCGAAGTGTTGGCAAGTTGTTCGTCTGTTTTAATTGCAGAATCACTGCGACGTACACGGCGACGAACTGCATCCTGCTCTCTTTCCTGAGATCGAAACTCAGCATCTTGCCTGCGACTCGAACGACGCGAAGTGTTGGCAAGTTGTTCGTCTGTTTTAATTGCAGAATCACTGCGACGTACACGGCGACGAACTGCATCCTGCTCTCTTTCCTGAGATCGAAACTCAGCATCTTGCCTGCGACTCGAACGACGCGAAGTGTTGGCAAGTTGTTCGTCTGTTTTAATTGCAGAATCACTGCGACGTACACGGCGACGAACTGCATCCTGCTCTCTTTCCTGAGATCGAAGGTCAGCATCTCGCCTGCGCCTCGAACGACGCGAAGTGTCAGCAAGTTGTTCTTGTAATCTGATTGGCGAAGAAGCCCGAAGAGTAGTGTCACGAATTGTGTCCGGTAATTTGTCAACGGCCCTAAATGTTCTATTACTTCTGCGGACTCGATGCTGTTGACTATCTCTAACCCTTTCAGCTTCCCTAAATTCGAAATTTTGCCTACGTTCTCTATGTGCCTCTAGATTATTTACGCGTTCCTGCTCAGAAAAGTCTATATCTGACCTATTCAAACGATTTCTTTTTCGCTGTGTTTGACTCCTATTGCAAGCTGACTTTCTCTTAAGTCTAGGCATCTTCTAATATATAAGTTTTAAAATAATATATAGGTATGTTAAAAATAAAATTCTTATAAATTAATTTAATTTGAATATATATTTATCAAAAATTAATATATAGTTATATATATAAAATAAAGTTAGTATATTTATTTATATATATAAATATATTCATATATTTAAATAGATATATATATATTATAATTATATTCATATATTTAAATAAATATATGTATATTATTTAAAATAATTATATTATAAATGAAAATAAATATCTAATGAAAGAACAAATAATAATAAAATTTAATAAGGAAAATAAAAATAAACAAAATGTGGAAAAAAGAATAAATATAAATCAAAGAAATAATAAATTAAACCTGCAAGAAATTCCAGCGAAAATTCCAATTTGAATCGCGGAAAGGAACCGATACCGATGTTCACGTACAATCACACACACTTCAGAAGAGTCTATACACATATATGTATGCATGCACAAAAATACGTTACGCTGTGTACCGCACTTTTCTAAAATTGCGCGCCACGTTCCGGGCAGGGCGCAATCATTCACACGCATAAAAAATGTTCCGTTAACGCATAACAATCACACACGAGGATTTACTTATCATATACTCGACTTATATTAATTTGCATTAAATGTTAAATGTATCACGAACACGCGAATTAATTATATATTATTTTATATTTAATATCGAAAATACAAATGATAATCGACAATCGACGACGACACCGAACACGCCAATCGCAAACTACAAATTAACATAACACTGAAGCGCGCTGCCACCTTGCAACAATTTTGATACGTTGCCAATAATTTATCGCCGCAATTAAAAAGTGCGCGAAACCTTAAATTTATAATAATGATCTATAGAATCTAATATACATACAAAATATACATATATTAAAAAAACAAAGTAGAAGAAATGTTAGTACATTTTTTTCAAACATAGTTTCAATAGACGTGGGGATATAATATAATTTACACATATTAATATAATTTATATGCAAAACATATGAAATATATATCGATATGTTTAATATATATTAAAAGCTATCGATATGATAGCTCATAATATATCGTGAAATCTAAATTAATATTTATTTAATAAAAAGTCAATATATTAATTATTAAATAATAATAATAATATGTCTATATTAGAAATCTAGTAAATACCTGCATTCATGCATGCCGATCAACCACGCTATTGGTTGTATATAATTTTACATATGTATGTGTGAACACAAGTTAAGTATGTATAAGTGTTTGCATTTATGCACATGTATTTTGGGTAATTGACATGTGCATGAAAAAGAAGAGTCGAGAAACAGCTCGCGCTTCGCGCTCGCATCGTTTATCCTTTTCTTTCATGCACAAGTAATTTAGTTCTGACGTCATCGACAACTTCTTTGCTTTCTTCATATTCATATATACGCCACCTATTGGTTGAGTGTTAGCATATATTTATGCACATGTATTTTCGGTAATTGACATGTGCATGGAAAAGAAGAGTCGAGAAACAGCTCGCGCTTCGCGCTCGCATCGTTGTCCTTTTCTTTCATGCATAAGGAATTTAGTTCTGACGTCATCGACAAGTTCTTTGCTGGTCGAAGTGTCGAAATGGTTTATCTAATAACTTCAGTGTTTATTGTCTGATCGGATTGCAATTTGGAGGATAAGTTCATATATTATTTATCTATATATATGCTAAAACAGAACGTTAAGAAATGAGTTCTTCGAATGTAAATAGCAATGTAAACCAAAATTGGCGGTTTGCGGGGGCGGTAGGCGTGTTATTCCAAATTGAAAATAAACTTGATCTGCGTATGGTATACAGGAATCTTCATGCTAAATTTGGTGTCCGTAGCTTTTATAATAGCTGAGATCGGCGCGTTTATCCAGACAGACAGACAGACGGACAGACAGACGGACATGGCTCAATCGACTCGGCTATTGATCCTGAGCAAGAATATATATACTTTATGGGGTCTCCGACGCCTCCTTCTGCCTGTTACATACATTTGCACAAAGTTAGTATACCCTTTTTTGACCATTTTCAATGGTCCAAGGGTATAAAAATCCATCAGTACACTATTCCCTCTCGCTACAATATAAATGTATCAGCAATATAATAATGAACTGTACCACATTGCAACAGTGGGATACCCTACGTTGTTGCTATAAAAATTATCTTATTTAATTGCATTTTATGGTTTTGTACTTTTTACTGACCCTAAAATATGAATTTTTAAATATTAATCATATAATATGTGCACTTACGCATATTACGAATATTATGAATATGTGCACACTCTTCGAGTAATTTTCATGGTGATCTGCTGTGTTTGGCTTTTGCTCCTGTTATTTTGTACTCTAAATTAAAACGATTTGCTGTATTTCTTGTGTTTTGGACTTTCAATTTGTGATTAAAAAGTGTGTTGTATCTCTGTGCTAACAAGTTATTCATTGGTGTCTGGTAGAACTATTATTATCGTGTTTAAAGTAAATTTAATTTTCACTCACTCTCTCACTCTCACGCTTCTTTACGATCTCATGTGAACTACGATTGTGTTATTGGTAATCAGCTGTGTGGCATTTGATTGCTTTTTCTTGCTTTCTTGCTCTTTTTTTTATATATAAGGCAGGAAAATGAAATCTTCTAAAGATACCAACTACCGTCCGTAGATGGCGTGCTTGATTCATAACTCTCCAATTAGAGAATTTAGCTGCACCTTCTCCTCGACGAACCTAGAGCAGTGCAGAAGTGTTTTTGGAACTTATTTTCGTAATCGCTGTAACATTTTGTTTTGATTTTTGGTGGTCCCTACAATTTTCAATCAAAATGCTGGTGTGCTCTGCAACTTCTTGCAGATGCAAGGCCGATTCTAAGCCGGACTTTGTTTGCTACTGGTTGTGTGATAAATTCTTTCACATAAAATGCATCGGATTAACAGCACGCATTAAAGATTCTATCACGATAGTGAATCTGGCATAAAATAGATATGCAAAATTTGTCGGGTGAAAGAACTAACTTTGAGTAAAATGCTTAGGGAGACTAAATTGAAATTTGAGAAGCGGCGTGCAGCATTTCCAAATCTCCAATCAGAATTTTCTGATATGGAAATTCAATTTAATACATTCGAATGTTCTAATGTGTCTTCCGCACTTCCACCAGCAACTCCTACAGGGATAACATCTCGAGTTATCGCCTACCTAACTCCTTCTACGTCTCCTAACATTGCTCCAGCCAATCCGGCTATTATGTGCAATCCTCCACTTTTGATAGTCACCTCTCCAGTTGAACATTGTTGTTAAAAATTTTCAATTTAACTACACGCGAGATATTGCATCTTCTTAAATAAGTATTCCTGCAGACAATTTTCAATCTGTTTGCAGTGGAACCTTCTGGCCGCCAGACTTAATTGTATAGGAGTATTCTCCAAAACAAAAAAGTCGAACTGCGGTACCGCTTCCTACAACTTCTCGCGCCTCTCCTTCTTCTATTGGGACATCAAAAAACGAGAGCAACAGTCGAGCGACACGTGACAGTGGGATACCCTTGGACGTACAATATATTGCCATAAAAAGTATCTAATTGTATAATTGTAAAACTGCAGTACGCTGCCACCCTGCATCAATTTCTAAACGTTATCAATAATTTATCGCCGCATTTTTTTCTAGCGCAAGACTGCAAAAAGCGGTGTGAGCGGTATTTCTTTATAAATTTTGAATTCACCAATATCGATAACTTGCAATATATCGAGTAATCAAAATTATTATTTATTTAATTGCATTTTATAGTTTTGTATTTTTTACTGACCCTAAAATATGAATTATTAAGTAATAATCATATGTGCACGTAAGCATATTATACGCGGCTATACTCTCCACGCGAGGGCGGCTGGAAGCAGGCCCCTAGTACGGTCATGTCTCTGCTAGGGGTGCTGACTAATTGTAGTCGGGCGAAGATTGTGATTCTATAAATCATCCCAATCCAAGGCGGAACAGCATACGTAAAGGGATGCATGGCCGGGGGGTAGCCCGGTCGTTAGTATACGGACTCTGGATACCTGTCGCCCTCCAGTTTAATCTAGACTTCCCACGGTACGCGGGCTATGCCGTGGGCGACCTTCCCTTCCCGCCTACTCGTGGGTCCAAAGAATGGGTAACCTTCAAATACAAGATAAGTCTGATGCGACTTTAATAGCATCCACCCAGGGCGAAGCCTTAACGGCTGACCCCAACACCAGCACTGCAGCCAGTGGGCTGCTAGCTTCCACCCCCAATACCACGGGTCTTGGCCCTGGTACTCTAGGGGACCCGGACAGGCCACGAGCTCCCTTGGTCGATGAGTTCGCTAGTGCTGCCTTCTTGTCCAATAGCTGCTCAGGCAGGCAGCAACTCGTCGAGGTGATGCCCTCTGACGCTGAAGCTGACGCTGACCTGATCAGCCTCGCTGAAGACGCTTCCGTGGCCTCGCAAAGGTCTGGTCTCACGGAAACAGGCCCTCAGATCCAGATGCTGCGACTGAGAACGCCTTCGTAAAACTGAAGACCCGTGAGAAGAAGCTTTTCAAAGCCGCACTCGCGAAGGGTTCGAGCAGAGCGGAGGCTCTAGCTATCGCCACCGCGCTCCCGTTAAAAAAACCAACGCAAACCGGACGCGCGCTGACGATACCGTCCTCGAACCCCAAGGGCTTCAAAGAAGCCCAAAAAGACTCATGTGGAGTCCACAAAGCCACCTCACAGGCAGGTGCCAAGCAGCGTGAAATTGGGCTTCACTTACCTTGCATACCTTGAAACGAATGGCTGCTCCTGGTGTGCGAGGATAGTCGCACTGCCGACTGGGTCAGGGAAGCCGTTGGACACATCAGGTCCATCAGTTCTCTTGACATAAAACTATTGGAGGAGTCTGAGTTCCCTAAAGCTCACCTCATTAGAGGATACTTCCCCAATAGTGCTGAACTCACACCCGCCGCCATTTTGGGATATCTTGGTATCCAAAATGAGGACTGCTTCGCTACGAAACAGTGGCGGGTGGTTCAGCATAGGCTCAACGGTACAACGACTCACCTCGCGATGTTGGTCGACGAGGAGTCGTTTAAGGCTCTGGCGGAGTGAAACGGGAAGGTGAAATTCGTCTTTGGCAGAATTAAACTTCTCCTGAAGAACTCCGTCCCCAGAGCCTCCTCCTCTCCTGCCCGTCCCCCATCCCCTTCTTCAACCATTCCCCCCAACCAGCGCCCCTCCGGAAGCGTCGAAGATTGTCCCCACCTACGCGTCAGCAGTGGCTGCCGCCCCGGTGGCGTCCACCAGCGCTGCGCCCGCTGTGGCTTGGAAAGGCACCGGTGGTCTCTGCAGAAAAACAATCTGTGCACCCCACGCAGTTCGCGTATATAGCCGGTAGATCGACAGAGGTCGCTCTCCACAAATTAGTGAGTAAAATCGAAAAGCCTTCGTATCAAAAAACATTGCTCTGTGCTCTTTTCTTGATATAGAGGGTGCCTTCGATAACACCGGCTACGGGTCTATCTCTGCTGCGCTTGAGCGCAGGAACATTGCCCGTCCCATAATCCGGTGGATTGACGCCATGCTCAAACACCGGACTATCTCCTCTACCCTGGACACGACGACCGCCAATATTAGTGCGGTAAAAGGCTGTCCCCAGGGAGGGGTTCTATCCTCTTTGCTCTGGTCCCTAGTAGTTGACGAACTACTAATCATACTCGCAGAACAGGGCGTGGAAGCGATTGGCTATGCCGACGACCTGGCTCTCGTAGTGAACGGGAACTATGCCAACACCGTGACAGAGCTGATGCAATCAGCTCTGAACACGGTCAGTAGATGGTGCGATGATGTAGGTCTTAGCATCAATCCTCAAAAGGCAATCATTGTTCCCTTCACTAAGCGTTACTCTATTGACATTGGTCAATTGGTCATTGGCGGCTCTACTGTGAAACTTTCCAACGAAGTCAAATATCTAGGGGTAACCCTTGATAAACGACTAAACTGGAACTCCCACCTGCATAACACTCTATCAAAGGCCACTCATGCCATGTGGGCATGCAGAAGACTCTTCGGTAGAATCTGGGGTCTCAAATCCTGCACCATTAGGTGGCTTTTTGAGATGATGGTAAGACCGATCGTAACCTACTCTACTATTGCGTGGTGCCCTAAGGTTACGTAGGTCATTGCCATCAACAAATGCACGAAACTGCATAGGCTGCTCTGCCTTTCCTTGACGGGTGCACTTCGCACCTGTCCCACCGCAGCAATGGAATCGATTTTGAATCTGACTCCGCTGCACATCCGCATAAAAGAAGTTGCTGCTATGAGCCTTCTTAGAATCAAGCTTCAATCTGGGCTTCTAGCTACCGAATCAGGGCATGCGAGCTTAATCAATGATAATCCTGGCTTAGAGATCTGCACCAGATCAGATTCTATGACCAAGGAACTCTTCTTTGGTGCAAAATTTAGAACCCTCATCCCGGGCCGTAGGGACTGGGATGCTGGCAGCCCCATCAGAGACCCCAATGGTATACATTGGTACACCGACGGGTCAAAGACTGATCAGGGGGTTGAAGCTGGGATATATGGTCCTAACTCCAAAGCCTCGATTGCTATGGGCAACTGGCCCACAGTTTTCCAATCAGAGGTTCACGCCATTGAGTTCTGCTGCCATCTTATCCTTGAGAAGGGGATTAGAGGAGCGAATATATACATCTTCTCGGACAGCCAAGGGGCCATACTAGCCCTCTCTTCAAAAAGAGTAGGCTCTCGTATGGTGGCTGACTGCTGGAACTGTCTCTAGAGGCTGTCGAAAAAGAATAAAGTTACCCTAATTTGGGTGCCTGGACACTCTGGCTTCCAGGATAACTAGCAAGGGCTGGGTCATCAGCTCCCCTGCTTGGCCCCGAACCCTTCTATGACGTGGGGTGGTCAACTATCTCCTCCCTGGTAAAAACATGGGCTGGAAGATTGACAGAACGCTACTGGTTCTTCCAACCAGGGATGCGGTAGGCTAAAGAGCCCTCCAATCCCACAGTTGATCGAAGGACCAAGCTACTCTCTAGGAGAGACCTCTACCTCCTTGTTGGCTACCTTAGTAGCCACCACTTGGTGAACTATCACCTTACTAAAATTCGCTTGTCCACGGATGCGGAGTGTAGGCTCTGCAAAGAGAACGACGAAACTACCAAACACATTTTATGTGACTGTCCGGCCTTTGTATGGACAAGGAGGAAACATCTGCACGTGGAAAGATCATCATGGTCGCAGTGCCTTGCGCTTTCTCCGCTGGGAGACTCCCTCTTTTAATAATAATAATTGGTTGAGTATTAGTATATATTTATGCACATGTATTTTCGGTAATTGACATGTGCATGAAAAGAAGAGTCGAGAAACGGATCGCGCTTCGCGCTCTCATCGTTTGTCCTTTTCTTTCCTACGCAAGTAATTTAGTTCTGACGTCATCGACAACATCTTTTCTGGTCGAAGGGTCGAAATGGTTTATCTAATAACTTCAGTATATATTGTCCGATCGGATTGCAATTCGGAGGATAAGTGCATATAGTATTTATCTATATATATACTAAAGCAGAACGTTAAGAAATGAGTTAATCGTCATGTAAATAAAAATTGGCGGTTTGCGGGGGTGGTAGGCGTGTTATTCCAAATTAACAATAAACTTGATCTGCGTATGGTATACAGGAATCTTCATGCTAAATTTAGTGTCCCTAGCTTTTATAATAGCTGAGATCGGTGCGTTCATCCAGACAGACAGACAGACGGACAGACAGACAGACAGACAGACGGACATGGCTCAATCGCCTCGGGTAGTGATCCTGAGCAAGAATATATGTATATACTTTATGGGGCCTGCGACGCCTCCTTCTGCCCGTTACATACATTTGCACAAAGTTAGGATACCTTTTTTTGACCATTTTCAATGGTCCAAGGGTATAACCAGTAGTAATATCCTATCTTTATTTTTCTTATCAATACGTTAGAAGCCTAAACCTATTGGTTGAGTGTTAGCATGTATGCACAATGTGCATTAAAATTATAAAAGAGTTGCACAGATTTTGTGTTCACACAATGACTGGAGTTATCGATATTTGATACTTGGAAAATACTCAATGAAATGCGGTAAAACCGCCAATTCTTAACCAATTTGAATAGTTGAAAGCATTTTGAAAAGAAAACTAAAGGAACTACTTAAAATAAAGTTGATTGCTGCATCTTAACTGTTTGAAGTGCAAGGTTATGTCATTTTACAGATGTAACTATCATGTCATCAATTACAATCTTAACTTAACCCCACTCTTAAGAATATCTGAAGTAGCAGTTTTAATTGGGTTCTGGGTGTAGACCTACCACCATACTCTAGTAGACGCCTTCTAATTAACCTATCTTCTTTAACTAACCGTCGTATTATGTTAGGCGTTATGTTTGTTGTAAAGCTAATAAAGTACAATATAGATTCCCCTACTCTGCTTACTTAAATTAATTTCTGTATTCATTCTAGAGTTACTCGTAATTTTATGCCTCTATCCTTGGCCTTTTGAAATAATAACTACAGCTTGCATGACAATTTCCAAGTTCTCTGTGCTGACTACAACAGACTGTGCAGAGTTTTCAACTCCGAGTCCTCCCTTTACTCTGTTAAACTGTCTATCCTTAATCAATTAACTCTACATCCTTACAACTAATATTAATCTACCGATGTGATTGGGTTTTACTGGGTTTTCCCCAATCCATTGCAGCAAATGTTGGATCGGGAATTCTTGTTTTGTTATCCCCAGCCTAAATTTAAAAATTTATATTTTTAATTCATTTTAAATTTTTGATTTATTGCAAAATTTAATTTTAAAATCTAAATCGGAAACTTTTATTATATTCTTTTTCATATTTCCAATTTTAATTTAAAAAATATAATCTAATTTTAATTTTAATTTTAAGTCGACTGATTTAGTTGACGTTAAACAAATCAAAAAAAAAAAAAAAAAAAAGTGCAAACGGCAGCGACAGAAAAACTTTTTGTAACAATTTGCATTCAGAGCAATAAAGTTTGCTCTTGGAGCAATATACCGCGTAAAATCAGAAGGATTATAAGTGAATTTAAATTTTTTAAAATACAGTCATTTCAATTTTTTCAGTCTTACTAACTCACGTGAAAACCAAGAAGGCCATTGGACTTTACAGGAAAAGTAACAGGAACACATTGATCAACAAGAGAAACAGTCGAGCGGCGCGAGTTACCAAATGGCCTTAGGTCGAGACGGTGGGAGGTAACAATGTGTATATGTTAATTGTTTAAATGTAGTTTTTCTCTGACACGATCGACTGTTCACCTCGGTGGTCCAATTCAAAAGAGGAAGCTTTATTGCAAAATGGGAATTAAATACCTCTTGAGGTGTGACTACCGAAGTGGAATCGGTTGTGCGGGATCCCGAGTCGGATGTTATATCGTCCGTTGACAAGTCAGTGTCTAGTCTAGTCATATTTCTGGTTAATATTTGTTTTGTTTTATTTTATTGTGACATTTTCCTTAAATTGTGTGTATTGTGTAGTTTATATTTGCTAGATTTATATATATGATACGTTTACGTTTTAATTGCTTAAATATATATTTTGTGTTTAATACAAGTTTATAAAAGACTAAATTAATATATTTGCAAGATAACTATTAATTCTAATGATTAATTATTTTATGGAAATTTAGATTTCTGTTAAAGAAATAAATAAGAATATAGTTGAGTTGTTGTGTTTTTTTTTTATTTTTTTTTGGTGAATGTTGCTTTATTGCAAATGCCTTATTGCGTTTTTAATGTTGCCTTATTGAAACCGCCTTATTGTGTCTCCAGATAGGTTATACATTGAACACGTGCTCAAAGCGGCATGCAAGTTTTGTATACACAACACCTACAGTCCAAGCGATCAGCAGCGCAGTCCAACATATCCCATCGTACTCTTTTTTTTGTATGTACTAAGTTGTAAGTGTACTGGCATTATCTGATGGCAGTTGCAGACAGTTTCGGTGCTAACCTCCAAACTCGATCACACATTGTCGAATTAGTATTGTACATAGTTCTAAAACACGTGTTTCATCACAGCCGAAATGGTAGCATCCAGCCGACAAGTTCGAACACACACTCGCACAATTTCACCGTAACTGACTGCAAGCCACGTGACGTTAATTATATACACATTAATTTTTGTATTATATCCCTTTTTTTTTGTTTTTAATGAATTTGTCTTTTTTCATATATTTACATGTGTATATGCCCTACTCTTCTTGCACCACTTAAATACATTGTACATTTGAATTACACACATACATACATATATATTCCTTTTTTTACATGTATGTACGAGGGTCGTTTGATAAGTCCGTGACTTTTTGTATTTGCCGCGCACCTGCTCTAAATACAACACTGCTCCTGTCAGCAGTTATCGATTAACAGCTGACTGTAAAATTTTGAGAAAGCTGCGTTTCTTAGTTTGCGTTTTATAGGCATTGAAAGCAGACGATCTCGTGAATTTTAACGAAAATGGAAAAAAGTGAATTTCGTGTGCTAATTAAGCATTATTTTTTGCGTAAAAAATCCATCACCGAAACCAAGGAAAGACTTGATAAATATTATGGGGACTCTGCACCATCAATTTCAATGGTTAAGAAATGGTTTACTGAGTTCCGTTGTGGTCGTACCAGTACAAGTGATGCCGAACGTTCAGGTCGCCCAAAAGAGGTCGTCATGCCAGAAATCGTCGACAAAATCCATGGAATGATATTGGATGATCGGAGAATGAAAGTGCGTGAGGTAGCTGAGGCTGTAGGCATCTCAACTGAACGGGTACATCACATTTTACATGAATATTTGGACATGAAAAAGCTTTCCGCGCGATGGGTGCCGCGATTGCTCACACACGACCATAAGCGCAACCGTGTGACCATTTCAAAGGAGTGTTTGGCGATGTTCAACCGCAATCCAAACGAATTTTTGCGCCGTTTCGTTACCGTAGACGAAACATGGATCCACCACACCACACCAGAGACCAAAGAACAATCAAGACAGTGGGTTTCTCCGGGTGAACGTGCACCAAAGAAGGCCAAGGTGGGTCTGTCGGCCAACAAGGTCATGGCCACAGTTTTTTGGGATGCACAAGGTATCATTCACATCGATTACCTTGAAAAGGGTAAAACGATCACCGGCGAATATTATTCAGAGCTTTTGGACAGATTCGATATTGATTTGAAGCAGAAACGACCGCATTTGGCGAAAAAAAAAGTGCTGTTCCATCAGGACAATGCACGGGTGCACACGTGTGTAGTCAGCATGGCAAAATTTCATAAATTGGGCTACGAACTGCTACCCCATCCAGCATATTCTCCAGATTTAGCCCCCTGTGACTATTTTTTGTTTCCAAACATGAAGAAATGGCTCGGCGGTAAGAGATTCGGGTCAAATGAAGAGGTCATCACAGAAACAAACGACTATTTTGAGGGCCTTGAGAAAACCTATTATTTGGAAGGAATAAAAAAATTGGGAAAACGCTGGACTAAATGTATAGAGCTAAAAGGAGATTATGTTGAGAAATAAAACGCTTCTTTGACGAAAAAAATATATTTTATTCAAAAAGTCACGGACTTATCAAACGACCCTCGTATATAAGTAATATTCACAATTTATATTTTAATTTCTTTGTTCGCTAACTTCTTGATAATTATACTCGTGGTTCCCTCCTTCCAATGGATGTGGAGTACGAGCCGGCTGCGCCAGTTACCAAATGGCCTTAGGTCGAGACGGTGGGAGGTAACAATGTGAATATCTTAAAATATGTATATGTATTTATTTAATTGTTTAAATGTTGTTTTTCTCTGACACGATCAACTGTTCACCTCGGTGGTCCAATTCAAAAGAGGAAGCTTTATTGCAAAATGTAGTGCATTAGGGATGCGTATCGATGCAGCTATATCGATACATCAATATCGATATATCGTTGACGTGCACAGAGTAGAGATGAACGACAGGGTTGTCGCTGTTATGGTAACTCGCGCGCCAGTGGGATACCCTTCGACGTATGTTGCCATAAAAAGTACTTAATTGTATGATACTAATCGGAAGCTACAAATTCATCATAACACTGCAGTACGCTGCCACCTTGCATAAATTTCGATACGTTGCCAATAATTACTTACTTAAAAAAGTCAAGTTGTATTTACTATAAATACTTAAAAAGGGAAAAAAAAGAAAAATTAAAAATTAAAAGTAATATGAGTGCTTAAAGGGTAAAAATTTAATTTAATATGAGTACTAAAAAGAATTAAATTTGGTTTTTGATTTATGAGCATTCACATTACATATGAATACTTAAAAGGATCTTAAGCTTAATTTTGAAAATAGGTTGAATAATAACACATTCTTAGTCAATGTGGTCAAGGCAGTGTGCTTAACTGATCATGCAAAAAGAAATACAATTATAGAAAAAAAAATATATATATAACCAGCTCCTTCACAGTGAATTGATAATTATGTGTGTGCCATAAATAGTATTAGTTTGTAACAAAGCAGCAACACACAGCGTACATCAACTTGGTACCAAGGGTCTTATCGGGGTAAGTGGAAATTTTATTGCACACGATATGATTTGCTAAATTAATTAATCAATTCACTGGCCCAAATTATAACAACTTAAACCTATAAAAAAAAAAAAAAAAAAACGAGAATGCTGAGAACTAAAAGAAAATAAATAACCAATGAAGAGAAAATGCACTATTATAAATTTATTACCCTATTTTTGAAACTTTATATTTAGAAATGAGAAAAAGAAATTTTGGAAATTTCATATCTGAATTGAATTGAAAGAAAGAAAAATAATTGGTTGCAACACTATTGCACTACCCGCTCATAGCATCATGCTAAAACAATTAACTCTATTTATCATAGTTGTAAATAAATGAATTATTTTTATAATGTTATAAATTAAATAATATATTTCTTTGGATGAAAATGGGCTGAACTTGCATATCAGCCGATTTGTTTAGGGATTTCCTATTAACTTCGCCGGAAGGAAATCATGGTAGGGCGGGTAAAGAAGGCGGGCTGCACCAACACCTATTAAAGCCTCGTCATCATTTTAATTTTTTTTTGTAAAGCTACCAATTGATCTCTATATATCTTAACACCTTTTCTAGTCATCGAACCACACCAACCGAATGATAAATAGCCGCATCCAGGGTCCCCTCTGACTAGAGAGAGAGACACTAGCTGTTGCATAGCAGATGCATGTAAACATACTAACTTTTTGTTTGTATTTAAACATTAAATACAACCATTATTTAAATTTACAATTCTAAATTAAATTTATGCAACTTGTTTAGTACAGCAACATTTAATACAATACAAAAATGGCGCCCAACGTGGGCTATGCGTGTAAAAACATAACAACTTTAATTGCGCATGCAATTATATTTTATTACAAAATAGCCCAGAAGGTTTGGAGACGTTGATCTTCGCAATAATTCCATCAGTGGCGAAACGGCTTAATCTAAGCTTAAAAGTACTCTGAGTCACAGCGATATATGCAAGCTTCGGTCTGTGACTTTCACACGAGTTGTGAGGGTCTCTGATTGGAATATGGCTGTAGACGAAATGAGCTTTCAGTCATCCATCAGAAGTCTTTCAATTCGTGAGGGAATTTTACGAATCATAAAGCATGTTCGATTCTATTGATCCTAAAGATCCTCGTATGTCTCATAAGTATTAACACCTAGAATCTACATTGTTATTGCTATATTAATCCCTTATAGCCGAGTTTGAAGAATCCATAGCAGGCAGCCGATGTCTCAATTTAAGGAAGCTGATTGGAAAATGAGTTTTAGAAAAAAAAAATAGCCAGCACTCATCCCTTATGCGATTGAGAAAAGCTAGAATCGGTGAAGAAAACACATAAGGTATGGGATTTATGGAAATAACTGGGAGGAATTGTATTTCCTTTGGCAAGTCCGAAGAATAACCCTCAGTAGCTTTCATAAGATTCGTATGCTCCTATGTGTGCACATATAATATTAACGTAATTTCTTGAAGTAACAACAACTACTGGCAACTCCATAGTACCAGCGAGAATTCTATGCGTGAAAGTCGCTAATTAAAAGGTTCAATTTTATAGATATCCTGATAGTTCGTGGGTTCAGGTTTGGATGGAGAATGAATCATTGCGATATTTTTCTTCTGCCATTCAGAGCCTTGAATAACTCGGCGAGAGTCAGTCTTGACATCTACTGCAAAAGGATTTATGATTGCGATCTTAGAGATTCACAATGGGAAATTGGAATATGTGAGTGTTGAGATGCGGCACTACATCCTTTCCTGGAGTCTTCTTATTAACACGTATACATAATTCAAAACCAATCACTTATACAAAAAAAAAAAAACCAAAGACCAACTGGTCCGTATAGTTAGGCCCATGAGCAGTCCAAAGAAACTAAATAACTTATGAAATCTTAAGAAATTTAAACAAATTAATAACTAAACCAATCATAACATAAATTAAAAATTACATATATAAATACCATAAACCTTTATTACTTTTATTAATACGTGTGTTGAAGGTGTCATTGATCTCTTGTGTGACCCGATTTGATTTTCTTTTGTAACTGACTTATGTTTGAACTAAACATGCCACTTGCACACAGCCCTAAAACCGATTTATTGGTGCAAGAACCACAAGAACCAATAGGCACCCGTCTTCTATGCGATGAACACTTGACAGGATCCTCAAATGTTTTAACAACTGAATGTGGTCATGTGTTTCATCGGGATTGCTTATGCCAGGTCCTTCAGCAACATTCGCAGCTGAGGAGGCGATAGTGCATGATACTAGGTATAGAGGCCAGCGTTGGCCTGTGTCTCATTCTAGATCAACACAACGAAACAAATCAAATGCTTCAAGTGAAGACAATTTATCCAATCCTGACACTCAGCCAACCAAGCGTCCTACTCGAAGTAGACGAGGAAGGGGAGGTACAACATGACCTCAAAATAATGTTCAAAATTCTCAAGTGACAGATACACAATCAAAGCCACAAGTAGAAATCAATTACGAATTAACCGGAATTATCTAATGTGCATCCTCAAGCTAATGTAACACCACTCAGGGTTTCGAACAATGCTGTTCAGTCCCGCTCGCCTCAAGCAAACTCATTCTCGCAAAGCGAAACGCGCTCTATTACGACGCTGAGTCCTGAAAGGGTAACTCAACTTATCCAA
Organism: Zaprionus ornatus; assembly: GCA_018904035.1. Lineage (NCBI taxonomy): Eukaryota > Metazoa > Arthropoda > Insecta > Diptera > Drosophilidae > Zaprionus > Zaprionus ornatus. The sequence continues at coordinate 149,353 of JAEIFZ010000201.1, forward strand.
GGGTGGGGAGTGAAATATGATGGAGAACTTACGGGTCCATCAGTTCAAGAGTTTCTATATCGAATTAGCGCTCTCACTGAGGATTGTCTTAGCGGAGATTTTCCGATGCTGTGCAAAAATTTGCACGTCCTTCTCACTGGAAAGGCCTTCTCTTTGAAAAGCCAATATCAGGATTTCAAAGATGATGACATCCTCATGGAAGAAATCCGTGCGCGTAAACAGCGAGAAGGAGAATCCTTTGAACTATATTACGAATCAATTGTTTCATCAAACGTTTGATGAATATCGATTAACCTAGCAATTGCTGCGTAACTTATTGCCAGATGTTCGGCAAGCTTTACTTTTTGTGCCCGTATCTTCAGTCGCTCATCCTGATTTATAAACGAGAAAACCTTTTAGGAGACGTTGAATTTCGTCGATTTGCTAAAAACGCAGTTGGTCCTAAAGTTTTTAGAAGAGTTGTCTCAATCTGATTCAGAAGAAAATGCATCTGTAGAAGCAGTACAGTTGGCAAGAAAACCTTTGACTTGTTGGAATTGCATCACACCAGGTCACACATGGGATATGTGTTCAGCAGAGCGCTGCATATTTTGTTATGGGTGCGGAGCCAAGGACCTTTATAAGGCCCAGTGTCCGACCTGCATTAAAAGGGCGGAAAACCCGACGAATGGCCCGTTAATAAAGCCCGCTGTCATAGGGAAATCTGTCGAGGCAGATTGTCCCCAGCGTTTGTCTGCTCCTTCAGAAAAGACACTCGCGCAAAACTCACCAGACTTACAACCTCTGAGCCCGTTTCGTCCTTATCATGAGCGGCTAGCTCATTATGAGCGGATTCGTTCCCGGATTTTCGGAGATATATCCTCTATTTGTCGCAAAGTCAAACGCAGCACGTTGCGTATGCGTAACTTCTGGTCTATAGTCAAAAAGTCACGACAACGGCTGATTCTCTGCATTGACGTGAACTACAAACGGCATTTGTAAAAAGATAGATTTTTATGTCATTCCATCCATTAGTAAACGTGTTATTTTAGGCATAAACTTCCTGAGAATTTTCGACCTTGCTCCCGGAGTTATTTCTGCCATTGGTCCTCCGAGCTTATTAAGCGAGGTTAATAAGGAAGAGGAGAAGCAATACCCTTTGACTGAATCTCAAAAAGCTCGTCTTGCTGCAGTCATCAATTTGTTTCCAAATTATGCTGAGCAAGGGCTGGGAAAACGTCACTTTTGAGTCATGACATTGGGGTCGGCACTTCAAAGCCCATCAAACAGATTGCGTTTTCGGATATTTTGACGATATTTGCATAGTCTCTGAAGACTTCGATACCCATTTAGCAGTTCTGATTCGTTTGTCTGACGAATTTCGCCGAGCTAATTTAACGTTGAACGTTTCGAAGACTCACTTTTGCGTAACACAGGTGGGGTACTTGGGATATTTGATAGGTCATCCAAATAAAGTGGAAGTCATTAACTCCTGGCCACCCCCAAAGACGCTGAAGCAGGCTCGGAGTTTTATAGGTCTTGTAGGGTGGTATAGGCGATTTATCAAGAACTTTACTAAGCTGGTATTACCGATAACAGAGCTTCTATCTTCAAAAAGGAAGTTTTTATGGACGGATGCAGCTCAAGTCGCTTTTACAAACTTGAGGGAAGTTATTACGGCAGCACCCGTCCTACAAAATCCTGACTTTGAAAAGAAATTTTATGTTCATTGCGACGCTAGCGATTGTGGCGTGGGAGCAGTATTGGGTCAGTTGCCAGATTAAAATGAAGAACGCTCTGTTGCCTTCATGTCAAAAAAGCTCAACTCTGCACAACGCAACTACAGTGTCACAGAACGTGAATTCTTGGCTGCGGTGCTGGCCATCGAAAAATTTCGTTGTTACCTCGAGCTGCAGGAGCTTGAGATAATTACAGACCATGCGAGTCACCTCTGGCTAGTGCGTCAACCAAACCTCAAGGGTAGGTTAGCCAGGTGGGCCATGCGCATGCAAGGTTACAAATTTAGTCTTAGTCATCGTAGAGAGAAGGATAACGTAGTACCTGATGCACTATCCCGAATTTACCAAGATGAGCTCGAAGCATTAGAAGTGCTCAAGCCAGACATCGACTTAGATTCTCCTTATTTTGAGGATTCGGAGTATCATCAATTACGCGAAGAGGCTTTAAGCCCTAATGACAATTACCCTGACTTGAAAGCCAATGAGCAATATTTGTACATACGTACACAACACACCGACGGCACAGCGCTTGGTGAGCAGCTTGCATGGAAACTTTCGGTTCCGCAAGCGTTAACCGAGTCTGTGATCAATAGTTTGCATAACACGGTGACCAGTGCTCATGGCGGCATGGCTAAAAATCTGGAGCTCATTAGGCGTAATTTCTTTTGGCCCGGAATGGTCACTCAGGTGAGGGATTACGTACGCAATTGCGACGTGTGCAAGGCCAGAAAAGCTCCCAACGTCACTTTGAGACCCCCGATGGGTAAAGCTGCCACGACGGATAGGCCTTTCGAGCGCTTATACATCGACATCCTCGGCCCGTATCCGCGCAGTAAAAATGGAAACATAGTCCTTCTTATAGTCTTGAACCATTTTTCAATGTTCCATTGGCTGTGTCCTCTTAAAAAGTTCACTACTGCACCAATACAGGAATTTCTCTAGAATCAAATCTTTTTGACTTATGGCATTCCTTCATGCATTGTTAGTGACAATGGCGTTCAATTCAAAAGCAAAGACTTTAATGCTTGGCTAACGTCCTTGGGTGTTCGTCATTTGTACACGGCTGTATATTCACCGCAATCGAATGCATCCGAGCGCGTCAATCGCTCTTTGATTGCGGGTATTCGTGCGTTTCCATCAGATAATCACAGTGAGTGGGATAGACATATCCACGCGATTAGTTGCGCGCTGAGAAATGGGCACCACAAAAGCATAGGTTGCTCTCCGTATTTCTCGCTATATGGATTTAACACGGCAACACATGGCAGGTCCTATAAACTGCTCAACAAGTTTCATCTTTTAGGAGAGGCTGAAGACATATTGTCGCGAGAAGATCAGCTTGTAGCATTAAGGAAGCAGCTAAAGACAAAGGTATCTAAAGCGATCGAAATTAACGAAAGACAGTATAACTTGCGCTCACGCGAAGTGTCCTACCTTGTGCTGCAGGAAATCTTCCGAAGAAATTTCGCGCAAAGCAATTTCGCTAAGCAAATTAATGCTAAGTTGAATCTTCAGTGGATCAAATCCAGGATAAAAGTGAAATTGGGTTCAGCTTATTATTTATTGGAAGATCTGCAGGGAAGAGAGCTAGGTACATATCACGCGAGGGATCTAAAGCAGTAAAAGCGTCGGGATGTCCTCTTTGAATCTTCTTCAAGTCATTTCCCTGGCTTCAAGGAAGCTTTAAAATGACTTGTGGCTGTAGTGTACATCCCTGGTGTTTTGTTAATATATCGATATTTGTTTTGGTTAAGTCTCTAGTGACTAGCTTAGCCCTCTATCAACAAACTACCGAACAATTAATATCGATCAAAGAAAAAGTTGAGCTTTACCATATCTGAGCCCTTGATCCATCTCTTTTCTCGACCTGCCGACACTGATCTGCCTCTACACACTTCAAAGTGAGAAAATTTATATTCTTAACTTTTGGAGGCCATCATACACGGCAATTAAACAAGTATTGCTGGTTTTAGTACCGAGCACTTGTTTGAATAGCCCTACGGAGCACCCTAGCGGCATTCTGACTATTTTTAACGCAGCCACTGGCTCAAGACAGCACCTGCTTGAGTCGGGCTAGGCTCTCTGCGACATCAATCGGATAAATTTTGTAATACTGACATCTTAGTCAGTTATATATATTTTGGGTACAGTGACGCTGCACTCTGCAAGAGGTGTGCAAGCGCGCCACACATACACATAACCTCCTTGTTAAGCGGCATTGATTAATAATCGTTGTCCCCCTTGGCGGAATAAAAAACGGTTTTTTTTTTCTGCAATTACACACAAGCGTACATTGTTGGCCGGCTGAAATCCCACTCATCTTGAATCCATCATCTTTAACGACATCGACACCTTTGGGACGTGGAATAGTGATAGTGAATAGTGACAATTAAGTTTTAAAAAAACACACACATCAAATCATGTAAAAATCAGTCACGCACACACACACTTTAAACACATACATGATAATACACACAAATACACACAGTGATCTCAATTTAAAACATTATAAAATCAGTGTAAATTCACACACACACACGGTATACAAAAAAAATTATTAAATTCATTTATGCATCTTTATTGAAAACTTAAAAAAGTCAAATTGAATTTACTATACCATAAATACTTAAAAAGAAAAAAAAATAATTTTAAATTAAAAATTAAAAGAAATATGTTGAATATCGATTATGATGAATACCGAGTATCTTTTGTTTGTAAGCTTCATACCAACTATCTGGCAACTTTGTAATCTCTTTTTGCTTTTACTAAACATGCTTATGTACTCTTACTGAAGTTAGTTCTTCATTAAACGTTCACAATTCAACATTGCGCGTGTGTTTTATTATCTGAAATAACCAACAAAGGTTATGGGCCCAGATGAATTGTGAAAAAGACTAGAAAACGTCAGAGAAGAATTCGTAATGAGTATGTCAATTCAAATAGAAAAACTCGATGGCGGGAATTATGACATGTGGAGTTTGTCTATGCGAAGCTTATTAATTACATCGGATTTGTGGAATGTTGTGTGCGAAAAACAAATCAAACCCGAGGAAGCATCAAAAAGCTTGAGCTAGTTTAATATTGAATGTGAAGCCCACGCAGTTGATGCACATAAAGTCGTGCACAACATCGGCAGAAGCATGGAAGAAATTGCGCAGCATTCATATGCCGGCGGGACCAATTAGAAAAACTCAGTTGTATCAAAAACTAGTGAGATTGAAAATGCAATCTGGGGATACTGCGTCTCAGTATGTTAATTCGTTTGTAAACATAACTGATAAACTGTCAGAGCTTGGGAATTGATTCTTGGGAAAATTTTGTAGTCGCAATAGAAACACGCGATGAGATGCCGCCATTTGAAACAGTTAAAATCAAATTTCTCGAAGAAGGCGTCAGAAAAGAAGAGAAACTAGAAGAAGCAGAAGCTGTGTACACATACACAAAGCAGAACAACAGTAAGCAGAAGGACAATCGCCAAAAAGACAAAGATAAGTTTAAAGGAAAATGCTACAATTGCCAAAAACCGGGACATCGCGCGAGTGAATGCAGAAACAAAAATAAAGAAGAGAAAAAAGAAAAGGAGAACGAACAATCGAATTTTTTAATGCATAGTTAAAGACAGAAACAAGAGCAACAGTCGAGTTGCACACGACAGTAGGATACCCTTGGACGTATGTTGCCATAAAAAGTATTTAATTGTATAATACTAATTGCAAGCTATAAATTAATAATAATACTGGAGTGCGCTGCCACCTTGCTTCAATTTCGATATTTTGCCAATAATTTATCGCCGCAATTCCCTAAAGCGGTGTGAGCAGTAGATATCGGTATTTCTTTATAAATTTTAAATTGGTTAATATCGATAACAAGGTCCAAGGGTATAAAAATAAAAAAATAATAATAATTATCAAACCAATTTTCCATTCAATGGTTATACTTAACTATTAGATAATTAAATTTAAATTATTAAAATATGCCTACATACATATTTACATATATCCTGTCATTTAGATTTCTTAATTTCTAACCTATTCCAAACATTACAAACTCATGCCTGAATACTAACAGATATCCCATTGTGATGGCTATGCAAAACCTCAAAAGTCCTAGCACTAATCTTTTCATTATCTAGTATATTTGAAAACGCCCAATCAATATGTGTATCCATATTGGTAGTGGACGTTTTCAAATCTAACAAACTCCTTAATCCTTTGCTAATCAAAAAATTATAAATACTCTTACACCTGTTAAAGGTTTTGAGGCACAAATTAAAATCTCCTAAAACTAGCAAGCTATCCCCTAAATCACCTAAACGAGAAAATTGATGAATTATCTCCTCAAATTCTATTTTAAATGTGGACAGAGGAAAGTCTGGACTTTTATATAATATAAGAAAACTTATGGCATCAAACCTAAATATGCCGAACTCAAAAACTACTGAGCCAAAAGTTTTTCTACTGCTAAAGGTATGGGAAACTCTATCTACTAGCTCGTTCTTTACATAAATTATGATGCCTGTTAAAGGCCTAATTGATTCAAGTTGAACCACAATAGTGAACCCAGGTATTTCTACAGTTTCATTGCTTATGGAAGTTTCCACGAAACATAATATTGATGACTGAAGCATCAGCTTGTCCGATCGAATATCTTCAAGATGGGAATTCAAGCTCTGAGTATTATGGAAGAAAATGTTAAGGGCAGAACTGTTAATTAAATAATCGTAATGAGTACACAGTAGTTTTTCAGTCCGCAATTTCTTCAATTGGGCTTTCACTTTATCATTATTTTGGGGAGACTTAGGAGGAACAAAATTCCCAATAATGAATAATCCTAAAGCAGTAGTTGCTCTACTGCAAGCTACGTATAATGCAGCACGCTGCATTCTGGAATTAGCATGGACTACCACTTTGCCATACGTAGCTCCCTGACTCTTATGAATTGTGATGCCTTCAGCAGGCACAATTGGAAACTGCCTACGGTCAATGTTAATTTGTGCGTTATTTGAATATTGAAAACTGCGAACAATTTTCTGAATAGGAGTCCATGAAGGATCTGTACGATGTGTACACTTCGAACGCGCAGATTCTCCTACAGTTTCCTCTGTAAATTTCATCCATAAAATGTTGGGAGTGTTGGATGTATTGAAATCTATTTGCATCAACACACCTGATGCCCCGTTTACTAATCCATCCCCTGTGTCTACATTGACCGTCATCATGTACTTGGCAGTATTTTTTAGGAGAAGAGACGTACAGAGTCCCTGTGTAGCGGAAGTTTTAAAACCCTTCACTTCTTCTAATATTCTTTGTTTCCTAGCTGGTTCCAAATGGCCCGCCTTAATAAAATCTTCAGCAGTAGAGAAAAATTGCTCAGTAGCAATTGAGTTAAGTTTCGTTACATTAAATAAATCAACCTCATTATTATTACTAAACAGATGAATTGCATCATCGGGCACTGCCGATGGTTCGCATATTCTAGATTGGAAAAGGACAATATCATCGGCTGTCATACAACCCGATGCCATATTATTTAAGGCAGAAGCGAAAAGCTGATCGTCACGTTGACGCATTATCTCTGTGAGCTCAAAATACAAAAAAAGGTCCCAGAGATACGTACCAAATATTTCATGGTAATGGTTAGTGGTATTTGGATCGAAAATCCAACTACCTCCTACGGGCTGTAACTGTCTAAGATCACCGAATACGATGATAGAAACACCACCAAAAGGAGAAGTATTTTTGAAAATTTGCTTCAAACGAGAATCTAAATAAGAAAACATTAGAGAGCTAACCATTGATATTTCATCAATAATAATTAATTTAAGATCGAGTAACCTTGAATGAAGGCTATTAACTAAATCATGGCTTAAGGCCCTTAGAGGTGCTGAGCGAGATTGATTAACAGGAAGTGAAAACATGGAATGCAGTGTCGAACCACTAATTCCGAATGCTGCTTTTCCTGTTGGTGCACATAAGAGGATTTTAACAGATGTCGGATCAGCTCCTGGTATACTGTTATACATTACGGATAATGACTGAAAAATTGCTGATATAAGTCGACTCTTTCCGACTCCGGCGCCGCCTCCAACAAATTCATAAAAGACTGTATTGATTTTGGCATTATGCAAAGCATGTGTAAAATATAGCTTCTGCTTTAAATTAAGAGATCTAACTATATTAGCTAAGCTTTCCTGAGAAACTAAGGCTGGAAGCTTGATAAAACGGACGTTACTATCTTCATCATTCATATCAATATTTCCATCCACATTTAAAACATTTAGATGTGGATCTATTTCAGGCAATCCTAAAACTGTGAAGCCATCATCTACCACTTCCTGTTCTCCTACTTGATTATTCTCATTTTCTGCTTCCTCTGTTAAGTGGCTCAGAGCATCTTCTAGTTCCCTATCATCTAGTAAATTATATTTTCTGCGATTGTTCTCTACTAACTTCGAATTTTCCCTACAGAACAATTCACAGTCATGTGTGACTAAATCCAAATGCTCATCTCGCCATGGGGCGTAAAGCATTTTTAGCTCTCTGAAATAGTCACTTGTTTCTGTATTGACATTAAATCTCCTATACCTAATTATGCACGCAGTGGTCCTCTTTCTGATGAAGCCACTATTATCGCGAAGAGCGTAAACTATTGATTCAGAAGCCCTAGGCACATCATCGTCAAAGTCATCTGCATTTTCTTGGCGAGCTCCTCGTTCTGATTTGCAGTAGCTATAAAAAGCGGATATCTCAGTGCCAAATATAAATTTGTTACCTAAATGTTGTAACTTTTGCTTAATAGTTACATTGTTATTGTCTTTAATCTCATTGATTGCCTCACGCATCAACATTGAGATACCTCTCTGAGACTTGTTAATATAATTAACGACGTAGCTGCAGCAAGCATAGGGGTCTAAAATAAACTGAATATCCATATTTGCTCGCTGCAACAAAAGGAGGTGCTTGTTATAAGCGTTAAGCTTGATTGCTGCAAAAGATCGCTTCAAAAAAACTTTTGGTTTCTTTATACTTGATCTTACAGCATTAATGTAGCCCTCATAACTAAGGTTAAGTTGATCGTGGGACAAAAAGTTGTTAAAATCGTTAAAATTTTCTACGCTTTCACGATCAAATGGGAAGTCGAGCAGACTTTGAATTTTTTCGAAATTCCTACGATGCTCGGCCAAATTTGGAGCATTTTCTTCTAAAGAGAGAAGAATTTCTGTTTGAGGCATGGGAGGGTATGGGATACCAAATCTACAAATTTGTTTTGACCTAATTTCTCGCCTGCAAGAGTGCCCGTGACTATGGAGTTGATACTCCAAATATGGAGCAACGTCCGGGCAACTAGAATCAGCAGTAATAAACTGATCAATAAAGGACTTCACAGGCATAAATGTGGACTCATTCTTTAGGTCGAGCTTTGGGGCGTCTTTCAGCCAGAACATGCCATGTATATGTGGAGAGCCTCTTTGCTGAAACTCCACTCGCCAATAAAACTTGATGACCTGGTGACAACCAAAGACACCGCCTTCCTTTTTCATCAGTTTTAAAACTTGTCTATATCGAAAATCGAAATATCTGGCACAGGTCACTGGGTCTGCTCTAATGAGACGAGCTTTCTCATTAAACCCCAAATTTAACGCTTCTTCTTCGGATACTTCTAGCTTGTCTACATTTTTACATAGCAAGACTAAAAGCTCCGGCCACCTAGTTTCCGCTGCGGAAAATGTTATAAAAAAAGTTGGAAGCCCTACCTGCCTAATCATAGCCATCACTTTCTTTTTCTCGTCCTCCCAATGAGCAGGAGACGTGCGAATACCTTTTAAAAGCCTATAGCCATCATCATGAAGTATTAACCTATTTAAAGTTTCATCATTACGCACATCAGCAGCCGAAATGCCTTGAGTGGCAGAGTGCTTACGTAAGCAAATTGATGTGCTATTCCTAATGCTAATCATTTCTAACTTTTTGAAGTTATGAAATAATTTATCAGTTCTACAACCTCTTCTATCAAAATTCCTAAGCTCTGATCTAACTATAGTTGTAAAACTTTCCTGACATTTCCTTTTAACGCCTGCAAATATTGTGGGAAAAGCCAGCTCCTCTGAATCACAATCGGTTATCATGTCAAGAGGTCGCTGACCCTTTCCTGGTGCTATAGCAATTCGAGGAATATCTATGTTTTCAACAGGGACATTTTCCATGAAGGTTTCTTGACCTCCTGGATTCAACTCTACCTCTTCTTCTACTACTCTATGCTCATTAGGTTGTGCTGCCTTTTCTAACATTTGACACACAATGTCCCTGTCGTCTGCTGACGCAACAAATGGTACAGTCTCAGCTGAGTAAGAAGACAACCACTGCTCATTGATAGTAACCTGGTGCTTCTTATAAAGTTCTGTGTTCACTAAATACCGAATTGCATCAACTATCTTTGAGGGCCTTATGGTTTCAGCCATGAAATCATGCTTAAGATGAATCTGAACTACTTCGGCTTCATTAAATGCCCTGGGAAGGGAAGTTACAACATTTGCAACTGGAATTGGCACATTGATCACTGCTCCTTTAATGGCACTTTGACGTCCATATCCAAGAGACTTTATGATCATAAAAGGAAGACGGGGAGAAATCAGCCTTTCTTCTAGAGGCGTCAAGCCTTTCAGGCATTCCGGAAGCTCCGGAAAATTTAGGCCATTTGTAATAGAAGCCTTTGGTTTTTTCCCTGACTTAATACTGCGGCTGCAGGTTTTGCAAAAGCTAAACCTATTATTATGGGATGGAAACATAGAGGAAAGATACAAAATATCAACACTATCTGCCTCACTACACTTTTCCTCTATGACCTCACGCGAAATTTTGTCCACTTGATGTGGAAACCACAAACCTTTGCAACATATGCAAACCTGATCGGGTCCCTGCTTGACTGTCTTATTAAAATTGGCTATTAGGCAATCTAAACTAGTTTTAACCTGCGATATCCTATCATCTGGAAGGGTATTCGCACGGTCCACTCTATTGCGGGACGCGTTTCTCCTATTCTCTGCTATCCTATTGGTGCAAATACTCCTATATAGACTCACTCTTTGCGACATATTCCTATGGGCTTCAAAGGCCTCACGTTGAGCTCGAATTCGAGCACTGCGGCGTGCACTAGTATTGCGTGCCTGCTCAACAATCCTACGAATAGGATTGTTTCTAACCTGAGACCTTTGACTTCTATCTATTGCCCTTTCTAAAAGTCGCGTCTCCTGATTTTGTCGCTGAATCGCCCTTCTAACAGCATCTCGTCCGCTTTCGTTGGACCTGAATTGTGGACATTGCCTGTGCCTCGATCGACGCAAAGTATTGGCAAGTTGTTCGGCATTTCTAGTTGAATGATCAGTTCGTCGAACACGGCGACGAACTGCATCCTGCTCTCTTTCCTGAGATCGAAACTCAGCATCTTGCCTGCGACTCGAACGACGCGAAGTGTTGGCAAGTTGTTCGTCTGTTTTAATTGCAGAATCACTGCGACGTACACGGCAACGAACTGCATCCTGCTCTCTTTCCTGAGATCGAAACTCAGCATCTTGACTGCGACCCGAACGACGCGAAGTGTTGGCAAGTTGTTCGTCTGTTTTAATTGCAGAATCACTGCGACGTACACGGCGACGAACTGCATCCTGCTCTCTTTCCTGAGATCGAAACTCAGCATCTTGCCTGCGACTCGAACGACGCGAAGTGTTGGCAAGTTGTTCGTCTGTTTTAATTGCAGAAGCACTGCGACGTACACGGCGACGAACTGCATCCTGCTCTCTTTCCTGAGATCGAAGGTCAGCATCTCGCCTGCGCCTCGAACGACGCGAAGTGTCAGCAAGTTGTTCTTGTAATCTGATTGGCGAAGAAGCCCGAAGAGTAGTGTCACGAATTGTGTCCGGTAATTGCTCAACGGCCCTAAATGTTCTATTACTTCTGCGGACTCGATGCTGTTGACTATCTCTAACCCTTTCAGCTTCCCTAAATTCGAAATTTTGCCTACGTTCTCTATGTGCCTCTAGATTATTTACGCGTTCCTGCTCAGAAAAGTCTATATCTGACCTATTCAAACGATTTCTTTTTCGCTGTGTTTGACTCCTATTGCAAGCTGACTTTCTCTTAAGTCTAGGCATCTTCTAATATATAAGTTTTAAAATAATATATAGGTATGTTAAAAATAAAATTCTTATAAATTAATTTAATTTGAATATATATTTATCAAAAATTAATATATAGTTATATATATAAAATAAAGTTAGTATATTTATTTATATATATAAATATATTCATATATTTAAATAGATATATATATATATTATAATTATATTCATATATTTAAATAAATATATGTATATTATTCAAAATAATTATATTATAAATGAAAATAAATATCTAATGAAAGAACAAATAATAACAAAATTTAATAAGGAAAATAAAAATAAACAAAATGTGGAAAAAAGAATAAATATAAATCAAAGAAATAATAAATTAAATCTGCAAGAAAATGTAAAAAAAAAGAAAAAATTAAAAATTGTGCAAATGTGCAAACTGGGATAAAGAAAAGCCGATCCAACATTTGTTGCAGAGGATTGGGGAAAACCCAGAAAAACCCAATCAGATCAGGAGAGTTAGTGTTAGTAACCAAATGTAAGAGTGTTAAAGCATGCAGTATGTTGAAAGTACTACTATGAATACAAAGAAGACAATTATGTATTTGACTAAATTCTAGATAAGTGGGCGAGGAGTTGCAATTTTAAGCTAGATATCAAGTTGTTATTGTTAGCTACAATGAAGTATAGTTTATTATAGTCCGAACATAATACCCTGAATGGCTCATGCAGGGCATAGTTCGAGCTACAATTGGAAAGTTTTAGAGGAAGGTAATTACAGGTGATTCTACCAGGGACAGAAAAGTGTAGTCTACTAAGTAAGTCGCTACTATCTATGTCACCTTGGATAAGGTTGTTAATAAATATAACACCAAGCATGGTTCTACGATTAGCTAGAGAAGGCAGATTAAGTAACAAAAGTCTACTAGGATAGGAAGGAAGTCTTGAATTTACATCCCAGTTAAGGCCTCGCAAGGCAAACATTAAGAAGTTTTTCTGTACGGATTCAATGCGGTCTCTATGAACTGTGTACCGAGGGTTCCAGACACATGATCCGTACTCGAGAATTGGACGAACAAGCGAAGTGAAGAGATTCTTAGTTAAGTAAGGATCGTCAAGCTCCTTGGACCATCTCTTAATAAAGCCGAGTGCACCCATAGCTTTATTAACCATTGATGATATATGTTCGGAAAACTTGAGTTTTCGGTCCAAACGGACACCTAGATCATCAACCAGGGAAATTCTTTCCAAGGTACAACCACAAAGAGAGTATGATACGTACTTTGGGCAGGCACGTGAGAATGTCATCAGCTTGCATTTTGAGCAGTTCAGATTAAGGAGATTTGCACGAAACCAAGAAAAGAAACAATCTAGGTCAGATTGAAGGCGAGAATGACAGAAGTCGTCTCTAAATTGAAAACAGAGCTTGACATCATCCGCGTACATGAGAGTACGTGAACTAAGTATGACCGTTGGGAGGTCATTGATGAAAAGTGTAAAAAGCAGGGGACCTAAGTGGCTTCCCTGAGGAACACCAGATGTGGCATGAACGGGATAGGAACGAGTATTTTTAAAGAGAACTCGTTGGGTTCTGTCACCCAAATAGCTCACAATCCAACTAAGAAGTTTTGGTGAGAAACCGAGAAGATTTAGTTTATGCGCAAGAAGGGAATGGTTGACTGAGTCAAATGCCTTACTGAAATCAGTATAAATGACATCAGTTTGAAGATTTTCCTGAAATCCTTTTACCACAAAGGATGTCAGCTCAAGCAGATTTGTCGTGGTAGAACGACGCTTCACAAATCCGTGTTGAAAAGGGGATATAACGGATCTACTAAAATGCTGCAAGTGAGGAGTAATAACATTCTCGAAGAATTTCGGTATAGCCGACAATTTAGAGATACCTCTATAATTGCTTGTATCAGACTTGCTGCCCTTTTTATGTAAAGGGATGATAAAGGATTCCTTCCATATGGATGGAAACGAGGCAGTTACTAAGGACAGCGAAAATAGTTTGAGCAATGGCTTACATAAGGAGACTGGTTTAACTAATCGAAGATCCCTAATAAGTGAACTTTCATTCAGTAAAGGTGTGAAGATGCCATTCGAGCTTGGTACGCTATATGGATAGGAGTGAATGTTTGGCGTAGAGGCAGAATAAGTTGTTTGAAAAAACTTGGCAAACATATCGGCAATGGCCTGATCTGTGTTCGCCTCAGCGTTATCGAACATAAGTTTAGAAGGAAAGCCCGCTGACCTACGCTTCATGTTAACAAAACTATAAAACTGTTTAGGATTCTGAAAGAACTGAATCCTACATCTGGTCAAATAGTTTTTATAACACTTCGCGTTAAGCACGGTAAAATTTGCCCTAGCAGTTAGGTAGCGGGAAATGACAAGCGGTGAGTTTTTCAGCTTGTATTTCTTAAATAAGCTACTCTTTAAGTTTTTTAAGCGAGACAACTCTTTTGTAAACCAAGGAGGCCTACTTGAGCTTGTCGGATAGAAAAACGGAACACAGATATCAAAAGCAGAGTTAAGGGTTTTATAAAATATATTGATAGCCACTGACATATCAGTTGATAGATAAAAGTCAGACCAATCACAATATGAAATTAAATAATTTAAGTATTCAAAGTCTGCTTTCTTAAAGCAGCGCACGCGATTGCACGGCTTTACACTTTTATCCACAAAGCTAATACCCAAGTCGAGATTCACTTCGAAAGTGGGATGATAAGGATCTTCAGGTAGGGAAAGAGGTTGTGCCCTGTCTAAAATCACCCTGGAAGGATCTGAGACGAAACATAGATCAAGCGATCTGTTTAAAGTGTTTTTGACATGATTAACCTGCGACAAAGACATGTCAAACAAACCGTCAAACAGATCATGTTGCCGGGAGGGCAGAAGGAAGTTTCCCTCCGCAATGGATGTCCAATTGCATTCCGGGATATTAAAGTCACCCAGGACTATGAAATGATCTCTGTCTGATAACAGATTAAAAATAGTCTTAATTGCAGACAAATGTTGCGAGTAGACTGATAATTCCGATGACGGCGGAATATAGGAGCAGGTTATATACAAGAAAAAACCGGGAAAGTGTAGTTTTACACAGATTAATTCGATGTCGAATTGAAACTCCGGCTGTAAGAGGTCCGACATAATGGAGGAGTCTACTGCAATCAGTACTCCACCACCCCGTCGGTCAGGTCGATCAAGCCTGTAAATTGTATACCTATCTGGAAAGACTTCAGAGCTTAGAATCTCTGGTTTTAACCAGGTTTCGGTAAAGGCAATAATTTGGGAAGTAAAGGCAAGACTATGAAGATAAAGACTAGAGATTTTACTACAGAGGCCTCTAACATTTTGATAGGAAAGAATTAAGGAAGAAAGAATATTTATGTGTCCCCTAGCATTTTCAAAGGCATGAAGAGAAGAGAACTTCAGTTTTTTGAGGACTTTGCACTTGTTGTAGGTCCACTTGGCGATGTAACGGCCAATGTGGGAAGACTGACGGTCGTTCGGCTTTTTTGTTTTGGAGTGAACTCCTTAACAATAAGGTCGGGCGGCCAGAAAGAAGCTGCGCAAACGTCTTTAAACTGTTCGGAGGGAGAATAATTTTGAAAGAAGAAATGTCGCGCTTTAATTTGAAGTTGAATTTTTTAACTATCAAATCATTTACAGGCATCCTTTCGAGAATGTACGATTGTACATCTTCTATGGTTGTGTCTGGAGCCAAGCGAGAGATAAACACCAATTTTTTGGGTTTAATCGCAATCAGAGGTTTTATACTCGGTGCCTGACTAGCAGGCATGATTGCGGGAACATTACCCGTTACGTTGTTATCATTGCTCGTAATGGGAGTAGGCACAAGAGGGGCAGCAAGAGGTTTCGGTGCGGTAACATTGCTGCTAGTTTTTTTTTTTGTGCAACTAGAAGAGCAAGACGGTATAGGGGAAATTAGACTTAGAAGATCAGAAGAAGAAGCCTTGGAAGAAGGTAGATTGGTGGTCTTTAGATTCGTAGTAACTGAATCTAAAGGAATATTAAGAGGAGCAGGTGGCTTACTAAGAGCCGTAAAGGCGTTAAATTGGGTCTCCATCTCCAAAAATTCAGATTGGAGATTAGAGAAAGCTGTGCGTATCCGATAAAACCCGAATTTGGTTTTATTGTGGATTTTCCGTAGATTGGATTCACCCACACGGCACGGTTCGCACGACCATTTAAGGCCTACATTGGCGTTGACGGCATCTCTAACCCGCACAGTTAGGGCACAGCATTTTAAGTGACTAAAATTGTCACAGAGCCAGCAACCAATGTAGTCCGCATTAGCATCTGAAGAGCATTTGCAATTTGCTGCAGAGCACGACACCATGTTAATAAAATAGATAAGCCTTCGAATAGTAGGGGACAACGAAGAGAGCAATAGAATATTAAGACAAATTTCTTGAGAGAGCAAGAAGCAGTTACAGCGCCGAAAACAGGCAAGCAAGCGAGAACGAAAATAAAAAAACAAATATAGCGAGCACTCGAGGTAAACAAAACAACAGCAGCTGTTACGTCTACAACAAAAGCACTACACAACTTACTCAGAGAGCGGAATTTACTTTCGTGAGCGGGAGAGCAGGACAGTGTGAGAATATTAGTAAAAACAAATACAAAAAAACTTGACGCCAAGACGCGCAAGTGAAAAGAATTAAAATTTTTGTAAGCGAATTCACTAATAAGGCAGGATTAGTATGCTACTTTAAGCTTTTACTCACAGGGTTAGCACTAGTAAGATACGGCAGTATTAATGAAAACACATAAGCAAATAAATTAAACAGAATTATTAAGAAACACAGGGAGCAAAAGCGAAACACGTTCAACCACCACGAGTAAGTATCGACAATAACAAAAAGTGTTCTTGAACTAGTTCATAGCGACGTGTGCGGGCCTATGAATGTCAATTCGATCGCTGGAAATCGATATGTGGTTAGTTTTATCGATGATTACACAAGAAAGAAATTTGTTTACTTTATGCGCACGAAGAATGAAGTGTTTGAAAAATTCAAGCTATTCAAAAATTATGTTGAATGTCAAACAAGTAAGAAAATAAAGGTATTGCGTAGTGACAACGGCACCGAATATAAAAACAAACAATTTGACGAATTTTTGGAAAAGTGCGGAATTAAAAGACAATTAACGGTTCCTTACATGCCGCAGCAAAATGGTATTGCTGAGCGAGCAAATCGCACGTTAGTAGAAATGGCAAAAAGTCTCCTAATTCACGCAAATTTACCGGAATTTCTGTGGACTGAAGCTGTGCAAACCGCAGCTTATTTGCGTAATCGATGTCCAACTAAAGTTCTCAACGGAGGGACTCCCTTTAAGTTATGGAAAGGGCGAAGGCCATCTGTAAAGCATCTTCCCACCTTTGGATCACGCGTTTTTGCACTGGAAAAACCAAATGGGAAGTTTCAGGCAAAAGGAAGTGAGTATGTGTTCGTTGGATATTCATTTGAGACAAAAGCGTATCGTCTCTACGATCCCGAAAAACGGTCAGTAGTAGTACGTCGTGACGTAAAATTCTTAGAGGGTGAGTTTAAGTCAGCTGCACAGAACACAAGAATTGATTTTGCGACAAAAATTATTCGTCTCGAGCCACCTGTCGAAGTCTTACAGCCGGAGCCGGTAAATCAAAAGATACAGGACACGGAGCGCAGTGACCCAGACGATGAAGGGGAAGAGTTTGTCATCGCCAACGACGCAGAAGAGCCATTGGAACAGGCGGAAAGTTCTGCACGTTATGGACCAGGAAGACCAAGAGTTCTACGGACAGGCCTACGCGGCAGGCCCCGAAAGCAGTACAATGTACTAAGTTACCTGGATAGTTCGGATGACATTGAAACACCGAAATCAGTTGCAGAAGCGTTGAGCAGTCAGTATGTTCGTAACTTGCAAGATTCGATGCAAACGGAAATGGACGCTTTAAGAAAGAACGAGACATTGGACATGGTGGACCTACCTCCCAAGCAAAAGGCCATTGAATCAAAATGGGTGTTTTGGATAAAACGAAACAAATATGGCGAAATCGAGCGATTCAAATCTAGACTAGTTGCCAAAGGATGCGGGCAGCAGTTTGGTGTCAATTACTGGGAAACATTCTCTCCAGTAATACGTTACGAAACAATTCGAATGCTTTTTGCTATCGCCGCAGAGAAGGAGCTATGTATGCATCAAGTGGACATCTCTAATGCATACTTAAACAGTACCTTGGAAGAAACGGTTTACATGAAGCAGCCGGAGAACTTTGTTGACGAGGATTACCCAACGAGAGTATTGAAGCTGCAAAAGGCAATCTATGGCCTAGAACAATCTGGACGATTCTGGAATAATACACTGGATGAGGTTTTGAGAAGTTTAGATTTCAAAAGATGTAAAAGCGAGCCGTGTCTTTACGTACATCTTACTGAGCAAAAGTACATTGCAGTTTACGTAGATGACTTAATTATCATTTGTCCTACCGAGAGAGACATTTATAAAATCAAAAGAAAGATTGCTGACAAATTCGAGACACATGACAGCGGCCCCCCAAAATACTTCCTTGGAATGGAAGTTAAGCAAAGAGGTGAACGAGGACCTGTAACCATGTCGCAAACGAAGTACATAGAATCTTTATTAGCCACTTATGGGATGCAGAACTGCCGATCTGCGTCCACCCCACTTGAGCCTGGATTTCAAGTTTCCTGCCAAGATGACGATTGCGCCAAGGTAAATACAACAGAATATCAATCGCTAATAGGTTCCCTTATATACTTAACAGTATTGAGCCGACCTGATTATTGCACGCCGTTTGCAAGTTATCTCAACGGAACACGAATCCTCACGTGGAGCACCAAACTGCAGCCAAGCATATTTTACGATATTTATCTGGAACCATGGATCTGAGCATCACATATCACAAAACCGGAGACTCATTAAAAGGCTTTGCTGATGCTGATTGGGCAAATGATCAGAATGATAGGAAATCTTATTCAGGATATGCGTTTATGTTGGGCGGCAGCGCGTTTTCCTGGGCATCTTCAAAACAAAGCGTAGTTGTCCAAAGCAGCACTGAAGCTGAGTATATCGCTTTGTCGACTGCTGCCAAAGAAGCCGTTTATCTTCGCAGACTGCTAAAAGAAATTGGCTGTTTAGATCAGGATAAAATTGTCTTATTAGGTGACAACATTAGTGCGCAGCATATCGCTAAAAACCCTGCACATCACAAGCAAACTAAACACATATGTAGATATTAAGTACAATATCATTTCGTAAGAGAGAAAGTCGAAAGTCCAGAAATTGAATTAAAATATCTGCTGATACGAGGGTCGTTTGATAAGTCCGTGACTTTTTGAATAAAATATATTTTTTTCGTCAAAGAAGCGTTTTATTTCTCAACATAATCTCCTTTTAGCTCTATACATTTAGTCCAGCGTTTTTCCAATTTTTTTATTCCTTCCAAATAATAGGTTTTCTCAAGGCCCTCAAAATAGTCGTTTGTTTCTGTGATGACCTCTTCATTTGACCCGAATCTCTTACCGCCGAGCCATTTCTTCATGTTTGGAAACAAAAAATAGTCACAGGGGGCTAAATCTGGAGAATATGCTGGATGGGGTAGCAGTTCGTAGCCCAATTTATGAAATTTTGCCATGCTGACTACACACGTGTGCACCCGTGCATTGTCCTGATGGAACAGCACTTTTTTTTCGCCAAATGCGGTCGTTTCTGCTTCAAATCAATATCGAATCTGTCCAAAAGCTCTGAATAATATTCGCCGGTGATCGTTTTACCCTTTTCAAGGTAATCGATGTGAATGATACCTTGTGCATCCCAAAAAACTGTGGCCATGACCTTGTTGGCCGACAGACCCACCTTGGCCTTCTTTGGTGCACGTTCACCCGGAGAAACCCACTGTCTTGATTGTTCTTTGGTCTCTGGTGTGGTGTGGTGGATCCATGTTTCGTCTACGGTAACGAAACGGCGCAAAAATTCGTTTGGATTGCGGTTGAACATCGCCAAACACTCCTTTGAAATGGTCACACGGTTGCGCTTATGGTCGTGTGTGAGCAATCGCGGCACCCATCGCGCGGAAAGCTTTTTCATGTCCAAATATTCATGTAAAATGTGATGTACCCGTTCAGTTGAGATGCCTACAGCCTCAGCTACCTCACGCACTTTCATTCTCCGATCATCCAATATCATTCCATGGATTTTGTCGACGATTTCTGGCATGACGACCTCTTTTGGGCGACCTGAACGTTCGGCATCACTTGTACTGGTACGACCACAACGGAACTCAGTAAACCATTTCTTAACCATTGAAATTGATGGTGCAGAGTCCCCATAATATTTATCAAGTCTTTCCTTGGTTTCGGTGATGGATTTTTTACGCAAAAAATAATGCTTAATTAGCACACGAAATTCACTTTTTTCCATTTTCGTTAAAATTCACGAGATCGTCTGCTTTCAATGCCTATAAAACGCAAACTAAGAAACGCAGCTTTCTCAAAATTTTACAGTCAGCTGTTAATCGATAACTGCTGACAGGAGCAGTGTTGTATTTAGAGCAGGTGCGCGGCAAATACAAAAAGTCACGGACTTATCAAACGACCCTCGTATCTTTACAAAAGGCTTAGGAAAGCAAAAACATTATGAATTAATAAATTATCTTGGATTAAATTAAAAAAAAAATGTATGTAGCTTAAGAGGAAAAAGAATTAAATTTGGTTTTTGATTTGTGAGCATTCACATTACATATGAATACTTAAAAGGATCTTAAGCTTAATTTTGAAAATAGGTTGAATAATTTGCTTTCTTCTTCATTTTTATAAATCTGCTCAAACACATTCTTAGCCAATACGGTCAAGGCAGTGTGCTTAACTGATCATGCAAAAAGAAATACAAATGTAGAAAAAAAAATATATATATAACCAGCTCCTTCACAGTGAATTGATAATTATGTGTGTGCCATAAATATTATTACTTTGTAACTAAGCAGCAACACACACCGTACATCAAATTGGTACCAAGGATCTTGTCTGGGTAAGTGGAAGAAAATTGTATTGCACACGATATGATTTGCTAATTTAATTAATCAACTCATTGGCCCAAATTTTAAAGACTTAAACCTATTAAAAAAAAAAAAAAAAGGAGAATGCTGGAATTGTAAAACTAAAAGAAAATTAAAAACCAATGAAGAGAAAATTCACTATTATAAATTTATTACCCTATTTTTGAAACTTTATATTTAGGAATGAGAAAAAGAAATTTTGGAAATTTTATATCTGAATTGAATCAAAAGAAAGAAAAATAATTGGTTGCAACACTTTTGAACTACCCGCTCATAGCATCATGCTAAAACAATTAACTCTACTTATCATAGTTGTAAATAAATGAACTATTTTTATAATGATTAACTAAATTAAATAATATGTTTCTTTGGATGAAAATGGGCTGAGCTTGCATATCAGCCGATTTGTTAGGGATTTCCTATTAGCTTCGCCGAAAGGAAATCATGGTAGGGCGGGTAAAGAAGGCCGGCTGCACCAACACCTATTGCAGTCTCGTCATCATTTGAATGACGTCAGTAAATTTATAACTTGTATCATCGATCTGAAAAAGGCAACGGGACAAAAATTTTTTTTGTAAAGCTACCAATTGTTCTCTATATATCTTAACACCTTTTCTAGTCATCGAACCACACCAACCAAATGATAACTAGCCGCATCCAGGGTCCCCTCTGACTAAAGACTATATTATATAAGTATGTATAACACTCATGTAAACATACTAACTGTTTGTTTGTATTTAAACATTAAAAACAACCATTATTTAAATTTACAATTCTAAATTAAATTTATGCAACTTGTTTAGTACAGCAACATTTAATACAATACAATTATTAAATAATAATCATATGTGCACGTACGCATATTATGAATATGCGTGTAAATCCTTGCATACACGTATTCATATGGATCTACAACGCAACCTATTGGTTGAGTGTTGCACATGTATTTTCGGTAATTGACATGTGCATGGAAAAGAAGAGTCGAGAAACAGCTCTAGCTACGCGCTCGCATCGTTCATCCTTTTCTTTCCTGCACAAGTAATATAGTTATGACGTCATCGACAACTTGTTTGCTGGTCGGAGGGTCGAAATTGTTTACCTAATAACTTCAGTGTTCATTGTCTGATCGGGTTGCAATTTCTTCTCATGTTAGGCTCATCAGAACATTCGAATGAATTTCCATATCAAAAATTCTAATTGGAGACTTGAAAATACTACACGCAATTTCTCAAATCTCAATTTAGTGTCCCTAAGCATTTTACTCAAAGTGAGTTCTTTCCCGACAAACTTTGCATGTCCATTTTAGGCCAGATTCACTGTTGTTGATAGAATCTTTGATGCGTGCTGTTAAGCCGATGCATTTTATGTGAAAGAATTTATCACACAGCAAACAAAGTCCGGCTTAAAATCGGCCTTGCATTTGCAAGAAGGTGCAAAGCAGAACAGCATTTTGTTGGGAATTAAAATCCCTTGTAGGGAACATCAAAAATATGTTACAGCGATTACGAAAATAAGTTCCAAAAACAAAAAATTTACAAAAGAACAGTTACGGCGCAAGCCGGTTGTCATTGCAGGTGACTTCAACGCCTGGGCAATTGAATGGGGAAGCCGGATATCCAATCACAGAGGACGGGCCATTATTGATGCCATGAACCAACTGGATCTGGTGCTACTGTCGCAAACCTCCGGTCTACTGCTAGAATGGCTCCCTCAACCAGCTGCGCTCGGTTTGCTTCAGGGCAAGAAGACAGGCGCAACGAGCCAGAGGATATCCTCAGCACGCCCGATTGCACGAGGCGTACAGAACGAAACGTGCGGAGCTGAGAAACGGTATAGCTGCTGCTAAAGCAAATGCCTTTAAAGAGTTGCTGGCGAGTGTAGACGACGATCCTTGGGGTATCGCCTACAAAATGGTTACTAATAAACTGAAAGCCGCTGAAAGAGGTACTTCTCAGGACTCAGTTTTATTAGAAAACATCGTGGTGGAGCTATTCCCAAAACAGGATACACTATGGCAACCCGCACAAGAAACCCCTGTCCCCGATTTCCCGTGTGTCTCAGCATGTGAGATCATCGAAAGGATAAAGCCCAACAAAGCCCCTGGTCTTGATGGCATCCCAGGAGCTGTAGTTATGGTTGCTGCAAACGCTAAACGAGAAGTCTTCAGGGACACCTTTCAACAATGTCTGCTAGATGGTGTCTTCCTATCTCGTTGGAAGTTGGTACTGCTGCCGAAAGGCACAAATGCTGCAGGCAGCTTTCGCCCACTGTGTTTGCTGGACATTGCGGGAAAGCTCTTCGAACGCATCCTATACGCACGAATTGAGCTGATCACTGAGAGTCCCGGCGGCCTACAAGGACTCCAGTATGGCTTCCGAAAAGGAAAAAGCACGCTCGACGCTCTCACTGCCATAAGAGATCTGGCCAAGACCGCTCTCGATGGTGATAGATGGCTAGGCGGCAGCAAGGAGTACTGCGCCAGTCCGAAGTTGTGCTGCTGAGCAGCAGGAAAGCAGTCGAGAGTATACGGGTCTTGATCAAAGACGCTCAAATAGAGTTAGCTGGCTACCTGAAGTACCTGGGAGTTCTCATTGACCATAAACTGTCATTCAAGAAGCATGCGAGATACGCCAGCAGGAAGGCAGCGATGTCAGCAGCATCACTGGCAAGACTCATGCAAAATGGAGGTGGGCCCAGGATGCCGGCCAGGAGGCTGCTGGTGGCGGTCGCGAAATCATCGCTTCTATACGCCGCCCCCATCTGGAGGAGTGTCACGAAGAAAGTGACCTATTTGGAAAACGCGTGTGCAGTATCACGGACCCTGGCCCTTAGACTGATCAGAGGTTTCAGAACTATATCCGAAGATGCAGCCCATGTTCTGGCGGACACACCCCCGATTGAACTAGAGGCCCAATACCTGTCTCGAGAAGGTGTTTCCAGAGATGAGATTAGCTACTGGCTTTATGAAGTGTGGCAGACCAGGTGGCAAGACTCTGTACAAGGGAGATGGACCTACCAGCTGATCCCAGATTTAGCGGAGTGGGCGGCGTGCGAACACAAAGTGGTGGACTATCACTTGACCCAGTTCCTCACCAATCATGGCTGCTTCCGGGGGTACCTCTTCAGCTTCCTTCATGTGGACTCAGCCCAGTGCCTGTTCTGTACCAACCTTGTCGAAACAGCGGAACATATTCTAATGCACTTTGCTAGATTTCGTTTTGAGCGAGAGATGTTGGAGACCCTTACTGGAATTCCTATCAGCCCGAGAAGATTAATGCGCGCTATGCTGGCGGACAAGACCGTGTGGGAGAGGGCTCATGTCATCATCATCGGCATGATGAAACGTGTCCGCATTGATGAGATGGCCAGAAGACCCAATGTATAAAGAGCACTCCTGTGTGGTGGCGGGGTAAGAATACCATCTCAGCGGGCTCGGCTTGTCGTAAAAGGCAACTAAAGAGTCAGCGAAGGAGCGCCACGCAACATGGCAACCCACAAAGTGGAGAGTTATGAATCGTGCATGCCATCTACGGACTGTAGATGGTATCTTTAGAAGATTTTATTTTCCTGCCGTATTTGTAATAAAAAAAAAAAAAAACGAGAGCAACAGTCGAACGGCACTCGACAATGGGATACCCTTGGACGTATGTTGCCATAAAAAGTATCTAATTGTATAATACTAATCGCAAGCTACAAATCAATCATAACACTGCAGTGCGCTGCCACCTTGCTTCAATTTCGATACGTTGCCAATAATTTATCGCCGCATTTTCCCAGCGCACGAAAGACTGAAAAATCGGTGTGAGCAGTATATATCGGAATTTCTTTATAAATTTTAAATTAGCCAATATCGATAACTTGCAATATATCGAGTAATCAAAATTTATATTTATTTAATTTCATTTTATGGTTTTGTATTTTTTATTGACCCCAAAATATGAATTATTTAATAATAATCATAGGTGCACGCATATTATGAATATTATGAATATGGACACATGCATGCAACTACTTGCTTACATTCATATTCATCTATACACCACCTATTGGTTGAGTATTAGTATATATTTATGCACATGTATTTTCGGTAATTGACATCAAAATTGGCGGTTTGCGGGGGCGGTAGGCGTGTTATTCCAAATTGAAAATAAACTTGATCTGCGTATGGTATACAGGAATCTTCATGCTAAATTTGGTGTCTCTAGCTTTTGTAATAGCTGAGATCGGAGCGTTCATCCAGACAGACAGACAGACGGACATGGCTCAATCGACTCGGCTATTGATCCTGAGCAAGAATATATATACTTTATGGGGTCTCCGACGTCTCCTTCTGCCCGTAACATACATTTGCACAAGATAGTAAACCCTTTTTTAACCATTTTCAATGGTCCAAGGGTATAAAAAAGTGCAAGAAAGCTACCAAAAGCAATCTAATGCTACACAGCTGATTACCACTAACACGAGCGTAGTTCACAAGATAACGTAACGAAGCGTGAGAGTGATAGCGCGAGACAGTGTAAACACCAGTGTTTGAAAAGCTGCAGTCGAATTAGCAGAAGTCGCAATATTTTTGATTTTCACTGCTTCTGCTGCGAGCGATATCAGAAAGTGAACAACTGCTTCTGCTTCTGAAAAATCAGAAGTCGCAGTCAAAGCATAAGTAAAAATCACGCAGCGACGAATATCAAAAATCAGCAGCAGTCGCCGTTTTTCGTTTTTTCGCTTTCTGCTTTGCTGTTGCTTTTGATCGTAAGTAAGACGTAAGTCGCTGCTGCAGCTACCGACGACTTTCGACAAATTCATTTAGTAGCCGCGACTTGTATTTAATTACGAATGACTAAATTTTTTGGAAATTACTTATAGCGTACTTCTTGTACTTTTTTATTTTTTTGACTTTCTTTTTGTATAATGCTTATGAAATAATAAAACTAATCAATTTTAAAAAAATTATTTTTTATTATTATTATTATAATTATTATTATTTATTATTATATTATATTATTATTTATTATTATAGTTTTACAACAAGAACTTGTTGATGAAGTTTCAAGGTTTTCTAAACTAATCACATTAACATCAATTTTGTGTTGTTTTTGTAAATGTGCTTTTAAATTTGATATTCTATTATTTTTGAGAGAGCTTTTACATATGTATATTACATACAGCTAAGCCCTCGAATGCCTTATTTTTAAAATATTTCCAAACTTCACTTGGTGCCATGGTTAGCAGAAATATGCAAGTGAGTGTAGGTGTGAATCAAGCAGCAAACGTTTTACAAGTAAAATTAATATGAGGAAATAAACGCTACGACGGCTGCGGCCGCTGCGGATGACTTCCAAGAATTTGTCGCCTCATGCGTCTGTCGCCTTATGCTGCTCGGCAGCAAAAATCAGAAGTAGCAACAAGTCGAAAGCACCGACTTACGCTGCTGCGACTGTTGATCAGCAGCAATAGCAACGAAAATCAAAAGCAGCAAACAGTCGAAGGCGCCGACTTAGCTGCTGCTGCGACTTACGTCTACGATCAAAAGCAACAGTAAAGCAGAAAGCGAAAAAACGAAAAACGGCGACTGCTGCTGATTTTTAATATTCGTCGCTGCGTGATTATTACTTATGCTTTGACTGCGACTTCTGATTTTTCAGAAGCAGAAGCAGAAGCAAAATCATGTGAAATGAAACTTACGGCAGTTTTTTAAACGCTGGTAAACACGAAACGAGAATGCAGAAAAACAACAACGTAGCTATAATGAGAGAGCGGTTAGGGTACACACTTAGCACAGCGCAGCACACTCAGAGAGCGATGAAAGCGAGAATCAGCGTGGGAGTTTGCACTCGAAACAAAAACAAAAAACAAGTCGCTAAAGTCGTGCCAGTTAATCAAAAATAAAATGTACGTTAAAGCACGATAGTAATAGTTCTACCAGACTCCATTGAATCAATTTGTTAGCACAGAGATACAACACATTATTAAATCACAATTTGAAAATTCAAAACAGAAGAAATACAACAAAACGCGTTAATTGAGAGTACAAAATAACAGGAGCAAAAGCCAAAACAAATCTGATTACCAAGAAAGTTATCAGCGTACATGAATTCGAGGAAGAGTATATAAACACATTTGGCTTATTTATTTATTTATTTAACGTCAACTAAATCAGTCGACTTAAAATTAAAATTAAAATTAGATTAAATTTTTTAAATTAAAATTGGAAATATGAAAACGAATAAAATAAAAGTTTCCGATTTAGATTTTAAAATTAAATTTTGCAATAAATCAAAAATTTAAAATAAATTTAAAATATATATTTTTAAATTTAGGCTGGGGATAACAAAACCAGAATTCTCGATCCAACATTTGCTGCAGAGGATTGGGGAAAACCCAATCAGATCGGTAGATTAATATTAGTTGTTAAGATGTAGAGTTAATTGATTAAGGATAGACAGTTTAACAGAGTATAGGGAGGACTCGGAATTGAAAACTCTAGACAGTCTGTTGTAATCAGCACAGAAAACTCGGAAAGGGTCATGCAAGCTGTAGTTGGTATTACAAAACGCCAAGGATAGTGGCATAAAATTACGAGTAACTAAAGAAGGAATACAGAAATTAATTTGAGTAAGCAGTAGTAGTTTATTAGATTTACAACATAACATAATACGACGATTAGTTAAAGAAGGTAGGTTAATTAGAAGGAGTCTAATAGAAAATGGTGGTAAGTCTACACCCCGAACCCAATTAAAACTTCGCAAGGCAAAGAGTAGAAACTGCTTTTGAACAGACTCAATTCTATATTGGTGAATATGGTATTGCGGCGACCACACGCAAGATCCAAATTCAAGAGTTGGACGAACAAGAGAAGTGTAAAGCAACTTTGTCGTGTAAGGATCCTCGAATTCTTTAGCCCATTTTGATGAACCCGAGTAGTCGAAATGCCTTATTGACAATTTGTGTAATGTGATGATCAAATTTCAATTTATGATCAAAGAGGATACTTGCATCAGCTACTTCAGATATTCTTAAGAGTGGGGTGAAGCTAAGATTGTAATTGATGACATGATAGTTACATCTGTAAAATGACATAACCTTGCACTTCTAACAGTTAAGATGCAACAGATTATGGCTGCACCATTCAAAAAACAAATCAAGGTTATTTGCAGGATCGTTGTGTGTTAAACAGATACACAAGTCCTTTATTTCACTACTCCAGACTTTAAAAAGCCAAGGTATTATCAACATTACCTTACGTACAAGTAAGACAAGTAATTGAAGATAATACGTATAGAGAAACGACCAGTTTTTAAACTTCATCTGCACAGATAAATTTATATTAATATATCTAAATCGATTCCTCACAGCTCACCGTCTAACAAATCTCACAAAAGAAGATCAGTAGATGCTAGCAGTAGAGATAATCAAGACAAAGATAATTGGTCCTTTGTCATACAAAGTTGAAAATGAAAAGACCATTATCGGTATAATAAATGTATTAAGAACATCAGTTAATCACCTGATGTCATCAAAGCAAAGACACTTAATACACACAAAGAGACTTAATACATTGTATATAGCTAAAGTCGTGCCATTTAATCAAAAATAAAATGTACGTTAAAGCACGATAGTAATAGTTCTACCAGACTCCATTGAATCAATTTGTTAGCACAGAGATACAACACATTATTAAATCACAATTTGAAAATTCAAAACAGAAGAAATACAACAAAACGCGTTAATTGAGAGTACAAAATAACAGGAGCAAAAGCCAAAACAAATCTGATTACCAAGAAAGTTCTCAGCGTACATGAATTCGAGGAAGAGTATATAAACACATTTGGCTTATTTATTTATTTATTTAACGTCAACTAAATCAGTCGACTTAAAATTAAAATTAAAATTAGATTAAATTTTTTAAATTAAAATTGGAAATATGAAAAAGAATAAAATAAAAGTTTCCGATTTAGATTTTAAAATTAAATTTTGCAATAAATCAAAAATTTAAAATAAATTTAAAATATATATTTTTAAATTTAGGCTGGGGATAACAAAACCAGAATTCTCGATCCAACATTTGCTGCAGAGGATTGGGGAAAACCCAATCAGATCGGTAGATTAATATTAGTTGTTAAGATGTAGAGTTAATTGATTAAGGATAGACAGTTTAACAGAGTAAAGGGAGGACTCGGAATTGAAAACTCTAGACAGTCTGTTGTAATCAGCACAGAGAACTCGGAAAGGGTCATGCAAGCTGTAGTTGGTATTACAAAACGCCAAGGATAGTGGCATAAAATTACGAGTAACTATAGAAGGAATACAGAAATTAATTTGAGTAAGCATTAGTAGTTTATTAGATTTACAATAAACATAACGCATAACATAATACGACGATTAGTTAAAGAAGATAGGTTAATAAGAAGGAGTCTACTAGAGTATGGTGGTAAGTCTACACCCGGAACCCAATTAAAACTTCGCAAGGCAAAGAGTAGAAACTGCTTTTGAACAGACTCAATTCTATATTGGTGAATATGGTGTTGCGGCGACCACACGCAAGACCCAAATTCAAGAGTTAGACGAACAAGAGAAGTGTAAAGCAAGGATCCTCGAATTCTTTGGCCCATATTTTGATGAACCCGAGTAGTCGAAATGCCTTATTGACAATTTGTGCTTTAAAAATAAGACCTTGCCTATTCCTTATTCAGCTAACAAAAAAAGCTTGGATGACAGGAGAGCTTTGGCGAAAAGTATTGACACTTGATGAGGACATGGTTTTAAAGAATAGAAAAGCTGTGTTATTTGCCGACAACGCTTCCTCGCACAAAAATCTGGAAACATTGAAAAATATAAAACTTATTTTCATGCCGCCAAATACAACAGCAGTCTTGTATCCATTAGACCAAGGAATTATACACTGTTTCAAAGTTGAATACCGACGTATTTTGGTAAAAAGCAGTTGTCAGCAATAGAGAGAGACAAGAACATGAAGCAGTTCCTGAAAGAGATGTCATCACTAGGCGTGCTTCATTTTGTACATCAAGCTTGAGATTTGGTGAAAAATAAAACGATTTTCAATTGCTTTCAAAAGGTAAGCACATTTTTAGTTACAAAAACAAATTGTTAAATTGATATTTATTCAGGAAGGATTTATTTTGATTTCGCTGGAGCTTGGTGATGGTGATCTTGAGGAAGAATGTGCCTTCACTAGTGAAATAGGGTCAACATGCAACTGGGACGAATATGTGGCAATCGATGAGAGCCTGGATTGTTACGGTACCTTGACGACTTGAGAATAGCGGTGATGAAGAATCAAAGCTGCCAACTGTCAAAGAAGGTTTTGATGCTATCAAGACTCTGGAACAATTAGGAATGAAGTATAATTGTTCTAAGTTACTAAGAGAGCTTACAAAATTAGAGGAAAAGCTTTTGATAATAAAGGCAAAGAACGTTGTTCAAAAAAAGATATCGGATTATTTTAAGTAAGTATTTCTTATTAGAACAATAAATTCCATCCAAAAGTACATAAAAATGTGAATTATAGCTGAATTGCGGTTAAGTGCATTTTTAGGATAAGTGCACAGTTTTTTGAGTCAAACATGGTGAGGCAGTTAAGCACATTACATGTTTATACTATAGTATATCAGGAGCAAGGGACAATTCGGTCTCTAGGTACCATAGATTTGGAAATGAGTGTTGCAAATGCAGCAATACCATATGAATTCCATATCGTATCTGACAATTTTCCTATACCTGGGGTTTAATTGGTTTGGATTTCATTAAGAAATACAATTGTAACATATTTTAGAATTCCACTACCAAGAAATATAAACATACCTATAATACACTCCCTAGATAATGAAATAGTTTTGCCAGCTATGTTAGATTATAGTAGAAGTGATTCGAAAGATTCAACTTATGTCTACTGACACACAAGTTCTAATCCTCAACCAGGAATTACAACCTGGTATTATAATAGCGAGCGCACTAGCAAATACTCAGAACGTGTTGATTCGTATAATAAATACAACAGATAAAGACGCTATTGTTAATAGCGCAAACATTAGAAGCGAATCATTAGACGATAATGATTATGAACTTCAGAAGTATTAAAACTTCTTAAATTTCCGTCGTTATTTATAGCGATATTTTTGGTCTGGAAATAGAAACCATATCAGCTAATAACTTTTACAAGCAAAAGATGAGATTATCATAAATGACAAAACTCAGTTTACATAAAAAACTATAGAATGCCAGAAAGTCAAAAGCCAGAAATTCAAAGGCAAGTTGACAAACTGATAAAAGACGATATTGTAGAACCGTCTATATCAGAATATAATAGCCAACTTCTCTGGGTACCCAAGAAATCACTGACTAATTCGGCGGAAAAGATATAGCGATTAGTAGTTGACTATCGTCAAATGAACAAAAAACTATTGGCAGACAAATTCTCTCATCCAAGAATAGAAAATATTCACTACACGCGAATACCATTTGGATTAAAAATGGCCCCCAACTCATTCCAGATAATGATGACAATAGCATTTAAAGACTAACAGCCTCGAAAGCTTTTGTGTATATAGATTACGAGGGTCGTTTGATAAGTCCGTGACTTTTTGTATTTGCCGCGCACCTGCTCTAAATACAACACTGCTCCTGTCAGCAGTTATCGATTAACAGCTGACTGTAAAATTTTGAGAAAGCTGCGTTTCTTAGTTTGCGTTTTATAGGCATTGAAAGCAGACGATCTCGTGAATTTTAACGAAAATGGAAAAAAGTGAATTTCGTGTGCTAATTAAGCATTATTTTTTGCGTAAAAAATCCATCACCGAAACCAAGGAAAGACTTGATAAATATTATGGGGACTCTGCACCATCAATTTCAATGGTTAAGAAATGGTTTACTGAGTTCCGTTGTGGTCGTACCAGTACAAGTGATGCCGAACGTTCAGGTCGCCCAAAAGAGGTCGTCATGCCAGAAATCGTCGACAAAATCCATGGAATGATATTGGATGATCGGAGAATGAAAGTGCGTGAGGTAGCTGAGGCTGTAGGCATCTCAACTGAACGGGTACATCACATTTTACATGAATATTTGGACATGAAAAAGCTTTTCGCGCGATGGGTGCCGCGATTGCTCACACACGACCATAAGCGCAACCGTGTGACCATTTCAAAGGAGTGTTTGGCGATGTTCAACCGCAATCCAAACGAATTTTTGCGCCGTTTCGTTACCGTAGACGAAACATGGATCCACCACACCACACCAGAGACCAAAGAACAATCAAGACAGTGGGTTTCTCCGGGTGAACGTGCACCAAAGAAGGCCAAGGTGGGTCTGTCGGCCAACAAGGTCATGGCCACAGTTTTTTGGGATGCACAAGGTATCATTCACATCGATTACCTTGAAAAGGGTAAAACGATCACCGGCGAATATTATTCAGAGCTTTTGGACAGATTCGATATTGATTTGAAGCAGAAACGACCGCATTTGGCGAAAAAAAAAGTGCTGTTCTATCAGGACAATGCACGGGTGCACACGTGTGTAGTCAGCATGGCAAAATTTCATAAATTGGGCTACGAACTGCTACCCCATCCAGCATATTCTCCAGATTTAGCCCCCTGTGACTATTTTTTGTTTCCAAACATGAAGAAATGGCTCGGCGGTAAGAGATTCGGGTCAAATGAAGAGGTCATCACAGAAACAAACGACTATTTTGAGGGCCTTGAGAAAACCTATTATTTGGAAGGAATAAAAAAATTGGAAAAACGCTGGACTAAATGTATAGAGCTAAAAGGAGATTATGTTGAGAAATAAAACGCTTCTTTGACGAAAAAAATATATTTTATTCAAAAAGTCACGGACTTATCAAACGACCCTCGTATTTACTTGCAGTCGGTTATACTGAAAAGCATATGCTTAAGAATTTAACCGATGTGTTCAAATGTAGACAACATAATTTAAAACTATACAACAATACATCCAGAAAAGTGTGCTTTCTTTATGATGGAAGTTACTTATTTAGGTCATAAATTTACTTATAAAGGTATATTGCCAGATGACTCTAAATATGAGGTAATCAAAAAATACCCTCAGCCAGCAAATGCAGACGAAGCTAGATGATTTGTTGCATTCTGACAAATGAATGTAATGAACCATTCAAATATTTAAAAGGGGAATTAATGAAACCAACACTTCTTCAGTACCCAGATTTCAGCAAACAATTTTTTTAAAGACATTAGCAGACAGAAACGAGAGCTTCAACAAGAAAGAAAAATATCTGCGTAGGTAACAAAGAAATATTTTAAGAACCCGAATTTAATATATAAAAAGAAAATCTGCCCAATAATAACATTGATGCCAAAAAAATATGTTGTTCTCAAAATAGACAAATAATGGAGAAATCGATTTAGATTAGGAATTGGGAATTTCTAGAACCCTGAGGAAGATAAAAAATTTGTATTACAGGCCAAACATGACAAAAGCAATAACTAAATATGTTAAGACATGTTTACAATGCCAACACGCTAAAACTTTGAAACATACGAAAATGCCAATGACAATCATGGAAACACCAGCAACAGCATTTGACATAGTTCTGATAGATACCATTGACCAACTTGTGAGTCCCACAAAACTTTATGTTAATATTAGTAGTAGATTACCATGAAGGTATTTAGTTTAACAAACATAGGCCAATTGGTAATAGGGCACGCACAAAGTAGATACACACCCACACCAACACACTGGAGCGAGCACACCAGAGAGAGCGCACGCAACGATGCAGAGTGCACACGGCAAAGAGCGCAGCCGCATCGGCAAGAGCACACGCATACAGTAGACACTCACCCACACCAACACACCGGAGCGAGCACACCAGAGAGAGCGCACGCAACGATACAGAATGCACACAGCAAAGAGCACAGCCGCATCGGCAAGAGAACGCATAACAAAGAGCGCACACGCAATAAAGAGCGCACGCACACACGATCACCGGGAGCGCCAGCAAGAGTGCACGAACAGCCGAAATACAAGCAAGAGCGCGCGCACACGAATACACGCACACACCCCCACATAGTGTAAATCGGGACAGTAGCAATTTAAATTTGTGGACAGTAGCTGAATTTGCGAAATATCAACAAAATTTATATTTCTATATAAATTTTTGTGGAGTTGACCGATATTTAGCAAGGGAAACGGCACAAAGGTCGCGGACAGACCAATCATCAACCCCTCACCATCTCGGTGCCTAAGTAGGGGCTCTGGTGTCCGTGAAGAGGCGGGATAACCTCCATCAGACAACGCCTAGGAGAAATCCGTGGCCTACGTGGGACCCTTGTTAAATTCGGTGCTCCTCGTTCGCACAGGCTAACCGGCTGACAACTGTCAATTAATGGACGGCCCAGCGGGGGGCATAGCCCCCGACGACGGAGTGGACCCATTCAAACGAAGTGCCAGAATTTCCAGGTCCCCCATTAGAGGAGTGGGAAATACGGAGCGAGGAGTTGGAATCCTAGTCCCAGTGGCTGTGAGCGTAGAGCAAGCCGTCCCCCAGACGCTGACGCCAATACCCAGCATCAGTGGAGTTACAGCAGGCGAGAACTTGGCCCCTCCAGTTTCTCTAGTGACCAAGAAGAAGATCTCCGATCTCATCAGCGTGCCGGCCCAAAAAGCCTCAGCAAAGACCCCGCCTGTTTCGCCGACTAGGCCAGTTAAGGTGGCTCCATCAAAGAGCACGGCAACCCAGACAGAAGCGCAACTTCCACCAGCGTGCACCCCGGCAGCCAGCAAAAGGAGCGCCCCAGTGAAGACTGCCCCGAAGAAGCCTCCCGCTAGCAAGGACGTGACACTACAGATGCCCAAGGTTAAGGGGCCAGTCCCGCCCAGCTTCGCGTCAGTAGCCAAGGAGGGAAGCAAAAAGGCGGAGTGGACCAAGGTGGCACAAAAGCGACTACGCAAAAAACCGGAGGCCATCATAATTAAAAAGACTGGAGAAGCATCGTACACGGACATGCTCCGTAAGCTCAAAGCTGACCCGAGCCTGTCTGAACTTGGCAGTCATGTCAAGAAAATAAGGAGAACACAACAAGGCGAGTTGTTGCTCGAAGTGGAGGGAAAAGCCTCTGCAAGCGTGCCGAAATACAAAGGTGCGATTGAAGAATCGCTCCGGGAATGGCGCTAACCTGCAGCGGCATGGATGAGGCGACGACAGCAATGGAGCTCTATAACTGCATGGCCTCCCAATTCGAAGGGATTCAACTGAAGCCTGAAGATGTGCGTGGGATGCGCAAAATGCGAAAATGACGCAATTGCCGTCTTGAAAAAGGGTTTGGTAACTGTTGGCTGGTCTCGCTGTCGCATCATCCAGGACACACGCCCCACAAGATGCTACAAGTGCCTGGGTTACGGTCACAGGGCCATCAACTGCAAGGAGCCTGATCGCTCGGACTGCGGCGAACGAGGGCACAAAGCGAAGGGCTGTGATAATACGCCGCAATGCCTGATCTGCATCGGCGATGTAGACAGGAATCACCCGACAGGCAGTTATGCATGCCATACCTTCAAAGCGAGCATTACAAAAGGAGTCCTGAGTCGCCGTGCTGATGATTAACATCTTCCAGCTAAATGTCAATCACTGCGCAGCTGCACAGAGCCTTCTGTTCCAGACAGCGAGAGAGCGCAATGTTGACGTTATGCTCCTGAGCGAACCGTACGCTCCTGGTGTGGGAAACTCGGGAGTGCTCTTCGACTCCACGAGAAAGGCAGCAATCATATGCTGCAGAAGCTTTAACATAGACGACCAGGAAAGCGTGCCTATGCGTGGCATTGCGTACGCAAAAATTAAGGGTGTTCACCTGTACAGCTGCTACGCCCCGCCTAGCGACAGCCCGGACCTCTTCGAGGAACTATTAAATAACCTAGTTCACCACGCTAGAGGGCGCAAGCCTGCAGTCATTGCAGGTGACTTCAACGCCTGGGCTATTGAATGGGGAAGCCGGCTATCCAATCCCAGAGGTCGGGCCCTTATTGATGCCATGAACCAGCTGGATCTGGTGCTGTTAAATGATGGTGGCAAGCCAACGTTTAACAACGACAGAGGGACATCATTCATCGATGTCACCTTTGTTAACAGAAGTTTAGCGCCCTCTGCTAAATGGATGGTTCAGGAAGATGTAACGCTGAGCGATCATGCCCTGATCACATTCAGCGCCCGCACGTCGTGCATCACAAAACGTCAGGCAAGGAGTACTCTTGGGCAAGCATGGGACATCAGAAAGCTAGACAAGGACATGCTGGCTTTCAAAATCGAGCAAATGGAGATACCAAATGGACATGCGGAATCCATGGTTGCGGCGCTCATGAAAATGCTGGAAGCTGCATGCGATGCAGCGATGCCGCGAAAGAAGAAAACGAGCAAACGCAAACCTCCGGTCTACTGGTGGAACGGCTCCCTCAACCAGCTACGCTCGGATTGCTTCAGGGCAAGGAGACAGGCGCAACATGCCAGAGGACACCCTCAGCACGCAGAATTGCATGAGGCGTACAGATCGAAGCGCGCGGAACTTAGAAATGGCATTGCTGCTGCTAAAGCAAATGCTTTTAACGAGTTGCTGGCGAGTGTAGACGAAGATCCGTGGGGTATCGCCTACAAAATGGTTAGTAATAAATTGAAAGCCGCTGAAGGAGGTACTCCACAGGACCCGGTTCTACTATCAAGCATCGTGGAGGAGCTTTTCCCAAACCAGGATACTCTATGGCAACCCGCACAAGAAATCCCTGCCCCCGATTTCCCGAGTGTCTCTGCATGTGAGATCATCGAAGCGGCAAAGAGAATTAAGCCCAACAAAGCCCCAGGTCTCGACGGCATCCCAGGTGTCGTAGTTATGGCTGCCGCAAATGCTAAGCCAGCAATCTTCAGGGACACCTTCCAACAGTGTCTGATAGATGGTGTCTTCCCGTCACGCTGGAAGAACATGAGGCTGGTACTGTTGCCCAAAGGAAAGGGACCAACTAATTCTGCAGGCAGTTACCGCCCACTATGTCTGCTGGACATTGTGGGAAAGCTTTTCGAACGCATCCTGTACACGCGAATTGAGGTGATCACTGAAAGCCCCGACGGCCTACAAAGACATCAGTATGGCTTCCGGAAAGGAAAAAGCACTCTCGACGCTCTCACTGCCATAAGAGATCTGGCCAAGTCCGCTCTCGATGGTGACAGATGACTAGGTGGCAGCAAGGAGTACTGCGCCATCATCACGCTAGACGTGAAAAATACGTTTAATACGGCGAGATGGCCAAACATCCTCGGGGCCATGCGCAACATGGGCATTCCTCGTTACCTCAGGATCATCATTGGCAGCTACTTTAGAGACCGTATACTTTAATACGACACTGATGCCGGGCCAAGAAAACACCACGTTTCCGCAGGTGTCCCACAAGGGTCGGTACTTGGACCGATCCTGTGGAACATAATGTACGACGGGATATTGTCCATCAGCAAGCCCAGGGGAGTGGAGCTACTCTGCTTCGCTGACGACGTTGCAGTTGCAGCGGTGGCCAAAACATTACCGGAGCTACAGGACAGGAGCAATGCGGCGATTAGCACAGCTATAAGCTGGCTGGAGAAGGCCGGTCTAAGCATCGCTGCGCACAAGTCCGAAGCAGTGTTGTTGAGCAGCAGAAAGGCCGTCGAGAGTTTACGGGTCACGGTCAAAGACGCTCAAATTGAGTCAGTTGGATCGCTGAAGTACCTGGGAGTTCTTATTGACCATCGACTGTCATTCAAGGAGCATGCGAGATACGCCAGCAGGAAGGCAGCGATGACAGCAGCAGCATTGGCAAGACTCATGCCAAATATAGGTGGACCCAGGATGCCGGCCAGGAGGCTGCTGGTGGCAGTCGCGAAATCATCGCTTCTTTACGCTGCCCCCATCTGGAGGAGTGTCACGTATAAAGTGACTTATTTGGACAACGCGCGTGCAGTATCACGGACCCTGGCTCTCAGACTGATCAGAGGATTCAGAACTATATCGGAAGATGCAGCTCATGTTCTTGCGGGCATCCCCCCGATCGACCTTGAGATAGAGGCCCAATACCTGACTCGAGAAGGTGTTTCCAGGGAAGAGACCAGGGATTGGCTTTATGGAGTGTGGCTGACTAGGTGGCAAGACTCACAACAAGGGAGATGGACCTACCAGCTGATCCCAGACTTATCCGAGTGGGCAGGGTGCGAACACAAAGTGGTGGACTATCACTTGACCCAGTTTCTCACCGATCATGGTTGCTTCCGGGGTTACCTCTTCAGGTTTCGCCATGTGGACTCAGCCCTGTGCCTATTCTGTAGCGACTCGGCCGAAACAGCGGAGCATATCCTACTGCACTGTGCTAGGTTTAGTACTGAGAGGGAGATACTGGAGACTCTTGCTGGAACTCCGCTCAGCCCGAGAAGTCTAATGCATACTATGCTGGCGGACAAAACAGCGTGGGAAAGGGCTCATGGCATCATCATGGGAATGATGAAACGTGTTCGCATTGACGAGACGGCCAGCAGACCCGTTGGATAAAGAGAACTCCCGTGTGGTGGCGGGCCAAGAATACCACCTCAGCGGGCTCGACTTGTCGTAAAAGGCGACTAAAGAGTTTGCGAAGGAGCGTTACGCAGCAACGCACCAAGTGAGGGATTGCGATCTGGCACCACATCCTGCTCACCGAAGTAATACCTTGGCTGGAAGTCCCGGTGAGCGAAGCAAGGACTGGAGAGCATACGGAGGTTTTTGTTTAGTACGTAGGCGTAACTCTACTTGGAGAGTTATGAATCGTGCATGCCATCTACGGACGGTGGATGGTATCTTTCGAAGATTTTATTATCCTGCCGTATTTGTAATAAAAAAAAAAAAAAAAAATAGTGTAAATCGGAGTTGAAACTGAGAGAGCCAAACTGAGAGCGCACACGCACAATACAAAGATGCAGGCGACAAGTGTGTCGCCGGCGCCAAAAATCGCAACGGGTCAACGACTCAGAGGACAGAGGGCAGTCAGTCGACGATCAGGGCCAAACTAAGTCAAGTGCGAAAAGTCCGAGCGCGACTAACAAGTGCAAGTGGCAACAACCACAGCAGGAACAATAACCGCCTCACCAAAACAGAAGCAACAACAACAACAGCGGCAACGTTCGGAACGACGATACGGCAGAAAACACAACGGCAGCATCCCCGAGAACAGACGGCAACAACAACAAGCACAACGACAGCGACAGCGACGACCCCAGCGGGACTGAGTTTCTGGTGAGCGAGGTTTAATATTTTGGTGTCGGCAATCAGGACTGCGACGCAGCATTAGCATAGTTAATTCCTGCCAAACGGCTACAGTGCTAGGCAGGGACATAGAATAAGATAAATAATAAAGTAAATAAAGAAAAAAAGATGGAAAAGATTCATAGCTGTTTGGCGTCGATGGCAGTGCCTGTAAAGGCGTGAGCACCAGCGGGGGCAGCCCTCCAGAGGAACGATCAGTATTCCGGCACCCCAACTGAACCGAAGGTTTGGCGAAAGTGTGGTAGTCGGGCTCAACCACACCACACTTGCGCCCAACATTCGGAGCAAGCACAGATCAGCGATGTTAGCGGTCCGGTCTCATAGACTGGCCGAAATGTCGACTGAAAAGTGCACGGGGCGTGGAGTGCTGATTCGTGCCTCACACATGCGACATACCCGTACAGCGTGTAGGGACATCTGACTCGGTATAATCGAGGCGTCGTGCGGGTATTCCCCTTTCCCCTCCCACCGAGACTGACACGCCCCTCTCTCACTCCCAAGGGGAACTATTCTCCGTCTCACAGTCTCGGCAATTTTTATAAATAATTTGTAAAAGTGGCCCTGGACAGGACCGAGCGTACCTCAGCCAGGGAAAACTACCTTACAAATGGCGCCCGAGCAGGGACTCTGAGACGCGGGAGAATAGCGTCCTTGGTGGCCTAAAGAACCACCAGAGGAGTGAAAGAGGTGTTTAGGGATCGACAGGGGAAGGAACGGGTAGGCTAGGGATAGTGCACCAGGAGATATCCATATGCCAGGATCAGACAGCAGGGACCAGGGAAAAAAAAATAGAAACATCAGGAAGGAAAAAATAATAGAAACACGAATAGAAACACCGACAGGACGTCAGATTGACGCGTGCGTCCGGGCCGCTCAGAAAAGTAACGGGACCCGAGGACGACCCGAACGGTAAAACTCACGCCGGATCGGGTATAAAAGGCCGGCCGCTGGCAGGAGAGATTCATTCTACATCGAGCTCCAGCAGCGATAACATAAAGTGCACGAGCAAGGATATAAATAATTTCAACAACCTCAAGGAATAATTTCAAGGAAATCAAGGATCACATCAGCGAATACCACAGGCAGGAATCTTGGATCACGAGCAAAGACAACGATCAAGGATACAAGGGCAGTCTTGAGTTCCAGCTGTTGTTGTCTCAAGGACAACGAACAAACACCGCTCAAGATTAACAAGGATCACATTGGCGACGACCACGGGCAAGGACCAAGGACAACGATCAACGACACCAGACTTCAAGAAATTAACAAGGAAGAATCAAGGGGCAACGACTACAGGCAGGAATCACGGAATCACGATCACGGACAACGATCAACGACACCAGGCTTCAGGAAATCAACAAGGAAGGATCAAGGGGCAACGACCACAGGCAGGAATCACGGAATCACGATCAAGGACAACGATCAACGACACCAGACTTCAGGAAATCAACAAGGAAGAATCAAGGGGCAACGACTACAGGCAGGAATCACGGAATCACGATCAAGGACAACGATCAACGACACCAGGCTTCAGGAAATCAACAAGGAAGGATCAAGGGGCAACGACCACAGGCAGGAATCACGGAATCACGATCAAGGACAACGATCAACGACACCAGACTTCAGGAAATCAACAAGGAAGAATCAAGGGGCAACGACTACAGGCAGGAATCACGGAATCACGATCAAGGTCAACGATCAATGACACCAGGCTTCAGGAAATCAACAAGAAAGGATCAAGGGGCAACGACCACAGGCAGGAATCACGGAATCACGATCAAGGACAACGATCAACGACACCAGGCTTCAGGAAATCAACAAGGAAGGATCAAGGGGCAACGACCACAGGCAGGAATCACGGAATCACGATCAAGGGCAACGATCAACGACACCAGACTTCAGGAAATTAACAAGGAAGAATCAAGGGGCGAAGACCACAGGCAGGGACCACGGACCACGATCAAGGACACAAAAAAAAAAAAAAATTTTTAACAAGGAAGAATCAAGGGGGCGAAGACTACAGGCAGGATCACGATTAAGTACACGGAAATTTCAAGGATAACAAGAAACAGGGATAACCAGCGAAAACCAAGGACTACGAAGACGAATACTAGATCCCCAGGACAAAGAACCTAGGCTCCCGCCCATGCTGCTGGACCAGGTGCGCATGCGACAGGACCAGCGAGCCCCGTGCCGGTCACGTTTCACCCTGAGGGTCGACGGCATCCGGTTCCGCGTGGTCATTGGTCGAAGAGGACTCGTCTCCGTCCTGCAGCGTTGGTGAAGTAAGGGGGGGGTGTGAGGACTCGTATTTCGAGTCCCACAAAACTTTATGTTAATATTAGTAGTAGATTACCATGAAGGTATTTAGTTTAACAAACATAGGCCAATTGGTAATAGGGCACGCACAAAGTAGATACACACCCACACCAACACACCGGAGCGAGCACACCAGAGAGAGCGCACGCAACGATGCAGAGTGCACACAGCAAAGAGCGCAGCCGCGTCGGCAAGAGAACGCATAACAAAGATCGCACACGCAGCAAAGAGCGCAGACGCACAGGCAAGAGCACACGCAACAAAGAGCGCACGCACACACGATCACCGGGAGCGCCAGCAAGAGTGCACGAACAGCCGAAATGCAAGCAAGAGCGCGCGCACGCGAATACACGCACACACCCCCACATAGTGTAAATCGGAGTGCACGCACACGCAGTCGAAACTGAGAGAGCCAAACTGAGAGCGCACACGCACAATACAAAGATGCAGGCGACAAGTGTGTCGCCGGCGCCAAAAATCGCAACGGGTCAACGACTCAGAGGACAGAGGGCAGTCAGTCGACGATCAGGGCCAAACTAGGTCAAGTGCGAAAAGTCCGAGTAACAAGTGCAAGTGGCAACAACAACAGCAGGAACAATAACCGCCTCAACACAACAGAAGCAACAACAACAACAGCGGCAACGTTCGGAACGACGATACGGCAGAAAACACAACGGCAGCATCCCCGAGAACAGACGGCAACAACAACAAGCAGAACGACAGCGACAGCGACGACCCCAGCGGGACTGAGTTTCTGGTGAGCGAGGTTTAATATTTTGGTGTCGGCAATCAGGGCTGCGACGCAGCATTAGCATAGTTAATTCCTGCCAAACGGCTACAGTGCTAGGCAGGGACATAGAATAAGATAAATAATAAAGTAAATAAAGAAAAAAAGATGGAAAAGATTCATAGCTGTTTGGCGTCGATGGCAGTGCCTGTAAAGGCGTGAGCACCAGCGGGGGCAGCCCTCCAGAGGAACGATCAGTATTCCGGCACCCCAACTGAACCGAAGGTTTGGCGAAAGTGTGGTAGTCGGGCTCAACCACACCACACTTGCGCCCAACATTCGGAGCAGGCACAGATCAGCGATGTTAGCGGTCCGGTCTCATAGACTTGCCGAAATGTCGACTGAAAAGTGCACGGGGCGTGGAGTGCTGATTCGTGCCTCACACATGCGACATTCCCGTACAGCGTGTAGGGACATCTGACTCGGTATAATCGAGGCATCGTGCGGGTATTTCCCTTTCCCCTCCCACCGAGACTGAAACGCCCCTCTCTCACTCCCAAGAGGAACTATTCTCCGTCTCACAGTCTCGGCAATTTTTATAAGTAATTTGTAAAAGTGGCCCTGGACAGGACCGAGCGTACCTCAGCCAGGGAAAACTACCTTACAAACTTCCTAGATCAAAAGATGGAAATGAGTATGCTATCATTATAATTTGCGATTTAACTAAGTATTTGGTTAAATTTCAAACATCACTTCAACTGCACACCACCACCAGATTTTAGGAATATGTTCGATCGTACATTTCTGTAGACAAAACTGATTGGGATGTATGGATTCAATACTTTACATATTGCTTCAATACAACACCCTCACCCTCAACACATAATGACAAAACAGAAACCATTTATAATATGGATAATTA
This sequence comes from Zaprionus ornatus, assembly GCA_018904035.1. NCBI lineage: Eukaryota > Metazoa > Arthropoda > Insecta > Diptera > Drosophilidae > Zaprionus > Zaprionus ornatus. The sequence goes on from JAEIFZ010000201.1 coordinate 192,549, forward strand.
TCATAAAAAAGTAAAGACAAGATAGCTTAGAAATAGCTTATATTAGAGTCCATAGAAAAGGAAGATACGATAGAAATGCTAGTAATTTCGTGTTAAATATAGGAGATAAAGTATTACTTAGGAACGAAACAGATCATAAACTTGAACATAATTATTTAAGACCATAAGTAAATAGTTTCAGAAATAGGATCTAACAATAATATTACAACTGTAGGAAACAAAAAATAGATACCATAATACATGATGATAGGTTAAAAAATTTTAAATTCCTTATATATTTTGTACGGTTGACAACTCATAAGAAAAACAAAAAACATTTTATTAAAAATAGTAATTAAACAAATATATATATATTCCTTTATTATTTCACCATGAAAAAACTTATCATTTAATAATAAACATTTTAAGTAGTGGTATACTATATATTAAAAACAAAATTTTTAAAGTTAAAATGATTTTTTTTAGTAATTAATAAAAATTAGAAAATAACTTCATAATATTCATATTACGTTATTTTTTAAAAAAAAGTGAGATGTAGGTAGTAAGCATATATGATTATACATAACATACTAAGTACATAAGTACACTCGGTGCACATTGTAACAATTTTTTGCAATGTTTATGATAACAGAAATATGATCACGCAAGAATGCCGATCCGCCGTTCAAGTGTGGATACTATAAGAAATGCAGCTTCGGCATCTAGGGCATGCGCGACCAAGCTTCCTTATGTATGCTTAGAAACGTAAGAGACCAGTGAATAAAAACCCTTAGACATGGATTGACGTCTAAAACACCCGAATTACCGTGTCTTTTAAATGATTCGAATAAAACCTCCAGTGAGAACTTATGTATGTTAAAACCTGCGGCTTCGACCTCGCGGATTACACAATACTCCCCACAAAAGACTTTGTTCTTGGGAATTGAGTGTTTGCTGTACTGTACTATTGCACCTTATTGATTATGTTTTTATACTTCAGAGATGTTAATATTTCCATTTCGTTCTTTGGACTTGATAACTTCCAATGAGTACCACAATGCAGAGACAAAAAAGGCTTGACGTGCCCCGAGAGAGCCCAAGTCCACGGCGGACCCACACTCGGAATATAGGACAACTTTGGAGAGTGTCAACATTTCCCATTTGTTTCGTGTGCCGTTGTAGTCATGGTGCACTCCTCGCACTCAATTGTCGCTCTGTGGCTGTCCGCCTGTGATGAGAATCCCTGCGAGCTGCGCAAGCGTTTAGAGAGCGGTGCACACAGTTGCTGTAAAAGGAGGAACAGATGAAGTTAGAAACTATTCCCACCATAGAGAACAGTTCGCACAGCACTCTCGAATGCAGTTGGATCATTTTAATCTAATAATTTTCCCAAATCTTTGTATTTGTTTTTTTCTATAAATAATTTTTACTTTAAAGTTAAAGTACAAACAAATAATTACTAAAAAACTTTTAATACTACGGTTTTAAGACACTTTCGTTTTGTTGTTGTTCATCTTCATGTTGTTGTTTTGTTCCATATGCATTTGCTTCTATTTCTTTAAATATAATAACAATTTTGTATTTATTTATTTGGGGGCTATTGTTGCTGTTTGTTTTCAACACGAAGGGAAATAACATTGATCGTGACAATGGGAAAGGGGAAGATTAAAACAGTATACTGGGGTTTAATATATTCGGTAGTATATTTGCATGTGTTATGCTAAGGGATAAGTGTGTGTGTTTGTCTGTGTAAAAAAACCATGTACAAAGTATCAAAAGGCTTATTTCATATATAGTAATCCATAAGATAATAATCATATTTTGAACAATTTATATATGTATATATGGGTGTGACAAAAAAAGACCTAAAGGAAACAAAAATATATAATCATATACAATATGCATGCATATGTAAATATACGTATACATATACATATATATAAGACTATATTTCCACACATATTTTTTCATTTATTCAATATATTTTTGTTTGTTCTATTGGTTTTTTATAGCGCCTTTTGCTTCTGCTTTGCTTTGCCTTGCTGTGGACCTTTGTTTCCCCCTTGTTACTTCAAATAACATTTAGCAAAAATATAGCCTGCCTTATATACAATACAACTTTTACTTCTTGTTTTATGTATGCAAAATATTTAACACTATATATACGATCTGTTTTCTCTTATTTATATATACGGTTTATACACACATACTTGTCTTCTTTTTAGATATTTTTTCTTTTGATTTTCTGTCTGGATTTCACGTTAAGTTTCGCGCATTGACTTGACTAACTTATAGGAAAAAGGTTTCAAGTGGATAAATATTGATAGAATTTCCGTAATATTTTCTATTTATGACTTACAATGTACGGTGTTTTCTCTTTAAAACTAAAAAACAATATTTTCCGAAACAACGCAAACTTATAGATTAATTAAACTATATCTGTATATATCGTGTGCATTAAAATTCCATTAAAATTCGTAAATGTATGGTGTGCATTGTTTTTGTTTCTGCTTTTCTCGATTTTACTTTTATTATGATTTTTTTTCTAAAAGTAACGACAATAATATTTATTTTATTTATTAAAAACAAATTTTATGTTGTTTTATGTTCTTAAAAAAATATATAAAAAAGCTGGTCTGGAGAAGTGAAAATGAATGAAATACGCATGCGTGTTGTTGTTGTATGCGAAAGTTGTATCGGTTAGCTACAGTGAAGTGTGAGTGTCGTATATTGGTAATATATTTCGAAATATTTATTCGATTTTGTATTTCAACTAATTTGTTCAAATTTAAATTATTTCTTTTGAACTATACACAATGTTTTCACTTGACTAGCAAATTCATTAACCAAGAGAGAGTTTTGAAGTAGTGGATAGAGGAGAGAGTTGCAAAACAAGACAGATGTGTGTCTTATGTGTCTCTGTGTGTGTGTGTGATGCTACTCGAATTGAGATGCAACATTATTGCAACCTTTGAAATACAACTAACTATACAAAATACGAATTAAAAAATATTATTATAAACCACTCTGAACAATTCCACACGAAAGCAGTTAGGATTGTTGTTGTTATTGTTATGTTGTTCTTTTATTGTTGCTGTATAGTTCGTGTGTCTGTAAAAACAAACCAAGCCACTAGGCGAGCTGTGATGAACTATCATCAGTTACACAAGATTCGTTGGCAAACTCCTGAAAACTCAGCCCCATATTGTTGTTGGTTAATGGCACTTGGCTGAGAGCATCGTTAACATTTCGCTGCTGGTGGTCGTTGTGGAGATCCTGCTGGATGATCTGATGCTTGCCGCAATTCATTCTCATTGCTATTTTTGAGTTTAAAATCTCTCTCGCTGAGGATGTTATTGGTACACATATTGAACTCATCGTAGTTACGTAGTTACCGCTGTTTAAACCAGTCGAATTGCCCAGTTCCGGCATCAGCAAGCTTACAGCATCAACGTTTACATCATCAGCAGACGCAACTCCATCTACTCCGCTGCTTCTCTTGCTGCTGCTATTGTGGTGATAGGTCTCTAAATGCAAATGATCATCAGTTTCATCTTCTGCTCGCATCACATTAAAATCGATTTTTTCTGGTGCTTCTATAAGACTCAACGCTGCAGATAAATCAGCAAGACGTTCCTCATCCGCATCAGCACCATCATCATTATGATCGCTAGCACCATTCACGACATTATTTATATCGACATTGCTGCTGTCCTTCAATTCGGCATCAAAGTTAAGCGCCTTGACCAAGGCGAAATGGGTGTTGCTGATATCAAATCGATCTGCATTATCCAGTTCGATAAGTTCAATTAGATCATCGTTGTCATCAGCTTTGCCCGTTGTATGGTTTAAGCCCTTAGCCAAGGCGTAAAGTTCTGGTCACTTATAGTCACGAGATGTTCTTCTCCGCCGTCCATCGGTCAGCATAGGCTCTCCGATAACTATAAATTGAACATATTAGTAGATATTAACAATTTGGCAATATTAACAACTTACCCGCACTACGCGTCTTACGGCGCGCCTCTGAAACACTCTCAACGTTTTCATTCGTACTATTTGTGCCGCTAAAGGCAACTCCTATGCCATTGCCGATGCCGCCACTGGCGGCACCTTTACCTGACGTCCCTTTAGCCTCTGCTGCATTGCTGCGACTGTAGGTAATCTTATTTGCAGCGGCAGTAGCTCGAACGCTTCGCCGGGTTCCGATCTTCTCGTCTATCGCCGAATTGGCATTCACAGTGTTGTTGTTGTTGGTGGTGACCGTGCTACCTGTTTCAGCGGCTACTGTTGCGCCACGAGTTGCAATCACCAAACTGGCATTGTTATTACTGCTGCTGGTATAGGGTGTTGCTATTGTTGCCGTCAGGCCGACAGACTTCTGCGTTGCACCTGCACCTGTAATGGTGTTTTTGTTGTTTGTGGCACTAGCCGGATGAGTCTTTCCTGCCTTCTGCACTAGGCTGGGCGTGGCATTCAATAGATTGGGAGCTTCTAGGAACGGGACATTTATTTATTTAATTTGGTGTTTTAATATAATTAAATTAAACTGACTTTGCTGCTGTTGTTGTTGCTGGTGTTCTTGCTGCGCATTCCGTCGTGTCACATGTTTCTCATCCAGCTGCGCCTTTGAGTTTCGTACCTTGCCAGCCACTTCAATGAGCGGCTCATCCGAATCGGAAGTATCAATTTCGATCATCTTTGCCAGTACATGATTGAGTCCTTGAGTCGCTTCTCCACTTGACTCCGAGTTGCTGTTGTTATTATTATTGTTGCTGTTACTGTTTCCGCCACTAATGCGCGTTCGTTTGCTATTGTTGCTGCTGTTAGTCTCTACAAGAAGATTGGAGTCACTAGTTCCATTAATACTGCTACCGCACTCAGACTCTTGCCGACGCCGTTTGTTGTTGTTGTTGCTGTGAGCTTGTTGCGTTGGCGTTCCTAAATGTAGACTTAGTGTTGATGTTGCACGTGCCACATTCCTAACCAGCACAATTGGTGTTGTTGATGGAGTTGCAGTTGCTGCTGTTACTTCTAGAGTTGTCGTTGTTGTTGTAGGTGTCTCAGGGCTGCTTTTGGGAGCATCTAAGGGACTTTCTAGACGGCTGCTTGCACGTGTGCGTATACGCGGCGTCTCTGCATCGGACTGAGCAAGTATCTCTATCGATATAGGCTGCAGTGAATCACTTGAGGATTTCTCTTTCTCCTCCTTAATCGGTATAGACTCGCTGCTGATTTTTTCTTCCGCCTTCGGCCCCAGTTTAATAGTCGAAGCTGCTGTTGGCTCTATCTTTTTTATTTGTATTGTGGCTTGTATGTCCAGCTTGCTATTTTCCATTTTCACTTTGGGCTCAGTTTTGACATCTGCTACAGTTGTTTCCACGACTAACAACTTAACATCGTCTGCTTCTATATCCGTTAGTTTCTTTATGAGATCATCATGTTCCAGTATATCGTGCTCTTCATTCAATTTCGCATTGTTCGATTGCGAATTAAAGTCACTGTTTATATTTTCAGCCGCCGCTGCCGCCGTCTCCTTGAGTACACTGGACACAGCAGTCTTCAAATCCTCGGAAAAATTACTTTCCTTTTTTACTACCTGCTTGTCAATCTGTTGCAGCGGCTGCTGATGGCTTGGTATTGTTGCCTTCGTTGGTCCTATTGTTACTACTTGAGCAATTGTAATGGATTGAGTTGCTGCAGTTGTTATTGTTGCACTCGCTCTAGTTGTCTGCTTGCTAATCAAATGCTGCTGCTGCTGTTGTTGCTGCTGCAACTGTATGGGACTGCTAGAGGATTGCTGACGTGGACTCTTCTCACTTAACGCATCCATGGACTCAATGCCACTGTCTTCGCCGCCGCCATTGTTACTATGACCTGGTGTTCCGCTTCCATTGCTGGCCGGTGAGTTACGTAACGTGGGGCTTGCCAAAACCGATTCTGGTGTTGGTGACGCTGTGCTCAGTGTCTGCTGACTAACATTATTCACTTTCTGTTCATGCGATGATGATAATGTTGATGCTGATAATACTGTACTCCCAGAATTCACATTGCCACTTGTAACAGTATCATCATTTCTCAGCTCATTTACTTTCATAGAATTCTTTGATATTGCCATCGGCAACTTTCTTTCGCCCAGTATTGGCAATGTTGTCGTTGTTACAGTTGTGGCAGAAGCTGTTGTCGTTGTTACTGTTATTGTAGCTGTATCCGCACCGATCGCTGTTGCAAGTTTGCTGATCTCGACACGCTTCAGAGTTGTCGCACTGGGCAACATTGTTACGGCCGCCGCCAGTTGTTGTTGCTGCTGCTTCTGTAGCTGCAGCTGCTGAACGGCAGTTATATATGGCGGCGGCTTTTGGTTTTTTGTCATCGGTTTACCTACCACAATAGGTGTAATCGTGGCTGCAGTCTTAATGGGATTCTTCAGACTTAAATTGTTCAGTATACGGTTGTTATTGTGGTTGCTGCCGCTGCTGTTGCCATTGTTATTGATATTATTATTATTGTTGCTGCTATTATTGTTGTTACTATTATTGTTGATGCTACTTTTAATAGCGCTTAAAGTAATGTTACTCGGTAGAGAGGTGGCAATCTGGCTAAGCTGTTGCTGTTGCTGTAGTGTTGTCGCTGTGCCAGTGTTGGTTGAACCCACCGTCAGTAGTTGCCCATCGCCGGCAGACTGAGCAGCAGCTACTGTCTGCTGCGCTTGCATCTTGTGGCCCTCGACAATTGCACTTATTGTCAGTCCATTCATCTCCGCAACAATTTTTGTTGTTTTAGCATTTGTTATCAGCTGTTGTTGAGGTGGTCCCCCGGTTGCTGGCATTTGCTGTGCTGCTTTCTGGATGAGCAAACCCCCGCCAGTGGTGGGTAAACCATTTAAATGAGGACTGGGATTTAGTTTCAACTTTTTGGTCTCTGTTGACCTATCTCCTGCTGGCAGTAATGCCATCTGTTGCTGTTGTTGTTGCAATTCCTGGTCAATGAATGTGCGCTTCAGCCGACGAATCTTGGCTTCCTCTTCGAAAGCAGGCTTCTTCCTGCGCTCCTTACGCGTATTTTTCACAATCACAGAGTTCTTGCCACGTAGTCGAATCTGCAACGGAGGAACGCGTGGTTCGTTCAAACCAGCACCTGCAACAGATTGCTGCTGCTCCTGTTGCAAAGTAATTTGCTGTTGCTGTTGTAGGTAGTTACTGTACAAAGTATGTTGATGTTGCTGAGGCTGCTGCTGTTGCATGTGGTGCTGTTGTGGTTGAGGATTCTGTTGTTGTTGCTGCTGTTGCGGCTGTTGTTGTTGCAGATGCTTTTGCTGCTGCTGCTGCTGTTGTACTTGCTGCTGCTGCTGTTGTTGTACTTGGTGTTGCTGCTGCTGTAGTGGTACTTGCTGTTGCTGCTGTTGCATAGTGGGCAAAGTGAGTAACTGTTGCGTTTGCTGCAATGGTTGCTTGTGTGGCTGCTGCTGCTGCAAGTGATTGCTATCCATTATGACATTATGCTGCACACGCTGATTATCATATTGAGAATTTGGAGGCATTTCCATCATTTCCAGCTTTAGTCGCAGTTGAATTTGCTCATCAGCTGCTACTGCTGCCGCCGACATTGCTGCAGCTGATGTCATACCTTTTGCATTATCCTTGGCCCGTTCACGCTTCGGTTTCGGCGTTTTCACCGCTGTTGGATCCTTTACTTTACGCTCTTTAACACCCTGCTTTAGTTTCTCACGCAGCAAATTTGGCTTTGCCTTCTTGTTGCGGTTGCCCGTGACAGGGAGTGGGGAGTTGTCAATCAGCGGAGAGCTGTTTCCTGTACAGGGTGAGTCTCCGACAAAAGCAGTGCTCTGAATTTGTTGTATTTGCATGGGCTGACACGGATTAGCAATCTGTTGCTGCTGCTGCAGTTGTTGCTGTTGCTGCTTGGAGTTCGCATGATTCGCTTTGTATTGCGGCGTTTTTCTTACATGATTTGTTGCTGACTTGTTAGAGGCGAGCGAATCACGCGAACGTTCCTGATTGCTACTGCCCGCCAGTAGCTGTTGCTGACGGGAAATTGCTGAGTTTGAGTCCCCTTCAAAGAGATTAGTTGGCAGCGTCATATCATTAGCTGGGTTGAAGCCACTATAACTGCTCAGACTACTTATACTACTGCGGAATTGAAGTTGTGCCGTCTCGTGCTCTGCCTCAGAGTCACTGTCATCGCTGGCCATGTGCTCCATGTCGCCAGTGTGTGGATTAATGATGAATTGCTTCTGTTGTTGTTGCTGCTGCAATTGCACTAGTTTCTTTCGCGCTACTAGCTGCGCGTTCGAACGTTGCTGCTGTTGAGGCTGTTGCATCTGCAGTTGCTGCTGTTGTGATTGCTGTGTTCGATGCGTCAGTTGTTGTTGTTGTTGCTGTTGCACCTGCATCTGACGTTGTAACGGTTGACGTTGCTGCTGCTGCTGTTGTTGTTGCTGCAGTTGCTGCAACTGAGACTGTTGTCCCGGCTGCTGCTCCACCTGTTGTTGTTGCTGCTGCTGCAACATTTGATGTTGATTATAAGTTTGAATTTTCGGCTGTTGTTGCTGTGTTTGCTGTTGCAGTTCCATGCAAACATTACCGTCTTGTAGCCTACTCAGAGCATCCCCCCCATCCATTACCACTGTAGAAAGATTATCCTCTATTAAGTCCAAGTGAAGATCCTTAGCATCCTGAAGCAATGATTCGAGCTCGTTTTTATCCTCGATACTCAGCGTTGAGTCAAGATCACAGTTTAGTGTTGGCAGTAAAGCATCCAAATCGTTAGTTGACAATACATCTAGATCGGACAACGAGATTAACGGATCATTTAGGCCTTGATTTCCCGCTTCTGCTTGCGGAACAGTTGACATAATTGTCTGTTGTTGTTGTTGCACTAATTGTTGGCCTTGAATTGTTAACAGTTGCTGCTGCTCCTGTTGCTGAAGTTGCTGCTGTTGTTGCTGCGGCGTCTCTTGTCGTTGTGCAGGTACAACTAACACCCCATTTGCTGGCACCATTCCAGCCAGTAATTGCGTTTGGCCATTCCCCAAGTTAATTTGCTGCTGCTGCAAGTTGTATTGCTTCTGATACCGTGTGAACTCCTGAAAACGGCTCTTAGTTGCCGAGTCCATTGGCTTATTGAGCGCAGGCCAACGCGAATTTGCCGCCACTTGGTTGTAATCAGCTGGCAGAGGCAGCTGCGCGTTATTGCCGACTACAGGTACATGGTGGGCATTTTGCATTGTTGCCATTGGCGCCAGCTCCTTTTGTTGCTGCTGCTGCTCTTGGAGCTGCGCTAATTGCTGTGGATGTTGGCTATTAGGTGCCGTCGAGGGCGATAGAAGCGAAGGCGGTGGCGGCGCAGACTGATGATTGGCCATTAATGAACTGTGCATCGAGTGATGGCTCGAGACCAGTGGCATTCTCATAAGACGCTGCTGCTGAGGCTGTTGCGGAAGCGGTGGCAGGCCGGTTTGGATTTGTTGCAGTCTCAATTGTTGCTGCAGCTGTTGGAGGTTTATATTACTGAAGCAATCTGCGATTGAATAAGAAACCAAGTAAAAATTGTTTAATAAATTCAAAACTTGTAAGTTACTTACCATTTGATTGCTGTTGTTGTTGTTGCTGCTGTGCAATAAACTGCTGTGGTTGCTGCTGTTGGGGTGACAAAAAGGGCATTTGATGCTGGCGTTGTTGATGCACCACCCGCTGATTCTGATGAACTTGCTGCTGTTGTTGTTGTTGGTGTCGCAGGCCTGCATGTAGAAAATGATGTGTTGGTGGACCTTGACTATACACAGTCGCTGTGCCGCTTGGACTGAGTAGCATTTTCGGTTGTTGCTGCTGCATGCTACACATTATCACAGGACCAACACCACCAGTTGGAGAGGATGGCACCATAGGTCTCGGCAGATTACCATTGTCGGAGGGAGCTGCACCTGTTGGTGCCATAACGAAGTTGTCAGGTTTCGTAGGTGAGCATCGTATCGGCGATTTTGGACTCATCATTTGCGCGCTGGGACTCATGCTGACAATGGGTGTCTGCGGTGTTATTGGTGCAGTCTGCATATGCAGCGATTTCATTTGGATTGACATCGAATTTCCATCGTTTTGCAGAAGGTTTACCAACAGCGGTGATGATATTGCAATATTGTTACTGCCCGTCGACACAGCTGTTGGTGCAGGGGATGCAGATGCAGATGATGTTGGCGTTTGATAGCTCTGCTGCGCTGGCTTTGTCGTCGGACTCGACGTTACAGATGCTGTATTCGTATCGCTTGTTGATGCAGTCAGAGTTGAATTCGAACTTGCGCTTGAAATCGGCACTAGACCAGGATATGGCGGAGGCGGATGTATGAATTGAGATTTATTTGAAATTCCTGCACCCATTGCCTTCGTAAGGATCTCACCGTTGGTCGTCAATTGGCTATTCAACAGATTGAGAGTTACGTTCGGAGTTGGGGGCGGTGGTGGGCCCAAGCCAACCGATATACCCGATGTGGTACCCGCTGTCTCTCTGCCTTGCAATACACGTGCCTGCCGCATGCTCTCGAATGGAAAATCTATTGGCACATTGAGTGTGCCTGCCGGTGAGGGAAACAAAGGCACCTTGCCCTCCATGGGGCACACAGTGTTCGGAGATTTAAAGCCGGGCGGAGTTGTTGCTGCATTGTTAAACTGCGTGGGAGGCGTATGTAGAGGCGGGTGCGGTTGCATTATTTTCTGCGGCAACGCATTTCGTCGCTGCTGCTGGCTTGATATTGCATCGTATTGTGACAGTCGCAGTCGTGGTTGGTGTTGCTGCTTAACATAGGCTACCTTGCTGGTGCTCGGACTATCAAAGGCGGTTGCTGACAACTGCTGCGTCGTCCCCAAAGTGCCGACGCCAACCGAGAGGGCGGCCTTGTTGAAAGACGCGCCAGCTGCATCAATTGTACCAGTGGCATCATTTATATTATCTGTAAGAATCGTACGAATCAAACTAGCGCGGGTCGAAACAAATTTAATAAAATGAACAAATACTTTTTGTTATTTTAATATCTTGTCCTCCAACTTTTAAAGTTATCACAGAATCGTCTTCATGCTGCAATGACAGAATACCGAGGGCACGTAAAGTTGGATTCCCCTCGGCTGCCAGTTGACGTAGTCGCTGTGCTGCATCCCAGGGGAGAGACACCGAAATCCGCACAGACGGTTCAAGTTGCTGCAAATAATAGAGCATTGCGAACTTGTTTAGCCATATATAGTAAAAATTAAGGTATTTTAATAGTAAATTCCAGCTTATTTCGGGGATATGGAAATATGAGGCAGTGAAATAATTAGCGATGTCTTTTATTTCGATAAATGAAATTCACTCACTATCGGTAGATGTACTTATGTTTGCAGCCCTGACGATTAAGCTACACAAAAAATGGAAATGCACACAAAAACACTCGTTTTTAAATCGTTTTATTTTAACTGACATTCTTAAATACTGTTTTAAAATTATATTTTTTTTGTTCTTTAAATATGTATTCACTTCCAACTGTTTTTTCTGACAATGGCAGGCGACATCAAAAACTAATTAAACATGTTGACATTTCTATTTTGTGCTGCAGCTTCCTTAGTGTGTGAGCGATATGAGCTTGTTAGAAATTCCAACAATTTATTTTAACAACAGAAATATATGGATTTAGATGCTGCTTTATCGAACTATACAATGGCAGTATGAATTTATTTTATATTTATTTTATCAAATATTGTTTTTCTAAAATTTTGTTTTGATTGTGACCACAGGTTCCTCACGTTCTCATTTTCGTCTCTTGTTATTGATAACCCGTCGCCATATTTCTTCTGGTTCTGTGTGTGTGTGCTAGAGGGTGAAACACTACAATACAATGAAAAGGTAACCAAAATATTGCTGTGGCCACCTTTTATAACTAGAGCTGCAAAACCATCGATGGTTTAAACCATCGATGTTAAATTTTTTAAAGTGGTTAAATAAATACAAAAGCTAAATTAATAACAAAAATATAAATTCATTTCATTAAATTAATACAATAGCTAAATTAATAACAAAAATTTAAATTCATTTCATTAAATTAATACAAAAGCTAAATTAATAACATTTCATTTCATTTCTTAGTAACTAAAACAATTACAAATTTCATTTCTTAAGAGTAAAAAACCACATTTCTTTATTTTAAATTGGAGATCATTCGTTTATCCATTGGTTTTTTTTTTCAAAAATATCAAAATGTTGACAGTTTTCGGCATCAGGGCTGACCGTCTCTCACTTATGATCTGACCAGCTTTACTGAAGCAGCGCTCTGACTCAGTGGATGTGGCCGGAACACACGAATACTTTTTTGCGATTGCGGAGACTTACTTTGCAAAAACTTGTCCATACTGTTTAGAAACCGCCAAAAAAGTAAGAGCGTCACAGCACACAGCTTTTTTGAGTAATCTATCGATAATGAAAAAAACCATAATATCGATGGTACCATCGATGGTTTTGCAGCTCTATTTATAACCGCAGGCAGTGGATCGCGCCTCAATAAAATGCAAAAAAATATAATCACACACACATAAGCACTCACACACCGAACGCCCGACACGTCAAAAATTGTTTTTTAATTATTCTGTAAATGAAAATTACATAGGTAACGCATGTGTTTATTAAGCCATCTCCTCGACGATTACCACATCTCTCAACTTTTACACCATTTATCAAATCCAAAAATCCTAGACCAACTGTTGGTGGCGGTAAAAAAAAAGAAATCTACAATAGGTCCGAGAGCACGAGAGAGAGAACAGCTTCACTCGTTAAAGAGAAGGAGAATGAAACGGAAAGAGCGCTTCCCTGCATTCACTTCTTTCACATCATTCACTTCTTAACTAATCATACTCACCTGTTTAAGTGGCATATCATCACACGGCAATCGCACCCGTCGAAGATTTAATTGTCAAAGCGGTGCACAAATTTAGCATTTAGCACTCTCACACACGATTCTTGCAATTTCTTCTATTACTATAATCACCAATGTGTACCGAAATCATTGTGACCAATAAATGAATGAATTATATTGAAAACCCGCGCATTTGGTTTATCTCGTCCCTTGTATTTAAAAAATGTTTGCACAACGCACATTCTCGGTTTGTATTTGTTATAGGATGGTGGTTAATTCCTTTTGGGATATCACACAAAAACACACAGCAAACACTGTACCCACAATGGCAATTGTTTTTATTCACTAGCTAAAATAATGTTGTCTTTTCCGTTTAAATGCCTGCTTGCTATCTACATAAATGTATACAATTGTATTGTATGTTTATCTGCACCTAAACAGTAATTTGTTTATGCTTCGTCCGTATTTAACATTAACTTCTACATCTTTGTTGTTTCCGAAGCGTTTCTCGAGTTGAGTCAACGTGTGGTGCAGGCACGGGCACGGGCGGGCACTTGGACGCTCTTCTGCTGCGACTGTTGATTGCAATTTTTGAATTGCAACGTTTTAAAAGTGTGGTCAATGTACAAAACTTATTATGCATTTTCTACGGATTAATGATAATTACTATGGTGGCAGAGTTTTTATTTAACGCATATAAACTATTAATATTGCTTTTAACTGGCGAAGAACCTTTTTCTTGTCACGATTTGCGTTTCGAACAAAATTTTCTGTCGTCAATTTAAACGATGTGCAAGCGGGCAAATTGCTTTTTTTCAATTTGCTTTTCATCCTATTGCACTGCCTCTAGCGTAATGTTTTTTTAAAAACATCTTCGTAATTATTGAAATTCCACGAACAATAACAACCGCCATTTGCATTGGCCTTTAGTGGTAGCCATTTTTGTTTCCCAGTCAGTGTTACCCCATAAGGCATATATAAAATGTCCTACATTTGGCCTAAAATGAGATTTGCACGGCTTCTGCATTTATAATTTTACAATACTGCTTACACAACATTATAAGCTGAAAGTGTAATATTCCTAAGCATCGAACACATAGAGTACTCAAACAGCGGACTTTACTCATTTGATGTTTTTACGATTTAGTGACCCTAGAGCCCACAATCTTTTAAGAGTGAGCGATCGGCTAGAGCTGGGAAACTGTCGATGGTTGGAACATTCGATATTTCCGAAGGTTTTTAATGAAATATGCGATAGTATCACGATAGTGCTTTACTTTCTAAAAAGTGGTTATACCCATTGTAAATTGAAAAAGGATATATTGATTTATATACTAAACGACTCTTATAAAAAAAGCATGTTTGATTAAACGTATATATTTTTAAAATACAAATAACATTCTTTCATAGAATTATATCACATTCAATGATACAAAATTAAAAATTTAGAAACTAAATTAAGTAAACCTAACTTGAGATCCATTTATTATTGATGAGAAAAAAAAAACAGGTCCACTGCTTATTTTTTTCACAACACGCGATTTATCTCTTTCTTTCTCCTTACCTACAGTTAAAACAAAAAGTTATGCAAAGCGACATACATGTTATTAAAGACACTTACCATTGACACTTGCACTTCCGACAAATTTATCACCACTTTTTTACCAGCGCGTGGGTTTTGCGTAAAAATTAAGAAAATGTGGTGATATCGTCTATTATCGATATCAAATATTCGATAGTGGTTTGAGAAATAAATATTCAATATATCAATACTATCGTGAGTGGTCGCCCCAGCTCTACAACTTAGTAGAGCTGGGAAACTATCGATCTTTGGAACATTCGATATTTCCGATGGTTTTTATTGAAATATTCGATACTATCACGATAGTGCTTTATTTTCTAAATAGTGGTTATACCTATTGTAAATTGAGAAAGAATTTTTTGGACTATTTACTAAACGACTTTTATAAAAAAAATGTTTGATTAAACTCATATATTTTTTTTTTAAAACAAATAACATTCTTTCATAGAATAACATATATCACATTCATTGATTCAAGAGTAAAAATTTTAAAACTAAATTAAGTTAACCTGACTGGAGATCCATTTACTTTTGCTAACAAACAATAAGAGGTCCACTGTTTTTGTTTTAAGCGATGCTCTCCGATCGCTTATTATCAGGCCGGCTTTGCTGAACATCCTCACCTACTCTGTTGATGTTGCTGGAACACACAAATATTTCCGCGCGTACGACTTCATGTGCGAATCATTTGGTGCACACTAAAAAAGAAGCAAATCTTATTATATTATTTATAAAAACTCGGTAAAATGAAGCTTACCTTCCAGAAGTCTAATGGATTCTTTAGGTATGTGCGGCTTTGTTATGTATTGGCGAATTTGCTTGACAGCTTCAACTCGGGGATTCGTCATTGTGCTAACACCTTCTTCGAGGAAATCGAAGAAATTGTCTTCACTTAAAGTGGCCGAAGGCAATGTGTCTGAGGTTTCAAGTGCTTCTAATTCCCTTTCTATTGATTTAATGCCATAAGCTACATTTAACGGGAACAGAAATGGGCGTTTTTTGAACCGAGGGTGAAAAAAGGGTACCGACTCTTTGACTTGTACGTTCCTCATAGGGCATAAATCGTTTTTCAATGCTTTTTAGCAAGAAGTTATGGACCGTCAAGGATTTTTCCAATTTTAAGTTTGGTTTTATTTTTTCTAAGTTCCAAAACAAGCCATATACTGTAGGAATGATTAACGATATTGTAACGTTATTGGACGATATTTGACGTGTGGCCTTATCAAATGGATGCAGCAATAAAATCAACTCTTTAATGGAAGATAGCTGGTCAATATTTAATGGAGCTGGCGCTTTAGAAGTGCTAAGCAGTACTTTTGTAATGGCCTCGTTTATCATTACGATTCTCTTCATCATATGGTAGGCACTGTTCCACCTAGTAGGGACTTCTTGTATGAGGCTTTATTTAATTTCAGTCGTTTGAGCCAACCTTAACTTACTATATGCAACACTGCTTGATTAAAAAAACGTAATGATTCGATTGCACTTGATCATTATCTCCGAAAGCACATCCAGCGCCAAACAGTCCTGCACAACTAAATTTATAGTGTGAGCGAAACAAGGAAGATTCTTTTTCTGTAGCAATTCGCACATCTTTAGCATTGAACTTGCATTTTCAGTCGTTATTACTACAATTTTATTTAGAATGTTCCATTCATTAAAAACTTCTTTTAATTTCAATTGATGCAACAATGGTTTTGTTGTCAATAGAGCTGAACGCAAAGTAAAATCTGTTGTGATAAAATGGCACGTGGCCGTAATATATGAAACATTTGCCCTCGAGGTCCAACAATCTGTAGTAATGGCGCAACTTTCAACACTTTTCAAAATTTCATGTAACTTTGCCTTTGATTCCTCATATAAACTGCTCATGCAAAGGTTTTTCAGCGTTTTTCTGCACGGGAGAACGTACCGAGGATCTAAAAGCTTTGATAATTTTTGAAAGCGTGGATCTTCTACTATTAAAAATGGTTGCAAGTCGTCAGATATTAGCTCAGCCAAGGAGTTATCTAACAGTTTTTTCCTTTCTGAGGACGGACCGTAGTTATTTGTTATAAAAGGCACTATTGAATGCGATATCTCTGGGATATCGTCCAAGTGAATTCCAGGGTGCTGCCTTTTTAGGTGGTCAGTGACCCCACGCTTTTGATTTTTCCAACTTTTATTTTTTTCGCAACATGCGATTTATCCTCTTCTTTTTTGTTACCTGCAATTAAAACAAAAAGTTAATATCTATGTAAAGCGACATACATGTTATTAGTACCACTTACTAGAGCTGGAAAGAACATCGGCGATGTATCGATACATCGATGTTTTCAAAACATCGGAGACATCGAGATTTTTAAACATCGATGTTCGATGTTTAGGCTTTACCATCGTAAAGAAAAACTACCAGCCGTCTAACTACACCCGTCACTACTTTGCAGCGATTTGGTAAGCTAAACACGTTTTTCTTATCAATTTAATAAAAAAGTTCGATGTATCGATACATCGATGTTTTTTTTTGAAAAACATCGAAACATCGATGTAGGCAAACATCGATGTATTTCCAGCTCTACCACTTACCCTTGACACTTGCACTTCCGAAAATTTATCATAACATGGATACAGCCTAAAAAGTTCGATGTATCGATACATCGATGTTTTTTTTTGAAAAACATCGAAACATCGATGTAGGCAAACATCGATGTATTTCCAGCTCTACATGTTATTTCTGAAACGCCGCCAACACCAACGCCAACGTTTTTCGCTAAAATTAAGAAAATTTGGTGATAACACTATCGTCCACTATCGAAATCAAATATTCGATAGTGGTTTGAGAAGTAAATATTCAATATATCGATACTATCGTGAGTGGTCGACCCAGCTCTACAACTTAGTCGCACAACGGCAGCGGAACGATGAACACAAGCGTAGTTCTTTGCGCTATGCGATCGTTTCAACGTGTGCGTATGTGAACCCACAAGCTCGCATATGAATGTACATATGCGCATTGCGCAGCTTGTGAAGTTTGACAACAGGCGATTGCTTTGCCCAGCGCACTGGCAGCAGTGTTGCCAACTCTGAGCCTATAGTTATAGCTGTGTTGACTCTTGAAAATAGCCAAAAATAGCCAACCTTCACAAAAAATAGAAACAGAAAATAGCCGCAGCAAAATCAGTTGAAAATAACTAGATTTGTTAAAACGAAGTGATGAAAACCATATTTTGTTTGTATTTTATATATATTTATTCGACAAATGTCGCTAGAATTTCGTCAACTTCAACTTCTTGCTCGTTGTATGACAAATTGGTGCCAATTAAACGTAAGGAACTTTCGGGCACCTCGTAGTTGTGGCAGCATTTTCCAACTTGCCGCAAGCCGTACATGTTTTAAAACGTTCATCGTTCATCCACACATCACGAGCTTTTTGTTTATATTCTTTCGGCATTTTGGCGCGTGCTCGAATTTCTGTTTAGCATTTTTTTAACTTCTAACGATGTGAATTGCAAACTAGAGATGGCAGCATGCAAGTACTCGTGTATCGATAAGTAATCGACATACATATTAGAACAGCTGCTGGTTATTTTTTTTGTGAAGAGTTATGGCCATTTTCTGCAAAACTATTTTGAGAAACGTAAATATTTTTGTATTATGAAATATAGCTAAAAACTAGCAGAGCTTTTGATAAGAATAGCTGAAAAAACCGTTCCTAGCTAAATGGAAAATTTTCTAGTTTTCGGTCATCCAAAATAGCCAGAACTAGCTAGAAAATAGCTGAGTTGGCAACACTGACTGGCAGTCTGAACTTCAGCGTCGAGAGCCAATAGACCAAGCCTTGGTCACCAAGGCACATTCGGCATTATGGTTATCTTGCGGCGAAAATTTTAAAACTTTCGAAAACATGTGACTTTTTTATGAGGATAATTTTATTTTAGGTAATACGTATTTATGTATTCAGAATTTATTTATTTTGATTGAAAAATTATCTCAATATTAGTAAACTCATAAACCAAAAAAATTATAGATTTTTGAAATTTCTTTTTGTATAGTTCTTTACAAATTATAATATAATTATGAACATTTAAACTTTCTACTCAAAAAATTTTATTGTATATACTCGTGTTTTCAGCTCTTGATGACGAAAACAAAAACAAACAGTTGATCTGATGGTGGGCAGTTCCACAGCTAAGTGTGTGCACACCCTGTGCACTGCACAGGTGTCACGGGCCCTCGATTACTAATCATAAAGGTTTTTGATATAACGAAAATTCCCTTAGGAATCACATATATTCTAACCGTAAATTAATTAAACTGGGGTCCCCCGAGAAGTATTGCCCGTAAAACCGTCGCAACGGCCCTGTGCCTCAGTCTCTTGGCTCTCGATGCCGAAACACAAAATTAACTACAGGCTGCCAGCGCGCTGGGCCAAGAAATTTCCTGTTGTAAAATTTAACAAGCGAAGAATACGTTCATATGCTAAAGAATTACACTGGTGTTCATCACTCATCTATCTGCTGCTATTGTGCGACTGAATTGATGCCGCTGAGCCGCACAGCCGAGTTGCTGCCATAATTTTTTCACAAAAAAAGCTGTTTTTAACTGGAAAGTAAGAAAAAAACAGCTGAAAAATTTGGAAAAAAACGCAAAAAACTGTTTTTTTATAATATATAATTTTTTTTTATATTTATTCATAATATTTAAATTAACTAATTCATCCAACTCTACTGCGTCTGGATCATCTTCGCTTTCGTACGATTTGTTTGTGCTTATCATGCGAAGAAAATTATTGGGTATTTTTATACCCTTGGACCATTGAAAATGGTCAAAAAAGGGTATACTAACTTTGTGCAAATGTATGTAACGGGCAGAAGGAGACGTCGGAGACCCCATAAAGTATATATATTCTTGTTCAGGATCGCTAGCCGAGTCGATTGAGCCATGTCCGTCTGTCTGTCTGTCTGGATGAACGCGCCGATCTCAGCTATTACAAAAGCTAGGTACACCAAATTTAGCATGAAGATTCCTGTATACCAAACGCAGATCTAGTTTTTTTTTGATATTTGGAATAACACGCCTACCGCCCCCGAAAACCGCCAATTTTGATTTACATGGCGATTTACATATTTCTTAACGTTCTGCTTTAGTATATATATAGATAAATACTATATGCACTTATCCTCCAATTTTCAATCTGATCGGACAATAAACACTGAAGTTATTAGATAAACCATTTCGACCCTTCGACCAGCAAAGAAGTTGTCGATGACGTCAGAACTAAATTACTTGCGTACGAAAGAAAAGGACAAACGATGAGAGCGCGAAGCGCGACCTGTTTCTCGACTCTTCTTTTCCATGCACATGTCAATTACCGAAAATACATGTGCATAAATTGTATATACTAATACTCAACCAATAGGTGGCGTAGTAAATGAATATGAATGTATGCAAGTATTTACATGCTTCTGTACATATTCATAATATTCATAATATGCTTACTTGCACATATGATTATTATTTAATAATTCATATTTTAGGGTCAGTAAAAAATACAAAACTATAAAATGCAATTAAATAAATATTAATTTTGATTACTCGATATATTGCAAGTTATCGATATTGGCCAATTCAAAATTTATAAAGAAATACCGATATATACTGCTCACACCGCTTTTGCAGTCTTGCGCTAGGAAAATTGCGGCGATAAATTATTGACAACGAATCGAAATTGATGCAAGGTGGCAGCGCACTGCAGTGTTATGATTAATTTGTAGCTTGCGATTAGTATTATACAATTAGATACTTTTTATGGCAACATACGTCCAAGGGTTTCCCACTGTCGCGTGCCGCTCGACTGTTGCTCTCGTTTAATTATAACAAAATAAAAGTTTACCTTATGCACAGAATTTTGTTGACAGTCGTCAGAGTGTATTTCTTAACTTATTTTTGGCTGAACACTCTTTCAATTTCCGCGTTTTACCACGGCAAAGACAGCATTTGTAGGGCAACAGTTGCTGGTTCAAGAGATCGGTGGTTGCCGCCGGAATCCTTATAATTATAGACTTCTGCCCAAAATTTATTTGTATCTAAAATGTGGTGCCATTTAAGAAGATGAATATTGCTGTATTGGTGTTCGATTTCAGCAATATTATCTACTTTAAGGTACTCCAGGATATTGACTATAGTTTGCTTTTGAGCGCACAATATTATATCGACAGAAAAAATATCCAACTGCCTTAGTACTTGGAAATTATCTGGTAGCCTGAAAATGATCAAATCAATTATTCCATATATTCGAAAATTCTTACCTCTGTTTTAATTGTTTAATGAGCTTTACAAGAAATCTGTAGAGCTGTCATGCAGTTGTCTCAGCTTTTAGGGACTTTAACTTTGTTTCGATTACGTACCCTTTGTACATACTGTTATCCGCATATTATTCCAAGTTATCAGTTTCAAAGATGTTGGTGGAATGACTTGCTTTTTCAAATAACTTACGGCAAACATCAAATCGTTCAGCTGTACTGTTCCATTTGTGTTGTTGCTTTGAAAGCATTTGATAATTTTTGGAAAATTAGATAGCAGTAGTTTCAAAAAAACTAGATACAAATAATTGGTTGTATCTTTGTGCGTTTGTTTCTTTTGTTGCCGCATTGTTGCATTTTGAGCTCTTTCCACTGTTCCAATATAAAACCCATCTTGTGTCGCTAAGCTTTGGAATTTTAGCAGGGTCCTGGTGGATTTAAGAAAATGTTTTAACTTTTGCAATAAAAATGTTATTAAATTTTGAAATGAAGAACCAAACTGTTAAAGGCAAATGTTAGGGCGGGAAGTTTATTGCATTTAACGGGGGTTTGGCGAAGTGTAACAAATACCTTATCATCATTTTTACATTTGTAAATTTGTTTATACTCCAATTGTCGAGAAGAACTGTTCGTAAACCAATTATAGGTTGCGGAAATTAAAAATTCCAAATTTTCTGGGAGATGTTTTTTACATGCTTGACTTATTGCTAGTTTTACTGAATGGCAGACATATTTTATCAAAATAAGTGCTGGTGCTTCCTTTTTGAGCTCAGTGTACACACTTCTGTTCGTGCCTACCATAACTCTAGCATTATCGGTTCCATTATCAACTAGGTTTTTTATGTCCAGTTTATAAAGTAATAATACTTTTTGACGCTTTCCACAAGACATATGGCATTTCCATGTTCCAATGAGACTTGACTCAATAATGTGGAAATGATTTCACCGTGCTGCACCCAGAAATATTTTATAACGACACCTTTACTGTAGCATTAGACAATAATACGTTACATTGAATTATTTTATATTATTTTTTTTAATGAGCAAATACCTAGTAGTTTTGTGACTCTGATGTCCAACGACAAAACGACGGTCGTCTAATAAAAGACTAAACTTTGAGTCTCCTATGTCACTGCTGTTTTTTCTGCAAAGGTAACGGTACTTTCTAAAAATAGAACTAAAGTGCGAGCTTGTGTTTTTTTTGCTGCGCGCAATTGTATGAAGAGCATTTCAAGCAATGCAAACTTTTTGAAAGTTGAAGGTATTTACCTTAATAAATTATTTTTGTAATATTTTTTCTATTGATAATACATTTATGTGACATTTAAATTAATTTAACCTTTTTTCTGCATTTTGTGAACGTCTTTTTTATGTTTTGTTAAATTTTTGGTTTGTTTCCGCCCTTCTCTTAATCAAACCTCAATTTGTCAATGTTTAAGACTTTTGCAGGCAGGCGCTCTAAAGTACTCAAAAGTTAAAAACACTAATGCCGTCTTTCTTTATTCCATGGTCTAATTTCGAGTGTCAGCGCTGCGTTTGGTTTGTGGTGGTGATCCCGTTATTGTGTTTGTATTTTATTTGTGTTCAAATATGTTGTTTTGTTATTTTGTTTTTATTTACGTTTTTTCACGAATGGACATATTTAATGTAAAAAATCGAAAAATGTGGACGAAATGTGGAAGAAGTAAGGTAAAGACTGTCGGAGTACACTCGGAATGGCTCAACAAACAAGAGAGCGTTTTGTTAAGTGGAAATGACATTGATAAAGTTAATGGTGATCGACGACGGGCGAAAATTGACATTG
Source organism: Zaprionus ornatus (assembly GCA_018904035.1). Taxonomy (NCBI): domain Eukaryota; kingdom Metazoa; phylum Arthropoda; class Insecta; order Diptera; family Drosophilidae; genus Zaprionus; species Zaprionus ornatus. Next base: position 215,081 of record JAEIFZ010000201.1, read on the forward strand.
AGGGTTGCTCAGAGACTGCTGCTTCTTTTTGCGGTCTTCTGAGGTGCGATCACAAAGAGAACAAACCCAGGCAAATACTGAAGAAGTTTTGTCACTGTTGATTGAAGTCGGTTTAAAAAAACATCAATATTTTTTTGTTTCCAAGCTACAAAATGATTCTTTTGGTAAAAGTAAAAAAACAATTTTTAATACACAAATAATTTAATCAGTATGAGTTTCGTCAAAAAATGGGCCCTATAGTCGGGTGAAAGAACTAACTTTGAGTAAAATGCTTAGAAAGACCAAATTGAAATTTGAAAAGCTACGTATACCATTTTCAAATCTGCAATCAGAATATTCTGACATGGAAATTCAATTTATTACTTTCGAATGTTCCGATGAGCCTTCCGCACTTTCACCGGCAACTCCTTCAGGTATAACATCTCCATTTATTGCCTTCCTAGCCCCTTCTACGTATCCTAGCATTCCTCCAGCCCGGCTATTATGTGCGATCCACCAGTTTTGATCGTCTACTCTCCAGTTGTGCCTTTGTCCAAAAAGAATCTTAACGAGAGATACAGTCGAGCGGCACGCGACAGTGGGATACCCTTGGACGTATGTTGCCTTAAAAAGTATTTAATTGTATAATACTAATCGCAAGCAATAAATTAATCATAACACTGCAGTCCGGTGCCACTTTGCTTTAGTTTGGACACGTTGCCAATAATTTATCGCCGCAATTTCCTAGCGAGCGAAAAACTGCAAAAAGCGGTGTGTCCAGTATATAACGGTATGTTTTTATACATTTTAAATGCGCCAATATCGATAACTTGCAATATATCGAGTAATTAAAATTAATATTTACTTAATTTCATTTTATGGTTTTGTATTTTTTATTGACCCTAAAATATGAATTATTAAATAATAATAAAATTTTATGAATATTATTAATATGTACACATGCATGCAACTACTTGCATACATTCATATTCATCTATACGCCACCTATTGGTTGAGTGTAAGCAAATATTTATGCACATGTATTTTCGGTAATTGACATGTGCATGGAAAAGAAGAGTCGAGAAACAGCTCGAGCTTCGCGCTCTCATCGTTTGTACTTTTCTTTCCAGCACAAGAAATTTAGTTCTGACGTCATTCACAACTTCTTTGCTGGACGAAGGGTCTAAATGGTTTATCTAATAACTTCAGTGTTTATTGTCCGATCGGATTGCAAATTGGAGGATAAGTTCATATAGTATTTATCTATATATATGTATGCTAAAGCAGAACGTTAATAAATGAGTACTTCGAATGTAAATCAAAATTGGCGGCTTGCCTGGGCGGTAGGCGTGTTATTCCAAATTGAAAATAAACTAGATCTTCGTATGGTATACAGGAATCTTCATGATAAATTTGGTGTCCCAAGCTTTTGTAATAGCTGACAGACAGACGGACATGGCTCAATCGACTCGGCTAGTGATCCTGAGCAAGAATATATATACTTTATGGGGTCTCCGACGCCTCCTTCTGCCCGTTACATACATTTGCACAAAGTTAGTATACTCTTTTTTGACCATTTTCAATGGTCCAAGGGTATAAAAATTCTTTTGAAAATACCACTGCTGTCAATACTCAAACTGTTGTTTCAAACGTTAAATCACTTGTCGCGGTTAAGCCCAAGAAACAGTTTTTCGTTTCACGCCTTGCTCCAGATACTTCCATTGAAGATGTGCAATCATTTCAATCAAAAATCTCTGTCATTTTTGTAAAACAGTTTTTAAGAAAAGTTTAAATTTAACTACACGCTAGATATTACATCTTTTAAAATAAGTATTCTTGCAGACAATTTTCAATCTGTTTGCAACGGAACCTTCTGGCCGCCTGACTTAATTGTAAAGGAGTATTCTCCAAAACCAAAAAGTCGAACTGCGGTACCGCTTCCTACAACTTCTCGCGCCTATTCTTCTTCTAGTGGGACATCAAAAAACCAGTAGTAATATCCTATCTTTATTTTTCTTATGAATACGTTAGAAGCCTAAACTCTATTCTCTCCAATTTGTTTTTGAATAGTGTATCTATCGTTCGATCAACAATTTTTAATATTTACCGAAACCTGGTTAAAACCTGATATAGAAAAATGCTTTTCCTAATAAGTACACCTCATTCAGATGTGATCGTTTATCACGAATTGGAGGTGGTGTTCTTATTGCTGTAAAATCAGATCTTCCTTCCGAACTTGTTCCATTAGACCATGGTTCTTCCTCGACATATCTGTCTACCTGGACCATCTTTCATCTATCCAATCTTTTGCCTCCAAACTATCTGATAGAGATTATCTGCTAGTTTTTAGTGATTTCAACTTACCAGAAGTTACTTGGTCATCTCAATCCGATATATTGGTCTATTGGCCTTTCGGCGCTATCTCTTTAGCAAATAAACACTGTTCCTAATTGTAGTGATTAATTATTCTCTTCCGACGTTTTATTGAATACTATCTCTAGAATCAATCCCTTAGTTCTTCCCGAAGATCCCTAAATTGGACATAGTTCTAACTCTGCCTACTTCTGTGCAAGGTGCAATTGTTTCCCATAAAGTAAAATCACGTTGTTTCCGTAGGACCGATTTTCAAAAAATGAATTATTTAATTTTGGAACATGATTGGTCATTTCTTTATTAATGTTCTGATCTAAATACATGCATTTCATTTTTTTATTCCTCTATGATCAATGTGTTCCTGTTATTTTTCCCGTAAAGTTCAATAAGCCTCCTTGATTTTCACGTGAGTTTAAAAAGTTTAAATTAACTTGTAATCCTTCTGATTTTACACGTTATATTGCTGCAAGAGCAAACTTTATTGCTCTGAATGCAAATTAAAAAAAAGTATTTCTGTCGCTGCCGTTTGCAGTTTGCTCAGGACACAAAGCAGTTTTATAACTTTGTCAACTTAAAACGTAAATCAAGTAGATTTCCTCCCTCTCTATCATACGAAAATAAGGAAGCAACTGATGATCAGGCAGCCGCTGATTTGTTTGCAGACTTTTTTTAATAAACTTATTTAACTGAACCTTATAGTTCCCGGTGTACAAAATTTTAACTCTATCTTCTGTCCTTCCATTGACAAAACATCTTTACTTCATGATCTTAAATCGATAAAACCCGTTTTCTCTCCTGGTCCTGACGAAGTTCCAGCATGTGTACTTAGATTTTGTGCTCATTCGATTTTGAAACCAATTCATAAGCTACTTGACTTGTCACTATCCAATAGTTATTTCCCACCTATTTGGAAACATTTTTTTTCCCATTCCAATTCACAAAAGTGGTTCTAACCATAAAGTACAATATAGATTCCCCTACTCTGCTTAATCAAATTAATTTCTGTATTCCTTCTAGAGTTACTCGTAATTTTATGCCACTATCCTTGGCCTTTTGTAATACTAACTACAGCTTGCATGATCCTTTCCGAGTTCTCTGTGCTGACTACAATAGACTATCCAGAGTTTTCAACTTTAGTCCTCCATTTATTCTGTTAAAGTGCCAATCCTTAATCAATTAACTCTACATCCTAACAACTAATACTAATCTACCGATCTGATTGGGTTTTACTGGGTTTCCCCAATCCTTTGCAGCAAATGTTGGATCGGGAATTCTTGTTTTATTATACCCAGCCTAAATTTAAAAATATATATTTTTAATTAATTGAAAATTTTTCATTTGTTACCAAATTTAATTTAAAAATCTATATCTTACTCTTTTATTATTTTCTTCTTTATATTTCAAATTTTAATTTAAAATATATAATCTAATTTTAATTTCAAGTCGACTGTCTTAGTTGACGTTAAATGAATAAATAAAATAAATAGTAGATAAACCTAAGTCTGGAGGAAGTGGAACATCTAACGACGGGAATACGGCAAGAAAATTTTTTGGTAATCCAGATTTGTTTGCTGATATAACAGGCCTTGACAAAGAATTAATTTTAAGATGTGCAACACTCTTACAAGCATTGTCATCAGGATATTGTATAAATCCAGAAAACTTCAGAGTCTATGCATTGGAAACTGCAAAAGGACTTGTTCAAAAACATCCATGGTACTACCTTTCTCCTTCAGTGCATAAAATATGAATAAACGCTCCTTTAATTATTAGAAATTATTTAGCGTCAATCGGAGAACTTTCTGAAGAAGCTGCAGAATCCAGAAATAAAGGAATAAAAATGTTTTAGGCTTAAGCATACCTGTAAAATTTCACAGGTTTTAACAAGCACCGACCTATTTAATAGATTGTTTTTAAGGTCCGACCCTTTTATTTCTGGTGAAAGACAACTTCAATGTAAGCAAAAGTCAAAGCTCTTAAAATCAGCTATTGACCTACTACAATAATATGTACATACATTTACTATATCTAGAATATATTAATTTGAATTTATAATATTATTATTATTATTAATTATGTTATTTTGTATTGTTAAATTATTTTTTATTTTTGATATAAGAAAAATTAAATATGATTTTTCATGGAACGTTTTTTGCTGTTGCAATACATTGGTTTGAGGTGGACATAAATGTCTTAAAGCATTCCTACTACTTTTATTTTTATTCTTTTAAAAATCCTATATAAGAAACCCAAAAATTAGAAATTTTCCATACAAACACTTTATTGCAGACCGATCGCTCTATGGCAGCTAATTTTTATATACGATATTAGAGGCATTATTAGAAAATGTTGTGCAAAGTTTCAAGCCTCTACCTCAACTGGAAGTGTTAATGGCCGACAGTGTTGCCAACTCTGAGCCGATAGTTATAGCTGTGTTGACTCTTGAAAATAGCCAACTTTCACAAAAAATAGCAACAGAAAATAGCCACAGCAAAAACAGTTGAAAATAACTTGATTTGTTAAAACGAAGTGGTGAAAACCATATTTTGTTTGTATTTTATATATACTATATTTAATCGACAAATGTCGCTAGAATTTCGTCAACTTCAACTTCTTTCTCGTTGTATGAAAAAATTGGTGCCAATTAAACGTAAGGAACTTTCGGGAAGTATTCTGTTTGGGGAAGTCAATCGTTGCATTTTATTTTAAGCACGCAATATCGCCCTTATGTTTTTTGTTTCCACATGGGATTTCAAATCCCACAATTTTGCATTCAGTGTGCACTTGCAATAAGTACAAAACACTTTTCACGTCTTTTTTAATACATGTTTTAAAACGTTCATCGTTTATCCACACATTACGAGCTTTTTGTTTATATTCTTTCTGCATTTTGGCGGGTGCTCTAATTTCCGTTTAGTATTCTTTTAACTTCTAACGATGTGAATTGCAAACTAGAGATGGCAGCATGCAAGTACTCGTGTATCGATAAGTAATACATACATATGCTGCCGGTCATTTTTTTTGTGAAGAGTTATGGCCATTTTTTGCAAAACTATTTTGCGAAACGTAAATATTTTGGTATTATGAAAAATAGCTAAAAACTAGCAGAGCTTTTGATAAGAATAGCTGAAAAAACCGTTCCTAGCTAAATGGAACATTTTCTAGTTTTCGGTCATCCAAAATAGCCAGAACTAGCTAGAAAATAGCTGAGTTGGCAACACTGATGGCCGAGCCCTCCATACTAGTGTTGTGACGTTCGTGAACGAACGAACTAAATTGAACTATTCACCAAACTGAACGAACGAACTAGGTCTGTCTTAATAGTTCAATATGGTTCGTTAGTTCAATTTAGTTCACTTAGTTCAATATAGTTCACTTAGTTCAATATAGTTCACTTAGTTCAATATAGTTCATTTAGTTCACGTCGTTCATTTTGATCTCTAAAATTACTATTGTATATTATCTGTTTGTAAACTCTTTATTATTTCCTATTATTATTATGTATAAGTGTTTTTGACATAAATTGATTAAATAATATTAATTTTCAATGACAGCATTGTATGAAATAAATTCATAACATTTTTTCTTTTTTTTTGAATCACTTTAAAAAATGAACGATTGAACTAAATGAACGACCTAGTTTATTGATTTTAAACGAACGAACGAACTTATTCCTCAAATTGAACTAGGATTACCAAACACTACTCCATACTACGCCAGCCACTGTGCGGTGTAGTTTTATTCTTCCTGCAGTTTGTGCTATTGCACTGTGTTGAGCAGCATCGCGGCTTCCTGCTCTATTTTGTTTTGTTGCTGGAAACCATTAGCCGCACTTGTGTGTTTTTTGTTAATGCATACGCGCGCAAGTCACTCAGCTTTGCTGTAATGGTACTTTTGCAATAGCTGCAATAGACTCTTTGCTCATCAGTTGAGTCTTTACGAATCCATGCCATGCATCACGATACTTTTCCTTGTATTCTTTTGGAATTTTTAATTTTCAATCACTGTTTGAGTTCAACAGTTAAAGACACATTTAAAACAGAGATGATAGTTTGCATCAAAATAGAGGTAATTTTGGCAATGATCGATAAGAAAACTATTGATTTCACAGAAAAAGTGTGAACGAGTGGCAACTTGGTGTAATTATACAAGGTAAGGCATACAGTAACAGCGCTCTCTACAGTCTCTAACAGTCCTTGCAAAAGCGTTAACAGAGCCTTAACAATCGGCATTAAAAAACCACCAGATTTGTCGGGAAAAAAGGAAAGTTGGCAGCCCTGCCGCACAGCCTGTGCACTTCATCGGGGTTGCAAACGAAAAGAGCCGATCGCTCACTCGTGAAACACTTCGGGCTCTGGGATCGCTAAGTCACAATAGCCTCAAAAGAGTAAAATCCGCTGTTTGAGTAGTCTATATACTTAGTGGTAATATAAACAATTTAATATTAATTTTGTATTAGATTGAAATGGCCGTCAGCCGTCAGAGACAGTAAGGGGAATCACATGGAACCCCAGCTTTGGCTGGGGTACGTGCCGTCCTTGCTCCTACTGTCGGAAGTGCGGCTATACTCTCCACGTGAGGGCGGCTGGAAGCAGGCCCCTAGCACGGTCATGTCTCTGCTAGGGGTGCTGACTAATTGTAGTCGGGCGAAGATTGTGATTCTATAAATCACCCCAATCCAAGGCGGAACAGCATACGCCAAGGGATGCATGGCCGGGGGGTAGCCCGGTCGTTAGTATGCGGACTCTGGATACCTGTCGCCCTCCAGTTTCATCTAGACTTCCCACGGCACGCGGGCTATGCCGTGGGTGACCTTCCCTTCCCGCCAACTCGTGGGTCCAAAGTATGGATATAAATTTTACAAAAGATAAGTCCGATGCGACTTCGACAGCATCAACCCAGGGCGAGGCCTTAACGGCCGACCCCAACAACAGCACTGCAGCCAGTGGGCTGCTGGCTTCCACCCCCAATACCACGGGTCTTGGCCCTGGTACTTTAGGGGACCCGGACAGGCCACGGACTCCCTTGGACGATGAGTTCGCCAGTGCTGATTTCTCGTCCAATAGCTGCTCAGGCCGGCAGCAGCTCGTCGAGGTGATGTCCTCGGACGCTTAAGCTGACGCTGACCTGATCAGCCTCGTTGACGACGCTTCCGTGGCCTCGCAGAGGTCAGGTCTCACGGAAGCAGGCTCTCAGATACAGCGGCTGCGACTGGACTCTGAGAACGCCTTTGTGAAGATGAAGACCCGTGAGAAGAGGCTTTTCAAAGCCGCACTCGAAAAGGGTTCGAGCAGAGCAGAAGCTCTGGCTATCGCCACCGCGCCCCCCGTGGAAACCAAGGCCAAACGGACGCGCGCTGACGATACCGTCCTCGAACCTCAAGGGTCTTCAAAGAAGCCCAAAAAGACTCATGTGGAGTCCACAAAGCCACGTCTCAGCCAGGTGTCGTGGCAAGTGGCCACGGTGAAAGCAAGCATTGCCAAGGCTCTGCTGCTTCATCCAACATCGGGTGCCAGTCCGGGTTTCGAGGGTTGCATACCTCGAAATGAATGGCTGCTCCTGGTGTGCGAGGATAGCCGCGCTGCCGACTGGGTCAGGGGAGCCGTTGGACACATCAGGTCCATCTCCCTTGACATTAAACTACTGGAGGAGTCCGAGTTCCCCAAAGCTCACCTCATTAGAGGATACTTCCCCAGTAGTGCTGGACTCACACCCGCCGATATTTTGCGATACCTTGGTATCCAAAACGAGGAGTTGTTCTCGACAAAACTGTGGCGTGTGGTCCAGCATACCCTCAGCGGTACTACGACCCACCTCGCGATGTTGGTCGACGAGGAGTCGTATAAGGCTCTGACGGAGTGCAACGGGAAGGTGAAATTCGTCTTTGGACGAGTCAAACTTCTCCTGAAGAACTCCGTCCCCAGAGCCTCTCCCTCCCCGGCCCGTCCCCCATCCCCCTCTCCAACCATTCCCCCCCTTCCAGCGCCCCTCCGGAAGCGTCAAAGGTGGCCCCTACCTATGCGACAGCAGTGGCTGCCGCACCGGTGGCGTCCACCAGTGCTGCGGCCGCAGTGGCGCTGAAAGCCCCCATCCCCAAACCCCCGACCATTCTGGTCTCCGCCCCCAACCCCTCAACGGGCCGCACCAGGCCGGTGGCTGGCAGCGGGCGCCTCCTGGCCCCTGCCAGACCCACAGTCAGCGCTGGGCGCAAACAACCCGCAAGGGCACCTCCCGCGACTGGGATCGCTAGGCGACCTCCCCCACGGAGCTCCGCCAAATTGCCGAAGGGCATCCGAGGCAACGACTCTCGGGGGGGCAAGGCATGTGGCCTTGTCACCAAGGCGCTGAGAGAGGATGCGGAGCGCAACTAGAGTGCTCCAGGCGAACCTGCACCACGTCAGAGGAGCGTCAGCCACCCTGTGCAGGGTCGTCTGTAAAGAGGAGATTGACCTGGCTCTCGTCCAAGAGCCATGGTTAATAGGTGGCCTCGTCCGTGGACTATCATGCGGATCATGCAAGTTATTATATGACCGTATGGGAGGTGCCCCTCGCACTGCTATACTGATCAATAACAGTGTGAGACACTTTCCTTTAACCAACTTCATTCACAGAGACCTGGTGGCAACGGCTATGGAGGTGGCCATGGCTGATGGCGTCCGGGAAGTGGTGATCGCCTCTGCTTACATCCCGGGCGATGTGGATGACGTACCCCCCGCAGAGGTTCAGCGGCTTGTGGGATTCTGCCGCCTCCACAACAAGCCGCTCGTGATTAGCTGTGATGCCAACGCCCATCACACAATCTGGGGGAGCAGCGACGTCAACAAACGTGGTGAGTCTCTCCTTGATTATCTAATGTGTTGTCATTTAGACATAGCGAACGTCGGATGTAAGCCGACGTTTATTAATTCTATTAGGGAAGAGGTATTAGATCTCACCCTAATAAGCAACTCAATTGCGAGTTCGCTTATAAACTGGCGGGTCACAGACGAAGCCACCTTGTCGGACCATCAGCACATCAGGTTCGACCTTCCTGGCCAAGTCGAGATCCGCCAGAACTCCTTTTGTCCTAAAAAGACAAATTGGGAACTCTTCAAAGCCTCTGTGGCTTTGAAAGCAGACATGTTGATCAGCAATCCTAACTCTGTCAGTGAGATAGATCTTGCTGCCAACCTGCTCCAAGATGTGCTTATTACGTCCTTCGAAGCCAGCTCAGTTCGGAAGACACTAACGGTCAACCGTAAAGTTCCTTGGTGGAACGAAGAGCTGGCTGCTCAAAGAAGGATGGTTAGAAGCCTTTTCAACAAGGCCAGATCTAACCGTATAAGTTGGGACGTCTATAGGGACGCTCTCACAAACTATAATAAGAACATTAGACGCTCCAAACGCGATACGTGGCGCAGCTACTGTGGTAGCATAGAATCTCTGCCAGAGGCAGCGAGGCTCCACAAGGTATTAGCCAAAGGATCGTCTAATGGTATAGGGCTTCTTAAAAGAGCAGATGGCTCTTTCACTCAAGATCGTAGGGAAGCACTTGAACTTTTACTACAAGTTCACTTCCCAGGTTCCGTGGCCAACCCAGATCTATCCAGTCACGTTGACGCCACCTGACTCACGTGGAACCAGTTTATCTGGTACCATCTTCGATCCTGAAAAGGTCAAATGGGCTGTAGATTCCTTCGCTCCCTTCAAAGCCCCAGGGGGTGATCAAATCTTTCCAGCCCTTCTCCAAAACAGTCTGGATCATATCCTTGATCCACTGGTCGGCCTTCTTGGAGCCAGTCTCACGTGGGGACACATACCCAACTCTTGGAGGAGAGTCAATGTGGTATTCATCCCCAAACAGGGGAATCGTCCTCTTGACCAGCCTAAGTCCCCACCGACCGATCAGCCTTACCTCCTTTCTGCTTAAGACTGCGGAAAGGCTCCTAGACTTGCACATTCGGTGCTCTCTGCAGGAAACAACCCTCTGCACCCCACGCAGTTCGCGTATATAGCCGGTAGATCGACAGAGGTCGCTCTCCACAAATTAGTGAGTAAGATCGAAAAGGCCTTCGTATCAAAGAACATTGCTCTGTGCTCTTTTCTTGATATAGAGGGTGCTTTCGACAATACCGGCTACGGGTCTATCTCTACTGCGCTTGAGCGCAGGAACATTGCCCGTCCCATAATCCGGTGGATTGACGCTATGCTCAAACACCGGACTATCTCCTCTACCCTGGACACGACGACCGCCCACATTAGTGCGGTAAAAGGGTGTCCCCAGGGAGGGGTTCTATCCCCTTTGCTCTGGTCCCTAGTAGTTGACGAACTACTAATCATACTCGCAGAACAGGGCGTGGAAGCGATTGGCTATGCCGACGACCTGGCTCTCGAAGTGAACGGGAACTATGTCAACACCGTGACAGAGCTGATGCAATCAGCTTTTGTCATGACAGGGAGAGCATTCTGGGTACAAAAGATCATATTGGTCGCAGTGCCTCGCGCTTTCTCCGCTGGGAGACTCCCTCTTCTATAATAATTAGATTGAAATTGTAAAGCCCGCCTTCATAATTATGTATAAATAAGATAATAGACAATTATAGTACTAGTTATCATTGTTGTGAAAAGCATCTAAACCAATGTGAAAAACTTTATAGCATTTAATCCTTCTAGTTTTATTTGTATAATTCTTAAGTTTCAATTTATTTATAAATAAGAAATTACCAAAGTTGTGTTGCTCGAATGTGTAAAAAATGAAAAGTGTGGCAGCCTACTTTAGCAGTGCCGAGGTACGGTAACACGGTTGTGTGGCAATCAATATTTTTTCCAAACGTGAGTAAAATGATGATGAAATAAAATAATAAATATGAACTTAAATACGGCTTAAAACTATTCTTATATTAGAATTTGAAAGCAAAAGTTTTTTATTTTTCCTCACTCTATCGCCATTTCTGAAATTCCCAAGTCAGGCCTTAAAACATTTGTTTACAATCTTATCGAAATAGTGAGAACAAAAAAATATACGGATTAAAGATGGTTAAGATAAGTCTGATGCGACTTTAACAGCATTTACCTAGGGCGAAGCCTTAATGGCCGACCCCATCAACAGCACTGCAGCCAGTGGGCTGCTGGCTTCCACCCCCAATACCACGGGTCTTGGCCCTGGTACTCTAGGGGACCCGGACATGCCACGGACTCCCTTGGAAGATGAGTTCCTTAGTGCTGCTTTCTCGTCCAATAGCTGCTCAGGCAAGCAGCAACTCGTCGAGGTGATGTCCTCTGACGCGGAAGCTGATGCTGACCTGATCAGCCTTGTTGACGACGCTTCCGTGGCCTCTCAGAGGTCAGGTCTCATGGAAGCAGGCTCTCAGATCCAGAAGCTGCGACTGTAATTTGAGAACGCCTTCGTGAAATTGAAGACACGCGAGAAGAGGCTATTCAAAGCCCACCTACGCGACGGCAGTAGCTGCCGCCCCGGTGGCGTCCACCAGCGCTGCAGCCGCAGTGGCGCGGCAAGCCCCCCTCCCCAAACCCCCGACCATCCGGGTCTCCGCCCCCAACCCACCAACGGGCCGCACCACACCTGTGGCTGATGGTGGGCGCCTCCTGGCCCCTGCCCGACCCACAATAAGCGCTGGGCGCAAGCTACCCGCAAGGGTACCTCCCGCGACTGGGGTCGCTAGGCGACCTCCCCCGAGCAGCTCTGCCATAGTGCCGAAGGGCATACGTGGCAATGACTCTCGGGGTGGCAAGGCATGTGGTCTTGTCACTAAGGCGCTAAGAGAGGATGCGGAGCGCAATTAAGGTGCTCCAGGCGAACCTGCACCACGCCAGAGGACCGTCAGCCACCCTGTGCAGGGTCGTCTGTAAAGACGAGATTGACCTGGCTCTCGTCCAAGAGCCATGGTGGCCTCGTCCGTGGACTATCATGCGGATCATGTAAGTTACTATATGACCGTATGGGAGGTGCCCCTCGCACTGCTATATTGGTTAATAACAGTGTGAGACACTTCCCTCTAACTAACTTCATTCACAGAGACCTGGTGGCAACGGCTATAGAGGTAGCCACTGCTGATGGCGTCCGGGAAGTAGTAATCACCTCTGCTTACTTCCTGGGCGATGTGGATGATGCACCCCCTGCAGAGGTTTAGCGGCTTGTGGACTTCTGCCGCCTACACAACAAGCCGCTTGTGATCGGCTGTGATGCCAACGCCCACCACACAATCTGGGGGAGCAGCGATGACGTGGTGAGTCTCTCTTAGATTATCTAATGTGTTTTCATTTAGATATAGCCAACGTAGGGTGTAAACCCACGTTTATAAACTCCATTAGGGAAAAGGTTTTAGATCTCACCCTAGTCAGCACCTCAATTGCGAGTTTGCTTGTTAACTGGCGGGTCACAGACGAAGCCACCCTGTCGGACCATCAGCACATCAGGTTCAACCTTCCTGGCCAAGTCGATATCCGCCAGAACTCCTTTTGTCCCAAGAAGACAAACTGGGAACTCTTCAAAGCCTCTGTGGCTTTGAAAGCAGACCTGTTGATCAGCAATCCTAACTCTATCAGTGAGATAGAACTTGCTGCCAACCTGCTCCAAGATGTGCTTATTACGTCCTTCGAAGCTAGCTCAGTTCGGAAGACTTTAATGGTCAACCGTAAAGCTCAGTTCGGAAGACTTTAATGGTCAACCGTAAAGTTCCTTGGTGGAATGAAGAGCTGCCAGCACAAAGAAGGAAGGTTGGAAGCCTCTTCAACAAGGCCAGATCTAAGGGTCTAGGATCTAGGTTGGGACGTCTATAGGGACGCTCTCACACACTATAACAAGAACATTAGACGCTCCAAACGCGATACGTGGCGCAGCTACTCTGGTAGCATGGAATCGCTGCCAGAGGCAGCGAGACTCTACAAAGCTCTTAGCCAAAGGGTCGTCTAATGGTATAGGGCTTCTCAAAAGAGCAGATGGCTCTTTCACTCAAGATCGTAGGGAAGCACTTGAGCTTTTATTGCAAGTTCACTTCCCAGGTTCCGTGGCAAACCCAGATCTTTCCAGTCACGTTGACGCCACCTTTTCACCTGACTCACGTGGATCCAGCCTATCTGGAACCATTTTCGTCCCTGAAAAGGTCAAATGGGCTGTAGATTCCTTCGCTCCCTTCAAAGCCCCAAGGGGTGATAAAATCTTTCCAGCCCTTCTCCAAAACAGCCTGGATCATATCCTCGATCCACTGGTCGGCCTACTTAGAGCTAGTCTCACGTGGGGACAGATACCCAACTCTTGGAGGAGAGTCAATGTGGTATTCATTCCCAAACAGGGAAATCGTCCTCTTGACCAGCCTAAGTCATATCGGCCGATCAGCCTTACCTCCTTTCTGCTTAAGACTGCACAAAGGCTCTTAGACATGCACATTCGGTGCTCTCTGCAGAAAAACAACCCTTTGCACCCCACGCAGTTCGCGTATATAGCCGGTAGATCGACAGAGGTCGCTCTCCACAAATTACCATAGTGGGAAAAATTGAAAAAGCCTTCGTATCAAAGAACATTGCTTTGTGCTCTTTTCTTGATATAGAGGGTGCTTTCGATAACACCGGCTACGGGTCTACCTCTGCTGCGCTTGAGCGCAGGAATATTGCCCGTGCCATAATCAGGTGGATGCTCAAACACCGGACTATCTCCTCTACCCTGGACACGACGACCGCTCATATTAGTGCGGTTAAAGGGTGTCCCCAGGGAGGGGTCCTATCCCCTTTGCTCTGGTCCCTAGTAGTCGACGAACTACTAGTTATACTTACAGAACAGGGCGTGGAAGCGATTGGCTATGCCGACGACCTCGCTCTCGTAGTGAACGGGAACTTTGCCAACACCGTGATAGAGTTGATGCAATCAGCTCTGAACACGGTCAGTAGGTTGTGTGAAGGTCTTAGTGTAGGTCTTAGCATCAAACCACAAAAGGCAATTATTGTTCCTTTCACTAAGCGGTACTCTGTTGACATTGGTCAATTATACATTGGCGGCTCTCCCGTGGACCTTTCCAATGAAGTCGAATATCTAGGGGTAACCCTTGATAAACGACTAAACTGGAACTCCCACCTACATAACACTCTATCAAAAGCTACTCATGCCATGTGGGCATGCAGAAGACTCTTCGGTAGAATCTGAGGTCTCAAATCCTGCACCATCCGGTGGCTATTTGAGATGATGGTAAGACCGATCGTAACCTACGCTGCTATTGTTTGGTGGTCTAAGGTTACGCAGGTCACTGCCATCAACAAATGCACGAAACTGCATAGGCTGCTGTGCCTCTCCTTGACGGGTGCACTTCGCACCTGTCCCACTGCAGCTATGGAATCAATTTTGAATCTGACTCCGCTGCACATCCGCATTAAAGAAGTTGCTGCTATGAGACTTCTTAGAATAAAGCTTCAATCTGGGCTTCTAGCTACCAAATCAGGGCATGCTAGCTTAATCAAAGATATTCCTGGCCTAGAGATCTGCACCATATCAGATTCTATGACCAAGGAAATCTTCTTTGGTGCAAAATTCAGAACCCTCATCCCGGACCGTAGGGACTGGGATGCTGGCAACCCCATCAGAGATCCCAATGGTATACATTGGTATACCGACGGGTCAAAGACTGATCAGGGGGTTGGAGCTGGGATATATGGTCCCAACTCCAAAACCTCGATTGCTATGGGCAACTGGCCTACAGTTTTCCAATCAGAGGTTCACGCCATCGAGTTCTGCTGCCGTCTTATTCTTGAGAAGGGGATTAGAGGAGCGAACATATACATCTTCTCGGACAGCCAAGCGGCCATACTGGCCCTCTCTACAAAAAGAGTAGGCTCGAGTATGGTAGCTGACTGCTGGAACTGTCTCCAGCGGGTGTCAAATAAGAACAAAGTTACCCTAATTTGGGTACCTGGACATTCTGGTTTCCAGGGCAACGAGCAGGCGGACGAACTAGCGAGGACTGGGTCATTAGCCCCCCTGCTTGGCCCCGAACCCTTCTGTGGCGTGGGATGGTCAACTATCTCCTCCCTGGTGAAAACGTGGGCTGGAAGATTGACCGAACGCTACTGGTTCTTCCAACCAGGGATGCGGCAGGCTAAAGAGCTCACCAATCCTATAGTTGATCGAAGGACCAAGCTACTCTCTAGAAGAGACCTTTACCTATTTGTTGGCTACCTTAGTGGCCACCACCTGGTGAACTATCACCTTACCAAAATGAGCCTGTCCTCGGATGCAGAGTGCAGGCTCTGTAAAGAGGACGACGAGTCTACTAAACACATTCTATGTGACTGTCCGGCCTTGGTATGGACTAGGAGGAAACATCTGCACGTGGAATTTTCCGTTCCTCGACGAAAGATCTGTTATGCTTCATTAGGGAGGCAGAACAGCTTTTGTCATTATAGGGAGAGCATTCTAGGTACAAAAGATCTTCATGGTCGCAGTGCCTCGCGCCTTCTCCGCTGGGAGACTCCCTCTTTTATAATAATAATAATAATAATTAAACGAAGAGAGCCGATTGCTCACTCGTGAAACACGTCGGGCGCTGGGGTCACTAATCGCAATAGCATCAAATGAGTAAAATCCGCTGTTTGAGTACTCCGTGTGTTTGATGCTTAGTGCTGCAAATTCCGCATTTTCCCGTCTCCTCTTCTTTTCCATGCACATGTAAATTACCGAAAATACATGTGCATAAATATATACTAATACTCAACCAATAGGTGGCGTGGTAAATGAATATGAATGTATGCAAGTATTTTCATGCTTGTGTACGTATTCATAATATGCTTACGTGCACATATGATTATTATTTAATAATTCATATTTTAGAGTCAGTAGAAAATACAAAACTATAAAATGCAATTAAATAAATATTAATTTTGATTACTCGATATATTGCATTTTATCGATACCGATATTTACTGCTCACACCGCTTTTTGCAGTCTTGCGCTACGAAAATTGCGGCGATAAATTATTGGCAACGTATCGAAATTGATGCAAGGTGGCAGCGCACTGCAATGTTATGATTAATTTGTAGCTTGCGATTAGTATTATACAATTAGATACTTTTATGGCCACATACGTCCAAGGGTATCCCACTTCGCGTGCCGCTCGACTATTGCTCTCGTTTCTTATCGTTCATTGCCAATATCACCTGTATTTTGACGCAAACTATCATCACTGTTTTAAAAGTGTGTTTAAATGTATGGTTAAACCAAACAGTGATTGAAAATTAAAAATGCCAAAAGAATATGAGCAAAAGTGTCGTTATGCTAAGTTAAGTGACGAGTTCAAGGCAAGGATTCGCATAGACTCAACTGATGAGCAAAGAGTCTACTGCAGATATTGCACAAGTACCATTACAGCAAAGCTGAGTGATTTGCGTGCGCATGCATTAATAAAAAAACACACAAGTGCGGCTAATGGTTTCCAGCAACAAAACAAAATAGGTTTTGTCAGCTTACCACTCAAAACTTTTGAGCAGGAAGCCGCACTGTGTATATACATTGCACAAATAGATGTTTTGGGCAAGCTATGCAGCAATTATATCGATAGTGAAACTGTAGGAAGAATAAAGCTACACCGCACCAAATGCACTGCCATCATTAAAAATATTTTGGTTTGTGAAGTCTGGGCAAATCCTGTTATGATTATAAAATACCCAACCATTTTTTTCGCATGATTGACGCAAGAAAATCCTACGAAAGTGAAGATGATCCAGACGCAGTAGAGTTGAATGAATTAAATTATATCTTATGAATGAATATAAAAAAAACTATATTCCATACCTTATTCATAAACCGCAACCGAAATCAAAGAACCATTTAAGGACACCTTACAGAAATAACTTAAACAAACTAACAACACAAAATAGACACATTAATACAAAGTTAGTGACACTAAGTGAGAGCACAAGATATTTAACAAAAAATTAACTATCCAAGACAGGCTAAAACCATCGACACGCATATATCTGGGACAGAAGATGAAGAATTTTATTGCTTGTTTATAAGAAAATCAGCTTTTGTGGAAAAAACATATACAGTTTTATATAATAACTTGTACACGATGTGTAATTAAGAAACAGTTTATATAATGTAAGGTTAACCACGGTACCCATAGCGGCACCGTTTATTATAAAATTGTGTCAGTCCGTCAGTCTGCCCATACGTTTTTAACAAATACAATATGACCATCGAAGAAGTCCTAATATTCTGATAATGGTTGAACAATAGAACTGTAAATTACATTGGCTTTAATTCAATGTATGTAAAAAACATATTTAAATTTTTTTTTACCCTAACTGGAATATCATCCGCCTTCTGGAGTTCAATGACTTTATAACTCTAAAGATCAGTGATACATCCCTGGGATTTTGGCCTGCTCAAAACGGCACCATCCAAAAAAACTTAATCAATCTAATTGCGCTTGGCCAGTACATGAAACTAAATTTATTTTAAAAGTTCAATATGAATATGCGCCGAAATTCTGAATTAATATCGTCAAAAGGCATGATATTTGGTATCGATTATTTTTAATAATATTTATCGTGACAAGAAATATCGGAATGAAGAGTCGAGTCAACAGCTGTATTTCGACCAATTCAAACTATTACTTTTATCGATATCACATTAAATTTACTAGGCTTTGGAGACGAGGAAAAAATTTGGTCCGACAGTTTTTTAATAGTATTTATATAAATTTGCACGGTATTTTTGGGTGAAGGTATGAAGAACAAATAATCACTTGCACTAGCAGTATTTTCAGTGATAATAATTCATTTGTTCTGTCAATATTGTAGGGCTGACCTGGGTGCTAGTCTACCACACAGAAAAAAAATACCAGCGGCTGAAGCCCAAAGTTGATAAACACAGCAAAAAATGTGAGTAATAATTAATAAACACTGATTGTATAATCCATATATTGCAGTGGAGCGACAATAGGAGACACATGGCGACTCCCTAGATAAATCAGTTAAAAAGAAACTGGAGCGCTATGAGGAGAAGCTAAAGAACAATAATCGTGACTTGTCACTGGTCAAAATGAAGTCCATGTTTGCTACAGGATTCGCTTTTACGGCACAACTCAGCATGTTCAATAGCATCTTTGATGGACGTGTCTTAGCACAGTTGCCATTTACACCGATCTCCGTATTCAGGGACTAAGCTGTCGAAATCTTTCGGGCGACGATTATACCGATTGCTCCTTCATTTTCCTGTACATACTGTGCACCATGTCTATTCGCCAGAATATTTGCCCCATCTCGTGCTGAAAGCAACCAGGGCGATGGACTCTTTGGACCAGCACCAGGTTACATTATATAGAAATTTTTTGTGTTGATTGTTTCTAATTCCAATTCAAATTTTAATTCTTTGCTTTACAAATTACAATAGATTACACCTAATTAAACGAAGAGAGCCGATTGATCACTCGTGAAACACGTCGGGCGCTGGGGTCACTAAACGCAATAGCATCAAATGAGTAAAATCCGCTGTTTGAGTACTCCATGTGTTTGATGCTTAGTGCTGCTCACACCGCTTTTTGCAGTCTTGCGCTAGGAAAATTGCGGCGATAAATTATTGACAACGTATCGAAATTGATGCAAGGTGGCAGCGCACTGCAGTGTTATGATTAATTTGTAGCTTGCGGATAGTATTATACAATTAGATACTTTTTATGGCCACATCCGTCCAAGGTTATCCCACTTCGCGTGCCGCTCGACTATTGGTCTCGTTTTTTACCGTTCATTGCCAATATCACCTGTATTTTGACGCAAACTATCATCACTGTTTTAAAAGTGTGTTTAAATGTATGGTTAAACCAAACAGTGATTGAAAATTAAAAATGCCAAAAGAATATGAGCAAAAGTGTCGTTATGCTAAGTTAAGTGACGAGTTCAAGGCAAGGATTCGCATAGACTCAACTGATGAGCAAAGAGTCTACTGCAGATATTGCACAAGTACCATTACAGCAAAGCTGAGTGATTTGCGTGCGCATGCATTAATAAAAAAACACACAAGTGCGGCTAATGGTTTCCAGCAACAAAACAAAATAGGTTTTGTCAGCTTACCACTCAAAACTTTTGAGCAGGAAGCCGCACTGTGTATATACATTGCACAAATAGATGTTTTGGGCAAGCTATGCAGCAATTATATCAATAGTGAATCTGTAGGAAGAATAAAGCTACACCGCACCAAATGCACTGCCATCATTAAAAATATTTTGGTTTGCGAGGTCTGGGCAAATCCAGTTATGATTATAAAATACCCAACCATTTTTTTCGCATGATTGACGCAAGAAAATCCTACGAAAGTGAAAATGATCCAGACGCAGAAGAGTTGAATGAATTAAATTATATCTTATGAATGATTTAAAAAAAAAACTATATATATAAAATTACCTTATCTTGCGCATTTTTTCCATACCTTATTCATACACCGCAACCGAAATCAAAGAATCATTTAAGGACACCTTACAGAAATAACTTAAACAAACTAACAACACAAAATAGACACATTTATACAAAGTTAGTGACACTAAGTGAGAGCATAAGATATTTAACAAAAAATTAACTACCCAAGACAGGCTAAAACCATCGACACGCATATATCTGGGACAGAAGATGAAGAATTTTTTTTGCTTCTTTATAAGAAAATCAGGCTGGCACAAATCCTCTGACTGAACCCTCCACGAGGGTGCCGGCTGGGCAATGGGCTGTGTATTTACTCAAACTTAGAGTCAGACACTGTCCTGTTGCTTGGGGCTTGGGCCAATACACGGCCCAGCTGAGGCAAGGACGCAACAACACTCGGACCATCAAAGTCTGGTGCTGTGGTGTCCGAAGCCATGGTCAGAGGTGCCTGGCAGATAGGCCGAGGAAGGCCGGAGGCATTTTGAGGGCAAGATGGCAATGAAGGCCACTTCAAGCCAATATGCCAACAAAGTCGAAGAGTTGCTGCTGACTAAAAGGCAGCGGTCTGAAGACCAAGATAAGGCGGATGTGCCCGTGAGCAAGCGGCCGCGCCAAAAACCAGAAAGAACCCCCAAAAAGCCACAGCCGAAAAGGGAGATGGTGAGCGATGTGGCGCGTCGGCACTTAGTCGTCGCGCTCATCGATCGCAGCAACCCCCACGGCAAAATAACTGCGGATAAGTGGAAAATGGTAGAACTGAGGCTGTTGGACGCCCTGTTCAAACGAATGAAGGAGCCAGGGTCTCAGCCTACCACCTTCGATGGAGCACAAAAGACCGCGCAACGTCTTTGTGCTACGGGAAATATGGGCCCCGCAAACTATGGGCCCAGCGAAGTAAGAGGAGAGTCACTCATTAGCACGGACTATATGACTCCAATAAACAACTTCTCTAGAACGCCCACTCTAATGGGACATGAAGATTGGAAAATCGGCATGGACGAAAACGCACTAAAGTTATTTACAGACGGATCCAAAATGGACACCGGCGTAGGCGCCGCGGTATACTGTGCAGATCCACTAATCGAAGTGTCGTACAAGTTGCCGGACTACTGCAGCATCTTCCAAGCGGAAGTCTTTGCTATAAAGAAGGCTGCAGAACTTGTGATAACATTCAATAAAAATCGGGTCAACATCTTTGTCGACAGTCAGGCGGCTATCAAATCTATGCAGTCCTATGTCATCAGCTCCGAAAGTGTACTGGCAAGCAGAGAAGCATTAGATGCATTAAACATCCGCTCGAAGGTGCGCATCTTTTGGGTTCCCAGCCACCAGGGCATTAACGGAAACGAGATGGCAGACAGGCTAGCGAAAGAGGGTGCCGAATCTAGACGACCGACAATTGAAGACCTGAAGAGACCGCTGCGATCGATAAGCCACAGTTTAGAACAAGACGCTGCGGTAATAGCAAGAAGAAGGTGGCATAACACTAAAAACTGCAAGATAACCCGCACTATGTGCAACAACGCTAACACGAAATTAGCCCAATATGTCATTCAGCTCCCGAGAAGAGACTGTAGAACAATGATGATACTCACGGGTCACTGCCTGACCGCAACTCACGCTAAGAAGTTGGGCATCACCGGAAATGCAGGAAATGCAGGGTACCAGAAGTAAGAGAAACTCTGGAGCACCTCATCTGCGACTGTCCCGCTCTCATGACCTCGAGAGCGAGGCGCCTTGGACGCCCCCTCCTTGCATCACTGGAAGAAGCAGCGGGCCTGTCACCCCAAAAACTCCTGGCTTTTGCCAAACTAACGAGCATACTAGACTGGGATAATTACACCGGAAAATTAACAGCCTCCATTACTAATTCGGCCGCACTATGGATCATACTGATCTATGTGAGGCCCCCACCTGGGGACCTGTCGATATAACCTAACCTATAAGAAAATCAGCTTTTGTGGAAAAATACATATACAGTTTTATATAATAACTTGTACACGATGTGTAATTAAGAAACAGTTTATATTGTATAATCTAAGGTTATACACGGTACCCATAGCGTAACCGTTTATTATAAAATTGCGTCACAAAGCGAGTCGATATAGCCATGTCCGTCAGTCTGTCCATCCGTTTTTAGCAAATACAATATGACCCTCGAAGAAGTTCTAATATTCTGAAATTGGTTGAACAATGGAACTGGAAATTACATTGGCTTTAATTCTATGTATGTAAAAAACATATTTAAATTTTTTTTGACCCTAACAGGAATATCATCCACCTTCTGGATTTCAATGACCTTATAACTCTAAAGATCAGTGATACATCCCTTGGATATTGGCCTGCTCAAAACGGCACCATCCAAAAAACCCTAATCAATCTAATTGCGCTTGGCCAGTGCATGAAACCAAACTTATTTTAAAAGTGCAATATGAATATGCGCCAAAATTCTGAATTAATATCGTCAAAAGGCATGATTATATTATTATTATAAAAGAGGGAGTCTCCCAGTGGAGAAGGCGCGAGGCACTGCGACCATGAAGATCTTTTGTACCTAGAATGCTCTCCCTATATTGACAAAAGCTGTTCTGCCTCCCTAATGAAGCAGAACAGATCTTTCGTCGAGGAACGGACCATATGCTCGGGACTTGCGAATTCCACGTGCAAATTTTTCCTCCTAGTCCATACCAAGGCCGGACAGTCACATAGAATGTGTTTAGTAGACTCGTCGTCCTCTTTGCAGAGCCTGCACTCTGCATCCGAGGACAGGCGCATTTTGGTAAGGTGATAGTTCACCAAGTGGTGGCCACTAAGGTAGCCAACAAGTAGGTAAAGGTCTCTCCTAGAGAGTAGCTTGGTCCTTCGATCAACTTTGATGAGCTCTTCAGCCTGCCGCATCCCTGGTTGGAAGAACCAGTAGCGTTCGGTCAATCTTCCAGCCCAGGTTTTCACCAGGGAGGAGATAGTTGACCACCCCACGCCACAGAAGGGTTCGGGGCCAAACAGGGGGGCTGATGACCCAGCCCTCGCTAGTTCGTCCGCCTGCTCGTTGCCCTGGAAACCAGAATGTCCAGGTACCCAAACTAGGGTAACTTTGTTCTTATTTGACACCCGCTGGAGACAGTTCCAGCAGTCAGCCACCATACGCGTGCCTACTCTTTTTGTGGAGAGGGCCAGTATGGCCGCTTGCCTGTCCGAGAAGATGTATATGTTCGCTCCTCTAATCCCCTTCTCAAGGATAAGACGGCAGCAGAACTCGATGGCGTGAACCTCTGATTGGAAAACTGTAGGCCAGTTGCCCATAGCAATCGAGGTTTTGGAGTTGGGACCATATATCCCAGCTCCAACCCCCTGATCAGTCTTTGACCCGTCGGTTTACCAATGTATACCATTCTCTGATGGGGTTGCCAGCATCCCAGTCCCTACGGTCCGGGATGAGGGTTCTGAATTTTGCACCAAAGAAGATTTCCTTGGTCATAGAATCTGATATGGTGCAGATCTCTAGGCCAGGAATATCTTTGATTAAGCTAGCATGCCCTGATTCTGTAGCCAGAAGCCCAGATTGAAGCTTTAATCTAAGAAGGCTCATAGCAGCAACTTCTTTAATGCGGATGTGCAGCGGAGTCAGATTCAAAATTGATTCCATAGCTGCGGTGGGACAGGTGCGAAGTGCACCCGTCAAGGAGAGGCACTGCAGCTTATGCAGTTTCGTGCATTTGTTGATGGCAGTGACCTGCGTAACCTTAGGCCACCAAATAATAGCAGCGTAGGTTACGATCGGTCTTACCATCATCCCAAATAGCCACCGGATGGTGCAGGATTTGAGACCCCAGATTCTACCAAAGAGTCTTCTGCATGCCCACATTTTTTTTTTTTTTTTTTTTTGTTTTATACTTGGCATTATTTATTGAATCTTCTCTTTTAACGAGACTAACAATAAGTTTATAAATCTTACTAGACTAACTTGCTGCGGCAACTGATTTAGGTTTATATGTCCCTAACTATATTTAAAGTTGGGTTGGCATGTCAGTTCGACGAAGGTGAGATTGGCTGGACAGCCGTGTAAGGTCCCGCGCAAGGCTGTTTGGATGGGTGGATAGTTTAGTGCGGTAATTTAACATTTGTTGTGCAATTTCATCTCTGACCGGCGATACAGTTAAGTCCCTCTGGATGTTTTCATTTCGAACATACCACGGTGCCCCAGTGATAGTTCTTAGGATTTTCGATTGGGCTCTTTGTATAATTTCAACACTGCTGTTACTGGCGCTTCCCCACAATTGGGAACCATACGTCCATATTGGTTTTAGTACAGATTTGTAGAGTAGGACTTTATATTCCATTCTGAGGGGAGAGCGGTTGTTTAGAAGCCAGTGAAGACTATTAGCTCTTAGCTTTAGGTGTGTTCTTTTAGCTTCAATGTGACTACGCCAGGTGAGTCGTCTATCAAGATGGATTCCAAGGTATGTGACTTCATTTGCTTGCGGTATTACGGTGTTGTTCAGTAGGAGAGGAGGGCAATCTTGTCTGTTCAGGGTAAACGTTACATGCTTACTCTTTTGCTCCTTCACTTTTATTCGCCAGTTAGATAGCCATTTCTCAATAGTCACCAAGTGGAGGGCAAGTTGCATTGTTGCTTGTCGCGGGCATTTCGAGCGGTTGAGGATTGCAGTGTCATCGGCGAATGTAGATGTTGTTAGCAGTCTTGATGTCGGTAAGTCTGCTGTGTATAGCACGTATAGAGTTGGGCCCAGTACACTACCTTGAAGAACACCAGCTTCTATAATATGGTCGACGGACATATCAGTGTTGCATTTTACTGAGAATGATCTGTGGTAGAGGTACGATTTTAGGAGTTTGTGGGTGCATTTCGGGAGCATTGACTTAATTTTGTACATGAGGCCATCTAACCAGACTCTATCAAATGCTTGGGAGACATCCAGAAATATCCCTGTGCAGTACTCTCGGTGTTCGAATGCAGTTCGAATTTCGGATGTTATTCGATTGACTTGCTCTATTGTGCCATGTTTTTCTCGAAAGCCAAACTGATGCTCTGGAACTATTTTATGAACTCGTAGGTACTGTATAATGTGGGTCAGTAGGCATTTTTCGAAGAGTTTCGACAAGCATGATATTAGGCTTATGGGTCTATAAGAAGATGGAGACGTACGATCTTTTCCTGGCTTAGGTATCATTATGATAATCGACTTTTTCCATCTCGTTGGGAAGTGGCCAGTTCTAGTAATAGCATTGAAGAGATTGCAGATGGTTTGGACGGCGCAGTATGGAAGTTCGATGATTATCTTTGGAGTTATGAGATCGCAGCCTGGGCTTTTATTAGGCTTAAGACTCTTCAGGATTTTAGCTATTTCGTTTGCATGCCCACATGGCATGAGTAGCCTTTGATAGAGTGTTATGTAGGTGGGAGTTCCAGTTTAGTCGTTTATCAAGGGTTACCCCTAGATATTTGACTTCATTGGAAAGGTCCACGGGAGAGCCGCTAATGTATAATTGACCAATGTCAACAGAGTACCGCTTAGTGAAGGGAACAATAATTGCCTTTTGTGGGTTGATGCTAAGACCTACATCTTCACACCACCTACTGACCGTGTTCAGAGCTGATTGCATCAACTCTGTCACGGAGTTGGCAAAGTTCCCGTTCACTACGAGAGCGAGGTCGTCGGCATAGCCAATCGCTTCCACGTCCTGTTCTGCAAATACAATTAGTAGTTCGTCGACTTCTAGGGACCAGAGCAAAGGGGATAGGACCCCTCCCTGGGGACACCCTTTAACCGCACTAATATGGGCGGTCGTCGTGTCCAGGGTAGAGGAGATAGTCCGGTGTTTGAGCATGGCGTCAATCCACCGGCAGCAGAGATAGACCCGTAGCCGGTGTTATCGAAAGCACCCCCTATATCAAGAAAAGAGCACAAAGCAATGTTCTTTGATACGAAGGCTTTTCAATTTTTCCCACTATGGTAATTTGTGGAGAGCGACCTCTGTCGATCTACCGGCTATATACGCGAACTGCGTGGGGTGTAAAGGGTTGTTTTTCTGCAGAGAGCACCGAATGTGCATGTCTAAGAGCCTTTGTGCAGTCTTAAGCATAAAGGAGGTAAGGCTGATCGGCCGATATGACTTAGACTGGTCAAGAGGACGATTTCCCTGTTTGGGAATGAATACCACATTGACTCTCCTCCAAGAGTTGGGTATGTGTCCCTACGTGAGACTAGCTCGAAGTAGGCCGACCAGTGGATCGAGGATATGATCCAGGCTGTTTTGGAGAAGGGCTGGAAAGATTTTATCACCCCCTGGGGCTTTGAAGGGAGCGACGGAATCTACAGCCCATCTGACCTTTTCAGGGTCGAAAATGGTTCCAGATAGGCTGGATCCACGTGAGTCAGGTGACAAGGTGGTGTCAACGTAACTGGAAAGATCTGGGTTCGCCACGGAACCTGGGAAGTGAACTTGCAATAAAAGCTCAAGTGCTTTCCTGCGATCTTGAGTAAAAGAGCCATCTGCTCTTTTGAGAAGCTCTATACCATAAAACGACCCTTTGGCTAATACTTTGTGGAGTCTCGCTGCCTCTGGCAGCGATTCTATGCTACCACAGTAGCTGCGCCACGTATCGCGTATGGAGCGTCTAATGTTCTTGTTATAGTGTGTGAGAGCGTCCCTATAGACGTCCCAACTTATGCGGTTAGATCTGGCCTTGTTGAAGAGGCTTCTAACCTTCCTTCTTTGTGCTGCCAGCTCTTCATTCCACCAAGGAACTTTACGGTTGACCATTAAAGTCTTCTGAACTGAGCTAGCTTCGAAGGACGTAATAAGTACATCTTGAAGCAGGTTGGCAGCAAGTTCTATCTCACTGATAGAGTTAGTATTGCTGATCAACAGGTCTGCTTTCAAGGCCACAGAGGCTTTGAAGAGTTCCCAGTTTGTCTTTTTGGGACAAAAGGAGTTCTGGCGGATATCGACTTGGCCAGGAAGGTCGAACCTGATGTGCTGATGGTCCGTCAGGGTGGCGTCGTCAGTGACCCGCCAGTTAACAAGCGAACTCGCAATTGAGTTGCTGACTAGGGTGAGATCTACAACCTCTTCCCTAATGGAGTTTATAAACGTGGGTTTACACCCTACGTTGGCTATATCTAAATGACAAGACATTAGATAATCTAAGAGAGACTCACCACGTTTATTGACATCGCTGCTCCCCCAGATTGTGTGGTGGGTGTGGGCATCACAGCCGATCCCAAGCGGCTTGTTGTGAAGGCGGCAGAAGTCCACAAGCCGCTGAACCTCTGTGGGGGGTGCATCATCCACATCGCCCGGGAAGTAAGCAGAGGCGATCACTACTTCCCGGCCGCCATCAGCAGTGGCTACCTCTATAGCCGTTGCCACCAAGTCTCTGTGAATGAAGTTAGTTAGAGGGAAGTGTCTCACACTGTCATTAACCAATATAGCAGTGCGAGGGGCACCTCCCATAAGGTTATATAGTAGCTTACATGATCCGCATGATAGTCCACGGACGAGGCCACCTATTAACCATGACTCTTGGACGAGAGCCAGGTCAATCTCGTCTTTACAGACGACCCTGCACAGGGTGGCTGACGGTCCTCTGGCGTGGTGCAGGTTCACCTGGAGCACCTTAATTGCGCTCCGCATCCTCTCTTAGCGCCTTAGTGACAAGGCTACATGCCTTGCCACCCCGAGAGTCATTGCCACGGATGCCCTTCGGCACTCTGGCCCTGGGGAGGGAGTTCTTCAGGAGAAGCTTAACTCGTCCAAAGACGAATTTCACCTTCCCGTGGCACTCCGTCAGAGCCTTATACGACTCCTCGTCGACCAACATCGCGAGGTGAGTAGTGGTGCCGTTGAGGCTGTGCTGGACCACCCGCCACTGCTTCGTTGAGAAGCAGTCCGCATTTTGGATGCCAAGGTAACCCAGAATGGCGGCGGGAGTCAGGTCAGCACTACTGGGGAAATATCCTCGGATGAGGTGAGCTTAGGGAAACTCAGTCTCCTTCAGTAGTTTGATGTCAAGGGAGCTGATGGACCTGATGTGTCCAACGGCTCCCCTGACCCAGTCAGCAGTGCGGCTGTCTTCGCACACCAGGAGCAGCCATTCGTTTCGGGGTATACAACCCTCGAAACCTGGACTGGCGCCCGGTGTGGGATGAAGAAGCAAAGCCTTGGCAATGCTTGCTTTCACTTTGCCACTTGCTCCGGTGAAAGCGGAATTTTGGGGTCAGCCGACGTGAAGCCCAGTTTCACGCTGCTTGCCACCTGGCTGTGAGGTGGCTTTGTGGACTCCACATGAGTCTTTTTGGGCTTCTTTGAAGACCCTTGGGGATTGAGGACGGTATCGTCAGCGGGCGTCCGTTTGGCCTTGGTTTCCACGGGGGGCGCGGTGGCGATAGCGAGAGCCTCTGCTCTGCTCGAACCCTTCACGAGTGCCGCTTTGAATAGCCTCTTCTCGCGTGTCTTCAATTTCACGAAGGCGTTCTCAGATTACAGTCACAGCTTCTGGATCTGAGAACCTGCTTCCGTGAGACCACGGAAGCGTCGTCAACAAGGCTGATCAGGTCAGCATCAGCTTCCGCGTCAGAGGACATCACCTCGACGAGTTGCTGCCTGCCTGAGCAGCTATTGGACGAGAAAGCAGCACTAAGGAACTCATCTTCCAAGGGAGTCCGTGGCATGTCCGGGTCCCCTAGAGTACCAGGGCCAAGACCCGTGGTATTGGGGGTGGAAGCCAGCAGCCCACTGGCTGCAGTGCTGTTGATGGGGTCGGCCGTTAAGGCTTCGCCCTGGGTGGATGCTGTCAAAGTCGCATCATACTTATCTGGCATGATATTTGGTATCGATTATTTTTAATAATATTTATCGTGACAAGAAATATCGGAATGAAGAGTCGAGTCAACAGCTGTATTTCGACCAATTCAAACTATTACTTTTATCGATATCAAATTAAAATTACTAGGCTTTGGAGACGAGGAAAAAAATTTGGTCCGACAGTTTTTTAATAGTATTTATATAAATTTGCACGATATTTTTGGGTGAAGGTATGAAGAACAAATAATCACTTGCACTAGGAGTATGTTCAGTGATAATAATTCATTTGTTCTGTCTATATTGTAGGGCTGACTGGGTGCTAGTCTATCGCACAGAAAAAAAACACCAGCGGCTGAAGCCCAAAGTTGATAAACAAAGCAAAAAATGTGAGTAATAATTAATGAACAATCCATATTTTGCAGTGGAGCGACAATAGGAGACACATGGCGACTCCCTAGATAAATCAGTTAAAAAGAAACTGGAGCGCTATGAGGAGAAGCTAATGAACAATAATCGTGACTTGTCACTGGTCAAAATGAAGTCCATGTTTGCTACAGGATTCGCTTTCACGGCACAACTCAGCATGTTCAATAGCATCTTTGATGGACGTGTCGTAGCACAGTTGCCATTTACACCAATCTCCATATTCAGGGACTGAGCCTTCGAAATCTTTCGGGCGACGATTAGACCGATTGCTCCTTAATTTTCCTGTACATACTGTGCACCATGTCTATTCGCCAGAATATTCAAAAGCTGCTCGGGTTTGCCCCATCCCGTGCTGAAAGCCACCAGGGCGGTGAACTCTTTGGACCAGCACCAGGCCACATTATATAGAAATTTTTTGTGTTGCTTGTTTCTAATTCCAATTCAAATTTTAATTGTTTGCTTTACAAATTACAATAGATTACACCTAATTAAACGAAGAGAGCCGATTGATCACTCGTGAAACACGTCGGGCGCTGGGGTCACTAATCGCAATAGCATCAAATGAGTAAAATCCGCTGTTTGAGTACTCCGTGTGTTTGATGCTTAGTGCTGCAAATTCCGCATTTTCCCGTCGACTCTTCTTTTCCATGCATGTAAATTACCGAAAATGCATGTGCATAAATATATACTAATACTCAACCAATAGGTGGCGTGGTAAATGAATATGAATGTATGCAAGTATTTTCATGCTTGTGTACTTGTGTAATATTCATAATATGCTTACGTGCTCATATGATTATTATTTTATAATTCATATTTTAGGGTCAGTAAAAAATACAAAACTATAAAATGCAATTAAATAAATATTAATTTTGATTACTCGATATATTGCATTTTATCGATACCGATATTTACTGCTCACACCGTCTTGCGCTAGGAAAATTGCGGCGATAAATTATTGACAACGTATCGAAATTGATGCAAGGTGGCAGCGCACTGCAATGTTATGATTAATTTGTAGCTTGCGATTAGTATTATACAATTAGATACTTTTATGGCCACATACGTCCAAGGGTATCCCACTTCGCGTGCCGCTCGACTATTGCTCTCGTTTCTTATCGTTCATTGCCAATAACACCTGTATTTTGACACAAACTATCATCACTGTTTTAAAAGTGTGTTTAAATGTATGGTTAAACCAAACAGTGATTGAAAATTAAAAATGCCAAAAGAATATGAGCAGAAGTGTCGTTATGCTAAGTTAAGTGACGAGTTCAAGGCATGGATTCGCATAGACTCAACTGATGAGCAAAGAGTCTACTGCAGATATTTCAAAACTACCATTACAGCAAAGCTGAGTGATTTGCGTGCGCATGCATAAAAAAAAATAAAAAAACACAAGTGCGGATAATGGTTTCCAGCAACAAAACAAAATAGATTTTGTCAGCTTACCACTCAAAACTTTTGAGCAGGAAGCCGCACTGTGTATATACATTGCACAAATAGATGTTTTGGGCAAGCTATGCAGCAGTTATATCGATAGTGAAATTGCAGCGATAAATTATTGACAACGTATCGAAATTGATTCAAGGTGGCAGCGCACTGCAATGTTATGATTAATTTGTAGCTTGCGATTAGTACTATACAATTAGATACTTTTATGGCCACACATGTCCAAGGGTATCCCACTTCGCGTGCCGCTCGACTGTTGATCTCGTTTCTTATCGTTCATTGCCAATATCACCTGTATTTTGACGCAAACTATCATCACTGTTTTAAAAGTGTGTTTAAATGTATGGTTAAACCAAACAGTGATTGAAAATTAAAAATGTCAAAAGAATACGAGCAGATGTGTCGTTATGCTAAGTTAAGTGACGAGTTCAAGGCAAGGATTCGCATAGACTCAACTGATTAGCAAAGAGTCTACTGCAGATATTGCAAAAGTACCATTACAGCAAATTTGAGTGATTTGCGTGCGCATGCATTAAAAAAAAAACACACAAGTGCGGATAATGGTTTCCAGTAACAAAACAAAATAGATTTTGTCAGCTTACCACTCAAAACTTTTGAGCAGGAAGCCGCACTGTGTATATACATTGCACAAATAGATGTTTTGGGCAAGCTATGCAGCAATTATATCGATAGTGAAACTGTAGGAAGAATAAAGCTACACCGCACCAAATGCACTGCCATCATTAAAAATATTTTGGTTTGCGAAGTCTGGGCAAATCCTGTTATGATTATAAAATACCCAACCATTTTTTTCGCATGATTGACGCAAGAAAATCCTACGAAAGTGAAAATGATCCAGACGCAGTAGAGTTGAATGAATTAAATTATATCTTATGAATGAATATAAATAAAAAATAATATATATAAAATCACCTTATCTTGCGCTTTTTTTCCATACCTTATTCATAAACCGCAACCGAAATCAAAGAACTATTTAAGGACACCTTACAGAAATAACTTAAACAAACTAACAACACAAAATAGACACATTAATACAAAGTTAGTGACACTAAGTGAGAGCACAAGATATTTAACAAAAAATTAACTATCCAAGACAGGCTATATATCTGGGACAGAAGATGAAGAATTTTATTGCTTGTTTATAAGAAAATCAGCTTTTGTGTAAAAATACATATACAGTTTTATATAATAACTTGTACACGGTGTGTAATTAAGAAACAGTTTATATAATCTAAGGTTATACACGGTACCCATAGCGTCACCGTTTATTATAAAATTGTGTCACAAACCGAGTCGATATAGCCATGTCCGTCTATCTACCCTTCCGTTTTTAACAAATACAATATGACCATCGAAGAAGTCCCAATATTCTGATAATGGTTGAACAATGGAACTGGAAATTACATTGGCTTTAATTCAATCTATGTAAAAAACATATTTAAATTTTTTTTTACCCTCACAGGAATATCATCCACCTTCTGGATTTCAATGACTTTATAACTCTAAAGATCAGTGATACTGTTACGGAATGATTTTGTTCGATAGGGCCGCGCCAGTCAAGATAACTGTTTTACGTGCAAGGGTCGCCACAATACACTCCTGCATCGTGGCACCCCTCCTACTGCGCCCTCCACTTCTTCTACGACTAATATTCAGAATTACTTCACGGCGAACACACAAGGTGTTCTTCTCGGCACTGCTCTTATAAATGTGTGCCATTTCGGCACGACTTATAAATAACGTGAACTGATCGATCCTGGATCAGAGGCTACCAAGCCGTGCAAGTGCAAGTAGCTGGCTTAAATCAAGCCATCTCAGCCAATCCACAAAAGTTGTGTCACTTTCAGATTGGCTCCCCGATCACTCCCAGGTTACAGCTAGATACTGCAGCTTTTGTTCTCCCTCAATTGGCAGATAACCTTTCATCTTACACCATTTCCAAGGACCTGAAGGACCAGCCAAATCTCCAACTAGCTGATCCGCACCTGAGCTCTCAGATAGACGTGCTCCTAGGAGCCGATATTCTACCATCTATCATAAAGAGTGGCTCTGTGTCCAAAATTTGTGGAACCCTGCTCGGTCAAGAGAACTTTCCTTTAAACGAGCAGTACGACTCCATTATTCAGGAGTATTTAGATTTAGGCCATATGAGGCCAGTCTCCCCAAGTAACGACTGCAACAATTTTTATCTCCCTCATCATGCTGTGTTCAAACCTGAGAGCACCACGACCAAAGTTCGCGTTGTTTTCAACGCCTCCAGTCCGTCCTCCAATGGGAAGAGCTTGAACGATATCCTATATCCAGGACCCGTTCTCCAATTCGATCTGACCAAGCAGATCTTGAAATGGCGTTTTTTCCGTTACGTGTTCAATGCTGACATCACAAAGATGTACCGGCAGATACTCGTCCACACAAGTCCTCAATACTCTTCAGGAATCCAAATGGTGAAGTAGGTGAATATGAACTTAACAAAGTCACTTTCGGAGTAAACTGCGCTCCATTTTTGGCCATTCGGGTTCTTCGACAGCTCTCCCAGGATGTTAGCAAACATTTTCCTCTCGCCAGCGACATCATATCCAACTACATGTACGTAGACGATGTCCTTGCTGGCGCGCACTCCATAAAGCGCGCCACAGTGTCCATTGAAGAGTTACGCAAAGCTCTTGAGACAGCTGGTTTTCCTTTAAGAAAGCGGACCTCCAACCACAAAGATGTGTTAGCTAATATCCCCAAGGACCATCTATTGAACGCCAATTTCCTCGAACTTGAGGAAGCGAGCTTAGCAAAGACTCTAGGTATACGCTGGCAAGCGCATACGGATGAGTTCCTCTTTGCCCCCTCCGAAGCAGATGTGAAACAGTCCTACACGAAACGTGAAGTTCTCTCTCACATCGCCAAATTATTCGATCCAGCAGGCTGGCTGGCACCATTTGTGGTCCGTGCCAAAATTTTCATGCAGGAGATATGGCTGCAAAATCTTGGATGGGATGAAGCATTGCCAAGCGAACTCCAACAACGCTGGCAGGATTTCCTATCCAGTTATTCATCCCTCCATAACCTTCGGATCCCTAGATGGGTCCAATATACCCCAGTAGCTAAGCTCCAAATCCATGGTTTCTGCGACGCATCTCAGCGCGCCTACGGAGCAGCTATATATATCCGTGTTGAAAATCAACACAAGATTTCAAGCCATCTTCTTGTAGCCCAGACCAGAGTAGCTCCTGTGAAGACCATCTCCTTGACCAGAGTGGCTAAGATAAGTCAGCTCACTAGTTCGAGCAAATGGTCTCACGTCAAATCTGAGCAGAACTCTGCCGATCTTGCCAGTAGAGGCGTCTCGTCAGAGGATCTCATTAGTAATAGACTTTGGTGGCATGGACCCGATTGGCTGATCTTTCCAGCAGAGCAGTGGCCTGTTGCGATCGAAATCGCTCACCAGACAGACGAAGAGCTTCGTCCTGTCAAATGCAACTTAACAAAGTTGCCTCCTTCATCCATTTGTATCTTGGAGAGATTTTCCGAGCTCCACAGAGCACTGCGAGTGATGGCTTATGTATATCGCTTCATTCAGAGGTGTCGCAAGCCTGATCTTTCACTCTCTCCAGATATCAGCAGCTCTGAACTCTCCACCGTTCAAGATTTGCTCATCCGGAGCACCCAACGTACTCAATTCCACAAAGAGTACAACTGTCTGTTGAACAAGGAACAGATTGCAAGGAGTAGCGACATCGCTAATTTGAATCCGTTCATCGACGCCAGCGGAGTCATGAGATCATGCGGTCGTGTGAGAACATCCGCTTCTTTAAGCTATGATGAGAGGCACCCATCCTTCCGTTCTCATGTACTTTCTCACACCTCGTCGTCCGTTTTACGCATCGTATCTCTCTCCCATCAATTAGTGATGAGTCTCATTCGATCACGCTATTGGATGCCACCATCAATTCCTGTCGAGTTTGCATCCTCCATTGAAAGAAGTTGCAAACTCAACTCATGGGTACTCTGCCCTCTGCGAGAGTTTCCTTCTCTCGACCTTTTACCCACACGGGACTCGATTTCGCTGGTCCTTTCGAAATCAAGAATTTCACTGGTCGAGCCTGCCTCATAACCAAGGGCTATGTATGTGTGTTTGTGTGTTTCAGCACAAAGGCCATACACTTAGAAGCAACCTCGGACCTAACAATCGCCTTCGCGCGTTTCTCGCGAGACGTGGCTGCCCGCACCACGTTTACTCCGACAACGGAAAGACGTTCGTCGGAGCCTCCAAGGTCCTTACTTCAGAGTTCATGAAGGCAGTGAAGGCTGATATATCCACCAAATACAGCCATCAAAATCTCGCATGGCATTTCAATCCTCCCAGTGCGCCGCACATGGGTGGCTTATGGGAAGCTGGAGTAAAGAGCTTCAAAACGCTCTTCTACAAGTCCACTTCCTCATTAAAGTACACTGCTTTGCAAGGTCGAAGCGTGCCTTAACTCCAGGCCGATTTCTCCTATGTCTGAGAGCCCCACCGATCTTTTAGCTTGGACTCCTGGCCACTTTCTGATCGGCGGTCCGCTCATGTCCGTCGCAGAGCCTGAAATCCAAGAAGACGCTGTATCCATCATCAACCGATGGCAGCGACTTAAGGCTCTGCATCAACGGTTTTGTTTCCGTTGGAAAGAGGAATACCTCAAAGAGTTGCACAAACGCTCCAAATGGCAACTCCCAACGCGAAACCTCCAAGTCGGCGACATGGTGGTTGTCAAAGAAGACAACCTACCAGTCAACGAATGGCGTCTGGGCCGCATCCACGCCACCTATCCTGGCGCTGATGACACTGTCCGCGTAGTGGACAGTCTTAACCACCCGTGGCGTCATCAAAAGGGCTGTGGCAAAATTAGTCCTACTTCCTTTAGAGGACAAAGTCCAGACACCCTCCTAACCTTGTGTTGTCCACCAGTGGATATATGCTCTCCAAACACTAATCCATATATCCACCTTCTTCTTTCAGATTAGTGAGATGGCACCACGCAAGGCACAAAAAGCGTCTTCGGGCAGTGTTGATCAATAAATACTGCCCGAACTGTCTTGCCCATGAACATTCACGTCGCAGTGGCGGCACCTGTCGCACATGTGGTGAGGGCCACCACACACTGCTCCACCTTCCAAGCACCCCTCAATCCGAGATGCAGGCAACCTCGCCATCCGTGACGCCTCTTCCACCTTCGGAATCCCTGGCGACATCCCCCTCTGTGGCAATCAGCATGATGCCGGCCGCCATAGTCAACCTGGACATGGCCGGCAAAATCTTCGAGGTACGTGTGCTGTTGGACGCGTGTAGTCCATATAGCCATATAGCATGCCCACCTCACTGGCAAAGGCCTTTGGCCTCTCCGCCGAAAATGGGTTTTGCCGCGCCTTGTTCAGGTCAAGGGCGTCGCCAGAGTTTTCCATTAAAGCGACTCCGAAGATGGAAGATGTGCAGATCAGGACTCCGGCACAGAAAGTCAACAAGGAGCTGCTAACAAGCTATCCGGGCATTACGAGGGTCGTTTGATAAGTCCGTGACTTTTTGAATAAAATATATTTTTTTCGTCAAAGAAGCGTTTTATTTCTCAACATAATCTCCTTTTAGCTCTATACATTTAGTCCAGCGTTTTTCCAATTTTTTTATTCCTTCCAAATAATAGGTTTTCTCAAGGCCCTCAAAATAGTCGTTTGTTTCTGTGATGACCTCTTCATTTGACCCGAATCTCTTACCGCCGAGCCATTTCTTCATGTTTGGAAACAAAAAATAGTCACAGGGGGCTAAATCTGGAGAATATGCTGGATGGGGTAGCAGTTCGTAGCCCAATTTATGAAATTTTGCCATGCTGACTACACACGTGTGCACCCGTGCATTGTCCTGATGGAACAGCACTTTTTTTCGCCAAATGCGGTCGTTTCTGCTTCAAATCAATATCGAATCTGTCCAAAAGCTCTGAATAATATTCGCCGGTGATCGTTTTACCCTTTTCAAGGTAATCGATGTGAATGATACCTTGTGCATCCCAAAAAACTGTGGCCATGACCTTGTTGGCCGACAGACCCACCTTGGCCTTCTTTGGTGCACGTTCACCCGGAGAAACCCACTGTCTTGATTGTTCTTTGGTCTCTGGTGTGGTGTGGTGGATCCATGTTTCGTCTACGGTAACGAAACGGCGCAAAAATTCGTTTGGATTGCGGTTGAACATCGCCAAACACTCCTTTGAAATGGTCACACGGTTGCGCTTATGGTCGTGTGTGAGCAATCGCGGCACCCATCGCGCGGAAAGCTTTTTCATGTCCAAATATTCATGTAAAATGTGATGTACCCGTTCAGTTGAGATGCCTACAGCCTCAGCTACCTCACGCACTTTCATTCTCCGATCATCCAATATCATTCCATGGATTTTGTCGACGATTTCTGGCATGACGACCTCTTTTGGGCGACCTGAACGTTCGGCATCACTTGTACTGGTACGACCACAACGGAACTCAGTAAACCATTTCTTAACCATTGAAATTGATGGTGCAGAGTCCCCATAATATTTATCAAGTCTTTCCTTGGTTTCGGTGATGGATTTTTTACGCAAAAAATAATGCTTAATTAGCACACGAAATTCACTTTTTTCCATTTTCGTTAAAATTCACGAGATCGTCTGCTTTCAATGCCTATAAAACGCAAACTAAGAAACGCAGCTTTCTCAAAATTTTACAGTCAGCTGTTAATCGATAACTGCTGACAGGAGCAGTGTTGTATTTAGAGCAGGTGCGCGGCAAATACAAAAAGTCACGGACTTATCAAACGACCCTCGTACGTTGGCGGACACTCGGTGCCATGTGCCGAGCAGAGTCTCCATAGTTTTGGGGCCGACGTCTATGGAGACGTACTTCTTCCAGGGCTTGTTCCATCCCACGGTGGACTGCCGTTGGCCCAGAACACTCTGTTTGGCTGGGTACTATCCGGTGTCTTCAAGACATAGTCCGCCAGTGCTCCTAAGGCCCCTCCAGCGGCATTCAAAGGATCCCGTCTCCACCCTCATAGTTGCTATAGTATTGCAAGGGGGGCGGGATGTTTACGTCGAAACGCAGCCGCCAGGAAGTAGGCAACGTTTATTTATTTATTTATTTTATTTATTTCTTTATTTAACGTCAACTAAAACAGTCGACTTAAAATTAAAATTAAAATTAGATTACATCAATTTAAAATTGGAAATTTAAAAAACAAAAAGAAAATAATTTAGATTTTAAAATTAAAATTTTGCAATAAGTCAAGAACTTAAAATTAATTAAAAATATTTATTTTATGATCAAAGAAGATACCTAAATCAGCTACTTCAGATATTCTTAAGAGTGGGGTTAAGTTAAGATTGTAATTGATGACATGATAGTTACATATGTAAAATGACATAACCTTACACTTCAAAAAGTTCAGATGCAGCAGATTATGGCTGCACCATTCAAAAAACAAATCAAGATCTGTTTGAAAAAGATTATTTGCTGGGTCATTGTGTGTCAAACAGAGTTTCACATCATCAGCATACATAAGAATGTTAGAGTGAAGGAGTATTGAAGGAAGATCGTTAATAAAAATGTTAAATAGCAATGGTCCAAGGTGGCTGCCCTGAGGAACACCAGAAGTAACTAAGATCTTAGAAAGACATTCTTTAAAAAGAACTCGTTGAGATCTGTTAGTTAAATAATAGGATATCCACAGAAGGAGCTTTTGAGGAAAACCAATCAAATTTAACTTATGAATTAGTATTGAATGAAGATCGTTAATTCATATTTAACGTATGAATTAAGAGATTATGATTTACGGAGTCAAATGCTATGGCTTAACTGTGCGGGTTAGAGATGCCGTCAACGCCAATGTATGCCTTAAATGGTCGTGTGAAGCGTGCCGTGTGGGTGAAACCGATCTACGGAAAATCCACAATAAAACCAAACTCGGGTTTTATCGGATACGCACAGCTTTCTCTAATCTCCAATCTGAATTTTTGGAGATGGAGACCCAATTCAACGCCTTTACGGCTCTTAGTAAGCCACCTGCTCCTCTTAATATTCCTTTAGATTCAGTTACTACGAATCTAAAGACCACCAATCTACCTTCTTCCAAGGCTTCTTCTTCTGATCTTCTAAGTCTAATTTGCTCTATACCGTCTTGCTCTTCTAGTTGCACAAAAAAAAAAAACTAGCAGCAATGTTACCGCACTCAAACCTCTTGTTGCCCCTCTTGTGCCTACTCCCATGACGAGCAATGATAACAACGTAAAGGGTAATGTTCCCGCAATCATGCCTGCTAGTCAGGCACCGAGTATAAAACCTCTGATTGCGATTAAACCCAAAAAATTGGTGTTTATCTCTCGCTTGGCTTCAGACACTACCATAGAAGATGTACAATCGTACATTCTCGAAAAGATGCCTGTAAATGATTTGATTGTTAAAAAATTCAACTTCAAATTAAAGCGCGACATTTCTTCTTTCAAAATTATTCTTCCTGCAGAACAGTTTAAAGACGTTTGCGCAGCTTCTTTCTGGCCGCCCGACCTTATTGTTAAAGAGTTCACTCCAAAGCAAAAAAGCCGAACGACCGTCACTCGTCCCACATTGGCCGTTACATCGCCAAGCGGACCTACAACAAGTGCAAAGTCCTCAAAAAACTGAAGTTCTCTTCTCTTCATGCTTCTGAAAATGCTAGGGGACACACAAATATTCTTTCTTCCTTAATTCTTTCCTATCAAAATGTTAGAGGCCTCTGTAGTAAAATCTCTAGTCTTTATCTTCATAGTCTTGCCTTTTCTTGCCAAATTATTGCCTTTACCGAAACCCGGTTAAAACCAGAGATTCTAAGCTCTGAAGTCTTTCCAGATAGGTATACAACATACAGGCTTGATCGACCTGACCGACGGGGTGGTGGAGTACTGATTGCAGTAGACTCCTCCATTATGTCGGACCTCTTACAGCCGGAGTTTCAATTCGGCATTGAATTAATCTGTGTAAAACTACACTTTCCCGGTTTTTTCTTGTATATAACCTGCTCCTATATTCCGCCGTCATCGGAATTATCAGTATACTTGCAACATTTGTCTGCAATTAAGACTATTTTTAATCTGTTATCAGACAGAGATCATTTCATAGTCCTGGGTGACTTTAATATCCCGGAATGTAATTGGACATCCATTGCGGAGGGAAACTTCCTTCTGCCCTCCCGGCAACATGATCTGTTTGACGGTTTGTTTGACATGTCTTTGTCGCAGGTTAATCATGTCAATAACACTTTAAACAGATTGCTTGATCTATGTTTCGTCTCAGATCCTTCCAGGGTGATTTTAGACAGGGCACAACCTCTTTCCCTACCTGAAGATCCACCGCCTTTATAAACCCATGTTGATGGGATGAAATTATAGATTTACACATAAAAGTTAACTGAGCCGTAAAATTTTTTTCAAAAATCTTAGGAATTGCGGACATTTTGGAAATACATCTATAGTTCTTCACATCATGGTTAGAACCACTTTTGTGAAGAGGAATGGAAAAAGAGTTTTTCCAAATAGGTGGGAAATAACTATTGGATAGTGACAAGTCAAATAGCTTATGAATTGGCTTCAGAATCGAATCAGCAAAAAATCTAAGTACGCATGCTGGAATTCCGTCAGGGCCAGGAGAAAAAACGGGTTTTATCGATTTAAGATCAATTAGTAGAGAGGTTTTGTCGATAGAAGGACAGAAGACAGTGTTAAAATTTTCTATACTATAAGGGTATGGATGTAAAGGGGAACTATAAGGTTCAGTTAAATAAGTTGATTGAAAAAAGTCTGCAAACAAATCGGCGGCTGCCTGATCATCAGTTGCTTTCTTATTTTCGTATGACAGAGAGGGAGGAAATCTACTTGATTTACGTTTTAAGTTGACAAAGTTATAAAACTGCTTTGTGTCCTGAGCAAACTGCAAACGGCAGCGACAGAAATACTTTTTTTTCAATTTGCATTCAGAGCTGTTGGAGCTCACAAAAATAAAATAAGTAGCTAAGTTAGGATGTAAGAGAACACATGGAGTGTCGTAGATTTATACTCTTAAGTTAAGACGATCGGCAAATGCCAACGGCGAATTCAGGGAGCGCGGTCGGACTGTGGCCTACTCTCGCTTATGAAAATAGAACTTAGTTTCGTTTGTGCACTGAAGCCAACTGCATTCTACTTGAATTAAAAATTATTGAAGCCAAACTCCGCGTCCGGAGAGATTTTTCATTGGCGCCCGAGCAGGGACTCGAGATTTGACAATTTTTAATAAAAATATTTCGGCAGTAGTTGGCTTCGCGCGTCGTGTGTGAACACAAAATAAAAATAAACAAGAGCAACAGTCGAGTTGCACACGACAGTAGGATACCCTTGGACGTATGTTGCAATAAAAAGTATTTAATTGTATAATACTAATTGCTAGCTATAAATTAATAATAATACTGGAGTGCGCTGCCACCTTGCTTCAATTTCGATATTTTGCCAATAATTTATCGCCGCAATTCCCTAAAGCGGTGTGAGCAGTAGATATCGGTATTTCTTTATAAATTTTAAATTGGTTAATATCGATAACAAGGTCCAAGGGTATAAAAATAAAAAAATAATAATAATTATCAAAACAATTTTCCATTCAATGGTTATACTTAACTATTAGATAATTAAATTTAAATTATTAAAATATGCCTACATACATATTTACATATATCCTGTCATTTAGATTTCTTAATTTCTAACCTATTCCAAACATTACAAACTCATGCCTGAATACAAACAGATATCCCATTGTGATGGCTATGCAAAACCTCAAAAGTCCTAGCACTAATCTTTTTATTATCTAGTATATTTGAAAACGCCCAATCAATATGTGTATCCATATTGGTAGTGGACGTTTTCAAATCTAACAAACTCCTTAATCCTTTGCTAATCAAAAAATTATAAATACTCTTACACCTGTTAAAGGTTTTGAGGCACAAATTAAAATCTCCTAAAACTAGCAAGCTATCCCCTAAATCACCTAAACGAGAAAATTGATGAATTATCTCCTCAAATTCTATTTTAAATGTGGACAGAGGAAAGTCTGGACTTTTATATAATATAAGAAAACTTATGGCATCAAACCTAAATATGCCGAACTCAAAAACTACTGAGCCAAAAGTTTTTCTACTGCTAAAGTTATGGGAAACTCTATCTACTAGCTCGTTCTTTACATAAATTATGATGCCTGTTAAAGGCCTAATTGATTCAAGTTGAACCACAATAGTGAACCCAGGTATTTCTACAGTTTTATTGCTTATGGAAGTTTCCACGAAACATAATATTGATGACTGAAGCATCAGCTTGTCCGATCGAATATCTTCAAGATGGGAATTCAAGCTCTGAGTATTATGGAAGAAAATATTAAGGGCAGAACTGTTAATTAAATAATCGTAATGAGTACACAGTAGTTTTTCAGTCCGCAATTTCTTCAATTGGGCTTTCACTTTATCATTATTTTGGGGAGACTTAGGAGGAACAAAATTCCCAATAATGAATAATCCTAAAGCAGTAGTTGCACTACTGCAAGCTACGTATAATGCAGCACGCTGCATTCTGGAATTAGCATGGACTACCACTTTGCCATACGTAGCTCCCTGACTCTTATGAATTGTGATGCCTTCAGCAGGCACAATTGGAAACTGCCTACGGTCAATGTTAATTTGTGCGTTATTTGAATATTGAAAACTGCGAACAATTTTCTGAATAGGAGTCCATGAAGGATCTGTACGATGTGTACACTTCGAACGCGCAGATTCTCCTACAGTTTCCTCTGTAAATTTCATCCATAAAATGTTGGGAGTGTTGGATGTATTGAAATCTATTTGCATCAACACACCTGATGCCCTGTTTACTAATCCATCCCCTGTGTCTACATTGACCGTCATCATGTACTTGGCAGTATTTTTTAGGAGAAGAGACGTACAGAGTCCCTGTGTAGCGGAACTTTTAAAACCCTTCACTTCTTCTAATATTCTTTGTTTCCTAGCTGGTTCCAAATGGCCCGCCTTAATAAAATCTTCAGCAGTAGAGAAAAATTGCTCAGTAGCAATTGAGTTAAGTTTCGTTACATTAAATAAATCAACCTCATTATTATTACTAAACAGATGAATTGCATCATCGGGCACTGCCGATGGTTCGCATATTCTAGATTGGAAAAGGACAATATCATCGGCTGTCATACAACCCGATGCCATATTATTTAAGGCAGAAGCGAAAAGCTGATCGTCACGTTGACGCATTATCTCTGTGAGCTCAAAATACAAAAAAAGGTCCCAGAGATACGTACCAAATATTTCATGGTAAGGGTCAGTGGTATTTGGATCGAAAATCCAACTACCTCCTACGGGCTGTAACTGTCTAAGATCACCGAATACGATGATAGAAACACCACCAAAAGGAGAATTATTTTTGAAAATTTGCTTCAAACGAGAATCTAAATAAGAAAACATTAGAGAGCTAACCATTGATATTTCATCAATAATAATTAATTTAAAATCGATTAACCTTGAATGAAGGCTATTAACTAAATCATGGCTTAAGGCCCTTAGAGGTGCTGAGCGAGATTGATTAACAGGAAGTGAAAACATGGAATGCAGTGTCGAACCACTAATTCCGAATGCTGCTTTTCCTGTTGGTGCACATAAGAGGATTTTAACAGATGTCGGATCAGCTCCTGGTATACTGTTATACATTACGGATAATGACTGAAAAATTGCTGATATAAGTCGACTCTTTCCGACTCCGGCGCCGCCTCCAACAAATTCATAAAAGACTGTATTGATTTTGGCATTATGCAAAGAATGTGTAAAATATAGCTTCTGCTTTAAATTAAGAGATCTAACTATATTAGCTAAGCTTTCCTGAGAAACTAAGGCTGGAAGCTTGATAAAAC
Organism: Zaprionus ornatus; assembly: GCA_018904035.1. Lineage (NCBI taxonomy): Eukaryota > Metazoa > Arthropoda > Insecta > Diptera > Drosophilidae > Zaprionus > Zaprionus ornatus. The sequence continues at coordinate 258,506 of JAEIFZ010000201.1, forward strand.
GGACATTACTATCTTCATCATTCATATCAATATTTCCATCCACATTTAAAACATTTAGATGTGGATCTATTTCAGGCAATCCTAAAACTGTGAAGCCATCATCTACCACTTCCTGTTCTCCTACTTGATTATTCTCATTTTCTGCTTCCTCTGTTAAGTGGCTCAGAGCATCTTCTAGTTCCCTATCATCTAGTAAATTATATTTTCTGCGATTGTTCTCTACTAACTCCGAATTTTCCCTACAGAACAATTCACAGTCATGTGTGACTAAATCCAAATGCTCATCTCGCCATGGGGCGTAAAGCATTTTTAGCTCTCTGAAATAGTCACTTGTATTGACATTAAATTTTCTATACCTAATTATGCACGCAGTGGTCCTCTTTCTGATGAAGCCACTATTATCGCGAAGAGCGTAAACTATTGATTCAGAAGCCCTAGGCACATCATCGTCAAAGTCATCTGCATTTTCTTGGCGAGCTCCTCGTTCTGATTTGCAGTAGCTATAAAAAGCGGATATCTCAGTGCCAAATATAAATTTGTTACCTAAATGTTGTAACTTTTGCTTAATAGTTACATTGTTATTGTCTTTAATCTCATTGATTGCCTGACGCATCAACATTGAGATACCTCTCTGAGACTTGTTAATATAATTAACGACGTAGCTGCAGCAAGCATAGGGGTCTAAAATAAACTGAATATCCATATTTGCTCGCTGCAACAAAAGGAGGTGCTTGTTATAAGCGTTAAGCTTGATTGCTGCAAAAGATCGCTTCAAAAAAACTTTTGGTTTCTTTATACTTGATCTTACAGCATTAATGTAGCCCTCATAACTAAGGTTAAGTTGATCGTGGGACAAAAAGTTGTTAAAATCGTTAAAATTTTCTACGCTTTCACGATCAAATGGGAAGTCCAGCAGACTTTGAATTTTTTCGAAATTCCTACGATGCTCGGCCAAATTTGGAGCATTTTCTTCTAAAGGGAGAAGAATTTCTGTTTGAGGCATGGGAGGGTATGGGATACCAAATCTACAAATTTGTTTTGACCTAATTTCTCGCCTGCAAGAGTGCCCGTGACTATGGAGTTGATACTCCAAATATGGAGCAACGTCCGGGCAACCGGAGAGCCTCTTTTCTGAAACTCCACTCGCCAATAAAACTTGATGACCTGGTGACAACCAAAGACACCGCCTTCCTTTTTCATCAGTTTTAAAACCTGTCTATATCGAAAATCGAAATATCTGGCACAGGTCACTGGGTCTGCTCTAATGAGACGAGCTTTCTCATTAAACCCCAAATTTAACGCTTCTTCTTCGGATACTTCTAGCTTGTCTACATTTTTACATAGCAAGACTAAAAGCTCCGGCCACCTAGTTTCCGCTGCGGAAAATGTTATAAAAAAAGTTGGAAGCCCTACCTGCCTAATCATAGCCATCACTTTCTTTTTCTCGTCCTCCCAATGAGCAGGAGACGTGCGAATACCTTTTAAAAGCCTATAGCCATCATCATGAAGTATTAACCTATTTAAAGTTTCATCATTACGCACATCAGCAGCCGAAATGCCTTGAGTGGCAGAGTGCTTACGTAAGCAAATTGATGTGCTATTCCTAATGCTAATCATTTCTAACTTTTTGAAGTTATGAAATAATTTATCAGTTCTACAACCTCTTCTATCAAAATTCCTAAGCTCTGATCTAACTATAGTTGTAAAACTTTCCTGACATTTCCTTTTAATGCCTGCAAATATTGTGGGAAAAGCCAGCTCCTCTGAATCACAATCGGTTATCATGTCAAGAGGTCGCTGACCCTCTCCTGGTGCTATAGCAATTCGAGGAATATCTATGTTTTCAACAGGGACATTTTCCATGAAGGTTTCTTGACCTCCTGGATTCAACTCTACCTCTTCTTCTACTACTCTATGCTCATTAGGTTGTGCTGCCTTTTCTAACATTTGACACACAATGTCCCTGTCGTCTGCTGACGCAACAAATGGTACAGTCTCAGCTGAGTAAGAAGACAACCACTGCTCATTGATAGTAACCTGGTGCTTCTTATAAAGTTCTGTGTTCACTAAATACCGAATTGCATCAACTATCTTTGAGGGCCTTATGGTTTCAGCCATGAAATCATGGTTATACTCCATCCTACGCTTAAGATGAATCTGAACTACTTCGGCTTCATTAAATGCCCTAGGAAGGGAAGTTACAACATTTGCAACTGGAATTGGCACATTGATCACTGCTCCTTTAATGGCACTTTGACGTCCATATCCAAGAGACTTTATGATCATAAAAGGAAGACGGGGAGAAATCAGCCTTTCTTCTAGAGGTGTCAAGCCTTTCAGGCATTCCGGAAGCTCCGGAAAATTTAGGCCATTTATAATAGAAGCCTTTGGTTTTTTCCCTGACTTAATACTGCGGCTGCAGGTTTTGCAAAAGCTAAACCTATTATTATGGGATGGAAACATAGAGGAAAGATACAAAATATCAACACTATCTGCCTCACTACACTTTTCCTCTATGACCTCACGCGAAATTTTGTCCACTTGATGTGGAACCACAAACCTTTGCAACATATGCAAACCTGATCGGGTCCCTGCTTGACTGTCTTATTAAAATTGGCTATTAGGCAATCTAAACTAGTTTTAACCTGCGATATCCTATCATCTGGAAGGGTATTCGCACGGTCCACTCTATTGCGGGACGCGTTTCTCCTATTCTCTGCTATCCTATTGGTGCAGATACTCCTATATAGACTCACTCTTTGCGACATATTCCTATGGGCTTCAAAGGCCTCACGTTGAGCTCGAATTCGAGCACTGCGGCGTGCACTAGTATTGCGTGCCTGCTCAACAATCCTACGAATAGGATTGTTTCTAACCTGAGACCTTTTACTTCTATCTATTGCCCTTTCTAAAATTCGCGTCTCCTGATTTTGTCGCTGAATCGCCCTTCTAACAGCATCTCGTCCGCTTTCGTTGGACCTGAATTGTGGACATTGCCTGCGCCTCGATCGACGCAAAGTATTGGCAAGTTGTTCGGCATTTCTAGTTGAATGATCAGTTCGTCGAACACGGCGACGAACTGCATCCTGCTCTCTTTCCTGAGATCGAAACTCAGCATCTTGCCTGCGACTCGAACGACGCGAAGTGTTGGCAAGTTGTTCGTCTGTTTTAATTGCAGAATCACTGCGACGTACACGGCGACGAACTGCATCCTGCTCTCTTTCCTGAGATCGAAACTCAGCATCTTGCCTGCGACTCGAACGACGCGAAGTGTTGGCAAGTTGTTCGTCTGTTTTAATTGCAGAATCACTGCGACGTACACGGCGACGAACTCCATCCTGCTCTCTTTCCTGAGATCGAAACTCAGCATCTTGCCTGCGACTCGAACGACGCGAAGTGTTGGCAAGTTGTTCGTCTGTTTTAATTGCAGAATCACTGCGACGTACACGGCGACGAGCTGCATCCTGCTCTCTTTCCTGAGATCGAAGGTCAGCATCTCGCCTGCGCCTCGAACGACGCGAAGTGTCAGCAAGTTGTTCTTGTAATCTGATTGGCGAAGAAGCCCGAAGAGTAGTGTGACGAATTGTGTCCGGTAATTGCTCAACGGCCCTAAATGTTCTATTACTTCTGCGGACTCGATGCTGTTGACTATCTCTAACCCTTTCAGCTTCCCTAAATTCGAAATTTTGCCTACGTTCTCTATGTGCCTCTAGATTATTTACGCGTTCCTGCTCAGAAAAGTCTATATCTGACCTATTCAAACGATTTCTTTTTCGCTGTGTTTGACTCCTATTGCAAGCTGACTTTCTCTTAAGTCTAGGCATCTTCTAATATATAAGTTTTAAAATAATATATAGGTATGTTAAAAATAAAATTCTTATAAATTAATTTAATTTGAATATATATTTATCAAAAATTAATATATAGTTATATATATAAAATAAAGTTAGTATATTTATTTATATATATAAATATATTCATATATTTAAATAGATATATATATATTATAATTATATTCATATATTTAAATAAATATATGTATATTATTTAAAATAATTATATTATAAATGAAAATAAATATCTAATGAAAGAACAAATAATAATAAAATTTAATAAGGAAAATAAAAATAAACAAAATGTGGAAAAAAGAATAAATATAAATCGAAGAAATAATAAATTAAACCTGCAAGAAATTCCAGATACCGATGTTCACGTACAATCACACACGCTGTGTACCGCACTTTTCTAAAATTGCGCGCCACGTTCCGGGCAGGGCGCAATCATTCACACGCATAAAAAATGTTCCGTTAACGCATAACAATCACACACGAGGATTTACTTATTATATACTCGACTTATATTAATTTGCATTAAATGTTAAATGTATCACGAACACGCGAATTAATTATATATTATTTTATATTTAATATCGAAAATACAAATGATAATCGACAATCGACGACGACACCGAACACGCCAATCGCAAACTACAAATTAACATAACACTGAAGCGCGCTGCCACCTTGTAACAATCTTGATACGTTGCCAATAATTTATCGCCGCAATTAAAAAGTGCGCGAAACCTTAAATTTATAATAATGATCTATAGAATCTAATATACATACAAAATATACATATATTAAAAAAACAAAGTAGAAGAAATGTTAGTACATTTTTTTCAAACATAGTTTCAATAGACGTGGGGATATAATATAATTTACACATATTAATATAATTTATATGCAAAACATATGAAATATATATCAATATGTTTAATATATATTAAAAGCTATCGATATGATAGCTCATAATATATCGTGAAATCTAAATTAATATTTATTTAATAAAAAGTCAATATATAAATTATTAAATAATAATAATAATATGTCTATATTAGAAATCTAGTAAATACCTGCATTCATGCATGCCGATCAACCACGCTATTGGTTGTATATAATTTTACATATGTATGTGTGAACACAAATTAAGTATGTATAAGTGTTTGCATTTATGCACATGTATTTTGGGTAATTGACATGTGCATGAAAAAGAAGAGTCGAGAAACAGCTCGCGCTTCGCGCTCGCATCGTTTATCCTTTTCTTTCATGCACAAGTAATTTAGTTCTGACGTCATCGACAACTTCTTTGCTTTCTTCATATTCATATATACGCCACCTATTGGTTGAGTGTTAGCATATATTTATGCACATGTATTTTCGGTAATTGACATGTGCATGGAAAAGAAGAGTCGAGAAACAGCTCGCGCTTCGCGCTCGCATCGTTGTCCTTTTCTTTCATGCATAAGGAATTTAGTTCTGACGTCATCGACAAGTTCTTTGCTGGTCGAAGTGTCGAAATGGTTTATCTAATAACTTCAGTGTTTATTGTCTGATCGGATTGTAATTTGGAGGATAAGTTCATATATTATTTATCTATATATATGCTAAAGCAGGACGTTAAGAAATTAGTTCTTCGAATGTAAATAGCAATGTAAACCAAAATTGGCGGTTTGCGGGGGCGGTAGGCGTGTTATTCCAAATTGAAAATAAACTTGATCTGCGTATGGTATACAGGAATCTTCATGCTAAATTTGGTGTCCGTAGCTTTTGTAATAGCTGAGATCGGCGCGTTCATCCAGACAGACAGACAGACGGACAGACGGACAGACAGACGGACAGACAGACGGACATGGCTCAATCGACTCGGCTATTGATCTTGAGCAAGAATATATATACTTTATGGGGTCTCCGACGCCTCCTTCTGCCTGTTACATACATTTGCACAAAGTTAGTATACCCTTTTTTGACCATTTTCAATGGTCCAAGGGTATAAAAAAAAGTGAACGTTGCTGGACTGAGGTGTGCGCCAAAAGAAGTCGTCAACGTTGGACAATTAAATGGAAGCCAGTCGTCGCTCTATGTCTATAGATTTCCTAGACAGACTACAGGTATTTAGTATCAAAAATTGAGCAAGTCTTGTTATTGAAACGACGAAATTGTCGAAAATAAATATATGAGTACATAATCGCATGTACTGGGCAGCTCAAATTTTGATACTTATTCTTTGAATATTGCATGCAAGCGGTGTACCTGCATATGTATATACGTGTGTATGTAATTGCTTCTACACACATCGATACATTTGCACCTGCGACGACATATAAGCCCATATGAGCAACTAACCCTAACAACATAGTAACATTGAAAACAATAAATACAAAAAGCCTTACGTTGCATTTCCTTATATTGATGGTACTAACCTGCTTGCATGAATAATATTGGAGCTAAAATAAACAAACGGCAACATTGTTTATTCCCATATATCGTACATACTGGCATTATTACTGATCTTTTCGCGCGTTCACTTTGGAACGTTCGTTGACCCCAGTTCACAGCCAAGCTCATAATTTTTGTGTTCGCTTTCGCTTGCATTTCTGGCCAGCGGTATTTTATTACCCTGCACCCCGCGTTTTGCATTGCTGCCTACAACCGTAGTTACAGCAAATCTTTGACTTATCTCTCATCGATTGATTCTCGTTCGTTCGTCTTACATACTGCATTGATTGCGTGTGTTGGTAATTACATATCGCCCCCGCTAATTCTATTGCTGTCTACAAACGTAGTTACAGCAAACGCTTGTTTGATTCTCTTTTCGCTTGTTTTTCCTCTTGTTTGTTTGATATATATACCACTTAAAGTGCGTGTGTACATATTTTCTCATTTGCATTGCAGGCCCGGCACCCCGCATTAAACATTGCTGCCTACAAACGTAGTTACAGTAAAAGTTTATCTTGCTTTACCTTGGATCGCTTGGATCATTTTCGTTTGTTTGCTCACACAACGCATTGGTTGCGTGTGTGTGTATTAAGCAAGTTAGACTTACATAGTCAGCGTCGTTGCGAGGGTAGCTCACAAAGTTTGTGATACATTCTATTTTGTTAACTTAGTAAGCCTTTTTATTAAACATGTCTGAGTCCGAAAAAATGATTGAAAAGCCACAAATCAGCAAGACAAGTGCAAAATTATCACTATGCTTGGAAAGATTTGACAGTGTTAGTGCTGATATTGCTCGTATGCAAACAGCAATTAAAGCAAAAACCATCTCGACTGATAAAACAGAGATAGCGTGCCGATTAGAGCTTTTAGAAGGATACATAGGAAAGGCAATGGAGTTACAGGCTGAGATAGATAATTTAAGCCCTCTTAATGATTCTAGAGGTCCATTAGAGGATTTATGTGTCGTCACAAGGGCACTTTATATAAATGCATCCAAGCCAACGTCAGAGCCTAGACCTGAGCATAACTGCTCCATAGTTTCAAGCCAGCGTTCTCAGTTGCCGAAAATGCGTTTGCCAAAATTTAGTGGCAAACATTCAGAGTACAAAAATTTTATGTGCCTGTTTGAAAGTTTAGTCGATGATGACAACTCCTTGTCAAATGTCGAAAAGTTCAATCATCTAGTCTCGTGTTTGTCAGATGAAGCATTGGGGGTAGTTAAGCCGTATCAATTAACGGATTGTAACTACCCAAAGGCCCTCGCTAGTCTCAAAGCAGTGTATGACAACAAATGTCTTATATTCTTTGATACAGTTTCACAATTGTTTGACATACCTAGCATGACAAAACCATCTGCATCGAGTTTGAGATCGATCATAGATACGGTGTCTGCTATTTATTCTTCGTTGTCGTCATTAGGAAACGACAAAGACATTGCTAATGCAATGATAATTCACATGGTCATGGCAAAGGTAGACCATGTTACCAAATCTCGTTTTGAAGAGCAGCTTGACTATGATACGCTGCCGTCTTGGGAAGATTGTGCTAGACAACTGAATAAACGGTATCAGTATCTGTATGCAGAAGAGTCAACGCGGGACAAAACAAAGTCGCGAGTTGACGCTAAGAAGTCCCATCAGTCTAAATCGTCCTTTGCTTGTACTGATGGAGGACGTTCATCATCGTCTGTGTGCGTTTTTTGCAAGGCAGAAACGCACAATATTTATTCGTGTCCATCGTTTGCTGCAGTCTCAGTTATGCAGCGTTTTGAATTTGTCAAAGCACAAAAGCTGTGCCTTAATTGTTTAGCGGTGGGGCATACGGTGTCAAAGTGTAAGGCATCAAAATGTAGAATTTTTTCGAAACCTCACCATTCCTTGCTTCACATGTATAGTACACCTGTTCAAGGTGAGACGCCTTCTCTTCACGCGACTGCTTCAGAGGCATATTTAGGGCATGTGCTCAATAATGAGCAAGTCGTTCTTGCCACAGCTGTCGTAAATGTACGGGATAGATTCGGTCAGTTGCATCCTGCCAGAGCCTTGCTCGATAGTGGTTCCCAAATAAATTTGATGTCTGAAAGCATGGCTCAAATGCTACGACTCAAGCGGGAGCCAACTTCATTAGCTATCTCAATGGTTGGTGGTGCAACAATAGATAGCAAAAATAAGATATGTGCTTCTATTGAGTCGCGCATAAATTCTCACAACTTTTCTGCTGGGTATTGAAATCCATTTCAACAACACAGCCTGCACATTCAATGGGTATTTCAAATTGGAAAATTCCCAAAAATATAAATCTTGCAGATCCAGAATTCTATAAGCCAGCTAAAGTTGACATTCTTTTGGGAGCAGAATTGTTCTACGAATTATTGTGCGTTGGGCAAATAAAATTAGGTTCTGAACTTCCTATAATGCAAAAGACGCTGCTAGGATGGATAGTAGCAGGCAAATGTACTGGACAAATGCCTAGGCATCAGTTCAGTGGGTGTTTAATGGCCCAAACTAATTGTTCTCTCGATTCGTTAGTTAACCGTTTCTGGGAATTGGATCAATCTCCATTCGAATCGAAGGCTGTTCGCCAAACAGCTGAACAACAGGCTTGTGAACTGTTCTTCGAGAAAACTGTAAAGCAGTTATCTTCTGGTCGTTTCCAAGTGGATCTCCCTTTCAAGACCGATCCAAAAGTTCTTGGCCTGTCCTTTCAAACTGCTGAAAGGCGTTTTTTGCAACTTGAGCGTAAAATATCAAAGGATGCAGTTCTTAAAACTATGTACCATGACTTCATGAAAGAGTATTTAGATTTAGGACACATGTCCATGTTGAAGTCAACTCCTCTAGAACAGCATTATTATATTCCTCATCAATGCGTTCTTAGGCCTGAAAGTTCCTCCACCAAGCTTCGTGTAGTTTTCGACGCTTCTAGTAAGACGTCAACAGCTGTTTCGCTTAATGAAACAATGATGGTGGGGCCGACACTTCAGAGGGAGCTATATTCAATCCTGATTAATTTTCGGTTGAATAAGTATGCCGTAACTGCTGACATTTCAAAAATGTATAGGCAGATAAATGTCTCTGAAAAAGACAGAAATTTCCAACTTATTCTGTGGAGAGAAAATACTTCACAAAATATTCAGGCATACCGACTTAATACAGTCACATACGGTACAGCTTCTGCACCTTTTCTGGCGATACGCTGCTTGTTTGAGCTGGCCAACATGCACGCACAATCAAATCCTATTGGATCAAATGTGATTAAGAGGTGCTTTTATGTTGATGATATGTTGGCAGGAGCAGACAGTATACAAGAACTTAACACTATTTGCAATGAAGTTCAAAAGATATTGGAATCAGGATGTTTCCCACTTGCCAAGTGGGCAACCAACTGTAGTGATCTGTCGTTTAAGACAAAGGATAGCGAAGAAGTGACTCTCAAAATTGATGACCAGAGTTCCGTGAAAACTCTTGGGATGCGCTGGGCACCTCAAGAGGATATTTTTAAATATCATCTCGATGTGGACAGTTTTGCCTCGGCTAAGCCAACGAAACGCAACATATTGTCTGCAGCTTCTCGTTTGTTTGACCCTCTTGGTTTGCTGTGTCCAATTGTTACCAAGGCCAAAATGTTGTTGCAGGAGTTGTGGAGACTGAAGATAGACTGGGATGAAGCTATTCCAATGAGTCTTCACACAACATGGAACAAGTTTACCATGACATTGCGCGATTTACATAAAATCCGCATCCCTCGGTACGTATGTCTTAATACGTATCAAAGGGTTCAGATACATGGCTTTGCCGATGCATCCAGTCATGCATATGGTTGTTGCATATACGTTTGAGCTTGCAACAACCAAGACGTTGGCATTACATTGCTCACTGCAAAGTCTAGGGTAGCTCCACTAAACGTGAAAACAATACCCCGACTAGAGCTATGTGCAGCGCTCTTGCTGGCCAAGCTCTGGCACCAAATTGCGACAACCTTATCAAAATTTAATATAGAAAGTTTAAATTTCTGGTCGGATTCACAGATTGTGCTGTACTGGTTACAACGCGATTCTGGCACATTGGGCACATTTGTGGCAAATAGAGTTGCAGAAATTCAGGAGTTGTCTAAAGGTATTGTGTGGCGTCACGTTCAAACAGATGCTAATCCGGCGGATTTAGTATCGAGAGGAACCGACATAGACGAGATTGTTAGCTCGTTATGGTTCGATGGGCCAAGTTTCTTGAAACTGGAGGAAGACCAATGGCCTCAGCTTCACCTGGTTGAAATAGCGTCGGAAATCAAATCTTCCGAGGACAAAAAAAGTTCTGTTGTATGTACTTTGGCAGAAACTACGCCAAATTGTTTTGTTGAGCTAATTAATCATCATTCCAACTTTCCAAAATTGATTCGCATAATGGCTTATGTGCTTCGATTCTGTTACAAAGGGCTCAAATCAGACTCTCTCGTGGTGTCGGCATCAGAAAGAAATATTTCATTTCTAAAACTGATCGCCGTAGTACAAAGCACATCGTTCAAAAGCGAATTGAAATTATTGAGACAATCAGTAGTTTTAGCACCAATGTTGCAATCGCTGAATCCATTTATTCATAAATTTGACAAAAATGGAATACAATTTGAGCTCATTCGAGTAGGAGGACGTTTGTTACACAAGCCTCTCTCTTATGACGCTAAGCTTCCGCTTCTAATGACAAAGAGTTCAGAGTTTATTCAACTATTTGTCAGATATTTGCATCGTAGGCACTACCATGCTGGTCCAAAAGTTCTAGTTGGACTTCTGAGGCAGCAGATTTGGGTAGTGAATGCTCGAAGTTTATGCACTACAGTTGTTCGAAACTGCGTACACTGCTTTAGATACAAGCCAAAATTATTGGGGCAAATAATGGGAAATTTGCCAGCCGACCGTCTCCGAGAAGGCCGCCCTTTTAGAGTATCTGGTGTAGACTTTTGTGGGCCATTTTACGTCAGCTATAGGATCAGGGGGAGACTCCCTGTAAAAACGTATGTTGCCGTTTTTTTTTGTTTCGCCTCAAAAGCAGTTCACTTGGATCTTGTCACGGACCTATACACTGATTCTACCCGAGACGATGTTCAGCGACAATGCGACGAACTTCGTGGGAGCGAGCAACGTGCTGAAGGAGCTGCAGACGGCATTCCTGGAGAGCAAGGAGCGACTGACCGGTTACGCAGCGGAGCAAGGGGTGCAATGGAATTTTTTTCCCCCTCGAGCACCGCACTTCGGGGGACTGTGGGAAGCAGCGGTGAAGGCTGCCAAGCACAGGCTGGTGCGAGGAGCGGGCAATGCGAAACTAACGCCGGACGAGTTGAGCACGCATCTGGTGGACGTCGAAGCGTTGCTCAACTCCAGACCACTGCTCGTCGACAGCACCGATCCCAACGATGGCGAGACAATAACACCAGGGCATCTACTCATCGGCCAGCCTTTGCTTGCGCTGCCGCACGGATCAGGACCAGAAGAGTCGAGCAACAAGCCAGGACCCGCGTACTTGAAGCGGTGGCAGCAGTTGTCGGCGCTCAGACTGCACTTCTGGCGCAAGTGGTCCAGAGACTACCTGCTCAGTCTGCAGCAGCGAGCACAATGGACCAAAGGCGAGGCCAATCTGGCGGAAGGGGCGGTCGTTATGGTGCACGACGACAACACACCCCCGCAACGATGGACCATCGGGCGCGTAACGCGCATAGTCTCAGGGGTCGACGGCAAGGTTCGGGTAGTGGACCTAAAAACACCAACAGGCGCAATTAGGCGCCCAATTCATAAGTTGGCACCGCTCCCGAATTGTTAAAGACCGGAGCTCTTCAACGGGGCCGGAATGTTGGAGCTCACAAAAATATAATAAGTAGCTAAGTTAGGATGTAAGAGAACACATGGAGTGTCGTAGATTTATACTCTTAAGTTAAGACGATCGGCAAATGCCAACGGCGAATTCAGGGAGCGCGGTCGGACTGTGGCCTACTCTCGCTTATGAAAATAGAACTTAGTTTCGTTTGTGCACTGAAGCCAACTGCATTCTACTTGAATTAAAAATTATTGAAGCCAAACTCCGCGTCCGTTTTATTGTTTCGTTTATTTCGATTTCTCTAAAAAAGCTTAGAGATTTTTCAAGAGCAATAAAGTTTGCTCTTACAGCAATATAACATGTAAAATCAGAAGGATTACGAGTTAATTTAAACTTTTTAAAATACCGCGATTTCAAATTTTTCAGCCTTACTACCTCACGTGAAAACCAAGGAGGCCTATTTGACTTTACGGGAAAAGTAACAGGAACACATTGATCAAAAAATTAAATTAAAAATTAAACAATTCAATTTTTGAAAATCAGTCCTACGAAAACAACGTGATTTTATTATAGGGGAAACAGTTGCAGTTTGTATAGAAGTTGGCAGAGTTAGAACCAGGTCCAATGTAGGACGATAGGGATCTTCAGGAAAAACTAAGGGATTCATTCTAGAGATAGTGTTTAGTAAAATGTCAGAAGAGAAAATTAAATCAAGCATTCTACCACTACAATTAGGAACAGTATTTATTTGATAAAGAGATAGTTCCTAAAGGCCATTTAAAAAAGAGTTAAATACAGAGGGCACCAATATATCTGATTGAGATGACCAAGTAACTTCTGGTAAGTTGAAATCACCAAAAACTAGCAGATAATCTCTATCAGATAGTTTATAGGCAACAGATTGGATAGATGAAAGATGGTCTACGTAGACAGATATATCAGAAGAGGGAGGAATATACGAACAGGTAATGTAAATTGAAATTTGACACATCGTCATTTTAAATTCTAAGGAAGAACCATGGAACAAGTTCGGAAGGAAGATCTGACTTTACAGCTATAAGAACACCGTTGCGGCGTAAACAGTGCGAGAGTCACCATGGGCTCTCGCGCTCTTTTATCCAGTTTCATAATGTTAAGTAGTAATAGGCAATAAAATGTAATAACATAAAATAGTTTGAAATAAACAAGTGAAGTGTACGGATCACGCGCACCGAATTGTCTCTTTTTTTTTATTCGAATTGTTTTATCGCGTCGGATCGACAATTTACAGCCCGCAAACCCGAAAAAAAAACAATCGCCGCCACCACAAACAGTTTCTAAATAATTGTGTGAGTTTGCAAAAGTGACTATTAAAAAAGATTAATATATAGTAGTATGATACCCGGCAAAATTAAATGTATATATTAATATAGATATAAATTTTTTTGTGATAGGCATCCTAAATAAGTTTAAATTAATAAGGTAGAAATGAATATATGTATGTATGTATAAAAATAGGCAAATAAATGTGTAATTAAATGAACATGTAAACATGTAAATTAACCTATAAATAAGTAAATAAAGTTATATTTAAATAATAAATATATAGACGAAAATAATTTTTAGCGTTATCAATATAGTTACGGGAGATGGAACAACTAGTGCCGGTGGACTCGCAATTCGACTCCGCGCTTATGGTTGTTGTTGTGTAAACAAACAAAAGACACTGCCGTTCGTCAACTGATCAAACTGTCACACAAGTTGAAAGTTGCCAGTTAAGAATGCGTCCCTTTAGCCCGGGAGGCGGTGCATCGCGTATAGCTCTACGCATTTACGGGTCACCTAATCCTCATTCAGCTATATTAGCCGAACTACAGGAACTGGACGCCCAGCGAAGGCAGGCGATCTACTACGTTAAACAAACAGAAAACAAAACGGTCACATTTGCATGCAACTCATCTGGATATTGGACATGGCTCAGGGCAAGTCCGCGGCACTGTGTTTTCACCACCACTGGTAGAACACGACTCGCGGCCTGCCCGCCAACATGCCTCAAAATCCAAATACCTCTACTTACTGATGTTTCTCAGTTCACAACTCCCTGCGCAAACGTGAATATGAACATTCAACGTGCCGCAGTTTGTTATGCGCTGAGTCACATTAGCAAGGCTACGGCGAGGCGCCTAAATACCGCTGACTATCGATTTTAGCAAAGATTTCGGCACAGACTTGACTGGCCTACATCTTTGCTTCTTTTTTGAAATTGGGCGCCATTATGTTACTGACTGCTTTTGTTCGATAGGGCCGCACCAGCTAGCTCAGCAGCACTAGGAGAGGGGTTTTTCCTCCAGCCCTGCAATCCGCACCAAAATATCGATAACCATCGGTATTTACACAAAAGACGCATCACTGAAAACAAGGTAAACAAACCAAAATGCACATTTTAAAACATTTGGATTTGTTTACCGGCACAGCTACTCTACGAGGGACAACCAAACAACAAACAACAGTCATTGGTGACAGCCAAGTCACCGCGCACCCTCCCAGCCATGTGATACTCCTGCTCAGGAGTTTCGGAGCATCACCCAAGTCGGCGAGCCCGTTCCTGGCCAACTAAGGCCGCGCCATCTCCCATAGGAAAAAGTGCTTAGCAATTCATCATTTTACACGGTACACTTATTCCTATTTTTCATACTCTACCATCCTACCCACGTGGACCTAACATTCAGACCAACTACTAACGTATAACTTAAGACTAATAACAATGATTTTTTTGAAATACTTTTAACTAATGAGACGTTTCTTTTTTTTTGTTTCAACTGCCACAAATTGTGGACGGGAGCTGCACGTCGTTGGGGGACAATATGGGCTCTGGCGGATCCCCGCAAGGAACGGACTCACCAGGTAGGCGTTCGTTGCGAAAGGTCCAGTGTATCGCTGCTGTCTGCACACAGACAAAATAATTAGTTATTAAATAATCACAAACTGGAACAAAACACAAAACGCACTTATTTATTTGCAGATCCTATCTGCGCCGACCGCTCACTCAAATGTGACTGACGATTCGGCCGCCCTTGAAGAAGATGTTGGCGGTCATATGCCTGGGCATTCGGGCATCTACCGACGGGTCAAACGGCGCTTGACAAAACGGGAACCTTGGGTCAGTGACCGATTTGGATGTTAACAGGCCCAAGGCCTCGTAAAGGCTCGCACTGCTTGCTCCGTTGGCAGATGTTGTTCATACCATGGCAGCTGTGCTCATCGATATATGTTTATCGGAACCAAAACGAACACAGCCGATTCGCAGAATGCAACAATACATCCCTTGGATTTTGGCCTGCTCAAAACGGCACCATCCAAAAAACCTTAATCAATCTAATTGCGCTTGGCCAGTGCATGAAACTAAACTTATTTTAAAAGTGCAATATGAATATGCGCCAAAATTCTGAAATAATATCGTCAAAAGGCATGCTATTTGGTATAGATTATTTTTTAATAATATTTATCGCGACAAGAAATATCGGAATGAAGAGTCGAGTCAACAGCAGTATTTCGACCAATTCAAACTATTACTTTTATCGATATAAAACTAAAATTATTTCTTAAAACTAGGCTTTGGAAACGAGGAAAAAAATTTGGTCCGACAGTTTTCTAATAGTATTTATATAAATTTGCACGGTATTTTTGGGTGAAGGTATGAAGAACAAATAATCGCTTGCACTAGCAGTATGTTCAGTCTACCGCACAAAAAAAAAATAGCAGCGGCTGAAGCCCGAAGTTGATAAACAAAGCAAAAAAAATGAGAGTAATACTTAATAAACTCTGATTGGAGCGACAATAGGAGATAGATAAATCAGTTAAAAAGAAACTGGAGCGCTATGAGGAGAAGCTAAAGAACAATAATCGTGACTTGTCACTGGTCAAAATTAAGTCCATGTTTGCTACAGAATTCGCTTTCACGGCGCAAATCAGCATGTTCAATAGCATCTTTGATGGACGTGTCATAGGACAGTTGCCATTTACACCGTTCTCCGTATTCAGGGACTGAGCCTTCGAAATCTTTCGGGCGACGATACACCGATTGCTCCTTCATTTTCCTGTACATACTGTGCACCATGTCTATTCACCAGAATATTCAAAAGCTGCTCGGGTTTGCCCCATCTCGTGCTGAAAGCAACCAGGGCGGTGGACTCTTTGGACCAGCACCAGGCCACATTATATAGAAATTTTTTGTGTTGCTTGTTTCTAATTCCAATTCAAATTTTAATTGTTTGCTTTACAAATTACAATAGATTACACCTAATTAAACGAAGAGAGCCGATTGCTCACTCGTGGAACACGTCGGGCGCTGGGGTCACTAATTGCAATAGAATCAAATGAGTAAAATCCGCTGTTTGAGTACTCCGTGAGTTTGATGCTTAGAGCTGAAAATTCCGCTTTTTTTCCTGTCAAATCTGATGGTTTTTGAATGCCGACTGCGGGAGAAATTTAAACAATACGGCATGTGGAAATTCTCAATTTTTTATAAACGTTTTCCGCTTTTTCCAATGTTCCCACTGGTGGTGTAATTAGATAAGGCATACAGTCGTGATGAGGGAACTGTTAAGGCTCTGTTAACGCTTTTTCAGGGACTGCTATAGACTCTAGAGAGGTTTGTTAATTTATGCCTCACCTTTTATAATATAATTACATCAAGTTGCCACTCGTTCATATTTTTTCTTATCGATCATTGCCAATATCACCTCTATTTTGACGCAAACTATCATCTCTGTTTTAAAAGTGTGTTTAAATGTATGGTTGGTTTAACCATTGGTTTAAAAAGTGATTGAAAATAAAAAATGTCAAAAGAATACGAGCAGAAGTGTCGTTATGCTAAGTTAAGTGACGAGTTCAAGGCATGGATTCGCATAGACTCAACTGATGAGCAAAGAGTCTACTGCAGATATTGCAAAAGTACCATTGTCACGGAACGGATCAGCTGCCTATCGATAGTTAACGTTAAATTGTTTGAATGTCGTTTCTAGTATTTTTATTGTATGTTATTTTACTGTTGCGATATTCGGATACACTATGTCAGAGAAAATTGTGCTTAATAGTGGCGCGTAAAAATTAGTGCGTCTGCGATATCCAAAGAGAGGGGAAAGAAACTGCGGTATGTATAAGAATATGTCTAGACTTAAAGTAATATAATTGTATTCCCTATAGAATAAAACGCTCACATAACTCTGCGCTACACACCGAAGCTTACTCTGTCCTAGCCAGAGCTGGTTTAAAGGCATCCCCTGGATATTCGCGGCGACTCGATATCTTTTATTCGCATCTTTGCACGCACTCTGCGAGATGCCAACGACCCATTCGCCCCGGCGCAGCCCTCGATTGCTTCAATGAAGTGCTTCTACCGCAACGACGATCACGCCAACGGGCACTCCAGCCAGTTTGACGAGTGCGGCTTGTGATCAGCAGCGGCCTCAAACTTCAAAGGAAAACGGAACTGTCGGTAGGAATCCGAATGGTACTCCGAAGCCTGAAAGGACAGGGCAGAATACCAGTTCCGCAACTGTGAAGGTAGCGACTCTACTAGAAAGGATCGCCACCTTGGAAAAGGAGTTGGCCAAGGCCAGGGCAAACGGAGGGCAAGCAGAAGCCGGAAGGAATCCCGTAGAAAACGGATTAAGCGACAACAGAGTAAGCGGTACGGCGAATACACCGTTATGTACGAGTGAAACGGTATGTTTGAGTGAAACGCTGCCAGTCACGCGCGCAGCAACGGAATCATTGAGTGCAAATATGCAACGGGAATTGGAAGTGACGCCATCTTTAAATGGAAACTTGCCGCCACAGTTGAGTGGAAACTTGGCGCCAACGCAAGGCAGCCATCTTGCAATTGGGCAACATGTCACAAGCTACTGTACAACTGCAAGTCCATCACCGTCTTACTGCGTTTCGGCCACAGTACAGCCAGAGCCAGGATATGCTCATGCATTTCAGGAGCCACAACGCAACTTTATGGTAACTGCGCCTTCTGTTTGATATTACGGAACAGCGTCGGCGAGTATACCAAATGGATGGACACCACGCAGACTGCCTGATCTCCCGGATTTCGATGGTCAGCCCAAGGAATGGCCCTTACTCCAGTGCACCTACATGGAGACAACGGCGGCATACCAGTGCACAGCCTTGGAGAACAACCAAAGACTTGTTAAAGCCTTGAAAGGTGAGGCTCGAGAGGCAGTAAAGGCGCTGCTCATACATCCGAACAACGTGCAAGCCGTTATGGAGCAGCTGCGATTCCGTTATGGACGCCCCGAGCAACTGATCCGAAAGTCAACTAGAGCGTGCATGATGTGCCGCCCATATCGGAATAAAGCATCGCCAGGATCATACCGTTCGCTACAAAAGTGAACAACCTTGCTGTGTTTCTTCAGTCAACAACAAACGGCAGCCAACACCTAGGGAACCCCACCCTAACGGAGGAGCTGATCACCAAGCTGCCTATGAGCAAGAGGCTGGACTGGGCAAAGCATGCAGCTACGATGGAGCCATACTCGACAGTGGTGCATCTTAGCGAATGGTTAAACGAGCTCGCTAAGCTGGTGTGCACCATCACAGACGTTGGAAACAAAGAGCAAAAGCGACGATTACTGCACGCAAGTACCAGTCATCAGGATGAACAGCGCAGAGACTGTCCCAAAGGTTGCCCAGTATGGCACGCTATCAAGGACTGCGAGGAGTTTCTCCATATGTCGCCAGCAGCGCGAATAGAGTTGTTGAGGAAGCGGAGGATCTGCTTTTCGTGTCTGGAGATTGGACACATGGCCCGGTTTTGCAAGAAGGGCAGCAAATGCAGTGTCTATGGATGCCAAAGGAGACACCACTACCTGCTGCACGACAGAGACGGGAATCCCAGATCACCACAGTTGAACAGTGGCCACGTGAGGGAGGAACGGAGTAGCAGCAGTAACGATCGGGAGCTGCAAAGGGACAACAGTCAGCGACGCCGAAATCCCTTTACGTCAGCGCCCGGCAGGCTAGATACAGGACGCAAGGAGGTTGGCCAAGGATCGCCGCACCGAAATCTGAGCTGCGTCGCTTCGGATGGAAGTCATCTGCTTTTCCGGATATTACCCGAGACTTTTTACGGTAATAATACACAAGTTGAGACTTTCGCACTGCTCGATGAAGGATCGTCCGTCACGCTTATTGAGGAAAAGCCTGGGAAAATCCGTCTAGTCTTCGATGCAGCAGCCAAGGTGAACGACGTGTCACTAAATTCAGCACTAATGAAAGGCCCTCAGCGCTATAAGCCTCTACCAGCCGTGCTCTTCCAATTTAGAGAAGGCGCAGTTGGCGTCTGCGCTGACATCAAGGAGATGTTTCACCTAGTATTGATGCAGCCAGAGGATAGATGCGCCCACAGGTTCCTTTGGAGACATGGAAGTGATCGTCGGGACCCGGACACATACGAGATGCAGGTGATGACGTTCGGAGCAGCATGTTCTCCTTGTGCGGCGGACTACGTGAAGATCGTCAACGCTTCACAGTACAGGAGCACAGATCCGCGTGCGGTTCAAGCGATTAACGAATACCACTACGTCGATGACTATGTGGACAGCTTCAGGAGCGAGGACGAAGCCATCGCAGTCTCCTCACAAGTGAGAGAAATACACGCGAATGCTGGGTTTGATTAGTGTCGGTTCTCCTCCAGTTCGGCAGATGTGGTCAAAGCTTTAAACCCACAAGGATCCAACATGAATGTTAAATGGACCGAATCTGAGGAGAAGGTACTGGGCATGTACTGGCAGCCGGCTACAGATGACTTCAAATTCAGCATCAAATACCATCGAGTGCCCAGCAGCGTGATGAATGGGGAACGCGTTCCTACTAAGAGGGAGTTTCTAAGCCTCGTCACGTCCACGTTTGACCCGATCGGATTCTTGAGCTGCTACATGGTGACCGCCAAGTTGTTAATGCGAGAAATTTGGCGGAGAGGAGCATTTGGCTGCTGGCGGCAAGAAATGAGGTACATCGAAGAGTTCCGTTGTCCTCGCTACTATTTCGGCACAGGACGTGTGCGGACACTGCAGCTGCACGTCTTCGTGGATTCCAGCCAATCGGCGCTCGCTGCGGCGGTTTATTGGCGGGCCACATACGCAAACGAGGACGTTCAGGCACATTTTGTATGTTCCAAAACGAAATGTGCTCCCATGAGGACGATGTCGATCCCACGACTGGAACTTCAAGCAGCTGTACTGGGTACGAGATTGATGGACACCGTTAAAAAGGATCACGGTGTAGCGATCAGCAGCTGCGTACTTTGGACTGACTCTAAGACTGTGCTGCATTGGATCGGCAGCAGCCACAGAAGATATAAGCAATTTTTTGGAAACCTAGTGGCCGAAATCTTAGAATCCACAGAGGCTTCCCAATGGAGATGGCTACCATCTGCCGAAAACATGGCAGATGAGGCAACTAGGTCGCAACGCCGTGTGGACATAAGTCAAGGTTCACGGTGGTTAAGCGGACCGCCATTTCTTCGGGAACCTGAAGAAAAGTGGCCTAAATCGTCTTCGAGTAACATATGCGCTGCACAGGCTGGCGAACACGCCGTTCATCTCTCTAGAACGGTTCTTGAATTTCAACCGGTTGGTCAGGACAACAGCGTGGGTCCTGAGGTTCATTCGACGGTGTCGCGGGCGATGCCACGAACGAGAGAAGCACGGACTCACATCGGTTGAATGCACAGACGCAGAGCGCGCGTTGATACGGCGAGATGGGTCCTTTGCCAGAAGATCGGCTCGAGGCAAATGGATGGCCCTTTAAGTACACTGGCCTGGATTACTTTGGACCACTGCTCGTTTCTATCGGCCGTCGCACGGAGAAGAGGTGGGTGGCCCTATTCACCTGCTTAACAACGAGAGCCATCCACTTGGAGATGGCCCATGACTTATCGACGGATTTATGCATCATCGCAATAAGGAACTTCATGTGCCGCCGTGGACCGGTGGTTAGAATAAGGAGCGATAATGGAAAGAACTTCGTGGGAGCAGATCGAGAGGCGACGAGGATTCAGGGCGAGCTGTCGTCCAAAGGAGTAGAATGGATATTTAACTGTCCGGCGAACCCAGCCGAGGGTGGCGTCTGGGAAAGAATGGTCCAGTGTGTAAAGAAGGTGCTGGCGCACACAATGAAGGAGCTCGCGCCCAGAGAGCATGTGCTCGAAAATTTGTTAATCGAGGCGGAGAATATAGTGAACTCTCGCCCTCTCAAACATCTGCCGATTACGGTGGATCAGGAGGCTCTGCTGACACCGAATGATTTATTAAAGGGATCAACTGACGTTCCGAATCTTCCCGGAGACGATGGGATGGTTTATGCGAGATGCACCACACGGAAACAGTGGCGCCTTGTGAGGATGATGAGGAACAGATTCTGGAAGCGATGGGTACATGAGTACTTGTCCACTCGTCCGCAGGGAGAAATGGTGCCAGCGCGCCGAACCGATGCGCATTGGAGATCTGGTGTTTATCTGTGATCCGGCCATACCACGCAGGGAGTGGGAAAGAGGCTTCATTGGGGAAGTTTTCACTGGAGAGGATGGAGTGCCACGACGCGCGGCAGTAAGGACTGGTGATCAAGCAAAGCTGATAATGCGTCCCGCTTCGAAGTTAGCAATTTTAGATGTGGTGAATGCTGTTGCTTCACGGGGGAGAGGATGTCGCGGAACGGATCAGCTGCCTATCGATAGTTAATGTTAAATTGTTTGAATGTCGTTTCTAGTATTTTTATTGTATGTAATTTTACTGTTGCGATATTCGGACACACTAATTCAGAGAAAATTGTGCTTAATAGTGGCGCGTAAAAATTAGTGCGTCTGCGATATCCAAAGAGAGGGGAAAGAAACTGCGGTATGTTATAAGAATATGTCTAGACTTAAAGTAATATAATTGTATTCCCTATAGAATAAAACGCTCACATAACTCTGCGCTACACACCGAAGCTTACTCTATCCTAGCCAGAGCTGGTTAAAAGGCATCCCCTGGATATTCGCGGCGACTCGATAACCATTACAGCAAAGCTGAGTGATTTGCGTGCGCATTCATTAATAAAAAAAACACAAGTGCGGGTAATGGTTTCCAGCAACAAAACAAAATAGATTTTGTCAGCTTACTACTCAAAACTTTTGAGCAGGAAGCCGCACTATGTATGTACATTACACAACACAGTGCAATAGCAGAAATAGATGTTTTGGGCAAGCTATGCAGAAATTATGTCGATAGTGAAACTGTAGGAAGAATAAAGATACACCGCACCAAATGCACTGCCATCATTAAAAATATTTTTGTTTGCGAAGTCTGGGCAAATCCTGTTATGATTATAAAATACCATAACCATAACCATTTTTTTCGCATGATTGACGCAAGAAAATCCTACGAAAGTGAAGATGATCCAGACGCAGTAGAGTTGAATGAATTAAATTATATCTTATGAATGAATAAAAAAAGAAAACTATATATATAAAATCACCTTTTTTTTCGCTTTTTTCCATACCTTATTCATAATCCGCAAACGAAATCAATGAACCATTTAAGGACACCTTACAGAGATAACTTAAACAAACTAACAACACAAAATAGACACATTAATACAAAGTTAGTGATACTAAGTGAGAGCCCAAGATTATTATTATTATTATTATAGAAGAGGGAGTCTCCCATCGGAGAAAGCGCGAGGCACTGCGACCAATATGATCTTTTGTACCCAGAATGCTCTCCCTGTCATGACAAAAGCTGTTCTGCTTCCCTAATGAAGCATAACAGATCTTTCGTCGAGGAACGGACAATCTGCTCTGGAGTTGCGATTTCCACGTGCAGATGTTTCCTCCTTGTGCATACCAAGGCCGGACAGTCACATAGAATGTGTTTAGTAGTTTCATCGTCCTCTTTGCAGAGCCTGCACTCCGCGTCCGAGGACAAACGCATTTTTTTGAGGTGGTAGTTCACCAAGTGGTGGCCACTTAGGTAGCCAATAAGGAGATATAGGTCTCTCCTGGAGAGTAGCTTGGTCCTTCGATCAACTTTGGGATTGGTAAGCTCTTTAGCCTGCCGCATCCCTGGTTGGAAGAACCAGTAGCGTTCAGTCAATCTTCCAGCCCAGGTTTTCACAAGGGAGGAGATAGTAGACCACCCCACGCCACAGAATGGTTCGGGGCCGAGCAAGGTGGCTGATGACCCAGCCCTCGCTAGTTCGTCCGCCAGCTCATTGCCCTGGAAGCCAGAGTGCCCAGGTACCCAAATTAGGGTGACTTTATTCCTTATTGACAGCCTCTGGAGACAATTCCAGCAGTCAGCCACCATACGCGAGCCTACTCTTTTGGAGGAGAGGGCTAGTATGGCCGCTTGGCTGTCCGAGAAGATGTATATTTTCGCTCCTCTAGTCCCCTTCTCAAGGATAAGACGGCAGCAGAACTCAATGGCGTGAACCTCTGATTGGAAAACTGTGGGCCAGTTGCCCATAGCAATCGAGGTTCTGGAGTTGGGACCATGTATTCCAGCTCCAACCCCCTGTTCAGTCTTTGACCCGTCGGTGTACCAATGTATACCATTTGGGTCTCTGATGGGGTTGCCAGCATCCCAAACCCTGCGGTCCGGGATGAGGGTTCTAAATTTTGCACCAAAGAAGAGTTCCTTGGTCATAGAATCTGATCTAGTGCAGATCTCTAAGCCAGGAATGTCTTTGAGTAGGCTAGCATGCCCAGATTCGGTAGCTAGAAGCCCAGATTGGAGCTTGATTCTAAGAAGGCTCATAGCAGCAGCTTCTTTTATACGGATATGCAGCGGAGTCAGATTCAAAATCGATTCCATTGCTGCAGTGGGACAGGTGCGGAGTGCACCCGTCAAGGAAAGGCAAAGCAGCCTATGCAATTTCGTGCATTTATTGATGGCAGTGACCTGCGTAACCTTGGGCCACCACACAATAGCAGCGTAGGTTACGATCGGTCTTACCATCATCTCAAAAAGCCACCTAATGGTGCAGGATTTGAGACCCCATATTCTACCGAAAAGCCTTCTACATGCCCACATGGCATGAGTGGCCTTTGATAGAGTATTATGCAAGTGGAAGTTCCAGTTTAGTCGCTTATCAAGGGTTACCCCTAGATACTTGACTTCGTTGGAAAGTTCCACAGGAGAGCCGCCAATATGTAATTGACCAATGTCAATAGAGTAACGCTTAGTGAAGGGAACAATGATTGCCTTTTGAGGATTGATGCTAAGACCTACATCATCGCACCATCTACTCACCGTGTTCAGAGCTGATTGCATCAGCTCTGTCACGGTGTTGGCATAGTTCCCGTTCACTACAAGAGCCAGGTCGTCGGCATAGCCAATCGCTTCCACGCCCTGTTCTGCGAGTATGATTAGTAGTTCGTCAACTACTAGGGACCAGAGCAAAGGGGATAGAACCCCTCCCTGGGGACACCCTTTTACCGCACTAATATGGGCGGTCGTTGTGTCCAGGGTAGAGGAGATAGTCCGGTGTTTGAGCATGGCGTCAATCCACCGGATTATGGGACGGGCAATGTTCCTGCGCTCAAGCGCAGTAGAGATAGACCCGTAGCCGGTATTATCGAAAGCACCCTCTATATCAAGAAAAGAGCACAGAGCAATGTTCTTTGATACGAAGGCCTTTTCGATCTTACTCACTAATTTGTGGAGAGCGACCTCTGTCTATCTACCGGCTATATACGCGAACTGCGTGGGGTGCAGAGGGTTGTTTTCCTGCAGAGAGCACCGAATGTGCAAGTCTAGGAGCCTTTCCGCAGTCTTAAGCAGAAAGGAGGTAAGGCTGATCGGTCGGTAGGACTTAGGCTGGTCAAGAGGACGATTCCCCTGTTTGGGGATGAATACCACATTGACTCTCCTCCAAGAGTTGGGTATGTGTCCCCACGTGAGACTGGCTCTAAGAAGGCCGACCAGTGGATCAAGGATATGATCCAGACTGTTTTGGAGAAGGGCTGGAAAGATTTGATCACCCCCTGGGGCTTTGAAGGGAGCGAAGGAATCTACAGCCCATTTGACCTTTTCAGGATCGAAGATGGTACCAGATAAACTGGTTCCACGTGAGTCAGGTGACCAGGTGGCGTCAACGTGACTGGATAGATCTGGGTTGGCCACGGAACCTGGGAAGTGAACTTGTAGTAAAAGTTCAAGTGCTTCCCTACGATCTTGAGTGAAAGAGCCATCTGCTCTTTTAAGAAGCCCTATACCATTAGACGATCCTTTGGCTAATACCTTGTGTAGCCTCGCTGCCTCTGGCAGAGATTCTATGCTACCACAGTAGCTGCGCCACGTATCGCGTTTGGAGCGTCTAATGTTCTTATTATAGTTTGTGAGAGCGTCCCTATAGACGTCCCAACTTATACGGTTAGATCTGGCCTTGTTGAAAAGGCTTCTAACCATCCTTCTTTGAGCAGCCAGCTCTTCGTTCCCCCAAGGAACTTTACGGTTGACCGTTAGTGTCTTCCGAACTGAGCTGGCTTCGAAGGACGAAATAAGCACATCTTGGAGCAGGTTGGCAGCAAGTTCTATCTCACTGACAGAGTTAGGATTGCTGATCAACAGGTCTGCTTTCAAAGCCACAGAGGCTTTGAAGAGTTCCCAATTAGTCTTTTTAGGACAAAAGGAGTTCTGGCGGATCTCGACTTGGCCAGGAAGGTCGAACCTGATGTGCTGATGGTCCGACAAGGTGGCTTCGTCTGTGACCCGCCAGTTTATAAGCGAACTCGCAATTGAGTTGCTTATTAGGGTGAGATCTAATACCTCTTCCCTAATGGAATTAATAAACGTCGGTTTACATCCGACGTTCGCTATGTCTAAATGACAACACATTAGATAATCAAGGAGAGACTCACCACGTTTGTTGACGTCGCTGCTCCCCCAGATTGTGTGATGGGCGTTGGCATCACAGCCAATCACGAGCGGCTTGTTGTGGAGGCGGCAGAATCCCACAAGCCGCTGAACCTCTGCGGGGGGTACGTCATCCACATCGCCCGGGAAGTAAGCAGAGGCGATCACCACTTCCCGGACGCCATCTGCAGTGGCTACCTCCATAGCCGTTGCCACCAGGTCTCTGTGGATGAAGTTGGTTAAAGGAAAGTGTCTCACACTGTTATTGATCAGTATAGCAGTGCGAGGGGCACCTCCCATACGGTCATATAATAACTTACATGATCCGCATGATAGTCCACGGACGAGGCCACCTATTAACCATGGCTCTTGGACGAGAGCCAGGTCAATCTCCTCTTTGCAGACGACCCTGCACAGGGTGGCTGACGCTCCTCTGGCGTGGTGCAGGTTCGCCTGGAGCACTCTAGTTGCGCTCCGCATCCTCTCTCAGCGCCTTGGTGACAAGGCCACATGCCTTGCCCCCCCGAGAGTCGTTGCCTCGGATGCCCTTCGGCAGTCTGGCTGAGCTGCTCGGGGGAGGACGCCTAGCGATCCCAGTCGCTGGAGGTGCCCTTGCGGGTTGTTTGCGCCCAGCGCTGACTGTGGGTCTGGCAGGGGCCAGGAGGCGCCCGCTGCCAGCCACCGGCCTGGTGCGGCCCGTTGAGGGGTTGGGGGCGGAGACCAGAATGGTCGGGGGTTTGGGGATGGGGGCTTTCAGCGCCACTGCGGCCGCAGCACTGGTGGACGCCACCGGTGCGGCAGCCACTGCTGTCGCATAGGTAGGGGCCACCTTTGACGCTTCCGGAGGGGCACTGGAAGGGGGGGGAATGGTTGGAGAGGGGGATGGGGGACGGGCCGGGGAGGGAGAGGCTCTGGGGACGGAGTTCTTCAGGAGAAGTTTGACTCGTCCAAAGACGAATTTCACCTTCCCGTTGCACTCCGTCAGAGCCTTATACGACTCCTCGTCGACCAACATCGCGAGGTGAGTCGTAGTACCGCTAAGGGTATGCTGGACCACACGCCACAGTTTTGTCGAGAACAACTCCTCGTTTTGGATACCAAGGTATCGTAAAATATCGGCGGGTGTGAGTCCAGCACTACTGGGGAAGTATCCTCTAATGAGGTGAGCTTTGGGGAACTCGGACTCCTCCAGTAGTTTAATGTCAAGGGAGATGGACCTGATGTGTCCAACGGCTCCCCTGACCCAGTCGGCAGCGCGGCTATCCTCGCACACCAGGAGCAGCCATTCATTTCGAGGTATGCAACCCTCGAAACCCGGACTGGCACCCGATGTTGGATGAAGCAGCAGAGCCTTGGCAATGCTTGCTTTCACCGTGGCCACTTGCTCCGGTGAAAGCGGGTTTTTTGAGTCAGCCGAAGTGAAGCCCAGTTTCACGCTGCTCGACACCTGGCTGAGAGGTGGCTTTGTGGACTCCACATGAGTCTTTTTGGGCTTCTTTGAAGACCCTTGAGGTTCGAGGACGGTATCGTCAGCGCGCGTCCGTTTGGCCTTGGTTTCCACGGGGGGCGCGGTGGCGATAGCCAGAGCTTCTGCTCTGCTCGAACCCTTTGCGAGTGCGGCTTTGAAAAGCCTCTTCTCACGGGTCTTCATCTTCACAAAGGCGTTCTCAGAGTCCAGTCGCAGCCGCTGTATCTGAGAGCCTGCTTCCGTTAGACCTGACCTCTGCGAGGCCACGGAAGCGTCGTCAACGAGGCTGATCAGGTCAGCGTCAGCTTCAGCGTCAGAGGACATCACCTCGACGAGCTGCTGCCGGCCTGAGCAGCTATTGGACGAGAAGTCAGCACTGGCGAACTCATCGTCCAAGGGAGTTCGTGGCCTGTCCGGGTCCCCTAAAGTACCAGGGCCAAGACCCGTGGTATTGGGGGTGGAAGCCAGCAGCCCACTGGCTGCAGTGCTGTTGTTGGGGTCGGCCGTTAAGGCCTCGCCCTGGGTTGATGCTGTCGAAGTCGCATCGGACTTATCTTTTATAAAATTTATATCCATACTTTGGACCCACGAGTAGGCGGGAAGGGAAGGTCACCCACGGCATAGCCCGCGTGCCGTGGGAAGTCTAGATGAAACTGGAGGGCGACAGGTATCCAGAGTCCGCATACTAACGACCGGGCTACCCCCGGCCATGCATCCCTTGGCGTATGCTGTTCCGCCTTGGATTGGGGTGATTTATAGAATCACAATCTTCGCCCGACTACAATTAGTCAGCACCCCTAGCAGAGACATGACCGTGCTAGGGGCCTGCTTCCAGCCGCCCTCACGTGGAGAGTATAGCCGCACTTCCGACAGTAGGAGCAAGGACGGCACGTACCCCAGCCAAAGCTGGGGTTACATGTGATTCCCCTTACTGTCTCTGACGGCTGAGCCCAAGATATTTAACAAAAATTAACTATCCAAGACAGGCTAAAACCATCGACACGCATATATCTGGGACAGAAGATGAAGAATTTTATTGCTTGTTTATAAGAAAATCAGCTTTTGTGGAAAAATACATATACAGTTTTATATAATAACTTGTACAAGATGTGTAATTAAGAAACAGTTTATATACTCTAAGGTTATACACGCTACCCCCTTTATTATAAAATTGTGTCACAAACCGAGTCGATATAGCCATTTCCGTGAGTCTGCCAGTCCGTTTTTAACAAATACAATATGACCATCAAAGATGTCCTAATATTCTGATAATGGTTGAACAATGGAACTGGAAATTACATTGGCTTTAATTCAATGTATGTAAATAACATATTTAAATTTTTTTTACCCTAACAGGAATATCATCCACCTTCTGGATTTCAATGACTTTATAACTCTAAAAATCAGTGATACATCCTTTAGATTTTGGCCTGCTCAAAACGGCACCATCCAAAAAACCTTAATCAATCTAATTGCGCTTGGCCAGTGCATGAAACTAAACTTATTTTAAAAGTGCAATATGAATATGCGCCAAAATTCTGAATTAATATCGTCAAAATCGGAATGAAGAGTCGAGTCAATAGCTGTATTTCGACCAATTTAAATTATTACATTTATCGATATAAAATTATTATTTTTTCTTAAAACTAGGCTTTGGAAAAGAGGAAAAAATGTGGTCCGACAGTTTTTTAATAGTATTTATATCAATTTGAATGGTATTTTTGGGTGAAGGTATGAAGCACAAATAATCACTTGCACTATCACTTTAAATTTATTTATCTAAATTTATTTATTTATTTAACGTGAACTAAATCCGTCGACTTAAAATTAAAATTAGATTATATTAAATTAAAATTGGAAATTTAAAAAAAGAAAATAATTTAGATTTTAAAATTAAATTTTGCAATTAAAAATATATATTTTTAAATTTAGGCTGGGGCTAACGAAACAAGAATTCTCGATCCAACATTTGCTGCAAGGGATTGGGGAAAACCCAGTAAAACCCAATCAGATCCGTAGATTAATATTAGTTGTTAGCATGTAGTGTTAATTGATTAAGGATAGACAGTTTAACAGAGTAATGGGAGGACTCGGAGTTGAAAACTCTAGACAGTCTGTTGTAGTCAGCACAGAGAACTCGGAAAGGGTCATGCAAGCTGTAGTTAGTATTACAAAAGGCCAAGGATAGTGGCATAAAATTACGAGTAACTCTAGAAGGAATACAGAAATTAATTTGAGTAAGCAGAGTAGGGGAATCTATATTGTACTTTATTAGCTTTACAATAAACATAACGCCTAACATAATACGACGGTTAGTTAAAGAAGGTAGGTTACTTAGAAGTAGTCTACTAGAGTATGGTGCTAAGTCTACACCCGGAACCCAATTAAAACTGCGCAAGGCAAATAGTAGAAACTGCTGTTGAAAGGACTCAATTCTATCTTGGTGAATATGATATTGCGGCGACCACACGCAAGACCCATATTCAAGAGTTGGACGAACAAGAGAAGTGTAAAGCAACTTTGTCGTGTAAGGATCCTCGAATTCTTTGGCCCATCTTTTGATGAACCCGAGTAGTCGAAATGCTTTATTGACAATTTGTGTAATGTGACGACCAAATTTCAATTTATGATCAAAGAGGATACCTAAATCAGCTACTTCAGATATTCTTAAGAGTGGGGTTAAGTTAAGATTGTAATTGATGACATGATAATTACATCTGAAAAATGACATAACCTTGCACTTCAAACAGTTAAGATGCAGCAGATTATGGCTGCACCATTCAAAAAACAAATCAAGATCTATTTGAAGAAGGTTATTTGAAGGATCATTGTGTGTCAAACAGAGTTTCACATCATCAGCATACATAAGAATGTTAGAGTGAAGGAGTATCGAAGGAAGATCGCTAATAAAAAGGTTAAATAGCAATGGTCCAAAGTGGCTGCCCTGAGGAACACCAGAAGTAACTAAGATCGGTTTAGAAAGACGGTCTTTAAAAAGAACTCGGTGAAACCTGTTAGTTAAATAATCAGATATCCACAGAAGGAGCTTTTGAGGAAAACCAATCAAATTTAACTTATGAATTAAGAGATTATGATTTACGGATCAGTTTGCATTTTGTTCCTAGATTGATGAGAGATGAGAATTCTAAAAAATTAGTAGCTGTTGATCTTGCCTTTATAAACCCATGTTGATGGGGTGAAATTATAGATTTACACATAAAAGTTAACTAACATCATGGTTAGAACCACTTTTGAGAAGAGGAATGGAAAAAGAGTTTTTCCAAATAGGTGGGAAATAACTATTGGATAGTGACAAGTCAAATACCTTATGAATTGGCTTCAAAATCGAATCAGCAAAAAATCTAAGTACGCATGCTGGAATTCCGTCAGGAGAAAAAACGGGTTTAATCGATTTAAGATCAATTAGTAGAGAGGTTTTGTCGATAGAAGGACAGAAGAGTGTTAAAATTTTCTATACTATAAGGGTATAGATGTAAAGGGGAACTATAACGTTCAGTTAAATAAGTTGATTGAAAAAAGTTTGCAAACAAATCGGCGGCTGCCTGATCATCAGTTGCTTCCTTATTTTCGTATGATAGGGAGGGAGGAAACCTACTTGATTTACGTTTTAAGTTAATTTTATTTTTTATTTAGTTTAGTTTATAGTCGAACTATGATCAGTCGACTTTTTAAAAGTAAAGAAACAATTAAAATAAGAGTTAAATTATTTAAGTGCAAATTTTAAACTAGAGGTAATTTTAAATTAAGGGTAAAACCTTAAATGTAAAGAAAAGAAAAAAATTATTTAAAAATTGTGCAAACGTGCAAACTGGTATAAAGAAAAGCCGATACAACATTTGTTGCAGTGGATTGGGGAAAACCCAGAAAAACCCAATCAGATCAGGAGAGTTAGTGTTAGTAACCAAATGCAAATAAAATTATGAGTAGAGTGTTAAAGCATGCAGTATGTTGAAAGTACTACTATGAGACTAAATTCTAGATAAGTGGGCGAGGAGTTGTTATTTTAAGCTAGATATCAAGTTGTTATTGTTAGCTACAATGAAGTATAGTTTATTATAGTCCGAACATAATACCCTGAATGGCTCATGCAGGGCATAGTTCGAGCTACAATTGGGAAGTTTTAGAGGAAGGTAATTACGGGTGATTCTACCAGGGACAGAAAAGTGTAGTCTACTAAGTAAGTCGCTACTATCTATGTCACCTTGGATAAGGTTGTTAATAAATATAACACCAAGCATGGTTCTACGATTGGCTAGAGAAGGCAGATTAAGTAACAAAAGTCTACTAGGATAGAAAGGAAGTCTTGAATTTCCATCCCAGTTAAGGCCTCGCAAGGCAAACATTAAGAAGTTTTTTTTTAGAGTTTTCGGATTCAATGCGGTCTCTATGAACGGTGTACTGAGGGTTCCAGACACATGATCCGTACTCGAGAATTGGACGAACAAGCGAAGTGAAGAGAGTCTTAGTTAAGTAAGGATCGTCAAACTCCTTGGACCATCTCTTAATAAAGCCGAGTACATTAGAGTACATCATTAGAGTACGTGAGTTAAGTATGACCGTTGGGAGGTCATTGATGAAAAGTGTAAAAAGCAGGGGACCTAAGTGGCTTCCCTGAGGAACACCAGATGTGGCATGAACGGGATAGGAACGAGTATTTTTAAAGAGGACTCGTTGGGTTCTGTCACTCAAATAGCTCACGATCCAACTAAGAAGTTTTGGTGAGAAACCGAGAAGATTTAGTTTATGTGCAAGAAGGGAATGATTGACTGAGTCAAATGCCTTACTGAAATCAGTATAAATGACATCAGTTTGAAGATTTTCCTGAAATCCTTTTACCACAAAGGATGTCAGCTCAAGCAGATTTGTCGTGGTAGAACGACGCTTCACAAATCCGTGTTGAAAAGGGGATATAACGGATCTACTAAAATGCTGCAAGTGAGGAGTAATAACATTCTCGGTATAGCCGACAATTTAGAGATACCTCTATAATTGCTTGCATCAGACTTGCTGCCCTTTTTATGTAAAGGGATGATAAAGGATTCCTTCCATATGGATGGAAACGAGACAGTTACTAAGGACAGCGAAAATAGTTTGAGCAATGGCTTACATAAGGAGTTGGCACAATATCGAAGTACACAGGCGGGGATACCATCGGGACCTGGTGAGAAGACCGGTTTAACCAATCGAAGATCCCTAATAAGTGAACTTTCATTCAGTAAAGGTGTGAAGATGCCATTCGAGCTTGGTACGCTATATGGATAGGAGTGAATGTTTGGCGTAGAGGAAGAATAAGTTGTTTGAAAAAACTTGGCAAACATATCGGCAATGGCCTGATCTGTGTTCGCCTCAGCGTTATCGAACATAAGTTTAGAAGGAAAGCCCGCTGACCTACGCTTCATGTTAACAAAACTATAAAACTGTTTAGGATTCTGAAAGAACTGAATCCTACATCTTGTCAAATAGTTTTTATAACACTTCGCGTTAAGCACGGTAAAATTTTCCGAGCAGTTAGGTAGCGGGAAAAGACAAGCGGTGAGTTTTTCAGCTTGTATTTCTTAAATAAGCTACTCTTTAAGTTTTTTAAGCGAGACAACTCTTTTGTAAACCAAGGAGGCCTACTTGAGCTTGTCGGATAGAAAAACGGAACACAGATATCAAAAGCAGAGTTAAGGGTTTTATAAAATATATTGATAGCCACTGACATATCAGTTGATAGATAAAAGTCAGACCAATCCCAATATGAAATTAAATAATTTAAGTATTCAAAGTCTGCTTTCTTAAAGCAGCGCACGCGATTGCACGGCTTTACACTTTTATCCACAAAGCTAATACCCAAGTCTAGATTCACTTCGAAAGTGGGATGATAAGGATCTTCAGGTAGGGAAAGAGGTTGTGCCCTGTCTAAAATCACCCTGGAAGGATCTGAGACGAAACATAGATCAAGCGATCTGTTTAAAGTGTTTTTGACATGATTAACCTGCGACAAAGACATGTCAAACAAACCGTCAAACAGATCATGTTGCCGGGAGGGCAGAAGGAAGTTTCCCTCCGCAATGGATGTCCAATTGCATTCCGGGATATTAAAGTCACCCAGGACTATGAAATGATCTCTGTCTGATAACAGATTAAAAATAGTCTTAATTGCAGACAAATGTTGCGAGTAGACTGATAATTCCGATGACGATGACAAGAAAAAACCGGGAAAGTGTAGATTTACACAGATTAATTCGATGTCGAATTGAAACTCCGGCTGTAAGAGGTTCGACATAATGGAGGAGTCTACTGCAATCAGTACTCCACCACCCCGTCGGTCAGGTCGATCAAGCCTGTATGTTGTATACCTATCTGGAAAGACTTCAGAGCTTAGAATCTCTGGTTTTAACCAGGTTTCGGTAAAGGCAATAATTTGGGAAGAAAAGGCAAGGCTATGAAGATAAAGACTAGAGATTTTACTACAGAGGCCTCTAACATTTTGATAGGAAAGAATTAAGGAAGAAAGAATATTTGTGTGTCCCCTAGCATTTTCAAAGGCATGAAGAGAAGAGAACTTCAGTTTTTTGAGGACTTTGTACTTGTTGTAGGTCCACTTGGCGATGTAACGGCCAATGTGGGAAGAGTGACGGTCGTTCGGCTTTTTTGTTTTGGAGTGAACTCCTTAACAATAAGGTCGGGCGGCCAGAAAGAAGCTGCGCAAACGTCTTTAAACTGTTCGGAGGGATAATAATTTTGAAAGAAGAAATGTCGCGCTTTAATTTGAAGTTGAATTTTTTAACTATCAAATCATTTACAGGCATCCTTTCGAGAATGTAGGATTGTACATCTTCTATGGTTGTGTCTGGAGCCAAGCGAGAGATAAACACCAATTTTTTGGGTTTAATCGCAATCAGAGGTTTTATACTCGGTGCCTGACTAGCAGGCATGATTGCGGGAACATTACCCGTTACGTTATCATTGCTCGTAATGGGAGTAGGCACAAGAGGGGCAGCAAGAGGTTTCGGTGCGGTAACATTGCTGCTAGTTTTTTTTTTTTTTGTGCAACTAGAAGAGCAAGACGGTATAGGGGAAATTAGACTTAGAAGATCAGAAGAAAAAGCCTTGGAAGAAGGTAGATTGGTGGTCTTTAGATTCGTAGTAACTGAATCTAAAGGAATATTAAGAGGAGCAGGTGGCTTACTAAGAGCCGTAAAGGCGTTGAATTGGGTCTCCATCTCCAAAAATTCAGATTGGGGATTAGAGAATGCTGTGCGTATCCGATAAAACCCGAGTTTGGTTTTATTGTGGATTTTCCGTAGATCGGATTCACCCACACGGCACGCTTCACACGACCATTTAAGGCCTACATTGGCGTTGACGGCATCTCTAACCCGCACAGTTAGGCCACAGCATTTTAAGTGACTAAAATTGTCACAGAGCTAGCAACCAATGTAGTCCGCATTAGCATCCGAAGAGCATTTGCAATTTGCTGCAGAGCACGACACCATGTTAATAAAATAAATATGCCTTCGAATAGTAGGGGACAACGAAGAGAGCAATAGAATATTAAGACAAATTTCTTAAGAGAGCAAGAAACAGTTACAGCGCCGAAAACAGGCAAGCAAGCGAGAACGAAAATAAAAAAACATATATAGCGAGCACTCGAGGTAAACAAAACAACAATAGCTGTTACGTCTACAACAAAAGCACTACACAACTTACTCAGAGAGCGAAATTTACTTTCGTGAGCGGGAGAGCAGGAAAGTGTGAGAATATTAGTAAAAACAAAAACAAACAAGAGCAACAGTCGAGTTGCACACGACAGTAGGATACCCTTGGACGTATGTTGCAATAAAAAGTATTTAATTGTATAATACTAATTGCAAGCTATAAATTAATAATAATACTGGAGTGCGCTGCCACCTTGCTTCAATTTCGATATTTTGCCAATAATTTATCGCCGCAATTCCCTAAAGCGGTGTGAGCAGTAGATATCGGTATTTCTTTATAAATTTTAAATTGGTTAATATCGATAACAAGGTCCAAGGGTATAAAAATAAAAAAATAATAATAATTATCGAACCAATTTTCCATTCAATGGTTATACTTAACTATTAGATAATTAAATTTAAATTATTAAAATATGCCTACATACATATTTACATATATCCTGTCATTTAGATTTCTTAATTTCTAACCTATTCCAAACATTACAAACTCATGCCTGAATACTAACAGATATCCCATTGTGATGGCTATGCAAAACCTCAAAAGTCCTAGCACTAATCTTTTCATTATCTAGTATATTTGAAAACGCCCAATCAATATGTGTATCCATATTGGTAGTGGACGTTTTCAAATCTAACAAACTCCTTAATCCTTTGCTAATCAAAAAATTATAAATACTCTTACACCTGTTAAAGGTTTTGAGGCACAAATTAAAATCTCCTAAAACTAGCAAGCTATCCCCTAAATCACCTAAACGAGAAAATTGATGACCTATCTCCTCAAATTCTATTTTAAATGTGGACAGAGGAAAGTCTGGACTTTTATATAATATAAGAAAACTTATGGCATCAAACCTAAATATGCCGAACTCAAAAACTACTGAGCCAAAAGTTTTTCTACTGCTAAAGGTATGGGAAACTCTATCTACTAACTCGTTCTTTACATAAATTATGATGCCTGTTAAAGGCCTAATTGATTCAAGTTGAACCACAATAGTGAACCCAGGTATTTCTACAGTTTCATTGCTTATGGAAGTTTCCACGAAACATAATATTGATGACTGAAGCATCAGCTTGTCCGATCGAATATCTTCAAGATGGGAATTCAAGCTCTGAGTATTATGGAAGAAAATGTTAAGGGCAGAACTGTTAATTAAATAATCGTAATGAGTACACAGTAGTTTTTCAGTCCGCAATTTCTTCAATTGGGCTTTCACTTTATCATTATTAATCCTAAAGCAGTAGTTGCTCTACTGCAAGCTACGTATAATGCAGCACGCTGCATTCTGGAATTAGCATGGACTACCACTTTGCCATACGTAGCTCCCTGACTCTTATGAATTGTGATGCCTTCAGCAGGCACAATTGGAAACTGCCTACGGTCAATGTTAATTTGTGCGTTATTTGAATATTGAAAACTGCGAACAATTTTCTGAATAGGAGTCCATGAAGGATCTGTACGATGTGTACACTTCGAACGCGCAGATTCTCCTACAGTTTCCTCTGTAAATTTCATCCATAAAATGTTGGGAGTGTTGGATGTATTGAAATCTATTTGCATCAACACACCTGATGCCCCGTTTACTAATCCATCCCCTGTGTCTACATTGACCGTCATCATGTACTTGGCAGTATTTTTTAGGAGAAGAGACGTACAGAGTCCCTGTGTAGCGGAACTTTTAAAACCCTTCACTTCTTCTAATATTCTTTGTTTCCTAGCTGGTTCCAAATGGCCCGCCTTAATAAAATCTTCAGCAGTAGAGAAAAATTGCTCAGTAGCAATTGAGTTAAGTTTCGTTACATTAAATAAATCAACCTCATTATTATTACTAAACAGATGAATTGCATCATCGGGCACTGCCGATGGTTCGCATATTCTAGATTGGAAAAGGACAATATCATCGGCTGTCATACAACCCGATGCCATATTATTTAAGGCAGAAGCGAAAAGCTGATCGTCACGTTGACGCATTATCTCTGTGAGCTCAAAATACAAAAAAAGGTCCCAGAGATACGTACCAAATATTTCATGGTAAGGGTCAGTGGTATTTGGATTGAAAATCCAACTACCTCCTACGGGCTGTAACTGTCTAAGATCACCGAATACGATGATAGAAACACCACCAAAAGGAGAAGTATTTTTGAAAATTTGCTTCAAACGAGAATCTAAATAAGAAAACATTAGAGAGCTAACCATTGATATTTCATCAATAATAATTAATTTAAGATCGATTAACCTTGAATGAAGGCTATTAACTAAATCATGGCTTAAGGCCCTTAGAGGTGCTGAGCGAGATTGATTAACAGGAAGTGAAAACATGGAATGCAGTGTCGAACCACTAATTCCGAATGCTGCTTTTCCTGTTGGTGCACATAAGAGGATTTTAACAGATGTCGGATCAGCTCCTGGTATACTGTTATACATTACGGATAATGACTGAAAAATTGCTGATATAAGTCGACTCTTTCCGACTCCGGCGCCGCCTCCAACAAATTCATAAAAGACTGTATTGATTTTGGCATTATGCAAAGCATGTGTAAAATATAGCTTCTGCTTTAAATTAAGAGATCTAACTATATTAGCTAAGCTTTCCTGAGAAACTAAGGCTGGAAGCTTGATAAAACGGACATTACTATCTTCATCATTCATATCAATATTTCCATCCACATTTAAAACATTTAGATGTGGATCTATTTCAGGCAATCGTAAAACTGTGAAGCCATCATCTACCACTTCCTGTTCTCCTACTTGATTATTCTCATTTTCTGCTTCCTCTGTTAAGTGGCTCAGAGCATCTTCTAGTTCCCTATCATCTAGTAAATTATATTTTCTGCGATTGTTCTCAACTAACTCCGAATTTTTCCTACAGAACAATTCACAGTCATGTGTGACTAAATCCAAATGCTCATCTCGCCATGGGGCGTAAAGCATTTTTAGCTCTCTGAAATAGTCACTTGTTTCTGTATTGACATTAAATCTCCTATACCTAATTATGCACGCAGTGGTCCTCTTTCTGATGAAGCCACTATTATCGCGAAGAGCGTAAACTATTGATTCAGAAGCCCTAGGCACATCATCGTCAAAGTCATCTGCATTTTCTTGGCGAGCTCCTCGTTCTGATTTGCTGTAGCTATAAAAAGCTGCAAAATCGGCTAGGCATAAGCTCTCTAAAGCGTCTGGGCGCTGAATATAATGATCTAGAAGTCCTAAGTAAAAA
Organism: Zaprionus ornatus; assembly: GCA_018904035.1. Taxonomy (NCBI): domain Eukaryota; kingdom Metazoa; phylum Arthropoda; class Insecta; order Diptera; family Drosophilidae; genus Zaprionus; species Zaprionus ornatus. Next base: position 296,872 of record JAEIFZ010000201.1, read on the forward strand.
ATTTCCTAGAGTCTTCGGGCAGATTTTGAAGTTGCTGTCTAGATTTCAGCATTCTGACCCGTTTTTCTGGAACGTGTGTATTAATATACACACTGGCACTACTGCTGGCGGACAAATGCATACCTAAACAGCAGTAGACAGCTTCCTGAGCGGATATCTCAGTGCCAAATATAAATTTGTTACCTAAATGTTGTAACTTTTGCTTAATAGTTACATTGTTATTGTCTTTAATCTCATTGATTGCCTCACGCATCAACATTGAGATACCTCTCTGAGACTTGTTAATATAATTAACGACGTAGCTGCAGCAAGCATAGGGGTCTAAAATAAACTGAATACCCATATTTGCTCGCTGCACCAAAGGAGGTGCTTGTTATAAGCGTTAAGCTTGATTGCTGCAAAAGATCGCTTCAAAAAAACTTTTGGTTTCTTTATACTTGATCTTACAGCATTAATGTAGCCCTCATAACTAAGGTTAAGTTGATCGTGGGACAAAAAGTTGTTAAAATCGTTAAAATTTTCTACGCTTTCACGATCAAATGGGAAGTCCAGCAGACTTTGAATTTTTTCGAAATTCCTACGATGCTCGGCCAAATTTGGAGCATTTTCTTCTAAAGGGAGAAGAATTTCTGTTTGAGGCATGGGAGGGTATGGGATACCAAATCTACAAATTTGTTTTGACCTAATTTCTCGCCTGCAAGAGTGCCCGTGACTATGGAGTTGATACTCCAAATATGGAGCAACGTCCGGGCAACTAGAATCAGCAGTAATAAACTGATCAATAAAGGACTTCACAGGCATAAATGTGGACTCATTCTTTAGGTCGAGCTTTGGGGCGTCTTTCAGCCAGAACATGCCATGTATATGTGGAGAGCCTCTTTTCTGAAACTCCACTCGCCAATAAAACTTGATGACCTGGTGACAACCAAAGACACCGCCTTCCTTTTTCATCAGTTTTAAAACCTGTCTATATCGAAAATCGAAATATCTGGCACAGGTCACTGGGTCTGCTCTAATGAGACGAGCTTTCTCATTAAACCCCAAATTTAACGCTTCTTCTTCGGATACTTCTAGCTTGTCTACATTTTTACATAGCAAGACTAAAAGCTCCGGCCACCTAGTTTCCGCTGCGGAAAATGTTATAAAAAAAGTTGGAAGCCCTACCTGCCTAATCATAGCCATCACTTTCTTTTTCTCGTCCTCCCAATGAGCAGGAGACGTGTGAATACCTTTTAAAAGCCTATAGCCATCATCATGAAGTATTAACCTATTTAAAGTTTCATCATTACGCACATCAGCAGCCGAAATGCCTTGAGTGGCAGAGTGCTTACGTAAGCAAATTGATGTGCTATTCCTAATGCTAATCATTTCTAACTTTTTGAAGTTATGAAATAATTTATCAGTTCTACAACCTCTTCTATCAAAATTCCTAAGCTCTGATCTAACTATAGTTGTAAAACTTTCCTGACATTTCCTTTTAATGCCTGCAAATATTGTGGGAAAAGCCAGCTCCTCTGAATCACAATCGGTTATCATGTCAAGAGGTCGCTGACCCTCTCCTGGTGCTATAGCAATTCGAGGAATATCTATGTTTTCAACAGGGACATTTTCCATGAAGGTTTCTTGACCTCCTGGATTCAACTCTACCTCTTCTTCTACTACTCTATGCTCATTAGGTTGTGCTGCCTTTTCTAACATTTGACACACAATGTCCCTGTCGTCTGCTGACGCAACAAATGGTACAGTCTCAGCTGAGTAAGAAGACAACCACTGCTCATTGATAGTAACCTGGTGCTTCTTATAAAGTTCTGTGTTCACTAAATACCGAATTGCATCAACTATCTTTGAGGGCCTCATGGTTTCAGCCATGAAATCATGGTTATACTCCATCCTACGCTTAAGATGAATCTGAACTACTTCGGCTTCATTAAATGCCCTGGGAAGGGAAGTTACAACATTTGCAACTGGAATTGGCACATTGATCACTGCTCCTTTAATGGCACTTTGACGTCCATATCCAAGAGACTTTATGATCATAAAAGGAAGACGGGGAGAAATCAGCCTTTCTTCTAAAGGCGTCAAGCCTTTCAGGCATTCCGGAAGCTCCGGAAAATTTAGGCCATTTGTAATAGAAGCCTTTGGTTTTTTCCCTGACTTAATACTGCGGCTGCAGGTTTTGCAAAAGCTAAACCTATTATTATGGGATGGAAACATAGAGGAAAAATACAAAATATCAACACTATCTGCCTCACTACACTTTTCCTCTATGACCTCACGCGAAATTTTGTCCACTTGATGTGGAAACCACAAACCTTTGCAACATATGCAAACCTGATCGTCTTATTAAAATTGGCTATTAGGCAATCTAAACTAGTTTTAACCTGCGATATCCTATCATCTGGAAGGGTATTCGCACGGTCCACTCTATTGCGGGACGCGTTTCTCCTATTCTCTGCTATCCTATTGGTGCAAATACTCCTATATAGACTCACTCTTTGCGACATATTCCTATGGGCTTCAAAGGCCTCACGTTGAGCTCGAATTCGAGCACTGCGGCGTGCACTAGTATTGCGTGCCTGCTCAACAATCCTACGAATAGGATTGTTTCTAACCTGAGACCTTTGACTTCTATCTATTGCCCTTTCTAAAATTCGCGTCTCCTGATTTTGTCGCTGAATCGCCCTTCTAACAGCATCTCGTCCGCTTTCGTTGGACCTGAATTGTGGACATTGCCTGCGCCTCGATCGACGCAAAGTATTGGCAAGTTGTTCGGCATTTCTAGTTGAATGATCAGTTCGTCGAACACGGCGACGAACTGCATCCTGCTCTCTTTCCTGAGATCGAAACTCAGCATCTTGCCTGCGACTCGAACGACGCGAAGTGTTGGCAAGTTGTTCGTCTGTTTTAATTGCAGAATCACTGCGACGTACACGGCGACGAACTGCATCCTGCTCTCTTTCCTGAGATCGAAACTCAGCATCTTGCCTGCGACTCGAACGACGCGAAGTGTTGGCAAGTTGTTCGTCTGTTTTAATTGCAGAATCACTGCGACGTACACGGCGACGAACTGCATCCTACTCTCTTTCCTGAGATCGAAGGTCAGCATCTCGCCTGCGCCTCGAACGACGCGAAGTGTCAGCAAGTTGTTCTTGTAATCTGATTGGCGAAGAAGCCCGAAGAGTAGTGTGACGAATTGTGTCCGGTAATTGCTCAACGGCCCTAAATGTTCTATTACTTCTGCGGACTCGATGCTGTTGACTATCTCTAACCCTTTCAGCTTCCCTAAATTCGAAATTTTGCCTACGTTCTCTATGTGCCTCTAGATTATTTACGCGTTCCTGCTCAGAAAAGTCTATATCTGACCTATTCAAACGATTTCTTTTTCGCTGTGTTTGACTCCTATTGCAAGCTGACTTTCTCTTAAGTCTAGGCATCTTCTAATATATAAGTTTTAAAATAATATATAGGTATGTTAAAAATAAAATTCTTATAAATTAATTTAATTTGAATATATATTTATCAAAAATTAATATATAGTTATATATATAAAATAAAGTTAGTATATTTATTTATATATATAAATATATATTTATATATTTAAATAGATATATATATATTATAATTATATTCATATATTTAAATAAATATATGTATATTATTTAAAATAATTATATTATAAATGAAAATAAATATCTAATGAAAGAACAAATAATAATAAAATTTAATAAGGAAAATAAAAATAAACAAAATGTGGAAAAAAGAATAAATATAAATCAAAGAAATAATAAATTAAACCTGCAAGAAATTCCAGCGAAAATTCCAATTTGAATCGCGGAAACGAACCGATACCGATGTTCACGTACAATCACACACACTTCAGAAGAGTCTATATATATCTATATATGTATGCATGCACAAAAATACGTTACGCTGTGTACCGCACTTTTCTAAAATTGCGCGCCACGTTCCGGGCAGGGCGCAATCATTCACACGCATAAAAAATGTTCCGTTAACGCATAACAATCACACACGAGGATTTACTTATTATATACTCGACTTATATTAATTTGCATTAAATGTTAAATGTACCACGAACACGCGAATTAATTATATATTATTTTATATTTAATATCGAAAATACAAATGATAATCGACGACGACACCGAACACGCCAATCGCAAACTACAAATTAACATAACACTGAAGCGCGCTGCCACCTTGCAACAATTTTGATACGTTGCCAATAATTTATCGCCGCAATTAAAAAGTGCGCGAAACCTTAAATTTATAATAATGATCTATAGAATCTAATATACATACAAAATATACATATATTAAAAAAACAAAGTAGAAGAAATGTTAGTACATTTTTTTCAAACATAGTTTCAATAGACGTGGGGATATAATATAATTTACACATATTAATATAATTTATATGCAAAACATATGAAATATATATCGATATGTTTAATATATATTAAAAGCTATCGATATGATAGCTCATAATATATCGTGAAATCTAAATTAATATTTATTTAATAAAAAGTCAATATATAAATTATTAAATAATAATAATAATATGTCTATATTAGAAATCTAGTAAATACCTGCATTCATGCATGCCGATCAACCACGCTATTGGTTGTATATAATTTTACACATGTATGTGTGAACACAAATTAATTTCGCTTTTGCTCCCTGTGTTTCTTAATAATTCTGTTTAATTGAGTTGCTTATGTGCCGTATCTTACTAGTTCTAACCCTGTGAGCTTAAAGTAGCATACTAATCCTGCCTTATTAGTGAATTTGGTTACAAAAATTTTAATTCTTTTCACTTGCGTGGCTTGGTGTCAAGTTTTTTGTTTTTGTTTTTACTAGTATTCTCACACTTATGGTACCTGCTCTCCCGATTTCCCGCTCTCGAAAGTAAATTTCGCTCTCTGAGTAAGTTGTGTAGTGCTTTTGTTGTAGACGTAACAGCTGTTATTGTTTTGTTTACCTCGAGTGCTCGCTATATTTGTTTTTATACCCTTGGACCATTAAAAATGGTCAAAAAAGGGTATACTAACTTTGTGCAAATGTATGTAACAGGCAGAAGGAGGCGTCGGAGACCCCATAAAGTATATATATTCTTGCTCAGGATAAATAGCCGAGTCGATTGAGCCATGTCCGTGTCTGTCCGTCTGTCTGTCTGGATGAACGCGTCGATCTCAGCTATTACAAAAGCTACGGACACCAAATTTAGCATGAAGATTCCTGTATACCATACGCAAATCAAGTTTATTTTCAATTAGGAATAACACGCCTACCGCCGCCGCAAACCGCCAATTTTGTTTACATTGCTATTTACATGCGAAGTACTCATTTCTTAACGTTCTGCTTTAGCATATATAGAGATAAATACTATATGAACTTATCCTCCAAGTTGCAATCCGATCGGACAATAAACACTGAAGTTATTAGATAAACCATTTCGACCCTTCGACCAGCAAAGAAGTTGTCGATGACGTCAGAACTAAATTACTTGTGCATGAAAGAAAGGGACAAACAATGCGAGCGCGAAGCGCGAGCTGTTTCTCGACTCTTCTTTTCCAAGCACATGTCAATTACCGAAAATACATGTGCATAAATATATGCTAACACTCAACCAATAGGTGGCGTATAGATGAATATGAATGTATGCAAGCAGTTGCATGCATGTGTCCATATTCATAATATTCATAATACGCGTACGTGCAGCTATGATTATTATTTAATAATTCATATTTTAGGGTCAATAAAAAATACAAAACCATAAAATGCAATTAAATAAATATTAATTTTGATTACTCGATATATTGAAAGTTATCGATATTGGCCAATTCAAAATTTATAAAGTATTTCCGATATATACTGCTCACACCGCTTTTTGCAGTCTTTCGCGCGCTAGGAAAATTACGGCGATAAATTATTGGCAACGTATAGAAATTGAAGCAAGGCGGCAGCGCACTGCAGTGTTATGATTAATTTGTAGCTTGCGATTAGTATTATACATTTAAATACTTTTTATGGAAACATACGTCCAAGGGTATCCCACTGTCGAGTGCCGCTCGACTGTTGCTCTCGTTTTATTTTCGCCTGCTTGCCTGTTTTCGGCGCTGTAACTGTTTCTTGCTCACCCAATAAATTTGTCTTAATATTCTATTGCTCTCTTCGTTGTCCCCTACTATTCGAAGGCATATTTATTTTATTATCATGGTGTCGTGCTCTGCAGCAAATTGCAAATGCTCTTCAGATGCTAATGCGGGCTACATTGGTTGCTGGCTCTGTGACAATTTTAGTCACTTAAAATGCTGTGGCCTAACTGTGCGGGTTAGAGATGCCGTCAACGCCAATGTAGGCCTTAAATGGTCGTGTGAAGCGTGCCGTGTGGGTGAATCCGATCTACGGAAAATCCACAATAAAACCAAACTTGGGTTTTATCGGATACGCACAGCTTTCTCTAATCTCCAATCTGAATTTTTGGAGATGGAGACCCAATTCAACCGTCTTGCTCTTCTAGTTGCACAAAAAAAAAAAAACTAGCAGCAATGTTACCGCACCGAAACCTCTTGTTGCCCCTCTTGTGCCTACTCCCATTACGAGCAATGATAACAACGTAAAGGATAATGTTCCCGCAATCATGCCTGCTAGTCAGGCACCGAGTATAAAACCGATTAAACCCAAACCAAAACCAAACCAAAACCCAAAGAATTGGTGTTTATCTCTCGCTTGGCTTCAGACACTACCATAGAAGATGTACAATCGTACATTCTCGAAAAGATGCCTGTAAATGATTTGATTGTTAAAAAATTCAACTTCAAATTAAAGCGCGACATTTCTTCTTTCAAAATTATTCTCCCTGCGGAACAGTTTAAAGACGTTTGCGCAGCTTCTTTCTGGCCGCCCGACCTTATTGTTAAGGAGTTCACTCCAAAACAAAAAAGCCGAAGGACATTCCCACATTGGCCGTTACATCGCCAAGTGGACCTACAACAAGTGCAAAGTCCTCAAAAAACTGAAGTTCTCTTCTCTTCATGCCTTTGAAAATGCTAGGGGACACACAAATATTCTTTCTTCCTTAATTCTTTCTTATCAAAATGTTAGAGGCCTCTGTAGTAAAATCTCTAGTCTTTATCTTCATAGTCTTGCCTTTTCTTGCCAAATTATTGCCTTTACCGAAACCTGGTTAAAACCAGAGATTCTAAGCTCTGGTCTTTCCAGATAGGTATACAACATACAGGCTTGATCGACCTGACCGACGGGGTGGTGGAGTACTGATTGCAGTAGACTCCTCCATTATGTCGAACCTCTTACAGCCGGAGTTTCAATTCGACATTGAATTAATCTGTGTAAAACTACACTTTCCCGGTTTTTTCTTGTATATAACCTGCTCCTATATTCCGCCGTCATCGGAATTATCAGTCTACTTGCAACATTTGTCTGCAATTAAGACTATTTTTAATCTGTTATCAGACAGAGATCATTTCATAGTCCTGGGTGACTTTAATATCCCGGAATGTAATTGGACATCCATTGCGGAGGGAAACTTCCTTCTGCCCTCCCGGCAACATGATCTGTTTGACGGTTTGTTTGACATGTCTTTGTCGCAGGTTAATCATGTCAAAAACACTTTAAGCAGATAGGGTGATTTTAGACAGGGCACAACCTCTTTCCCTATCTGAAGATCCTTATCATCCCACTTTCGAAGTGAATCTCGACTTGGGTATTAGCTTTGTGGATAAAAGTGTAAAGCCGTGCAATCGCGTGCGCTGCTTTAAGAAAGCAGACTTTCAATACTTAAATTATTTAATTTCATATTGTGATTGGTCTGACTTTTATCTATCAACTGATATGTCAGTGGCTATTAATATATTTTATAAAACCCTTAACTCTGCTTTTGATATCTGTGTTCCGTTTTTCTATCCGACAAGCTCAAGTAGGCCTCCTTGGTTTACAAAAGAGTTGTCTCGCTTAAAAAACTTAAAGAGTAGCTTATTTAAGAAATACAAGCTGAAAAACTCACCGCTTGTCTTTTCCCGCTACCCAACTGCTTGGGCAAATTTTACCGTGCTTAACGCTAAGTGTTATAAAAACTATTTGACAAGATGTAGGATTCAGTTCTTTCAGAATCCTAAACAGTTTTATAGTTTTGTTAACATGAAGCGTAGGTCAGCGGGCTTTCCTTCTAAACTTATGTTCGATAACGCTGAGGCGAACACAGATCAGGCCATTGCCGATATGTTTGCCAAGTTTTTTCAAACAACTTATTCTTCCTCTACGCCAAACATTCACTCCTATCCATATAGCGTACCAAGCTCGAATGGCATCTTCACACCTTTACTGAATGAAAGTTCACTTATACGGGATCTTCGATTGGTTAAACCAGTCTTCTCACCAGGTCCCGATGGTATCCCCGCCTCTGTACTTCGATACTGTGCCAACTCCTTATGTAAGCCATTGCTCAAACTATTTTCGCTGTCCTTAGTAACTGCCTCGTTTCCATCCATATGGAAGGAATCCTTTATCATCCCTTTACATAAAAAGGGCAGCAAGTCTGATGCAAGCAATTATAGAGGTATCTCTAAATTGTTGGCTATACCAAAATTGTTCGAGAATGTTATTACTCCTCACTTGCAGCATTTTAGTAGATCCGTTATAACCCCTTTTCAACACGGATTTGTGAAGCGTCGTTCTACCACTACAAATTTGCTTGAGCTGACATCCTTTGTGGTAAAAGGATTTCAGGAAAATCTTCAAACTGATGTCATTTATACTGATTTCAGTAAGGCATTTGACTCAGTCAACCATTCCCTTCTTGCACATAAACTAAATCTTCTCGGTTTCTCACCAAAACTTCTTAGTTGGATTGTGAGCTAATTTAGTGACAGAACCCAACGAGTCCTCTTTAAAAATACTCGTTCCTATCCCGTTCATGCCACATCTGGTTTTCCTCAGGAAAGCCACTTAGGTCCCCTGCTTTTTACACTTTTCATCAATGACCTCCCAACGGTCATACTTAACTCACGTACTCTCATGTACGCGGATGATGTCAAGCTCTGTTTTCAATTTAGAGACGACTCCTGTCATTCTCGCCTTCAATCTGACCTAGATTGTTTCTTTTCTTGGTGTCGTGCAAATCTCCTTAATCTGAACAGCTCAAAATGCAAGCTGATGAAATTCTCACGTGCCTGCCCAAAGTACGTATCATACTCTCTTTGTGGTTGTACCTTGGAAAGAATTTCCCTGGTTGATGATCTAGGTTTCCGTTTGGACCGAAAACTCAAGTTTTCCGAACATATATCATCAATGGTTAATAAAGCTATGGGTGTACTCGGCTTTATTAAGAGATGGTCCAAGGAGTTTGACGATCCTTACCTAACTAAGACTCTCTTCACTTCGCTAGTTCGTCCAATTCTCGAGTACGGATCATGTGTCTGGAACCCTCAGTACACAGTTCATAGAGACCGTATTGAATCCGTACAGAAAAACTTCTTAATGTTTGCCTTGCGAGGCCTTAACTGGGATGTAAATTCAAGACTTCCTTCCTATCCTAGTAGACTTTTGTTACTTAATCTGCCTTCTCTAGCCAATCGTAGAACCATGCTTGGTGTTATATTTATTAACAACCTTATCCAAGGTGACATAGATAGTAGCGACTTACTTAGTAGACTACACTTTTCTGTCCCTGGTAGAATCACCCGTAATTACCTTCCTCTAAAACTTCCCAATTGTAGCTCGAACTATGCCCTGCATGAGCCATTCAGGGTATTATGTTCGGACTATAATAAACTATACTTCATTGTTGCTAACAATAACAACTTGATATCTAGCTTAAAATTACAACTCCTCGCCCACTTATCTATAATTTAGTTAAAAACATACTTGTCTTCTTTCTATTCATAGTAGTACTTTCAACATACTGCATGCTTTAACACTTTACTCATAATTTTATTTGCATTTTGTTACTAACACTAACTCTCCTGATCTGATTGGGTTTTTCTGGGTTTTCCCCAATCCTCTGCAACAAATGTTGGATCGGCTTTTCTTTATCCCAGTTTGCACCTTTGCACATTTGCACCATTTTTAAATAATTTTTTTTTTTTTCTTTTTTTTTACATGTAAGGTTTTACCCATAAATTAAAATTATCTTTAGTTTAAAATTTCAACTTAAATAATTTAAATCTAATTTCAATTGTTTCTTTACTTTTAAAAAGTCGACTGATCATAGTTCGACTATAAACTAAACTAAATAAAAATGAAAGATGGTCTACGTAGACAAATATATCAGAAGAGGGAGGAATATACAAACAGGTAATGTAAATTGAAATTTGATACATCGTCATTTTAAATTCTAAGGAAGAACCATGGAACAAGTTCGGAAGGAAGATCTGACTTTACAGCTATAAGAACACCGTTGCGGCGTAAACAGTGCGAGAGTCACCATGGGCTCTCGCGCTCTTTTATCCAGTTTCATAATGTTAAGTAGTAATAGGCAATAACATGTAATAACATAAAATAGTTTGAAATAAACAAGTGAAGTGTTCGGATCGCGCGCACCGAATTGTCTCTTTTTTTTATTCGAATTGTTTTATCACGTCGGTTCGACAATTTACAGCACACAAACCCGAAAAAAAACCATCGCCGCCACAGTTTCTAAGTAATTGTGTGAGTTTGCAAAAGTGACTATTAAAAAAGATTAATATATAGTAGTATGACACCCGGCAAAATTAAATGTATATATTAATATAGATATAAATTTATGTGATAGACACCCTAAATAAGTTTAAATTAATAAGGTAGAAATTAATAAGGTAACCAATAAATAAGTAAATAAAGTTATAATTAAAAAATAAATATATAGAAGAAAATGATTTTTAACGATATCAAAATAGTTACGGGAGATGGAACAACTAGTGCCGGTGGACTCGCAATTCGACTCCGCGCTTATGGTTGTTGTTGTGTAAACAAACAAAAGACATTGCCCTTCGTCAACTGATCAAACTGTCACGCAAGTTGAAAGTTGCCAGTTAAGGACGCGGCTGGTGTTCGATCAGCTCTGCATTCACTGGGAATGCGTCCCTTTAGCCCGGGAGGCGGTGCATCGCGTATAGCTCTACGCATTTACGGGTCACCTAATCCTCATTCAGCTATATTAGCCGAACTACAGGAACTGGACGCCCAGCGAAGGCAGGCGATCTACTACGTTAAACAAACAGAAAACAAAACGGTCACATTTGCATGCAACACATCTGGATATTGGACATGGCTCAGGGCAAGTCCGCGGCACTGTGTTTTCACCACCACTGGTAGAACACGACTCGCGGCCTGCCCGCCAACATGCCTCAAAATCCAAATACCTCTACTTACTGATGTTTCTCAGTTCACAACTTCCTGCGCAAACGTGAATATGAACATTCAACGTGCCGCAGTTTGTTATGCGCTGAGTCACATCAGCAAGGCTACGGCGAGGCGCCTAAATACCGCTGACTATCGATTTTAGCAAAGATTTCGGCACAGACTTGACTGGCCTACATCTTTGCTCCTTTTTTGAAATTGGGCGCCATTATGTTACTGACTGCTTTTGTTCGATAGGGCCGCACCAGCTAGCTCAGCAGCACTAGGAGAGGTATTTACACAAAAGACGCATCACTGAAAACAAGGTAAACAAACCAAAATGCACATTTTAAAACATTTGGATTTGTTTACCGGCACAGCTACTCTACGAGGGACAACCAAACAACAAACAACAGCCATTGGTGACAGCCAAGTCACCGCGCAACCTCCCAGCCATGTGATACTCCTGCTCAGGAGTTTCGGAGCATCACCCAAGTCGGCGAGCCCGTTCCTGGCCAACTAAGGCCGCGCCATCTCCCATAGGAAAAGTGATTAGCAATTCATCATTTTACACGGTACATTTATTCCTATTTTTCATACTCTACCATCCTACCCACGTGGACCTAACATTCAGACAAACTACTAACGTATAACTTAAGACTAATAACAATGATTTTTTTGAAATACTTATAACTAATGAGACGTTTCTTTTTTTTTTTGGTCCGACAGTTTTTTAATAGTATTTATATAAATTTGCACGGTATTTTTGGGTGAAGGTATGAAGAACAAATAATCGCTTGCACTAGCAGTATGTTCAGTGATAATAATTCATTTGTTCTGTCTATATTGTAGGGCTGACCTGGGTGCTAGTCTACCGCACAGAAAAAAAAATACCAGCGGCTGAAGCCCGAAGTTGATAATCAAAGCAAAAAATGTGAGTAATAATTAATAAACTCTGATTGTACAATCCTTATTTTGCAGTGGAGCGACAATAGGAGACACATGGCGACTCTCTAGATAAATCAGTTAAAAAGAAACTGGAGCGCTAAAAGGAGAATCTAAAGAACAATAATCGTGACTTGTCACTGGTCAAAATGAAGTCCATGTTTGCTACAGGATTCGCTTTCACGGCACAACTCAGCATGTTCAATAGCATCTTTGATGGACGTGTCATAGCACAGTTTCCATTTACACCGATCTCCGTATTCAGGGACTGAGCCTTCGAAATCTTTCGGGCGACGATTACACCGATTGCTCCTTCATTTTCCTGTACATACTGTGCACCATGTCTATTCGCCAGAATATTCAAAAGCTGCTCGGGTTTGCCCCATCTCGTGCTGAAAGCAACCAGGGCGGTGGACTCTTTGGACCAGCACCAGGCCACATTATATAGAAATTTTTTGTGTTGCTTGTTTCTAATTCCAATTCAAATTTTAATTGTTTGCTTTACAAATTACAATAGATTACACCTAATTAAACGAAGAGAGCCGATTGCTCACTCGTGGAACACGTCGGGCGCTGGGGTCACTAATTGCAATAGAATCAAATGAGTAAAATCCGCTGTTTGAGTACTCCGTGAGTTTGATGCTTAGTGCTGAAAGTTCCGCTTTTTTTCCTGTCAAATCTGATGGTTCTTGAATGCCGACTGCGGGAGAAATTTAAACAATACGGCATGTGGAAATTCTCAATTTTTTAAAAACGTTTTCCGCTTTTTCCAATGTTGCCACTCGTGGTGTAATTAGATAAGGCATACAGTCGTGATGAGGGAACTGTTAAGGCTCTGTTAACGCTTTTTCAGGGACTGCTATAGACTGTAGAGAGGTTTGTTAATTTATGCCTCACCTTGTATAATATAATTACATCAAGTTGCCACTCGTTCAAATGTATGGTTAAACCAAACAGTGATTGAAAATTAAAAATGTCAAAAGAATACGAGCAGAAGTGTCGTTATGCTAAGTTAAGTGACGAGTTCAAGGCATGGATTCGCATAGACTCAACTGATGAGCAAAGAGTCTACTGCAGATATTGCAAAAGTACCATTGTTGCGGAACGGATCAGCTGCCTATCGATAGTTAACGTTAAATTGTTTGAATGTCGTTTCTAGTATTTTTATTGTATGTTATTTTACTGTTGCGATATTCGGACACACTAATTCAGAGAAAATTGTGCTTAATAGTGGCGCGTAAAAATTAGTGCGTCTGCGATATCCAAAGAGAGGGGAAAGAAACTGCGGTATGTATAAGAATATGTCTAGACTTAAAGTAATATAATTGTATTCCCTATAGAATAAAACGCTCACATAACTCTGCGCTACACACCGAAGCTTACTCTGTCCTAGCCAGAGCTGGTTTAAAGGCATCCCCTGGATATTCGCGGCGACTCGATATCTTTTATTCGCATCTTTATTCGCATCTTTGTACGCACTCTGCGAGATGCCAACGACCCATTCGCCCCGGCGCAGCCCTCGATTGCTTCAATCAAGTGCTTCTACCGCAACGACGATCACGCCAACGGGCACTCCAGCCAGTTTGACGAGTGCGGCTTGTGATCAGCAGCGGCCTCAAACTTCAAAGGAAAACGGAACTGTTGGTAGGAATCCGAATGGTACTCCGAAGCCTGAAAGGACAGGGCAGAATACCAGTTCCGCAACTGTGAAGGTAGCGACTCTACTAGAAAGGATCGCCACCTTGGAAAAGGAGTTGGCCAAGGCCAGGGCAAACGGAGGGCAAGCAGAAGCCGGAAGGAATCCCGTAGAAAACGGATTCAGCGACAACAGATATAAGCAATTTTTTGGAAACCGAGTGGCCGAAATCTTAGAATCCACAGAGGCTTCCCAATGGAGATGGCTACCATCTGCCGAAAACGTGGCAGATGACGCAACTAGGTCGCAACGCTGTGTGGACATAAGTCAAAGTTCACGGTGGTTAAGCGGACCGCCATTTCTTCGGGAACCTGAAGAAAAGTGGACTAAATCGTCTTCGAGTAACATATGCGCTGCACAGGCTGCCGAGGAAGAAGAGATGCCATGCGAGTTTGCATTGGTCATGGCGAACACGCCGTTCATCTCTCTAGAACAGTTCTTGAATTTCAACCGGTTGGTCAGGACAACAGCGTGGGTCCTGAGGTTCATTCGACGGTGTCGCGGGCGATGCCACAAACGAGAGAAGCACGGACTCACATCGGTTGAATGCACAGACGCAGAGCGCGCGTTGATACGGCAAGCGCAAAGTGAAGCGTTCGCCAAGGAGGTTCACAGAAGGACGGTCGACGAGAGCAGTCAATTGTCAGGATTATCGCCGTACTTCGACGAAGACGGGATTATGCGTGCAAGTGGGAGGATCGACGCTGCGATTTGCGTACCATATGGTGCTCGCCGTCCAATCATACTGTCCCATAAAAACGCACTGGCGGAGATGATCGTTCATCACTATCACGAAAGGATGTGTCATCAAAGCTTGGAGGCCACCATCGGCGAGATCCGCCGAAAGTTCTGGATCACAAATATTAAAAGGCTGTTACGGAAGATAATGGCAAACTGTAACGTATGCAAGTTGCGCAAAGCGCGACCTACACAGCCCGAGATGGGTCCTTTGCCAGAAGATCGGCTCGAGGAAAATGGATGGCCTTTTAAGTACACTGGCCTGGATTACTTTGGACCACTGCTCGTTTCTATCGGCCGTCGCACGGAGAAGAGGTGGGTGGCCCTATTCACCTGCTTAACAACGAGAGCCATCCACTTGGAGATGGCCCATGATTTATCGACGGACTTATGCATCATCGCAATAAGGAACTTCATGTGCCGCCGTGGACCGGTGGTTAGAATAAGGAGCGATAATGGAAAGAACTTCGTGGGAGCAGATCGAGAGGCTAAGAGGTTCAGAGAGGTGTTCGAGCCGACGAGGATTCAGGGCGAGCTGTCGTCCAAAGGAGTAGAATGGATATTTAACTGTCCGGCGAACCCAGCCGAGGGTGGCGTCTGGGAAAGAATGGTCCAGTGTGTAAAGAAGGTGCTGGCGCACACAATGAAGGAGCTCGCGCCCAGAGAGCATGTGCTCGAAAATTTGTTAATCGAGGCGGAGAATATAGTGAACTCTCGCCCTCTCACACATCTGCCGATTACGGTGGATCAGGAGGCTCCGCTGATACCGAATGATTTATTAAAGGGATCAACTGACGTTCTGAATCTTCCCGGAGACGATGGGATGGCTTATGCGGATGATGAGGAACAGATTCTGGAAGCGATGGGTACATGAGTACTTGTCCACTCGTCCGCAGGGAGAAATGGTGCCAGCGCGCCGAACCGATGCGCATTGGAGATCTGGTGTTTATCTGTGATCCGACCATACCACGCAGGGAGTGGGAAAGAGGCTTCATTGGGGAAGTTTTCACTGGAGAGGATGGAGTGCCACGACGCGCGGCAGTAAGGACTGGTGATCAAGCAAAGCTGATAATGCGTCCCGCTTCGAAGTTAGCAATTTTAGATGTGGTGAATGCTGTTGCTTCACGGGGGAGGGGATGTCGCGGAACGGATCAGCTGCCTATCGATAGTTAATGTTAAATTTTATTGTATGTCATTTTACTGTTGCGATATTCGGACACACTAATTCAGAGAAAATTGTGCTTAATAGTGGCGCGTAAAAATTAGTGCGTCTGCGATATCCAAAGAGAGGGGAAAGAAACTGCGGTATGTTATAAGAATATGTTTAGACTTAAAGTAATATAATTGTATTCCCTATAGAATAAAACGCTCACATAACTCTGCGCTACACACCGAAGCTTACTCTGTCCTAGCCAGAGCTGGTTTAAAGGCATCCCCTGGATATTCGCGGTGACTCGATAACCATTACAGCAAAGCTGAGTGATTTGCGTGCGCATGCATTAATAAAAAAAACACACAAGTGCGGGTAATGGTTTCCAGCAACAAAACAAAATAGATTTTGTCAGCTTACTACTCAAAACTTTTGAGCAGGAAGCCGCACTATGTATGTACATTACACAACACAGTGCAATAGCAGAAATAGATGTTTTGGGCAAGCTATGCAGAAATTATGTCGATAGTGAAACTGTAGGAAGAATAAAGATACACCGCACCAAATGCACTGCCATCATTAAAAATATTTTTGTTTGCGAAGTCTGGGCAAATCCTGTTATGATTATAAAATACTCAACCATTTTCTTCGCATGATTGACACAAGATAATCCTACGAAAGTGGAGATGATCGAGACGCGGTAGAGTTGAATGAATTAAATTATATCTTATAAATTAATATCAAAAAAAATAATATACATATATAAAATCACCTTTTTTTGCGGTTTTTTCCATACCTTATTCATAATCCGCAAACAAAATCAATGAACCATTTAAGGACACCATACAGAGATAACTTAAACAAACTAACAACACAAAATACATCACATTTATACAAAGTTAGTGATACTAAGTGAGAGCACAAGATATTTAACAAAAAATTAACTATCCAAGACAGGCTAAAACCATCGACACGCATATATCTGGGACAGAAGATGAAGAATTTTATTGCTTGTTTATAAGAAAATCAGCTTTTGTGGAAAAATACATATACAGTTTTATATAATAACTTGTACAAGATGTGTAATTAAGAAACAGTTTATATACTCTAAGGTTATACACGGTACCCATAGCGTCGCCCTTTATTATAAAATTGTGCCACAAACCGAGTCGATATAGCCATGTCCGTCAGTCTGCCAGTCCGTTTTTAACAAATACAATATGACTATCAAAGATGTCCTAATATTCTGATAATGGTTGAACAATGGAACTGGAAATTACATTGGCTTTAATTCAATGTATGTAAATAACATATTTAAATTGTTTTTTACCTTAACAGGAATATCATCCACCTTCTGGATTTCAATGACTTTATAACTCTAAAAATCAGTGATACATCCTTTAGATTTTGGCCCGCTCAAAACGGCACCATCCAAAAAAACTTAATCAATCTAATTGCGCTTGGCCAGTGCATGAAACTAAACTTATTTTAAAAGTGCAATATGAATATGCGCCAAAATTCTGAATTAATATCGTCAATAGGCATGATATTTGGTATCGATTATTTTTAATAATATTTATCGTGACAAGAAATATGGGAATGAAGAGTCGAGTCAACAGCTGTATTTAGACCAATTTAAATTATTACTTTTATCGATATAAAATTATTATTATTTCTTAAAACTAGGCTTTGGAAAAGAGGAAAAAATGTGGTCCGACAGTTTTTTAATAGTATTTATATCAATTTGAACGGTATTTTTGGGTGAAGGTATGAAGCACAAATAATCACTTGCACTATCACTTTAAATTTATTTATCTAAATTTATTTATTTATTTAACGTGAACTAAATCCGTCGACTTAAAATTAAAATAAAAATTAGATTATATTAAATTAAAATTGGAAATTTAAAAAAAGAAAATAATTTAGATTTTAAAATTAAATTTTGCAATTAAAAATATATATTTTTAAATTTAGGCTGGGGATAACGAAACAAGAATTTTCGATCCAACATTTGCTGCAAAGGATTGGGGAAAACCCAGTAAAACCCAATCAGATCGGTAGATTAATATTAGTTGTTAGCATGTAGTGTTAATTGATTAAGGATAGACAGTTTAACAGAGTAAAGGGAGGACTCGGAGTTGAAATCTCTAGACAGTCTGTTGTAGTCAGCACAGAGAACTCGGAAAGGGTCATGCAAGCTGTAGTTAGTATTACAAAAGGCCAAGGATAGTGGCATAAAATTACGAGTAACTCTAGAAGGAATACAGAAATTAATTTAAGTAAGCAGAGTAGGGGAATCTATATTGTACTTTATTAGCTTTACAATAAACATAACGCCTAACATAATACGACGGTTAGTTAAAGAAGGTAGGTTAATTAAAAGTAGTCTACTAGAGTATGGTGCTAAGTCTACACCCGGAACCCAATTAAAACTGCGCAAGGCAAATAGTAGAAACTGCTGTTGAACAGACTCAATTCTATCTTGGTGAATATGATATTGCGGCGACCACACGCAAGTGTAAAGCAACTTTGTCGTGTAAGGATCCTCGAATTCTTTGGCCCATCTTTTGATGAACCCGAGTAGTCGAAATGCTTTATTGACAATTTGTGTAATGTGGCGATCAAATTTCAATTTATGATCAAAGAGGATACCTAAATCAGCTACTTCAGATATTCTTAAGAGTGGGGTTAAGTTAAGATTGTAATTGATGACATGATAATTACATCTGAAAAATGACATAACCTTGCACTTCAAACAGTTAAGATGCAGCAGATTATGGCTGCACCATTCAAAAAACAAATCAAGATCTGCTTGAAGAAGGTTATTTGAAGGATCATTGTGTGTCAAACAGAGTTTCACATCATCAGCATACATAAGAATGTTAGAGTGAAGGAGTATCGAAGGAAGATCGCTAATAAAAAGGTTAAATAGCAATGGTCCAAAGTGGCTGCCCTGAGGAACACCAGAAGTAACTAAGATCGGTTTAGAAAGACGGTCTTTAAAAAGAACTCGTTGAGACCTATTAGTTAAATAATCAGATATCCACAGAAGGAGCTTTTGAGGAAAACCAATCAAATTTAACTTATGAATTAAGAGATTATGATTTACGGAGTCAAATGCTTTACGGAAGTCAGTATAGACCACATCAGTTTGCATTTTGTTCCTAGATTGATGAGAGATGAGAATTCTAAAAGATTAGTAGCTGTTGATCCTGCCTTTATAAACCCATGTTGATGGGGTGAAATTATAGATTTACACATAAAAGTTAACTGAGCCGTACATTTTTTTTCAAAAATCTTAGGAATTGCGGACAATTTGAAAATGCATCTATAGTTCTTCACGTCATGATTAGAACCGCTTTTGTGAAGAGGAATGGAAAAAGAGTTTTTCCAAATAGGTGGGAAATAACTATTGGATAGTGACAAGTCAAATAGCTTATGAATTGGCTTCAAAATCGAATCAGCACAAAATCTAAGTACGCATGCTGTAATTCCGTCAGGGCCAGAAGAAAAAACGGGTTTTATCGATTTAAGATCAATTAGTAGAGAGGTTTTGTCGATAGAAGGACAGAAGACAGTGCTAAAATTTTCTATACTATAAGGGTATGGATGTAAAGGGGAACAATAAGGTTCAGTTAAATACATTGATTAAAAAAAGGCTGCAAACAAATCGGCGGCTGCCCGATCATCAGTTGCTTCCTTATTTTAAAATGATAGAGAGGGAGGAAATCTACTTGATTTACGTTTTATGTTAACAAAGTTATAAAACTGCTTTGGGTTCTGAGCAAACTGCAGACGGCAGCGACGCAAATACTTTTTGTAACAATTTGCATTCAGAGCAATAAAGTTTGCGCTTGCAGCAATATAACGTGTAAAATCAGAAGGATTACGAGTTAATTTAAACTTTTTAAAATACCGCGATTTCAAATTTTTTAGCCTTACTAACTCACGTGAAAACCAGCGAGGCCTATTGGACTGTACGGGAAAAGTAACAGGAACACATTGATCAAAAAATGAGTTCATAGATGAATAAAGAAATGTAATGCATGTATTAAGATCAGAACATGAATAAATAAATGACCAATCATGTTCCAAAATTAAACAATTCAATTTTTGAAACAGTTGCAGTTTGCATAGAAGTTGGCAGAGTTAGAACCACGTCCAATGTAGGATGATAGGGATCTTCAGGAAGAACTAAGTTATTCATTCTAGAGATAGAATTTAGTAAAATGTCAGAAGAGAAAATTAAATCAAGCATTCTACCACTACAATTAGGAACAGTGTTTATTTGATAAAGAGATAGCTCCGAGAGGCCATTTAAAAAAGATTTAAATACAGAGGGCACCAATATATCTGATTGAGATGACCAAGTAACTTCTGGTAAGTTGAAATCACCAAAAACTAGCAGATAATCTCTATCAGATAGTTTGGAGGCAACAGATTGGATAGTTGAAAGATGGTCCAGGTAGACAGAGATATCAGATGAGGGAGGAATATATGAACAGGTAATGTAAATTGAAATTTGACACATCGTCTTTTTAACACATAAAAATTCTAAGGAAAAACAATGGTCTAATGGAACAAGTTCGGAAGGAAAATCTGACTTTACAGCTATAAGAACACCACCTCCAATTCGTGATAAACGGTCACATCTGAAGGAGGTGTACTTATTAGGAAAAATTGAGCAGTTTTCTACATCAGGTTTTAACCAGGTTTCGATAAATATTAAGGTTTGATGATTGAACGATACACTATTCAAAAACAAATTAGAGAGCTTAGAATTTAGGCCTCTAACGTTTTGATAAGCGAAGTAAAGATGGGATATTTCTACTTGTTTTTTGATGTTCCACTAGAAGAAGAAGAGGCGCGAGAAGTTGAAGGAAGCGGTACCGCATTTCGACTTTTTAGTTTTGGAGAATACTCTTTTACAATTAAGTCAGGCGGCAAACAGATTGAAAATTGTCTGCAGGTATACTTATTTTAAAGGATGCGATATCTCGCGTGTAGTTAAATTTAAACTTTTCTACACCAATGTTCGTTACAGAAATTTTTGATTGAATAAATGATTTTACATCATCAATCGAAGTATCGGGAGCAAGGCTTGAAACGAAAACATGTTTCTTGGGCTTAACCGCGACAAGCGATTTAACGTTTGAAACAACCGTTTGAGTATTGACCGCAGTGTTATCAAAAGAATTTTGAAGATTCTTTTTGGATAAAGGCGCGACTGGAGAGGTGACGATCAAAACTGGTGGATCGCACAAAACAGCAGGGAGGGCTGGAGGAATGTTAGGAGACGTAGAAGGGGTTGAGTAGGCAATAACTGGAGATGTTATATCTAAAGGAGATGCCGGTGGAAGTGCGGAAGGCTCATCGGAACATTCGAAACAAGTAAATTGAGTTTCCATATCTGAAAATTCAGATTGGAGATTTGAAAATGCTGCATGCAGCTTTTCAAATTTCATTTTAGTCTCCCCAAGCATTTTACGCAAAGTTAGCTCTTTCGCCCGACAAACTTTGCATGACCATTTCAGGCCAGATTCATTGTTGTTGAGTGAGTCTTTGATTCGTGCTGTTAGGCTAATGCATTTTATGTGATAGAATTTATCACACAACTAGCAGCAAACAAAGTCCGGCTTTGAATTGGCCTTACATTTGCACGCAGTTGCGGAGCACACAAACATTTTTATTGAAACTAATATGCTTTGAAAATAGGGTAGGGAACACCAAAAAAACAAGCAAAATGTTGAAGCGAATTACGAAAGTTAAGTTCAAAAAGGAAGAAGTTAAAAAGAGCAAGAAAGCAAAAGTAATCTAATGTTACAGAGCTGGTTACCACTAACACAAGCACAAGCGTAGTTTACAAAAGAGCGTAAGAAAGCGTGAGAGTGAGAGCGCGAGACAGTGTAGACACGAAAATAAGAAAAAAGCAACAACACAGCTATAAAAAGAGAGCACAGCACAGCACACTCAGAGAGCGATGCAGGCGAGAATGAGCGTGGGGGTGCGAACTAGTAACAAAAACAAAAATAACAAGACGCTAAAGACGCGTCAGTTAATCAAGAATAAAATCTACTTTAAACACAATAGTAGTGGTTATAAAAGACACCCGTGAATCTCACTTGTTAGCACAGACACTGTACACTGTTTAATCACAAATTCAAAACACAAATGACGTTAATTTGGAGTTTAAAAAATAAAATAAGAGGAGCGGAATCAAAGCACACCCGATCACTTCATTGATAATAATTCATTTGTTCTGTCTAAATTGTAGGGCTGACCTGGGTGCTAGTCTAACCGGACAAAAAAAAATACCAGCGGCTGAAGTCCGAAGTTGATAAACATAGCAAAAAATGTGAGTAATAATTAATAAACTCTGATTGTACAATCCATATTTTGCAGTGGAGCGACAATAGGAGACACATGGCGACTCCCTAGATAAATCAGTTAAAAAGAAACAGGAGCGGTATGAGGAGAAGCTAAAGAACAATAATCGTGACTTGTCACTGGTCAAAATGAAGTCCATGTTTGCTACAGGATTCGCTTTCACGGCACAACTCAGCATGTTCAATAGCATCTTTGATGGACGTGTCATAGCACAGTTGCCAATTACATCGATCTCCGTATTCAGGGACTGAGCCATCGAAATCTGTCGGGCGGCGATTACACCGATTGCTCCTTCATTTTCCTGTACATAATGTGCACCATGTCTATTCGCCAGAATATTCAAAAGCTGCTCGGGTTTGCCCCATCTCGTGCTGAAATGTAGTGTACATCCCTGGTCTTTTGTTGATATATCGATATTTGTTTTGGTTAAGTCTCTAGTGACTAGCTTAGCCCTCTATCAACAAACTACCGAACAATTAATATCGATCAAAGAAAAAGTTGAGCTTTACCATATTTAAGCCCTTGTTCCATCTCTTTTCTCGTCTGACGCCAAGCCATCGTGACCTGCCTCTACACACTTCAAAGTGAGAAAATGTATATTCTTAACTTTTGGAGGCCATCATACACGGCCATTAGTATTGCTGGTTTTAGTACCGAGTAAGTACCTTGATAGCAGCAGATACTTATTGTTGGGCATGTCCTAATAATTTCCTTGTTTTCTTTTAGTCACTTGTTTGAATAGCCCTACGGAGCACCCTAGCGGCATTCTGACTATTTTTAACGCAGCCACTGGCTCAAGACAGCACGTGCTTGAGTCGGGCTAGGCGCCCTGCGACATCAATCGGATAAATTTTGTAATACTGACATACTATATTAGCCACTTATATATATTTTATATACACTGCGCGTCATCAGGTTAGCGCCCCCCCTGTACATGCTTCTTTGATGTGAAATATTTGGCAGACTGCTTAAGCTAGAGCTATGCAAATTTTTTTTCTTGATAATTCCAATAATTTTTAAAATGAAAAGTTAAAATTCAATGCAAATGGCTTTAAATGGATTTTTATATAAATAATAAAGAAAAACAATTCATAAATGAGTAAATTAAAATTGGATCATCAGGATAGCGCCCCCTACGATAATATGACTATGTTCAGTTAATTTCGAAAAAAATGTTAAAGTTAACAATTTTAAATACTAATTTAAGTATTTCAGAAGCTAATTAATAATGTATTGTCCCTCCTTTGTTAACAAGGACTTCACACATTTGATTGGGAAGTGAAGGTGGTAGGTAGTCCAAGGAAATCATTGACCATGCGAGTTTTATCCCGGTGATCAATTCTTCTTCAGTGGAATATTGTTTACCACCGTACACCTTCCTAGCCAACCATCCCCATACGTTTTCTATTATATTAAGGTCTGGGGAGTACGGTGGCCACTCGAGAACTTTCACTTTTTCTTCTCTAATCCATGATTTTACAGAACGGGCGGTATGGATCGGGGCATTGTCGTGCTGAAAATGCCACTCCAGATTACCAAAAATGTTTTTAAAGAACGGGAATGCCGTTTTTAATACGCAATTATAGTCTTTCGCGTGCATTTTTGGTGTTAAAAACTGCAATTCGCAGTGACCATAATAGTATACGGCGCCCCATACCATAACACCTCCGACCCGACTGTTTAAACGATCCAAAATATGCTCCTCTTTACGCAAATCGTGGTAGTAGTAACAATACCCGTCTGGTCCCTCAAGATTAAATTTCTTTTCATCCGAAAATACGACGTATTGCCACTCCTTCGACCATGTCATGTGTGTACGAGCAAAATCAAGGCGTGTTTCTTTTCGCAACTTATTAAGAGGTGGTTTTTTCTTTAGTTTCTGTCTCTTTAAATGTTCAGCGTTCTTTATCACCCTTTGAATCGTTGATTTGCTCGCATCAACACCACTTTTTTCTCGGATTTTGGCAGAGGAGTCGTGGGAGTTGGAAGCCTCTCGGAGTATTATCCTGCGATCTGCCTCGGTAATGACTTGGTTATTGCCACCTTTAAAGCTCTTTCCATAGGTTTTCTTCTTATGAAGAAAATTGGCTATGGTTTTGCAATGTCTACCGGTTTTTTCAGCGATTTTATGAAAAGACAGCCCGCATTCATAGAAAGCTGTGATTTTTGATTTTTCCTCCAAAGATAGGACCGTTCCTCTTCCCATTTTCTCAAAAAATTATATAAAACTTATAAATTAATCACCGTAAAACATTTTATTGCTGTGCCTTTCAAATTAAGGAAGATAATCACAATTGCATTTGCAGGCGCTAATCTGATGATGCAAAACACGTGTTAGCTTTTTCATCGAAATTAAGACAAAGCAGAAATAAAAAGATAACGGTTCTTCTCATGCGCTCTTTCTCTCTCACAAAGAGGGACAGAATATCAATGAACAAAAAACAACAACATTGACGAATTTGAGTGCAATGGCAAATTAGATAACATAAGAAGAAATAGAGCAAAGCAGGGGGCGCTAGCCTGATGGCGCGCAGTGTATGTATAATAATTTTATGTTACAAATTCTTAGGTTGTCCCCCTTGGCGGAATAAACATTTTTTTTTTTCTGCAAGTACTCACAAGCGTACATTGTTGGCTGGCTGAAATGCCACTCATCTTTAATCCATCATCTTTAACGACATCGACACCTTTGGGGCGTGGAATATTGATAGCGAATAGTGACAATTAAGTTTACAAAAAAAAAAATAAACACATGACACACACACATCAAATCATGTAAAAATCAGTCACGCACACACACATTTACAACACTTACATGATAATACACACAGTGATCTCAATTTAAAACATTATAAAATCACGCTAAACAAAAAAATTATTAAATTCATTCATCCATCTTTATTGAATACTTAAAAAAGTCAAATTGAATTTACTATAAATACTTAAAAAGGAAAAAAAAAAATTAAAAATTAAAAGTAATGAGTACTAAAAAGAATTAAATTAAATTCGGTTTTTGATTTGTGAGCATTCACATTACATATGAATACTTAAAAGGATCTTAAGCTTAATTTTGAAAATAGGTTTAATAATTTGTTTTCTTCATCATTTTTATAAATCTGCTCAAACATCAAAGAACAACAAATATAGAAAAAAAAAAAAAATAAAATAAATTCGTGAGGGAATTTTACGAATCATAAAGCATGTTCGATTCTATTGTGTGATAAACTTGGATCTCACTACAAAAAGACTCAAAGGAAGAGTCAGGAGAAATATAACAATATTAAAAGATCCTCGTATGTCTCATAAGTATTAACACCTAGAATCTATATTGTTGCTGCTATATTAATCCCTTATAGCCGAGTTTGAAAAATCCATAGCAGGCAGCCGATGTCTCAAATTAAGGAAGCTGATTGGAAAATGAGTTTTGGAAAAAAGCAAAAAAAAAATACCCAGCACTCATCGCTCATGGGAACGAGAAAAGCTAGAATCGGTGAAGAAAATACATAAGGTATGGGATTTATGGAAATAACTGAGAGGAATTGTATTTCCTTTGGCAAGTCCGAAGAATAACCCTCAGCAGCTTTCATAAGATTAAAATGCTCCTATGTGTGTACATATTAACGTAATTTCTTGAAATAGCAACACCTACTGGCAACCCCATAGTACCAGCGGGAATTCTATGCGTGAAAGTCGCATATGACCTAAAAGAAAAGGAGATATACTAATTAAAATGTTCAATTTTATAGATATCCTGATAGTTCGTGGGTTCAGGTTTGGATGGAGAATGAATCATTGCGATATTTTTCTTCTGCCATTCAGAGCCTTGAATAACTCAGCGAGAGTCAGTCTTGACATCTACTGCAAAAGGAGTTATAATTGCGATCTTAGAGATGCACAATGGGAAATTGGAATATGTGAGTGTTGAGATGCGGCACTACATCCTTTCCTGGAGTCTTCTTATTAACACGTATACATAATTCAAAACCAATCACTTATACAGCAAAAAAAAAAAAAAAAAAAAATACCAAAGACAAACTGGTCCGTATAGTTAGGCCCATGAGAAGTCCAAAGAAACTAAATAACTTATGAAATCTTAAGGAATTTAAACAAATTAATAACTAAACCAATCATAACATAAATCAAAAATTACATAAAAAAATAAAGCTTTATTACTTTTATTAATACAAGTGTTGAAGGTGTCACTGATCTCTTGTGTGACCCGATTTGATTTTCTTTTGTAAAGGGAGGACTCGGAGTTGAAATCTCTAGACAGTCTGTTGTAGTCAGCACAGAGAACTCGGAAAGGGTCATGCAAGCTGTAGTTAGTATTACAAAAGGCCAAGGATAGTGGCATAAAATTACGAGTAACTCTAGAAGGAATACAGAAATTAATTTAAGTAAGCAGAGTAGGGGAATCTATATTGTACTCGTACTTTATTAGCTTTACAATAAACATAACGCCTAACATAATACGACGGTTAGTTAAAGAAGGTAGGTTAATTAAAAGTAGTCTACTAGAGTATGGTGCTAAGTCTACACCCGGAACCCAATTAAAACTGCGCAAGGCAAATAGTAGAAACTGCTGTTGAACAGACTCAATTCTATCTTGGTGAATATGATATTGCGGCGACCACACGCAAGTGTAAAGCAACTTTGTCGTGTAAGGATCCTCGAATTCTTTGGCCCATCTTTTGATGAACCCGAGTAGTCGAAATGCTTTATTGACAATTTGTGTAATGTGACGATCAAATTTCAATTTATGATCAAAGAGGATACCTAAATCAGCTACTTCAGATATTCTTAAGAGTGGGGTTAAGTTAAGATTGTAATTGATGACATGATAATTACATCTGAAAAATGACATAACCTTGCACTTCAAACAGTTAAGATGCAGCAGATTATGGCTGCACCATTCAAAAAACAAATCAAGATCTGCTTGAAGAAGGTTATTTGAAGGATCATTGTGTGTCAAACAGAGTTTCACATCATCAGCATACATAAGAATGTTAGAGTGAAGGAGTATCGAAGGAAGATCGCTAATAAAAAGGTTAAATAGCAATGGTCCAAAGTGGCTGCCCTGAGGAACACCAGAAGTAACTAAGATCGGTTTAGAAAGACGGTCTTTAAAAAGAACTCGTTGAGACCTATTAGTTAAATAATCAGATATCCACAGAAGGAGCTTTTGAGGAAAACCAATCAAATTTAACTTATGAATTAAGAGATTATGATTTACGGAGTCAAATGCTTTACGGAAGTCAGTATAGACCACATCAGTTTGCATTTTGTTCCTAGATTGATGAGAATTCTAAAAGATTAGTAGCTGTTGATCCTGCCTTTATAAACCCATGTTGATGGGGTGAAATTATAGATTTACACATAAAAGTTAACTGAGCCGTACATTTTTTTTCAAAAATCTTAGGAATTGCGGACAATTTGAAAATGCATCTATAGTTCTTCACGTCATGATTAGAACCGCTTTTGTGAAGAGGAATGGAAAAAGAGTTTTTCCAAATAGGTGGGAAATAACTATTGGATAGTGACAAGTCAAATAGCTTATGAATTGGCTTCAAAATCGAATCAGCACAAAATCTAAGTACGCATGCTGTAATTCCGTCAGGGCCAGAAGAAAAAACGGGTTTTATCGATTTAAGATCAATTAGTAGAGAGGTTTTGTCGATAGAAGGACAGAAGACAGTGTTAAAATTTTCTATACTATAAGGGTATGGATGTAAAGGGGAACAATAAGGTTCAGTTAAATACATTGATTAAAAAAAGGCTGCAAACAAATCGGCGGCTGCCCGATCATCAGTTGCTTCCTTATTTTAAAATGATAGAGAGGGAGGAAATCTACTTGATTTACGTTTTATGTTAACAAAGTTATAAAACTGCTTTGGGTTCTGAGCAAACTGCAGACGGCAGCGACGCAAATACTTTTTGCATTCAGAGCAATAAAGTTTGCGCTTGCAGCAATATAACGTGTAAAATCAGAAGGATTACGAGTTAATTTAAACTTTTTAAAATACCGCGATTTCAAATTTTTTAGCCTTACTAACTCACGTGAAAACCAGCGAGGCCTATTGGACTGTACGGGAAAAGTAACAGGAACACATTGATCAAAAAATGAGTTCATAGATGAATAAAGAAATGTAATGCATGTATTAAGATCAGAACATGAATAAATAAATGACCAATCATGTTCCAAAATTAAACAATTCAATTTTTGAAACAGTTGCAGTTTGCATAGAAGTTGGCAGAGTTAGAACCACGTCCAATGTAGGATGATAGGGATCTTCAGGAAGAACTAAGTTATTCATTCTAGAGATAGAATTTAGTAAAATGTCAGAAGAGAAAATTAAATCAAGCATTCTACCACTACAATTAGGAACAGTGTTTATTTGATAAAGAGATAGCTCCGAGAGGCCATTTAAAAAAGATTTAAATACAGAGGGCACCAATATATCTGATTGAGATGACCAAGTAACTTCTGGTAAGTTGAAATCACCAAAAACTAGCAGATAATCTCTATCAGATAGTTTGGAGGCAACAGATTGGATAGTTGAAAGATGGTCCAGGTAGACAGAGATATCAGATGAGGGAGGAATATATGAACAGGTAATGTAAATTGAAATTTGACACATCGTCTTTTTAACACATAAAAATTCTAAGGAAAAACAATGGTCTAATGGAACAAGTTCGGAAGGAAAATCTGACTTTACAGCTATAAGAACACCACCTCCAATTCGTGATAAACAGTCACATCTGAAGGAGGTGTACTTATTAGGAAAAATTGAGCAGTTTTCTACATCAGGTTTTAACCAGGTTTCGATAAATATTAAGGTTTGATGATTGAACGATACACTATTCAAAAACAAATTAGAGAGCTTAGAATTTAGGCCTCTAACGTTTTGATAAGCGAAGTAAAGATGGGATATTTCTACTTGTTTTTTGATGTTCCACTAGAAGAAGAAGAGGCGCGAGAAGTTGAAGGAAGCGGTACCGCATTTCGACTTTTTAGTTTTGGAGAATACTCTTTTACAATTAAGTCAGGCGGCAAACAGATTGAAAATTGTCTGCAGGTATACTTATTTTAAAGGATGCGATATCTCGCGTGTAGTTAAATTTAAACTTTTCTACACCAATGTTCGGTACAGAAATTTTTGATTGAATAAATGATTTTACATCATCAATCGAAGTATCGGGAGCAAGGCTTGAAACGAAAACATGTTTCTTGGGCTTAACCGCGACAAGCGATTTAACGTTTGAAACAACCGTTTGAGTATTGACCGCAGTGTTATCAAAAGAATTTTGAAGATTCTTTTTGGATAAAGGCGCGACTGGAGAGGTGACGATCAAAACTGGTGGATCGCACAAAACAGCAGGGAGGGCTGGAGGAATGTTAGGAGACGTAGAAGGGGTTGAGTAGGCAATAACTGGAGATGTTATATCTAAAGGAGATGCCGGTGGAAGTGCGGAAGGCTCATCGGAACATTCGAAACAAGTAAATTGAGTTTCCATATCTGAAAATTCAGATCAGATACTTAAAAAAGTCAAATTGAATTTACTATAAATACTTAAAAAGGAAAAAAAAAAAATTAAAAATTAAAAGTAATGAGTACTAAAAAGAATTAAATTAAATTCGGTTTTTGATTTGTGAGCATTCACATTACATATGAATACTTAAAAGGATCTTAAGCTTAATTTTGAAAATAGGTTTAATAATTTGTTTTCTTCATCATTTTTTATAAATCTGCTCAAACATGCAAAAAGAACAACAAATATAGAAAAAAAAAAAAATAAAATAAATTCGTGAGGGAATTTTACGAATCATAAAGCATGTTCGATTCTATTGTGTGATAAACTTGGATCTCACTACAAAAAGACTCAAAGGAAGAGTCAGGAGAAATATAACAATATTAAAAGATCCTCGTATGTCTCATAAGTATTAACACCTAGAATCTATATTGTTGCTGCTATATTAATCCCTTATAGCCGAGTTTGAAAAATCCATAGCAGGCAGCCGATGTCTCAAATTAAGGAAGCTGATTGGAAAATGAGTTTTGGAAAAAAGCAAAAAAAAATACCCAGCACTCATCGCTCATGGGAACGAGAAAAGCTAGAATCGGTGAAGAAAATACATAAGGTATGGGATTTATGGAAATAACTGAGAGGAATTGTATTTCCTTTGGCAAGTCCGAAGAATAACCCTCAGCAGCTTTCATAAGATTAAAATGCTCCTATGTGTGTACATATTAACGTAATTTCTTGAAATAGCAACACCTACTGGCAACCCCATAGTACCAGCGGGAATTCTATGCGTGAAAGTCGCATATGACCTAAAAGAAAAGGAGATATACTAATTAAAATGTTCAATTTTATAGATATCCTGATAGTTCGTGGGTTCAGGTTTGGATGGAGAATGAATCATTGCGATATTTTTCTTCTGCCATTCAGAGCCTTGAATAACTCAGCGAGAGTCAGTCTTGACATCTACTGCAAAAGGAGTTATAATTGCGATCTTAGAGATGCACAATGGGAAATTGGAATATGTGAGTGTTGAGATGCGGCACTACATCCTTTCCTGGAGTCTTCTTATTAACACGTATACATAATTCAAAACCAATCACTTATACAGCAAAAAAAAAAAAAAAAAAAAAATACCAAAGACAAACTGGTCCGTATAGTTAGGCCCATGAGAAGTCCAAAGAAACTAAATAACTTATGAAATCTTAAGGAATTTAAACAAATTAATAACTAAACCAATCATAACATAAATCAAAAATTACATAAAAAAATAAAGCTTTATTACTTTTATTAATACAAGTGTTGAAGGTGTCACTGATCTCTTGTGTGACCCGATTTGATTTTCTTTTGTAAAGGGAGGACTCGGAGTTGAAATCTCTAGACAGTCTGTTGTAGTCAGCACAGAGAACTCGGAAAGGGTCATGCAAGCTGTAGTTAGTATTACAAAAGGCCAAGGATAGTGGCATAAAATTACGAGTAACTCTAGAAGGAATACAGAAATTAATTTAAGTAAGCAGAGTAGGGGAATCTATATTGTACTCGTACTTTATTAGCTTTACAATAAACATAACGCCTAACATAATACGACGGTTAGTTAAAGAAGGTAGGTTAATTAAAAGTAGTCTACTAGAGTATGGTGCTAAGTCTACACCCGGAACCCAATTAAAACTGCGCAAGGCAAATAGTAGAAACTGCTGTTGAACAGACTCAATTCTATCTTGGTGAATATGATATTGCGGCGACCACACGCAAGTGTAAAGCAACTTTGTCGTGTAAGGATCCTCGAATTCTTTGGCCCATCTTTTGATGAACCCGAGTAGTCGAAATGCTTTATTGACAATTTGTGTAATGTGACGATCAAATTTCAATTTATGATCAAAGAGGATACCTAAATCAGCTACTTCAGATATTCTTAAGAGTGGGGTTAAGTTAAGATTGTAATTGATGACATGATAATTACATCTGAAAAATGACATAACCTTGCACTTCAAACAGTTAAGATGCAGCAGATTATGGCTGCACCATTCAAAAAACAAATCAAGATCTGCTTGAAGAAGGTTATTTGAAGGATCATTGTGTGTCAAACAGAGTTTCACATCATCAGCATACATAAGAATGTTAGAGTGAAGGAGTATCGAAGGAAGATCGCTAATAAAAAGGTTAAATAGCAATGGTCCAAAGTGGCTGCCCTGAGGAACACCAGAAGTAACTAAGATCGGTTTAGAAAGACGGTCTTTAAAAAGAACTCGTTGAGACCTATTAGTTAAATAATCAGATATCCACAGAAGGAGCTTTTGAGGAAAACCAATCAAATTTAACTTATGAATTAAGAGATTATGATTTACGGAGTCAAATGCTTTACGGAAGTCAGTATAGACCACATCAGTTTGCATTTTGTTCCTAGATTGATGAGAGATGAGAATTCTAAAAGATTAGTAGCTGTTGATCCTGCCTTTATAAACCCATGTTGATGGGGTGAAATTATAGATTTACACATAAAAGTTAACTGAGCCGTAAATTTTTTTCAAAAATCTTAGGAATTGCGGACAATTTGAAAATGCATCTATAGTTCTTCACGTCATGATTAGAACCGCTTTTGTGAAGAGGAATGGAAAAAGAGTTTTTCCAAATAGGTGGGAAATAACTATTGGATAGTGACAAGTCAAATAGCTTATGAATTGGCTTCAAAATCGAATCAGCACAAAATCTAAGTACGCATGCTGTAATTCCGTCAGGGCCAGAAGAAAAAACGGGTTTTATCGATTTAAGATCAATTAGTAGAGAGGTTTTGTCGATAGAAGGACAGAAGACAGTGTTAAAATTTTCTATACTATAAGGGTATGGATGTAAAGGGGAACAATAAGGTTCAGTTAAATACATTGATTAAAAAAAGGCTGCAAACAAATCGGCGGCTGCCCGATCATCAGTTGCTTCCTTATTTTAAAATGATAGAGAGGGAGGAAATCTACTTGATTTACGTTTTATGTTAACAAAGTTATAAAACTGCTTTGGGTTCTGAGCAAACTGCAGACGGCAGCGACGCAAATACTTTTTGCATTCAGAGCAATAAAGTTTGCGCTTGCAGCAATATAACGTGTAAAATCAGAAGGATTACGAGTTAATTTAAACTTTTTAAAATACCGCGATTTCAAATTTTTTAGCCTTACTAACTCACGTGAAAACCAGCGAGGCCTATTGGACTGTACGGGAAAAGTAACAGGAACACATTGATCAAAAAATGAGTTCATAGATGAATAAAGAAATGTAATGCATGTATTAAGATCAGAACATGAATAAATAAATGACCAATCATGTTCCAAAATTAAACAATTCAATTTTTGAAACAGTTGCAGTTTGCATAGAAGTTGGCAGAGTTAGAACCACGTCCAATGTAGGATGATAGGGATCTTCAGGAAGAACTAAGTTATTCATTCTAGAGATAGAATTTAGTAAAATGTCAGAAGAGAAAATTAAATCAAGCATTCTACCACTACAATTAGGAACAGTGTTTATTTGATAAAGAGATAGCTCCGAGAGGCCATTTAAAAAAGATTTAAATACAGAGGGCACCAATATATCTGATTGAGATGACCAAGTAACTTCTGGTAAGTTGAAATCACCAAAAACTAGCAGATAATCTCTATCAGATAGTTTGGAGGCAACAGATTGGATAGTTGAAAGATGGTCCAGGTAGACAGAGATATCAGATGAGGGAGGAATATATGAACAGGTAATGTAAATTGAAATTTGACACATCGTCTTTTTAACACATAAAAATTCTAAGGAAAAACAATGGTCTAATGGAACAAGTTCGGAAGGAAAATCTGACTTTACAGCTATAAGAACACCACCTCCAATTCGTGATAAACGGTCACATCTGAAGGAGGTGTACTTATTAGGAAAAATTGAGCAGTTTTCTACATCAGGTTTTAACCAGGTTTCGATAAATATTAAGGTTTGATGATTGAACGATACACTATTCAAAAACAAATTAGAGAGCTTAGAATTTAGGCCTCTAACGTTTTGATAAGCGAAGTAAAGATGGGATATTTCTACTTGTTTTTTGATGTTCCACTAGAAGAAGAAGAGGCGCGAGAAGTTGAAGGAAGCGGTACCGCATTTCGACTTTTTAGTTTTGGAGAATACTCTTTTACAATTAAGTCAGGCGGCAAACAGATTGAAAATTGTCTGCAGGTATACTTATTTTAAAGGATGCGATATCTCGCGTGTAGTTAAATTTAAACTTTTCTACACCAATGTTCGGTACAGAAATTTTTGATTGAATAAATGATTTTACATCATCAATCGAAGTATCGGGAGCAAGGCTTGAAACGAAAACATGTTTCTTGGGCTTAACCGCGACAAGCGATTTAACGTTTGAAACAACCGTTTGAGTATTGACCGCAGTGTTATCAAAAGAATTTTGAAGATTCTTTTTGGATAAAGGCGCGACTGGAGAGGTGACGATCAAAACTGGTGGATCGCACAAAACAGCAGGGAGGGCTGGAGGAATGTTAGGAGACGTAGAAGGGGTTGAGTAGGCAATAACTGGAGATGTTATATCTAAAGGAGATGCCGGTGGAAGTGCGGAAGGCTCATCGGAACATTCGAAACAAGTAAATTGAGTTTCCATATCTGAAAATTCAGATTGGAGATTTGAAAATGCTGCATGCAGCTTTTCAAATTTCATTTTAGTCTCCCCAAGCATTTTACGCAAAGTTAGCTCTTTCGCCCGACAAACTTTGCATGACCATTTCAGGCCAGATTCATTGTTGTTGAGTGAGTCTTTGATTCGTGCTGTTAGGCTAATGCATTTTATGTGATAGAATTTATCACACAACTATCAGCAAACAAAGTCCGGCTTTGAATTGGCCTTACATTTGCACGCAGTTGCGGAGCACACAAACATTTTTATTGAAACTAATATGCTTTGAAAATAGGGTAGGGAACACCAAAAAAACAAGCAAAATGTTGAAGCGAATTACGAAAGTTAAGTTCAAAAAGGAAGAAGTTAAAAAAGAGCAAGAAAGCAAAAGTAATCTAATGTTACAGAGCTGGTTACCACTAACACAAGCACAAGCGTAGTTTACAAAAGAGCGTAAGAAAGCGTGAGAGTGAGAGCGCGAGACAGTGTAGACACGAAAATAAGAAAAAAGCAACAACACAGCTATAAAAAGAGAGCACAGCACAGCACACTCAGAGAGCGATGCAGGCGAGAATGAGCGTGGGGGTGCGAACTAGTAACAAAAACAAAAATAACAAGACGCTAAAGACGCGTCAGTTAATCAAGAATAAAATCTACTTTAAACACAATAGTAGTGGTTATAAAAGACACCCGTGAATCTCACTTGTTAGCACAGACACTGTACACTGTTTAATCACAAATTCAAAACACAAATGACGTTAATTTGGAGTTTAAAAAATAAAATAAGAGGAGCGGAATCAAAGCACACCCGATCACTTCATTGATAATAATTCATTTGTTCTGTCTAAATTGTAGGGCTGACCTGGGTGCTAGTCTACCGGACAGAAAAAAAAATACCAGCGGCTGAAGTCCGAAGTTGATAAACATAGCAAAAAATGTGAGTAATAATTAATAAACTCTGATTGTACAATCCATATTTTGCAGTGGAGCGACAATAGGAGACACATGGCGACTCCCTAGATAAATCAGTTAAAAAGAAACAGGAGCGGTATGAGGAGAAGCTAAAGAACAATAATCGTGACTTGTCACTGGTCAAAATGAAGTCCATGTTTGCTACAGGATTCGCTTTCACGGCACAACTCAGCATGTTCAATAGCATCTTTGATGGACGTGTCATAGCACAGTTGCCAATTACATCGATCTCCGTATTCAGGGACTGAGCCATCGAAATCTGTCGGGCGGCGATTACACCGATTGCTCCTTCATTTTCCTGTACATAATGTGCACCATGTCTATTCGCCAGAATATTCAAAAGCTGCTCGGGTTTGCCCCATCTCGTGCTGAAATGTAGTGTACATCCCTGGTCTTTTGTTGATATATCGATATTTGTTTTGGTTAAGTCTCTAGTGACTAGCTTAGCCCTCTATCAACAAACTACCGAACAATTAATATCGATCAAAGAAAAAGTTGAGCTTTACCATATTTAAGCCCTTGTTCCATCTCTTTTCTCGTCTGACGCCAAGCCATCGTGACCTGCCTCTACACACTTCAAAGTGAGAAAATGTATATTCTTAACTTTTGGAGGCCATCATACACGGCCATTAGTATTGCTGGTTTTAGTACCGAGTAAGTACTTTGATAGCAGCAGATACTTATTGTTGGGCATGTCCTAATAATTTCCTTGTTTTCTTTTAGTCACTTGTTTGAATAGGAGCACCCTAGCGGCATTCTGACTATTTTTAACGCAGCCACTGGCTCAAGACAGCACGTGCTTGAGTCGGGCTAGGCGCCCTGCGACATCAATCGGATAAATTTTGTAATACTGACATACTATATTAGCCACTTATATATATTTTATATACACTGCGCGTCATCAGGTTAGCGCCCCCCCTGTACATGCTTCTTTGATGTGAAATATTTGGCAGACTGCTTAAGCTAGAGCTATGCAAATTTTTTTTCTTGATAATTCCAATAATTTTTAAAATGAAAAGTTAAAATTCAATGCAAATGGTTTTAAATGGATTTTTATATAAATAATAAAGAAAAACAATTCATAAATGAGTAAATTAAAATTGGATCATCAGGATAGCGCCCCCTACGATAATATGACTATGTTCAGTTAATTTCGAAAAAAATGTTAAAGTTAACAATTTTAAATACTAATTTAAGTATTTCAGAAGCTAATTAATAATGTGTTGTCCCTCCTTTGTTAACAAGGACTTCACACATTTGATTGGGAAGTGAAGGTGGTAGGTAGTCCAAGGAAATCATTGACTATGCGAGTTTTATCCCGGTGATCAATTCTTCTTCAGTGGAATATTGTTTACCACCGTACACCTTCCTAGCCAACCATCCCCATACGTTTTCTATTATATTAAGGTCTGGGGAGTACGGTGGCCACTCGAGAACTTTCACTTTTTCTTCTCTAATCCATGATTTTACAGAACGGGCGGTATGGATCGGGGCATTGTCGTGCTGAAAATGCCACTCCAGATTACCAAAAATGTTTTTAAAGAACGGGAATGCCGTTTTTAATACGCAATTATAGTCTTTCGCGTGCATTTTTGGTGTTAAAAACTGCAATTCGCAGTGACCATAATAGTATACGGCGCCCCATACCATAACACCTCCGACCCGACTGTTTAAACGATCCAAAATATGCTCCTCTTTACGCAAATCGTGGTAGTAGTAACAATACCCGTCTGGTCCCTCAAGATTAAATTTCTTTTCATCCGAAAATACGACGTATTGCCACTCCTTCGACCATGTCATGTGTGTACGAGCAAAATCAAGGCGTGTTTCTTTTCGCAACTTATTAAGAGGTGGTTTTTTCTTTAGTTTCTGTCTCTTTAAATGTTCAGCGTTCTTTATCACCCTTTGAATCGTTGATTTGCTCGCATCAACACCACTTTTTCTCGGATTTTGGCAGAGGAGTCGTGGGAGTTGGAAGCCTCTCGGAGTATTATCCTGCGATCTGCCTCGGTAATGACTTGGTTATTGCCACCTTTAAAGCTCTTTCCATAGGTTTTCTTCTTATGAAGAAAATTGGCTATGGTTTTGCAATGTCTACCGGTTTTTTCAGCGATTTTATGAAAAGACAGCCCGCATTCATAGAAAGCTGTGATTTTTGATTTTTCCTCCAAAGATAGGACCGTTCCTCTTCCCATTTTCTCAAAAAATTATATAAAACTTATAAATTAATCACCGTAAAACATTTTATTGCTGTGCCTTTCAAATTAAGGAAGATAATCACAATTGCATTTGCAGGCGCTAATCTGATGATGCAAAACACGTGTTAGCTTTTTCATCGAAATTGAGACAAAGCAGAAATAAAAAGATAACGGTTCTTCTCATGCGCTCTTTCTCTCTCACAAAGAGGGACAGAATATCAATGAACAAAAAACAACAACATTGACGAATTTGCGTGCAATGGCAAATTAGATAACATAAGAAGAAATAGAGCAAAGCAGGGGGCGCTAGCCTGATGGCGCGCAGTGTATGTATAATAATTTTATGTTACAAATTCTTAGGTTGTCCCCCTTGGCGGAATAAAAATTGTTTTTTTTTTCTGCAAGTACACACAAGCGTACATTGTTGGCCGGCTGAAATGCCACTCATCTTTAATCCATCATCTTTAACGACATCGACACCTTTGGGGCGTGGAATAGTGGTAGTGCATAGTGACAATTAAGTTTTAAAAAA
Source organism: Zaprionus ornatus (assembly GCA_018904035.1). NCBI lineage: Eukaryota > Metazoa > Arthropoda > Insecta > Diptera > Drosophilidae > Zaprionus > Zaprionus ornatus. Next base: position 335,011 of record JAEIFZ010000201.1, read on the forward strand.
AAAATAAATAAAAATAAACACATGACACACACATCAAATCATGTAAAAATCAGTCACGCACACACACATTTGCAACACATACATGATAATACACACAGTGATCTCAATTTAAAACATTATAAAATCACGCTAAACAAAAAAATTATTAAATTCATTCATCCATCTTTATTGAATACTTAAAAAAGTCAAATTGAATTTACTATAAATACTTAAAAAGGAAAAAAAAAAAATAAAAAATTAAAAGTAATGAGTACTAAAAAGAATTAAATTAAATTCGGTTTTTGATTTGTGAGCATTCACATTACATATGAATACTTAAAAGGATCTTAAGCTTAATTTTGAAAATAGGTTTAATAATTTGTTTTCTTCATCATTTTTTATAAATCTGCTCAAACATGCAAAAAGAACAACAAATATAGAAAAAAAAAAAAATAAAATAAATTCGTGAGGGAATTTTACGAATCATAAAGCATGTTCGATTCTATTGTGTGATAAACTTGGATCTCACTACAAAAAGACTCAAAGGAAGAGTCAGGAGAAATATAACAATATTAAAAGATCCTCGTATGTCTCATAAGTATTAACACCTAGAATCTATATTGTTGCTGCTATATTAATCCCTTATAGCCGAGTTTGAAAAATCCATAGCAGGCAGCCGATGTCTCAAATTAAGGAAGCTGATTGGAAAATGAGTTTTGGAAAAAAACAAAAAAAAAAATACCCAGCACTCATCGCTCATGGGAACGAGAAAAGCTAGAATCGGTGAAGAAAATACATAAGGTATGGGATTTATGGAAATAACTGAGAGGAATTGTATTTCCTTTGGCAAGTCCGAAGAATAACCCTCAGCAGCTTTCATAAGATTAAAATGCTCCTATGTGTGTACATATTAACGTAATTTCTTGAAATAGCAACACCTACTGGCAACCCCATAGTACCAGCGGGAATTCTATGCGTGAAAGTCGCATATGACCTAAAAGAAAAGGAGATATACTAATTAAAATGTTCAATTTTATAGATATCCTGATAGTTCGTGGGTTCAGGTTTGGATGGAGAATGAATCATTGCGATATTTTTCTTCTGCCATTCAGAGCCTTGAATAACTCAGCGAGAGTCAGTCTTGACATCTACTGCAAAAGGAGTTATAATTGCGATCTTAGAGATGCACAATGGGAAATTGGAATATGTGAGTGTTGAGATGCGGCACTACATCCTTTCCTGGAGTCTTCTTATTAACACGTATACATAATTCAAAACCAATCACTTATACAGCAAAAAAAAAAAAAAAAAAAAAATACCAAAGACAAACTGGTCCGTATAGTTAGGCCCATGAGAAGTCCAAAGAAACTAAATAACTTATGAAATCTTAAGGAATTTAAACAAATTAATGTTTAGTTATTAATTTGTCAATCATAACATAAATCAAAAATTACATAAAAAAATAAAGCTTTATTACTTTTATTAATACAAGTGTTGAAGGTGTCACTGATCTCTTGTGTGACCCGATTTGATTTTCTTTTGTAACTGACTTATGTTTCAACCAAACATGCCACTTGCACACAGCCCTATCGATTGCGATAGAATTTTCAAAAGAATGGAAAGGATCATTCAAGCGGAATTATCTAATGTGCATCCTCAAGCTAATGTAACACCACTCAGGGTTTCAAACATTGCTGTTCAGTCCCGCTCGCCTCAAGCAAACTCATTCTCGCAAAACGAAACGCGCTCTATTACGACGCTGTATAACTCAACTTATCCATGTGTGGGGAGTGAAATATGATGGAGAACTTACGGGTCCATCAGTTCAAGAGTTTCTATATCGAATTAGCGCTCTCACCGAGGATTGGCTTGGCGGAGATTTTCCGATGCTGTGCAAAAATTTGCACGTCCTTCTCACTGGAAAGGCCAGAGAATGGTACTGGCGCTTTCGTAAAGAAAATAGAGTGATCACTTGGGAAGAATTTTGCTTGTCCTTGAAAAGCCAATATCAGGGTTTTAAAGATAATGACATCCTCATGGAAGAAATCCGTGCGCGTAAACAACGAGAAGGATAATCCTTTGAACTGTATTACGAATCAATTATGAAAATTGCTTCTCGTCTCGCAGAACCGTTTGATGAATATCGATTAACACAGCAATTGCTGCGTAACTTACTGTTCGGCAAGCTTTATTTTTTGTGCCCGTATTTTCAGTCGCTCATCTCAGACAGTTGATTTATAAACGAGAAAACCTTTTAGGAGACGTTGAATTTCATCGATTTGCTAAAAACGCAGTTGGTCCTAAAGTTTTTAGAGAGCTATAGCGGCATTAGAAGTCGAAGAAGAGCTGTCTCAATCTGATTCAAAAGAGAATGCATCTGTAGAAGCAGTACAGTTGGCAAGAAAACCTTTGACTTATTGGAATTGCAACACACCAGGTCACATATGGGATATGTGTTTAGCAGAGCGCTGAATATTTTGTTATGGGTGCGGAGCCAAGAACCTTTATAAGCCCCAGTGTCCGACCTGCATTAAAAGGGCGGAAAACCCGAAAGTGGGTCCCGTTGTCGACAGCCGACGAAGGGCCCGTTAATAAAGCCCGCTGCCATAGGGAAACCTGTCGAGGCAGATTGTCCCCAGCTTTTGTCTGCTCCTTCAGAAAAGACACTCGCGCAAAACTCACCAGACTTACAACCTCTGAGCCCGTTTCGTCCTTATCATGAGCGGCTAGCTCATTATGAGCGTGTTGGTTCCCGGGTTTTCGGAGATATATCCTCTATTTGTCGCAAAGTCAAACGCAGCACGTTGCGTATGCGTAACTTCTGGTCTATAGTCAAAAAGTCACGACAACGGCTGATTGCAGCCATAGTCAACGACCAGGCTGATGGTCGCCTGTATGCTGCTGTTTCATTCTTGGACCTGACGGAAATAGGACTTCTTGACACTGGTGCTAACATCAGCTGTATCGGAGCTGATTTGGCTGGGAAGCGTTAGACAAACTGTCCACACTTTAAACCAATTGTTTCGCATGTTAAAACCGCAGATGGGAAACGCAAGTCAGTTACAGGCGTTCTCTGCGTTGATGTGAACTACAACGGCATTTGTAAAAAGATAGATTTTTATGTCATTCCATCCATTTGTAAACGTGTTATTTTAGGCATAAACTTCTGGAGAATTTTCGACCTTGCTCCCGGAGTTATTTCTGCCATTGGTCTTCCGAGCTTTTTAAGCGAGGTTAATAAGGAAGAGGAGAAGCAATACCCTTTTACTGAATCTCAAAAAGCTCGTCTTGCTGCAGTCATCAATTTGTTTCCAAATTATGCTGAGCAAGGGCTGGGAAAACGTCACTTTTGAGTCATGACATTGGGGTCGATATTTTGACGATATTTGCATAGTCTCTGAAGACTTCGATACCCATTTAGCAGTTCTGATTCGTTTGTCTGACGAATTTCGCCGAGCTAATTTAACGTTGAACGTTTCGAAGAGTCACTTTTGCGTAACACAGGTGGGGTACTTGGGATATTTGATAGGTCATGGCGGCATCGCCACAGATCCAAATAAAGTGGAAGCCATCAAATCCTGGCATCCCCAAAGACGCTGAAGCAGGCTCGGAGTTTTCGAGGTCTTGTAGGGTGGTATAGGCGATTTATTAAGAACTTTGCTGAGCTGGTATTTCCGATAACGGAGCTACTATCTTCAAAAAGGAAGTTTGTGTGGACGGATGCAGCTCAAGTCGCTTTTACAAACTTGAGGGAAGTTATTACGTCAGCACCCGTCCTACAAATCCTGACTTTGAAAAGAAATTTTATGTTCATTGCGACTCAAGCGATTGTGGCGTGGGAGCAGTATTGGTTCAGTTGTCAGATGAAAATGAAGAGCGCCCTGTTGCCTTCATGTCAAAAAAGCTCAACTCTGCGCAACGCAACTACAGTGTCACAGAACGTTTATGCTTGGCTGCGGTGCTGGTCATCAAGATAATTACATTTGAGATAATTACAGACCATGCAGTCTTCTCTGGCTGATGCGTCAACCAAACCTCAAGGGTTTAGCCAGGTGGGCCATGCGCATGCAAGGTTACAAATTCAATCTTAGTCATCGTAGAGGAAGGATAACGTAGTACCTGATGCACTATCCCGAATTTATCAAGATGAGGTAGAAGCATTAGAAGTGCTCAAGCCAGTCATCGACTTAAAATCTCCCCATTTTGAGGATTCGGAGTATCGTCAATTACGCGAAGAGGCTTTAAGCACTAATGGCAATTATCCTGACTTGAAAGTCAAGGACCAATATTTTTACATTCGTACACAACACACCGACGGCACAGCTCTTGGTGAGCAGCTTGCATGGAAACTTTGGGTTCCGCAAGCGTTAACCGAGTCTGTGACCAATACTTTGCATGACACGGTGACCAGTGCTCATGGCGGAATGGTCACTCAGGTGAGGGATTACGTACGCAATTGCGACGTGTGCAAGGCCACAAAAGCTCCCAACGTCACTTTGAGACCTCCGATGGGTAAAGCTGCCACGACGGATAGGCCTTTCGAGCGCTTATACATCATATAGTCTTGGACCATTTTTCAAAGTTCCATTGGCTGTGTCCTCTTAAAAAGTTCACTACTGCACCTTTACAGAAATTTCTCCAGAATCAAATCTTTTTGACTTATGGCATTCCTTCATGCATTGTTAGTGACAATGGCGTTCAATTCAAAAGCAAAGACTTTAATGCTTGGCTAACGTCCTTGGGTGTTCGTCACATGTACACGGCTGTATATTCACCGCAGTCGAATGAACCCGAGAGTGTCAATCGCTTTTTGATTGCGGGTATTCGTGCGTTTCTATCAGATAATCACAGTGAGTGAGATAGACATATCCACGCGATTAGTTGCGCGCTGAGAAATGCGCACCACAAAAGCATAGGTTGCTCTCCGTATTTCACGCTATATGGCTTTAACATGGCAACACATGGCAGCTCCTATAAACTCCTCAACAAGTTTCATCTTTTGGGACAGGCTGATGACATTAAAATTAACATCGAAATTAACGAAAGACAGTATAACTTGCGCTCACGCAAAGTGTCCTACCGTGTGGGGCAGGAAATCTTCAGAAGAAATTTCGCGCAAAGTAATTTCGCTAAGCAAATTAATGCTAAGTTGAATCTTCAGTGGATCAAATCCTGGCTAAAAGCGAAATTGGGTTCAGCTTATTATTTATTGGAAGATCTCCAGGGAAGAGAGCTAGGTACATATCACGCGAAGGATCTAAAGCAGTAAAAGCGTCGGGACGTCCTCTTTGAATCTTCTTCAAGTCATTTCCCTGGCTTCAAGGAAGCTTTGCAATGACTTGTGGCTGTAGTGTACATCCCTGGTCTTTTGTTAATATATCGATATTTGTTTTGGTTAAGTCTTTAGTGACTAGTTTAGCCCTCTAACAACAAACTACCGAACAATTAATATCGATCAAAGAAAAAATTGAGCTTTACCATATCTAAGCCCTTGGTCCATCTCTTTTCTCGTCTGACACCAAGCCATCGTGACCTGCCTCTACACACTTCAAAGTGAGAAAATTTATATTCTTAACTTTTGGAGGCCATCATACACGGCAATTAAACAAGTATTGCTGGTTTTAGTACCGAGTAAGTACTTTGATAGCAGCAGATAATTATTGTTGGGCTAGTCCTAATAATTTCTTTGTTTTCTTTAGGCACTTTTTTGAATAGCCCTACGGAGCACCCTAGCGGCATTCTAACTATTTATAACGCAGCCACTGGCTCAAGACAGCACGTGCTTGAGTCGGGCTAGGCGCCCTGCGACATCAATTGGATAAATTTTGTAATACTGACACTTATATATATTTTGGTTACGGTGACGCTGCACTCTGCACGAGGTGTGCAAGCGCGCCACACATACTTACACATAACCTCCTTGTTAAACGGCATTGATTAATAATCGTGAGTAACAATATACTTGTATTTGCAATCTGTGCATATAATAATTTTATGTTACAAATTCTTAGGTTGTCCTCCTTGGCGGAATAAAAATTGTTTTTTTTTTCTGCAAGTACACACAAGCGTACATTGTTGGCCGGCTGAAATGCCACTCATCTTTAATCCATCATCTTTAACGACATCGACACCTTTGGGGTGACAATTAAGTTTTAAAAAAAAAATAAATAAAAATAAACCCATGACACACAAATCAAATCATGTAAAAATCAGTCACGCACACACACATTTGCAACACATACATAATATTATAATATACACAGTGATCTCAATTTAAAACATTATAAAATCAGTGCAAATTCACACATACACACCTCACACTCACGCTAAACAAAAAAATTATTAAATTCATTCATGCATCTTTATTGAATACTTAAAAAAGTCAAATTGAATTTACTATAAATACTTAAAAAGAAAAAAAAAATAAAAGGAAAAATTAAAAATCAAAAGTAGTATGAGTGCTTAAGGGGTAAAAATTAAATTTAATATGAGTACTAAAAAGAATTAAATTTGGTTTTTGATTTGTGAGCATTCACATTACATATGAATACTTAAAAGGATGTTAAGCTTAATTTTGAAAATAGGTTGAATAATTTGTTTTCTTCTTCATTTTTATAAATCTGCTCAAACGCATTCTTAGACAATGCGGTCCAGGCAGTGTGCTTAACTGATCATGCAAAAAGAAATACAGATATAGAAAAAAAAAAAAATTATATATATATATAACCAGCTCCTTCACAGTGAATTGATAATTATGTGTGTGCTATAAATATTATTACTTTGTAACAAAGCAGCAACACACACCGTACATCAACTTGGTACCAAGGATCTTGTCGGGGTAAGTGGAAGAAAATTTTATTGCACACGATATGATTTGCTAAATTAATTAATCAATTCACTGGCCCAAATTTTAATGACTTAAATCTATCACAAAAAAAAAAAAAAAAAAAAGAGAATGCTGAAATCGTAAAACTAAAAGAAAAGTAAAAACCAATGAAGAAAAAATGCACTATTATAAATTTATTACCCTATTTTTGAAACTTTATATTTAGAAATAGAAAAAGAAATTTTGGAAATTTCATATCTGAATTGAATTGAAAGAAAGAAAAATAATTGGTTGCAGCACTATTGCACTACCCCCTCATAGCATCATATTAAAACAATTAACTCTATTTATCATAGTTGTAAATAAATGAATTCATTTTTATAATGTTTAACTAAATAAAATAAAATAATATGTTTGTTTGGATGAAAATGGGCTGAGCTTGCATATCAGCCGACTTGTTTAGGGATTTCCTATTAACTTCGCCGAAAGGAAATCATGGTAGGGCGGGTAAAGAAGGCGGGCTGCGCCAAAACCTATTGCAGCCTCGTCATCATTTCAATGACGTCAGTAAATTTATAACTTGGATCATCGATCTGAAAAAGGGAACGTGTTGTTGGCGGAATTACCTGACGGGTGACAATGTAGTATATATTATATATTATCCGGCTCGAACGACCATTTTGTCGGGACAATTATCGTCATTAAATATTTAGTTCAAAACACTTTATTTAAACATTTATTCAATTAAATAAGATAAACTTAAATTGGCACGTCTGTTGCGTCGTTCTGTTTTTTCTCAACCTTCTTCAGAGATGGACAAAAAAATAATAATATCGAGTTCATATCGATAACTTATTATAATAGTTTCAATCGATTATTCTTAACAATATTTGGTGATGCGTTCCGCAACATCCTCCTCCCAAGTATTGAGGTCGGCAGTAATTATAGGCGACATCAATACTTTAACAATTTTATATTACGTCAAGCTTAATTAATTTAACAACTGGTCTTCTATAAATATTATCCTTAATTTTTACGTCGACAATTCGTACACGTCCATCTTTTGATGGATAAGTCTTAATAACTAGACCCTTTGGCCATACATTCCGAGGCACTTCTGATTCCATAACTAAGACTACGTCACCTTCTTTAAAATTATTATTATCCTTTTTCCATTTTCGACTATAAATTAAAAATTGTCTGTATTCTTTCTTCCACTTAATCCAAAAAATGTTTGCTAGTCTTTGCGACGATCTCCACATGTTTAATATTCTTAAATTAAAATCATTGGTGTTCATGTAAAATGATTCTCTAAAATTTGGCCCTATTAATAAATCATTTGGTGTCAAGGGTTCACTGTCAAAATCATCTGAAGGTACAAATAAAAGTGGTCTACTGTTTATCATAAATTCAATTTCACAAAATAGCGTTTTTAAAGTAAATTCTTTAGGATATTTTTCTTTCAGCAAGACACTTAGATATTTCTTAACAGATTGTATAAGCCTTTCCCATGCTCCTCCCATGTGAGGGGATAACGGCGGAATAAAATACCAAGAGCAACCTTTTGTTGTTAAAAACTGTGTAAGATCACTAACTGACCATTTATCAATTATTTCCCTGATGTCCTTATCTGCTCTCTTAAAATTTGTACCATTATCTGAATATATTTCTGTAGGAAATCCACGTCTACAGCCAAATTGACGAAATACATGCATAAATGCATTACAAGATAAGTCTTCGGCAATCTCAAGATGAATTGCTCGAGATGTCATACATGTAAAAATAACTCCGTAACGCTTAACGTGACTCCTGTTTTGTGTTATTTCAATTGGACCAAAATAATCAATTCCTATCTTCAAAAAAGCTCTTTCGGTTGGATTTACTCGACAGTTGGGCAACTGACCTATTATAGGAATCTGAGGCTTTGCTTTTTTGTTTTTGCAATATTGACAATTGTGAATAATCTTTTTAACTGTATTTCGGCATTTAGTAATCCAAAATTTTTGACGGATATTGGAAATTACTGTTTCTGTACCAATGTGGCAATTTTTAGAATGATAATACTGTATGAGTAAATATGTAATTGGGTGGTCTTTGTCCAGGATAATAGGATTTTTAGAATCAATACTCATATCTTCGTCACTTAAATTACTTAATCTACCTCTTAGTCTTATAAGATTATCTGTAGACAGAAAAATTGGTAAGCTCTTTAAACTTGAAGATGACATAGATATATTTTGCTTAAGACTATCTAATTCATTTTGATACTTGTCACATTGTATGCTCTGGAAAATTAAATTTTCAGCTTTCAATAGCTCTGCAGCTGTTAGTTCATTTATTGTGGGATATTTCCCTTTTGTTCTAAGTTTTGTCAAATACGAGGGTCGTTTGATAAGTCCGTGACTTTTTGAATAAAATATATTTTTTTCGTCAAAGAAGCGTTTTATTTCTCAACATAATCTCCTTTTAGCTCTATACATTTAGTCCAGCGTTTTTCCAATTTTTTTATTCCTTCCAAATAATAGGTTTTCTCAAGGCCCTCAAAATAGTCGTTTGTTTCTGTGATGACCTCTTCATTTGACCCGAATCTCTTACCGCCGAGCCATTTCTTCATGTTTGGAAACAAAAAATAGTCACAGGGGGCTAAATCTGGAGAATATGCTGGATGGGGTAGCAGTTCGTAGCCCAATTTATGAAATTTTGCCATGCTGACTACACACGTGTGCACCCGTGCATTGTCCTGATGGAACAGCATTTTTTTTCGCCAAATGCGGTCGTTTCTGCTTCAAATCAATATCGAATCTGTCCAAAAGCTCTGAATAATATTCGCCGGTGATCGTTTTACCCTTTTCAAGGTAATCGATGTGAATGATACCTTGTGCATCCCAAAAAACTGTGGCCATGACCTTGTTGGCCGACAGACCCACCTTGGCCTTCTTTGGTGCACGTTCACCCGGAGAAACCCACTGTCTTGATTGTTCTTTGGTCTCTGGTGTGGTGTGGTGGATCCATGTTTCGTCTACGGTAACGAAACGGCGCAAAAATTCGTTTGGATTGCGGTTGAACATCGCCAAACACTCCTTTGAAATGGTCACACGGTTGCGCTTATGGTCGTGTGTGAGCAATCGCGGCACCCATCGCGCGGAAAGCTTTTTCATGTCCAAATATTCATGTAAAATGTGATGTACCCGTTCAGTTGAGATGCCTACAGCCTCAGCTACCTCACGCACTTTCATTCTCCGATCATCCAATATCATTCCATGGATTTTGTCGACGATTTCTGGCATGACGACCTCTTTTGGGCGACCTGAACGTTCGGCATCACTTGTACTGGTACGACCACAACGGAACTCAGTAAACCATTTCTTAACCATTGAAATTGATGGTGCAGAGTCCCCATAATATTTATCAAGTCTTTCCTTGGTTTCGGTGATGGATTTTTTACGCAAAAAATAATGCTTAATTAGCACACGAAATTCACTTTTTTCCATTTTCGTTAAAATTCACGAGATCGTCTGCTTTCAATGCCTATAAAACGCAAACTAAGAAACGCAGCTTTCTCAAAATTTTACAGTCAGCTGTTAATCGATAACTGCTGACAGGAGCAGTGTTGTATTTAGAGCAGGTGCGCGGCAAATACAAAAAGTCACGGACTTATCAAACGACCCTCGTATCTTAAGACCCATGCTACGGTTCTTAAGAATCGCATCCAGTTTGAAAATCTTGCAACGTCCGGTAAAATAAAAGTCTGTTTTTGAGACACAGTCAAATTTACAAATTCAGGATCACTTTGTTCATTGTCATTTTTAAAATTAAGAGATAATTTGCCTTGCGGCCAAAATTCTTGACCCTTTTTTAAAAATTCTGGCCCTTTTAACCATAATTCATTTGAATTGAAGTTAAAAGCAGATCATTTTGTTGCATTATCAGCGGGATTTATTTTTGAAGGTACGTAGTGCCATTCGCTTAAATTTGTTATTTCTTGAATTTCTCCCAAACGTTGAGCTACAAATGTTTTAAATCGTTTGCTACTAGTTTTAAGCCAGTATAAAACAATTTCGGAATCTGTCCACGAAAAGGTTGAGTCTATTGTAAGGTTTAGTGTTTCTTTTATTGCTTTAGCAAGTCTGGCTCCTAATAGAGTGCCCTGTAATTCTAACCTTGGAATGGACATTGGTTTCAATGGTGCTACACGGGATTTTGCTGCTATTAGAGTACTTTCAAATTGATCTTCATAATTAAAACGTAAATATGCGCACGTTGCGTATGCATGTTTTGAAGCGTCACAAAAGATGTGTAATTGAATTTTACATTGCTTAATATTAAACGTGGTCATCTGTCTTTGTATGTAGAAGTTATTTAGTTGATTTAAGTTGTCACATAAGGTCTTCCAAATTTCAAATTGTTCGTCCGTAATGTAATCATCCCAGTGAATACCACTGTCCCAGATTGCCTGCAATAATTTTTTGTTTGAAATTAATAAATTAGAAAGAAAACCTAAGGGATCGAATATTGACATGGTAATTTTCAACACTTCTCTCTTAGTTGGACGTCTAAGTTGATTAAGAAGTTCAGAGTGTGACTTGGAAAATTTTAAATTGTAGGTAAGAATATCTTTATCATAGTTCCACATAAGTCCCAATACTCGTTCTTCGGTCAGGTTTTTAATTTTATTGTCGTCTAATATTCTAGAATATGTCTGGTTTAAAACTTCTGGAGAATTTGATATCCAATTACGCATATCAAATCCAGCTGCCTTGTGTATGTATGTCACATCCCTAATTAATTGTACCGCTCTGTTAATGTCGTTTGCTCCACCAAGATAATCGTCCATATAGTGTTTGGAAATTATGTCCTTATAGGCTTCTTCAAAGTTGTTCTGAAACTCTAAAGCGTTTTTGTTTCTAACTTGTTGAGCAATACTAGGACTGCATTTAGCGCCAAAGAATAATACCTGTGTTTCGTATACGTCTGGGTCGGACAGTCGGTCTGTACCTCGCCATAATATTCTTTGCGCACAACGGTCCGATTCATGAACTTTAATTTAAAGGAACATCTCTTTAATGTCTCCTACAAAGGCAATTTTATGTTCTCGAAAGTTCATAAGCACTGAAGATAATTGGCTGTACAAGTCTGGACCTGGCAATAAAAAGTCATTGAGACAATAACCATGACTTTTAGATGCAGCGTCAAAAACTATTCTTAATTTATCAGGTTTATTGCTATTTAGAACTCCAAAATGTGGTAAGTAGTACGTCAAGGGTGAGATTTTATTTTTCTCTTCTAATGTCAATTTTTTTATATATCCTTTATTAATGTAGGATTCAAAAGTCTCATTGTATTTTTTGCCATAAACAGGATTTTTGTCTATTTTTCTTTCGCATAAAATCAGTCTAGAATATGCATTATTGTAGCTCTCAGGAAGCTGCACGTCATCGCTTTTCCAGAAGAGTCCACATTGAAATCTATCACCATTGCGTTTTAATGTCTTGTCTACAATTTCTAAACATCTTTTGTCGTCGAGTGAAGTTGGAATGTCATGTGAAGTCAATAATTCGTTCTCAATAGACCAATAAGACTTTACAAGGTTATGTAACTTATCCAAATCGTCAATAGCTTTGTCGTTTTCTAAACAATTGTATACATGACAAGTATAATGTCTATCAGAAATATGTCTATTGAGTCCTACCATTCCGTGAACAACCCAGCCTAGTGAAGTCTTACTAGCGACTGGACCGTTAAATGTTTGATATTTCAATTTTCGTGAGACTATAAGCGACCAATTATCTTGACCAATTAGAATTTTTGGCTTAGCATTTTGATATGAACAAACTGAATAGTCTTTTAAGATCTTATAGTTTTCGGACATGTCATTAATGGAAAGAGTTTGCATTGGTAAGTTTAGACAAGATACAGTTCTAACTTTTCTTAATGTAAATACTTGTGATGAACTACTTTTGCCTTTTATATTCAAACTAACTACCTTTGAATCTAGTTGTTCGTACACCTCGTTATTTGTCCATTGCATCTTTAAAGGCATTGTGGGGCCGTCTAGTCCTAGATCTGTCGCTACGTCTTCGTCTATCAATGAAATCGTTGATGCTTCGTAAGGTAAAGCATATGTGTCTATTGATTGGTGAGGACCTATCAACGTAACTGAAATAACTTTCAATAGAACTTTGTTACTATCTAAATTAATGTTACAATTAATATCGGGGTTTATATTGAGTTTTTCGTTACTATTGGACATCTCTGCAGATTTAGGTGGAATTGTACTATTTTTATCTTTATGCAACAGATAATTATGACTATAGTTGCAGTTTTCTACATGACAAGTTTTCTTACGTCTACAATCTCTTACAACATGTTTTCTGCCAAAGCACGATATACATAACTTATTCTGAGTTACATGCTCCCATCTTTTTTCAACTGTTGCATCTTTAAATTTTGGACAATCTGTTAAGTAATGTTCAATTGACTTGCAAAAGTTACAATATTTTTTAGATTTCTCATTACTGTTGTTTTGACTTGAGACTATTAAAGTGGAGTCTTTAGGCTTATTATGACCAAAGCCTAATGCTGTTGACGCTTTTATTGTTTGACCTAACCATTCATGGAAGACAATTACTTTTGGCTGATCAGACTTAGTATTTTGATAATATTTCATAAACAAAACTCGTTGAGAGATCGGTATTTTTTCCAAAATTTCATCAAATAAAAAATTATTACGTATTTGATTAATATCATTTAACGAAAACAATGTGTGAATGAGATTTGTGATCATGTCATAAAATGTGATGAGTTTGTCATATTTATCATCTTTGATTACCGGAAAAAGTCGTATCTTATCAATCATTATTTTTATTTACTATCACCGAAACGATTTCTTAAAATATCAATTATATGTCTCACATTGTCTGGTAATAATAGGAGTGACTGTACACATTCTTTTGCACGACCTGTTAGTGCTCTTCTTAAACGATTAATGTTTTCATAATTACTAAAACTACATATGCGAGAACTATTTTCAAACTCTGCAATAAAGATGGGCCATTCTAAAGGATCACCACTAAATGAAGGCAGTTCTTGCTTAATTGTTTGTCTTGCCATAAAACTTTCAAGGACATTTACAGTTTTGTCGTCTTTATACATTTTTTTGTTGTGTCTGACTTACGCTGAGAGTTCTCTACCCACTCATTAGTACGATTTGCTGCTGTTTGGTCATCAATGAAGCTTCTTTTCTTGTCGCTGGGGATGTTTGCATCATCTTCGAATTTGGCCATTTCTATCTCCCTCTCCAGTGTAAGTTGGTTTTCCTCATATTCCAGTTGCATTCGCTTTGTCCGCAATTCCTGTTGTTTCTTTAAATGTTCCATTTGGAACTGTAGCATTTGTATTTTCCCTTCTTGTTGGGAATTATTTGTAGTCACAGATCTTCGGTCTTCATCCCAATTAGTTGGAGTACTCCTCGGCAATTCACCAGTTGGAACTACTGTGTTGGTAGACAGGTTTTGTGGTCGTGGTGTGTCCATTTCGTTTATTTGCACTGACGTCAATTGCGCATTTGATTTAAAAGTTTTCTTTGAACGTGTCATTGGCATTGTCAAGCCGTTTACCAGCACTAATTTTCAATGCAGCTGTTCTATGTAAATGTACTTCGTCTTATTATGCACATACACCCAAATTTTATGCTTGGCAGTAATGTATGTGTGTACATATACACGAGTCTGTTGCGATGCTGTCACACACACTTGTATTTGTCGTCGTCAATGTATGTGATAGACGCTACACATACAGACATGTGAATTGGCTGATGAAATTGCGCATTAGTTTTTCGTAACGTTCAAATAATTTGGTAGGATCATGACAAATCCATATGCCGTCCAAAATAAGCTCGAAGGACCATGTTGTTGGCGGAATTACCTGACGGGTGACAATGTAGTATATATTATATATTATCCGGCTCGAACGACCATGTTGTTGGCGGAATTACCTGACGGGTGACAATGTAGTATATATTATATATTATCCGGCTCGAACGACCATTTTGTCGGGACAATTATCGTCATTAAATATTTAGTTCAAAACACTTTATTTAAACATTTATTCAATTAAATAAGATAAACTTAAATTGGCACGTCTGTTGCGTCGTTCTGTTTTTTCTCAACCTTCTTCAGAGATGGACAAAAAAATAATAATATCGAGTTCATATCGATAACTTATTATAATAGTTTCAATCGATTATTCTTAACAATATTTGATGATGCGTTCCGCAACAGAACGGGACTAAAATTTTTTTTTGTAAAGCTACCAATTGTTCTCTATATATCTTAACACCTTTTCTAGTCATCGAACCACATCAACCGAATGATAACTAGCCGCATCCAGGGTCCCCTCTGACTAGAGAAAGAGACACTAGCGGTTGCATAGCAGATGTATGTAAGAAGATTGTACATACGTATATTATATACGTATGTATAACACTCATGTAAACATACTAACTGTTTGTTTGTATTTAAACATTAAATACAACCATTATTTAAATTTACAATTCTAAATTAAATTTATGCAACCTGTTTAGTACAGCAACATTTAAATACAGAAAGCAAACAGGGTGGTGGACTCTTTGGACCAACACCAGGCCCCATAAAATAGAAATTTTTTGTGTTGCTTGTTGCTAACAAATTACAATTTATTACACCTAATTCAAAGAAGAGAGCCGATTGCTCACTCCTCAAACACGTCGGGCGCTGTGGTAACTAATCGCAATAGTATCAAATGAGTAAAATCCGCTTTTTGAGTACTCCGTGTGTTTGATGCTTAGTGCTGCAAATTCCGCTTTTTTTCCCGTCAAATCTGATGGTTTTTGAATGCCGACTGCGGGAGAAATGTAAACATTACGGCATGCGGAAATTCTCAATTTTTTAAAAACGTTTTCCGCTTTTTTCAATGTTGCCACTCGTGGTGTAATTAGATAAGGCATACAGTCGTGATGAGGGAACTGTTAAGGCTCTGTTAACGCTTTTGCAGGGACTGCTAGAGACTGTAGAGAGGTCTGTTAATTTATGCCTCACCTTGTATAATTACATCAAGTTGCCACTCGTTCATATTTTTTCCTAACGATCATTGCCAATATCACCTCTATTTTGACGCAAACTATCATCTCTGCTTTAAAAGTTTAAATGTATGGTTAAACCAAACAGTGATTGAAAATTAAAAATGCTAAAAGAATACGAGCAGAAGTGTTGTTATGCTAAGTTAAGTGACGAGTTCATGGCATGGATTCGCATAGACTCAACTGATGAGCAAAGAGTCTACTGCAGATATTGCAAAAGTACCATTACAGCAAAGCTGAGTGATTTGCGTGCGCATGCATTAATAAAAAAACACACAAGTGCGGGCAATGGTTTCCAGCAACAAAACAAAATAGATTTTGTCAGCCTACCACTCAAAACATTTGAGCAGGAAGCCGCACTGTGTATGTAAATTGCTCAACACAGTGCAATAGCACAAATAGATGTTTTGGGCAAGCTATGCAGAAATTATATCGATAGTGAAACTGTAGGAAGAATAAAGCTACACCGCACCAAATGCACTGCCATCATTAAAAATATTTTTGTTTGCGAAGACTGGGCAAATCCTGTTATGATTATAAAATACTCAACCATTTTCTTCGCATGATTGACACAAGAAAATCTTACGAAAGTGAAGATGATCCACTCGCAGTAGAGTTGAATGAATTAAAAAAAACTAAATATATAAAATCACATTATTTTGCGCTTTTTTTCCATACCTTATTTATAAACAGCAAACGAAATCAAAGAACCATTTAAGGACACCTTACAGAGATAACTTAAACAAACTAACAACACAAAATATACACATTTATACAAAGTTAGTGATACTAAGTGAGAGCACAAGATATTTTTTTTTTTTTATTTACTTTGCTTTTATTTATTGAATCTTCTTGTATAAGATCTAACAATAAGTTTAAAAATCTTAACTATAACAATTTTTTTTTTGAACAGTTGTTTTTTTTTTTAAACTGTTCTATGATTAGACGGCCCTAAAAATTTCTTCGCTGGGTTGGTAGGTTCTTTCGCCAGAGACGGGAACGACTGCTGAGCTGGGTTAGACCTCTCGCTAGGTGGTTGGGGTGCGAGAAAAGCTTGCTATGGTATTTTTCCTTAAGTTCCGTAATTGCATTGATAACTGGTGGAATATTTAAGTCACTTTGGATGTTTTCATTCCGAACGTACCACGGTGCACCAGTGATGGTTCTCAGGATCTTTGATTGTGCTCGCTGTACGATTTCAATATTGCTGTTGCTGGCATTGCCCCATAACTGTGGGCTATATGTCCACATAGGTTTCAATACAGAATTGCAGAGTAAAACTTTGTGATCTAGGCTGAGCAGAGAACCAAAGTTAATGAGCCAGTGTATGTTGTTGGCTTTAAGTTTTAGTTGAGTTTTTTTGGCTTCAATGTGCCTGTGCCATGTGAGTCTTCTGTCAAGGGTAGTCCTAGGTACGCTACCTCGTCTGCTTTCAGGAGTGGTATGTTGTTCAACAAGAGTGGTGGGCAATCTTGTCTGTTTAGCGTAAACGTCACATGCTTGAATTTTTGCTCGTTTACTTTTATTCGCCAGTCAGAGAGCCACTTTTCAATTTCGATGAGGTGCAATGCCAGCTGTGCTGTAGCTTGACTTGGGGACCTTGAACGGCTAAGGATAGCTGTATCGTCGGCAAATGTGGATACCGTTAAGCGACTATTTGTAGGGATGTCGGCTGTATAGATGAGGTATAAGGTAAACCCAAGAAAGCTGCCTTGGGGGACTCCAGCCTCAATTTTATGATCAGTGGAAGTGGCAGTGTTGCACTGCACTGCAAACTTTCTGCCATAGAGGTACGACTTTAGGAGTTTGTGTGTGCTTTCGGGTAGGGCTGTTTTAACTTTAAACATTAGGCCGTCAAGCCAGACTCATCGAATGCTTGGGATACGTCTAGAAATACTGCTGTACAGTATTCGCGATTTTTAAATGCAGTTCTTATTTCCGTTGTTATACGATTCACCTGTTCAATAGTTCCGTGGCTTTCGCGAAATCCAAATTGATGGACTGGGATTATGTTGTGGCTTTGGAACCATTATGATAATTGATCTCTTCCATCGTTGTAGAAAATAACCAAGTTTGGTGATGGCATTAAAGAGCTGGGTTATGTAGCGAACTGCAGAGTGTGGCAGCTCGATAATCATTTCCGATGTTATAAGGTCGCAGCCGGGGGATTTTTTCGAGCTGAGATTGTCTTTGATTATTTTAATTAATTCTTTTGGACGAAACACAATTGGGGTGTGTTGCTGGTGGCAGTTTACTGGTGAGGACGGTAGCGCGAATGTGTTAGTAGCCTGGTTTGGCGTGATGCATTTTGTGCTCTGTCTGTATCACTACGGGCCCAGCCGCCTGAGGAATTCCTTATCGGCAAAACGGTTTCAGTCGGTGGGCATAGAGTTGAGTGGGCTCTCCACAGTGACTTATGTTTTGTGCCTGTTGGTGTGAGTTGTTCTATATAACGGCGCTGATCGTCTTCCTCCTCTTGTTTCAGAGCGTTGGCCAGTTTCTGTGTGGCTACTTTTAGCTTTTGTTTTGCAGTTGGTGATCTGGAAGATTGCCATTCTCTGCGTAGGCGTCGTTTTACGCGGACGAGTTGCTCTATTTGTACGTTGGTCTTATTCGAATTA
Organism: Zaprionus ornatus; assembly: GCA_018904035.1. Taxonomy (NCBI): domain Eukaryota; kingdom Metazoa; phylum Arthropoda; class Insecta; order Diptera; family Drosophilidae; genus Zaprionus; species Zaprionus ornatus. The sequence continues at coordinate 353,552 of JAEIFZ010000201.1, forward strand.
ATTGTAATGTTTCTGATTTTGGATGTTGCAGTAAGAGCTGCTTCAGTAAGGATCGATTGCAATGTACACGTGCAGCTCTCAGTATACGGCCGCTAGTTTGAGCCATTGGCGTTCCACGTAGCTATGCGTAAGGAAGCCATTATTTACTTTGATTGGATACAAGCATTTGTATCAAAAGGTTTTGGTTACGCATCATGTTTTGAATTGTGGTACGCATAAATGTCATAAACTCCATCATGCTTTGTTGTAAGGCTTGCAACATAGCTTCAGTTTTTGTTTCTTGCTGCTCAGGTGGCCTATAGTTTTGTTGTGTGTCCAATTTTGTGTGCACTTCATGTGGGTGTTGGGAATTTTTGTTTGGAGGCGTCATACCTGATTTTAGAACGTTTGAAAATGTTGTCTTGTTATTGCTGGTTGGCCAGGGAGCGAAACTTGCTGCTTTTGAGAAAAGGACTTCAGGATTTGTTTCTGATGGTGTCAGCGAAGATACTCCTTGGTGTGCCCGCGCCGTATTCATTCTTTTGTGAAGACGGCTTTGTATATTGGACAGCCTCTGTAGTTTGCTATGTGATTACCCCCATAGTTGTTGCACTTTTTCTCGCTTGCATTTTCTTTATTAGTTGGACAGTGTGGGGAGTCGTGGAGATCTCCACAGACTACGCACACCGGGAGAAGTGTGCAATACGACCTCGTGTGGCCGTATTCTTGGCAGTTTGTACATTGAACAGGAGCTTTACGTTTATGCGGCTCTTCTACTGTGATCCTACGGTGCAGAAGGAGCTGGAGTTTGTAAATTGGGTGAACCTCGTTTTTTTTAAGATGCTTGTTTTCTGGTACAAGCTCAATCTTGAATCAATCTTGCTGCCTGTTTCTTTTTTTGATGTTGAACACGCTTTTGGCGCAAAATCCCTTTTCCTTTAGCGTCTCAGTTATCTCTTCGGGCGTAACAGACACAATCCCCTTCAGTACTACTTGTAGGCCATTGCTGCTTTTAAGCTGGTAGGTGTAGAAACCTGTTTTTTGTGCGGTAAGATAGTTTGTGCCTTTTCTGTACTTGTCCTCCGTTTTCGTTTGAAGTTTGATTTCATTGATAGTACCTCTTACGAGGGGAATTGTATGAAAACTATCTTTTCCAATAAGGCCAATCAAAGTATTTACCAGACCGCTTCTGCTCTTCTCGCGGATGTATATTGGAGGAGGCTTTGTTTTCTTCTGTTCGATATCAACGGATCCCAGCGGCACGTCATCAGCGGTATCTGCCACCAAAGCGAATCGGCTCTATGTCTGCGTTTGGAGTTGTCGGGGAGACGTAGGAAAAGTACGCGTTGTTGCGTTGAATTGAGAGCCGGCGTTCCTCTTGCTCGCGCTGACGCTGAGCCCGAGTGTCGTTCTAACTCATAGTTTTATTATTTAAGATAAAGAATCACTATATACATTTTACCGATCTTGCATCGCATAGAGCGTCTCTTTCGCTTTCGGATTATGTACTTAGTTTATATTATTAGTCGTTCACTTTACTCAAAACAACCGATTTTGTGCGGAGCTCGATAAAAACACGTCTTCACACGCCGACGAAGCGACGAGACGTTTTATCACAAGATATTTAACAAAGAATTAACTATCCAAGACAGGCTAAAACCATCGACACGCATATATCTGGGACAGAAGATGAAAAATTTTATTACTTGTTTATAAGAAAATCAGCTTTTGTGGAAAAATACATATACAGTTTTATATAATAACTTGTTCACGATGTGTAATTAAGAAACAGTTTATATAATCTAGAGCTATACACGGTACCCACAGAGTCGCCGTTTATTATAAAATTGTGTCACAAACCGAGTTGATATAGCCATGACCGTCAGTCTGCCCGTCCGTTTTTAACATGTGCAATATGACCATCGAAGATGTCCTAATATTCTGATAATGGTTGAACAATGGAACTGGAAATTACATTGGCTTTAATTCAATGTATGTAAATAATATATTTAAATTTTTTTTTACCCTAACAGGAATATTATCCAGTTTTTTTATAGTATTTATATAAATTTGCACGGTATTTTTGGGTGAAGGTATGAAGAACAAATAATTACTTGCACTAGCATTATGTTCAGTGATAATAATTCATTTGTTCTGTCTATATTGTAGGGCTGACCTGGGTGCTAGTCTACCGCACAGAAAAAAAATACCAGCGGCTGAAGCCCGAAGTTGATAAACAAAGCAAAAAAAATGAGAGTAATACTTAATAAACTCTGATTGGAGCGACAATAGGAGATAGATAAATCAGTTAAAAAGAAACTGGAGCGCTATGAGGAGAAGCTAAAGAACAATAATCGTGACTTGTCACTGGTCAAAATTAAGTCCATGTTTGCTACAGAATTCGCTTTCACGGCGCAACTCACCATGTTCAATAGCATCTTTGATGGACGTGTCGTAGCACAGTTGCCATTTACACCGATCTCTGTATTCAGGGACTGAGCCATCGCAATCAGTCGGGCGACGATTACACCGATTGCTCCTTCATTTTCCTGTCCATACTGTGCACCTTGTCTATTCACCAGAATATTCAAAAGCTGCTCGGGTTTTGCCCCATCTCGTGCTGAAAGCAACCAGGGCGGTGGACCATTTGGACCAACACCAGGCCACATTAAATAGAAATTTTTTGTGTTGCTTGTTGCTAATTCCAATTCAAATTTTAATTGTTTGCTTTACAAATTACAATAGATTACACCTAATTAAACGAAGAGAGCCGATTGCTCACTCGTGAAACACGTTGGGCGCTGGGGTCACTAATCGCAATAGCATCAAATGAGTAAAATACGCTGATTGAGTACTCCGTGTGTTTGATGCTTAGTGCTGCAAATTTCGATTTTTCCGTCAAATCTGATGGTTTTTGAATGCCGACTGCGGGAGAAATTTAAACATTACGGCATGCGGAAATTCTCAATATTTTAAAAACGATTTCCGCTTTTTTCAATGGTGCCCCTCGTGGTGTAATTAAATAAGGCTTACAGGCGTGAAGTGGGAACTGTTAAGGCTCTGTTAACGCTTTTGCAGGTAATGCTAGAGACCTTAGAGAGGACTGTTAATGTCTCATGCGGCCAATGGTTTCCAACAACAAAACAAAATAGATTTTCTCCCCTTACCACTCAAAACTTTTGAGCAGGAAGCCGCATTGTGTATGTACATTGCTCAACACAGTACAATAGCACAAATTGATGTTTTGGGCAAGCTATGCAAACTGTAGGAAGAATAAAGCTACACCGCACCAAATGCACTGTTATCATTTGGTTTGCGAAGACTGGGCAAAGCCTGTTATGATTATAAAATACCCAACCATTTTCTTCGCATGATTGACAAAAGAAAATCCTACGAAAGTGAAGATGATCCAGACGCAGTAGAGTTGAATGAATTAAATTATATCTTATGAATAAATATAAAAAAAAAGTATATACATATATAAAATCACTTTTTTTTTCATAAACCACAAACGAAATCAAAGAACCATTTAAGGACACCTTTTTTTTTTTTAGTTGGACGTTGAATACAAAGAATGTATTAACAAGTGGTCCCAACGACACCAAGCCGATGCTTGTTGCGCGCGGAACCCAGACGAAGTCCACCTCCCGCCTGACCGATCGAGAGGCACCGTCGCATAACGTACGACACGGAAACGCGGTAAAAATGCGAGTAGAAACGCGAGAGAAAGAAACGTGCAGTGCATAGTCCGATCTACAATAAGGAAGAGTTAGTGGAAGGTAATTACGTGTAGTTCTGCAAGGGACAGAGAAGTGTAGCTGCCTTACCAGGGCCTCACTGTCAATGTCACCTTGCATAAGGTTGTTAATAAATAAGACGCCTAGCATGGTTCTGCGATTGGTTAGGGAAGGCAGGTTTAATAATAGAAGTCTATTAGTATAGGAAGGCAGTCTTAAATTTCCATCCCAGTTAAGGCCACGTAAGGCAAAAAGTAAAAGTTTTTCTGTACAGATTCGATGCGTTCCTTATGAATAGTGTACTGGGTACACCAAGTGAGATTTAGAGGGTCTTTGTAAGATAAGGATCGTCAAATTCCTTAGACCATCTCTTAATAAAGCCTAAGACACCCATGGCTTTATTGACCATATTAGAAATATGATTGGAAAACTTAAGTTTTCGGTCCAAAAGAACCCCCAAATCATCAACTAGGGTGATTCTTTCCAAGGAACAACCACAAAGAGTATAAGAAGCATACTTTGGACTGGCTCGAGAGAATGTCATCAGCTTGCATTTAGAGCTGTTCAGGTTTAAAAAATTGGCACAACACCAAGAATAAAAACTATTTAGGTCGGCTTGTAAGAGTGAGTGACAATGGTCGTCTTTAAATTGGTAACAAAGCTTTACATCATCCGCATACATGAGAGTCAGATAGCTAACAATCCAACTAAGTATTTTTGGTGAAAAGCCGAGAAGGTCAAGCTTATGTGCCAGAAGGGAATGATTCACTGAGTCAAAAGCTTTACTGAAATCAGGATAAATAACATCAGTTTGAAGATTTTCCTGAAATCCTTTTACCACAAAGGATGTCAGCTCAAGTAAATTTGTCGTAGTTGAACGACGCTTTTTAAATCCGTGTTGAAAAGGAGAAATAACGGACCTACAGGAATGTTGCAATTGAGGAATTATAACTATTGAATTTAATATAATAAAAAACGATTAAGTATTGTATATTATAACCCAGGGCATCAACCAAATAGTGAAACAATTTTATTGTTGTTTGACACTTCAATAATTATTTTATTTAAGCAACCGATTGAATCAACCGCACTGTCTCGTTGTCTGCAAGCGAATAGAACGATTACTCTATAACATGTGAATGCATGTGAATGGTAAACCATGCCATGTGAATGACAAACAACGACATGGTCCTCTTAATTCACAACTATGCATAAGTGTGACTTTTGTATTTTCAACACGCCACCTCAAAAATCACACTGATCAAACTGATTAAAAATTAATGAAATGAAAAATTACTTTCAGACGAGTGCATACATTTTCTAATGGTTGTATTCTTATTCTTTTCTTTTTTCTCTGGGGCTACTTTTATTGAACCAGCATTTGCTGCGAAGAATTGGGGAAACCCAGTAAAACCCAATTAGTTCAATCAAATAAAAATTTAACAAGATTAACTTAAACATAGTAATAGTTAGTCTAGTAATTGTTTTGGTTTGATTATGGTTATATATATATAAAAGATTCAGACTTCATATTTATTTATTTATTTATTTAGTTTAGTTTACAGTCGAACTATGATCAGTCGACTTTTTAAAAGTAAAGAAACAATTAAAATAAGATTTAAATTATTTAAGTTAAAATTTTAAACTAGAGGTAATTTTAAATTAAGGGTAAAACCTTAAATGTAAAGAAAAGAAAAAAATTATTTAAAAATTGTGCAAATGAGCAAACGTGCAAACTGGGATAAAGAAAAGCCGATCCAACATTTGTTGCAGAGGATTGGGGAAAACCCAGAAAAACCCAATCAGATCAGGAGAGTTAGTGTTAGTAACCAAATGCAAATAAAATTATGAGTAGAGTGTTAAAGCATGCAGTATGTTGAAAGTACTACTATGAGACTAAATTCTAGATAAGTGGGCGAGGAGTTGTAATTTTAAGCTAGATATCAAGTTGTTATTGTTAGCTACAATGAAGTATAGTTTATTATAGGGCATAGTTCGAACTACAATTGGGAAGTTTTAGAGGAAGGTAATTACGGGTGATTCTACCAGGGACAGAAAAGTGTAGTCTACTAAGTAAGTCGCTACTATCTATGTCACCTTGGATAAGGTTGTTAATAAATATAACACCAAGCATGGTTCTACGATTGGCTAGAGAAGGCAGATTAAGTAACAAAAGTCTACTAGGATAGGAAGGAAGTCTTGAATTTACATCCCAGTTAAGGCCTCGCAAGGCAAACATTAAGAAGTTTTTCTGTACGGATTCAATGCGGTCTCTATGAACTGTGTACTGAGGGTTCCAGACACATGATCCGTACTCGAGAATTGGACGAACAAGCGAAGTGAAGAGAGTCTTAGTTAAGTAAGGATCGTCAAACTCCTTGGACCATCTCTTAATAAAGCCGAGTACACCCATAGCTTTATTAACCATTGATGATATATGTTCGGAAAACTTGAGTTTTCGGTCCAAACGGACACCTAGATCGTCAACCAAGGAAATTCTTTCCAAGGTACAACCACAAAGAGAGTATGATACGTACTTTGGGCAGGCACGTGAGAATGTCATCAGCTTGCATTTTGAGCTGTTCAGATTAAGGAGATTTGCACGACACCAAGAAAAGAAACAATCTAGGTCAGATTGAAGGCGAGAATGACAGGAGTCGTCTCTAAATTGAAAACAGAGCTTGACATCATCCGCGTACATGAGAGTACGTGAGTTAAGTATGACCGTTGGGAGGTCATTGATGAAAAGTGTAAAAAACAGGGGACCTAAGTGGCTTCCCTGAGGAACACCAGATGTGGCATGAACGGGATAGGAACGAGTATTTTTAAAGAGGACTCGTTGGGTTCTGTCACTAAATTAGCTCACAATCCAACTAAGAAGTTTTGGTGAGAAACCGAGAAGATTTAGTTTATGTGCAAGAAGGGAATGGTTGACTGAGTCAAATGCCTTACTGAAATCAGTATAAATGACATCAGTTTGAAGATTTTCCTGAAAGCCTTTTACCACAAAGGATGTCAGCTCAAGCAGATTTGTCGTGGTAGAACGACGCTTCACAAATCCGTGTTGAAAAGGGGATATAACGGATCTACTAAAATGCTGCAAGTGAGGAGTAATAACATTCTCGAACAATTTTGGTATAGCCGACAATTTAGAGATACCTCTATAATTGCTTGCACCAGACTTGCTGCCCTTTTTATGTAAAGGGATGATAAAGGATTCCTTCCATATGGATGGAAACGAGGCAGTTACTAAGGACAGCGAAAATAGTTTGAGCAATGGCTTACATAAGGAGTTGGCACAGTATCGAAGTACAGAGGCGGGGATACCATCGGGACCTGGTGAGAAGACTGGTTTAACCAATCGAAGATCCCTAATAAGTGAACTTTCATTCAGTAAAGGTGTGAAGATGCCATTCGAGCTTGGTACGCTATATGGATAGGAGTGAATGTTTGGCGTAGAGGAAGAATAAGTTGTTTGAAAAAACTTGGCAAACATATCGGCAATGGCTTGATCTGTGTTCGCCTCAGCGTTATCGAACATAAGTTTAGAAGGAAAGCCCGCTGACCTACGCTTCATGTTAACAAAACTATAAAACTGTTTAGGATTCTGAAAGAACTGAATCCTACATCTTGTCAAATAGTTTTTATAACACTTCGCGTTAAGCACGGTAAAATTTGCCCGAGCAGTTAGGTAGCGGGAAATGACAAGCGGTGAGTTTTTCAGCTTGTATTTCTTAAATAAGCTACTCTTTAAGTTTTTTAAGCGAGACAACTCTTTTGTAAACCAAGGAGGCCTACTTGAGCTTGTCGGATAGAAAAACGGAACACAGATATCAAAAGCAGAGTTAAGGGTTTTATAAAATATATTGATAGCCACTGACATATCAGTTGATAGATAAAAGTCAGACCAATCCCAATATGAAATTAAATAATTTAAGTATTCAAAGTCTGCTTTCTTAAAGCAGCGCACGCGATTGCACGGCTTTACACTTTTATCAACAAAGCTAATACCCAAGTCTAGATTCACTTCGAAAGTCTAGATTCACTTCGAAAGGATGATAAGGATCTTCAGGTAGGGAAAGAGGTTGTGCCCTGTCTAAAATCACCCTGGAAGGATCTGAGACGAAACATAGATCAAGCTATCTGTTTAAAGTGTTTTTGACATGATTAACCTGCGACAAAGAGATGTCAAACAAACCGTCAAACAGATCATGTTGCCGGGAGGGCAGAAGGAAGTTTCCCTCCGCAATGGATGTCCAATTACATTCCGGGATATTAAAGTCACCCAGGACTATGAAATTATCTCTGTCTGATAACAGATTAAAAATAGTCTTAATTGCAGACAAATGTTGCGAATTGAAACTCCGGCTGTAAGAGGTCCGACATAATGGAGGAGTCTACTGCAATCAGTACTCCACCACCCCGTCGGTCAGGTCGATCAAGCCTGTATGTTGTATACCTATCTGGAAAGACTTCAGAGCTTAGAATCTCTGGTTTTAACCAGGTTTCGGTAAAGGCAATAATTTGGGAAGAAAAGGCAAGACTATGAAGATAAAGACTAGAGATTTTACTACAGAGGCCTCTAACATTTTGATAGGAAAGAATTAAGGAAGAAAGAATATTTGTGTGTCCCCTAGCATTTTCAAAGGCATGAAGAGAAGAGAACTTCAGTTTTTTGAGGACTTTGCACTTGTTGTAGGTCCACTTGGCGATGTAACGGCCAATGTGGGAATGTCGTTCGGCTTTTTTGTTTTGGAGTGAACTCCTTAATAATAAGGTCGGGCGGCCAGAAAGAAGCTGCGCAAACGTCTTTAAACTGTTCTGCAGGGAGAATAATTTTGAAAGAAGAAATGTCGCGCTTTAATTTGAAGTTGAATTTTTTAACAATCAAATCATTTACAGGCATCCTTTCGAGAATGTACGATTGTACATCTTCTATGGTTGTGTCTGGAGCCAAGCGAGAGATAAACACCAATTTTTTGGGTTTAATCGCAATCAGAGGTTTTATAGTCGGTGCCTGACTAGCAGGCATGATTACGGGAACATTAGCCGTTACGTTATCATTGCCCGTAATGGGAGTAGGCACAAGAGGTTTCGGTGCGGTAACATTACTGCTAGTTTTTTTTTTGTGCAACTAGAAGAGCAAGACGGTATAGTTTTTTTTATAGTTTTTTTTTTTGTGCAACTAGAAGAGCAAGACGGTATAGGGGAAATTAGACTTAGAAGATCAGAAGAAGAAGCCTTGGAAGAAGGTAGATTGGTGGTCTTTAGATTCGTAGTAACTGAATCTAAAGGAATATTAAGAGGAGCAGGTGGCTTACTAAGAGCCGTAAAGGCGTTGAATTGGGTCTCCATCTCCAAAAATTCAGATTGGAGATTAGAGAAAGCTGTGCGTATCCGATAAAACCCGAGTTTGGTTTTATTGTGGACTTTCCGTAGATCGGATTCACCCACACGGCACGCTTCGCACGACCATTTAAGGCCTACATTGGCATTTTAAGTGACTAAAATTGTCACAGAGCCAGCAACCAATGTAGTCCGCATTAGCATCTGAAGAGCATTTGCAATTTGCTGCAATTTGCTAATAAAATAAATATGCCTTCGAATAGTAGGGGACAACGAAGAGAGCAATAGAATATTAAGACAAATTTCTTGAGAGAGCATGAAACAGTTACAGCGCCGAAAACAGGCAAGCAAGCGAGAACGAAAATAAAAAAACAAATATAGCGAGCACTCGAGGTAAACAAAACAACAACAGCTGTTACGTCTACAACAACAGCACTACACAACTTACTCAGAGAGCGAAATTTACTTTCGTGAGCGGGAGAGCAGGAAAGTGTGAGTATATTAGTAAAAACAAAAACAAAAAACTTGACGCCAAGACGCGTAAGTGAAAAGAATTAAAATTTTTGTAAGCGAATTCACTAATAAGGCAGGATTAGTATGCTACTTTAAGCTTTTACTCACAGGGTTAGCACTAGTAAGATACGGCACTATTAATGAAAGCACATAAGCAAATCAATTAAACAGAATTATTAAGAAACACAGGGAGCCAAAGCGAAACACGTCCAACCACCACGAGTAAGTGTAAGTAAGTATGAAAAATATAAAAATTCATTTTGCTCATTTAGATTATTTTGATCATTCAAGATTCAGTAAGATAAACATAGTAATGATTAGACTAGTAAATGGTTTGGTTTGATTATGGTTATATATATATAAAAGATTCAGACTTCATATAAAAATTCATTTTGCTCATTTAGATTATTTTGATCATTCAAGATTCAGTTAGTCCCAGTTGGTCTCGCAGTACAATGAATCTGACAGTTGGTAGTGGCTTTGTCAAAATATCAGCCAATTGTAAATCTGTGGAAAGATACTTAACACAAATTAGTTTGTTTTCAATTTGTTCTCTGGTAAAATGATATTTGATATCTATGTGCTTAGTTCTCTTGTGGCATGTGGGATTATTGGCTATACTTATACAACCTTGGTTATCCTCGAAAATAACTATTAGACCATTTAATTCTAATTTCATTTCATTTGTTAATGATTTTAGCCATAAGGCTTCCCTTACTCCTTCGAATAAGGCCATATATTCAGCTTCGGTAGATGAAGCAGCAACAGATTTTTGTTTCATAGTACTCCAGCAAATTGAACAATTTTCAAACATTTTAAATATATACCCTGTAGTACTTCTTCTGTCAGTCTCATTTCCGGCCCAATCAGAATCAACATACCCCATAAGAATTTTATTTACTTTCAAATTCCTTTTAAATGATAACTTTAAATTGACAGTTCCTTTTAGATATCTTAAAATTCTTTTAAGACATTGCCATAATTCTCTATTATTGTAGTTAGTATATCGACTTAAGATACTTATCGATGTACTTAAATCCGGTCGTGTACATAACATTACGTACATTAAACAACCAATCAAATTCCTACATGGTGCTTCATATGACTCTTCTACTTGCAAAGCCTCATAATTTATTTTGCTTGGTAGTGGAGTCCCAACTGGATTACAATCTTCCATATTGAATTTTTTTCAAACATTTTTAATATATGCAGATTGACTGAGACAAATTTGATCATTTTTTCTTTCAATTTTTATGCCAATAAAATATCGTATTTCATTTAGATCGGTCATTTGAAACTTATTCAAAAGATATGTTTTAAATTTAGACATTCTTTCAGAATCACTAGTAGAAATTATTATATCGTCAACATATAAGAGTACATATATATTTTTATGTATATCTCCTTCATCTAGAATCTATATACATCTGTCTACTTCTAGACTCCGAAATCCAAAATTTTGCAATGCACTTTCAAATATCTCAAACCAGCATCTTGCAGCTTGTTTTAGCTTTATTAAGTTTACATACTTTATTTCCATCATACTGTATTAAGCCTTTTGGAATTTTCATATAGATTTCATCTTTTAGTGCTCCATTTAAAAAAGCTGTTTTGACATCCATCTGATGGATCAATAAATCATATTGATTTGAAAAAGCTAAAAGATATCTAAAACTAGAAATTCGTGCAACTGGTGCAAAAGTCTCATCATAATCCATCATATATTCTTGGGTGAATCCCCTTATATTTAAGTAAATTACCATTTTCATCTTGTTTTATACTAAAAACCCACTTGCAATCTACTATGTTTTTATCCTTAGGCATTTGCACTAAGCACCATGTATTATTTACAAAATGAGAATTCAGTTCGTCTTTAATGGCATCCTCCCACAAGGTTCTGTCATCACGAGTTTTAATCTCTTCATATGTATTGGGAATATCATTTAAGCACATTTGGGTATTCATCAGACACTCTTCTAAAAATCTATATGATAACTTTGGTTTATCTTTAATTCTCTCACTGCGTCTAATTTGTTCTTGATTTTTATTTTCTTTTATTTTATCACCAGTTTCAGCCACTGGATCGGTATTTTCGAGTGGAATTTTCATTTAGATTTTCATCAGACTTCGAATCCGTAGATTCACAATTTTCCTGCAATGGAAAATTAGACTCTTCATTCTCTTCAATTAGAGAATTACTGTACTGGTCAAAAACATCATGTTTTTCCACAGAGTCATTTTCATTTGAAGTCACCGATTTCATATTTATTTCATCCACCACTACATCTCTAGCTGTCATCAATTTTTTTAAGTTCTCATTCCAAAACTTATAGCCATTTGGCTCATATCCGACAAGTATAGTTTTGACCGATTTCTCGTCAAATTTTCTCTTTTGCACTTTATTTAGTGCATATACTGTCGAGCCAAATATCTTTAGATATTTCAATACTGGCTTCTTTTTATGCCACATCTCAAATGGTGTTTTTCTTATATTTTTTAAAGCTCTACTTGGGGACCTGTTAATTAAATATGTTGCTGTCAAAACAGCTTCACCCCAAAATCTTTTATAAAGTTTAGTACAGTTAATCATAGAGCGAGCTTTTTCAGTGATTGTTCTAATCATCCGTTCTGCAACACCATTAAGCTGTGGGGTATGAGGAACCGTTAAATGATAGCTGATACCTTTTTCGACACAAAATTCACGCATTTCATTAGAGAGATATTCTCTTCCATTATAAATATATAGATTAACCATTTTTAAATTGAAATGAGCCTCACTCTTTGCTACAAAATCTTTAAATACAAAGAACACGTCCGATTTATAAGTTATTAAATACGTCAGACAATAATGTGTATATTGATCAATAAATACTACGTAGTAGTTTTTATTATCAATAATTGAGGGCGTAATCGGACCGCATACATCCGAATGAATTACAAATAGTGGGCGTTCAATATTTTCATTATTTTTGTGTTTTTCAAATTTTAGTCTTGATTGCTTTCCGTTAATACACGCCTCACATAATTTACTACTATTTACTTGTACGTTTTTTATAAGTTCACTATCTTCAAACAAGCCATTTCGTTTAATTTCTAAGAATTTTCCAACACTTATATGTCCCAATCTTTCATGCCACAAGCGATACTCTGCATCATTTGATATTGCAGATGTATATACCTTACTATTTAAAGTAAATTTAACAGTCGGTACATTATACTCACGTTTTCCTTCAAATACCAAGTTACCGTTCTTGATTACTTTAATGCCAACCTTATTAAACTCGACGGACATTCCAGTATCTATCATCTACAAATTTTTTGTGTTGCATTTTTCTAATTCCAATTCAAATTTTAAGTGTTTGCTAGCGACACACGCCTCACATCAGGCAACGGGCCAGCGGAGCGCCCCAGCGACACACGCGTCAAATCAAGGCAGGCCAGAGGAGCACCCCTGCGACGTTCTAAGCAGCAGCGCGGCGGGCATTGCGCAACGAAAATAACAAGTGAAAACATAATAAAATGGAATACAATTAAAAAAGTTAAAAGTCAGTAAAAGAAAAATAAAACAAAATGAAACAGAATTAAATTAAATTGAAACTGAAAGACCGTGTAAATGAAATAATAAATAATAAATAATAAAGTAAATCAAAGCTGAAAAACAGTTCAAACAAAATAAAATGGAACAAAATTAAATGAATTAAAACCAAAAGACAGTGAAAACAAAATAAAATGAAACACCCTTAACATAAAGTTAAAAGACAGCTAATCAAAGTAAAATTAAAACACAAAAATTAAAATTAAAAGACAGTAAAAACAAAAATATAAAAATTCAACACAGTTAAGAAGAAAATCGTAAATCAAAAGAGAGATAAAAGAAATTGAAGCAAATTTAAAAAAAAAATCAAAAGACAATTAAAACGAAACAAGTTGAAGCAAATTAAACTAAAGTTAAAATACAGTTAAATAAAATAAAACAAAAATAAAACGAAAAAAAAACGAGAAAAAAATGTAATCAAGAATAAAAAAAAAATAATACAGTACCTGCAATGAAATTAATTAGAAAATATATAGAAAACGACAGCCTAAGGAAAGCATATGACTGCTTTGTGTAATTAAGTGAGATAAAAAAAAATTGAAAGGAGAGAGAAGGGTGAAAGTTATTTAATTTATTTCATTTTTTTTGTTGTTGTTGTGGAGAGGGCTAAATCAAAGTGTGGTGAAAAACAAAAGAAATAGGAAGGAAGAAGAAAACTTTTTGTTCATGGCAAACAGTTGTTGAAAGTACCCTGTTTTTTTTGCTTTGTTTTGTTATTTTTGATTGGTAGGCGATGAGCCCAAATTATTCCCACAGCCTTCCTGCGCCGGGAGGTCGACCTTTCGCCGAGGAGAATGAGGAGTAAGTCTGTCGTAAACTATTCATTATTGTAACATCTGTTACCAATTAAAACTTTAATAACCGGGGAGGAGCCAAGTTTTGTATGTATTCAAGAATTTTGTTAGGAATTTCAATTAAAAGAAAAAACAATAAAAATTTAAAACAATAATATACTTTATAAAATTATAACTAAATAAAAAGAAATCAAAATTAAAAATGGGACTCGACCGTTCAGTGGATAATGGCTCAGAGGAGTCGACAAAGCCAGTTTGTTCCATTTGTAAATCAGAGATAAAAAGTGCATCTGAGTTGCATGAAACCGCATGCCGCCACGAGTTCCACAAAAAGTGAATTTATGCATATCTGAAAAAGAACGATAGCTGTCCAGAATGTAAACAAACACTACTGGTTGAAAGTGGAGGACTACAAACTCGGTCGCAAGCAAAGTCTCGTCCCTTAGATACCGGCAACGAGAGAAACGCGACCGATAACATCCCCGGTACGTCTGGAGTGCGCACAACATCGCGGAGACTCCCAGTGGTAGGAATAGCGACCAAAGTAACGTAGCTAATGCTATGACATTGCTCGCCATGGAGCGAAGACTACTCTCATCACTGATGGAAAAAATTAACGAGATAATACAAACCACTGTAGTCGAAAGCGTACGTAGACTAGCTTCAACTCCAGCAAATTCCGCTGCTAGTATCGTGGAAAGATCAGTTACTCCCCCACCGACGTCAAGAGTAAATGAGAGACCAAATAACAAAGAGGAACCGATCCAAGGAGCGAATCCGGTCATGTTTGATATGAATTCCTCTTCTTTACCTCGAAGCACGTCAAATCTGGGAATTAGACCCGATAAGGTGGTCCACATATTAAACGGATGGAAACTAAAATATTCAGGAACGGGAGTGTCAATAGATGACTTCAGATGAGTTATACAGAGTCGAGGCACTGACTCATCAGACACTGGAAGGAAATTTTGCAGTGCTATGCCGAAACGCTAGCGTGCTATTCGAAGGAAAAGGCAACGAATTCTATTGGCGCTATCACAAATCTGTGACTGAAGTTCGATGGGACAGATTTTGTTCGGCTTTGCGGTTACAATTCCGTGACGACGTTGACATAGAAGAATTTCTGCCTCGTAAGCAGAAGCCAAATGAAACGTTCAATGGATTCTATAACAGTATTAACGTCTTGATTGATCAATTGCGCACTCCTAGGTCTGCACGTAAGCTAGTCCGCGTTCTCATAACTAATTTCAGACCGGAAATACGTCACGAAATCCTGAATGTTGAAATCTTAACAGTACAGGAGCTGAGAGAGATCTGTCGACGGGGTGAGGCTTTTCTGGAAGACGTCAAAAGGTCACACGGATATGGAAAAGTGACTCCTTTTCGAAGAGAAGTCGCTGAGTTGCTTGAACAACCAATCTTGGAAGATGCATCCGACATGGAACCCGATTTAGTGGTGGAAGCCATTGCTCTAGTGTGTTGGAACTGTCGCAAGGAGGGACATAGATATCAAGACTGCCTGGAAGAGAAGAGGGTGTTTTGCTACGGATATGGAATAGCCAATACATACAAACCAAGCTGCAAAAGGTGCGAAAAAAACTCCAAATCCGGCATTCAGAAGTCGCCATTCAGACAGAGGACTTCGAATGCCGCTCGTCACCAGTCAACTATGACCGACTAAGTGGGGATAAGCTTCTTATCACCCCAACATCAAAACCGGACTTACAAGAAGATAATGATAGTATACTACTACATTGTAAAATGTGAAACGTCACCTTCCGAACCAATGATCGAACTCCCGATAGCTGTACGTAAAAGTCGGAGTTCTAAAAGGATTAAGTCGTTTTGGGAAAATGTCAAAAAGTGTAGAATGGGAGGGAAACATATTTGTTCAGTTCTATCAGAAACAAAAGATTCCCGTCCATACTTACCCGTTCGCATCATGAACCGAACAGTATATGGATTACTCGATTCTGGAGCATCAATAAGTTGCTTAGGAGGCGAACTGGCCGTCGAAGTAATGGAAAAGGAAAAGTCCTATAAGGCACTCAACGTCAGCAGACGGAAGCCAACAGAGAATCACAGGGAAAATGAAAATAGAAATCGAGTACGATAATGTCAGAAAACCGTTAGAAGTTTACGTAGTGCCCTCGTTGAAACAGGATTTGTATTTAGGCATCGATTTTTGGAGGTTATATGATCTTCTTCCTATGCGACTCCAAATATCTGAGATAGAGCAGAGTGAAAGTAGCAAAGATGCTGATAACCTGGATGAGCACCACAGCTTATCGGATACGGAAAAGGCCAAGCTAAATAACGTTATCAACTGTTTTCCTTCGTTTGCTCAAGAAAGTCTTGGGAAAACCAACATCATAAAACATTCGATCGATGTAGGGATCGCCAAACCAGTCAAACAGAGGCACTCTCCAGTTTCCCCCGCTATAGAGAATAGTATGTATTTGGAAATCGACAGAATGTTACTGCTAGGAGTGATCGAAGAATCGGAGAGTGCTTGGTCTTCGCCAATTGTGATGGTAACCAAACCAGGAAAAGTGAGACTTTGCCTGGACTGTCGAAAAGTAAACAGCTATAGTGAAAAGGATGCATACCCGCTTCCCCAAATCAGTGGAGTACTAAGACGCCTGCCAAGAGCGGAGTATATTACTAGACAGGATTTAAAGGACGCCTATTGGTAGGTGCCATTAGAAATCGGATCCCGAGACAAGACAGCTTTCACTGTCCGAGGGAGGCCTCTTTACCAGTTCACAGTCATGCCTTTCGGTTTGTGCAATGCCACCAGCACGATGTCTCGCTTAATGGACAAAGTCGTCCCCGCGCACCTAAGAGATAGAGTTTTTGTTTACTTGGATGACCTGATAGTGGTCTCTTTAAGCTTTGAGATTTACCTGGATGTTTTGAGGGAGATCGCCTTACACATCAAGCGATAACTATTAACATCAAGAAGAGTCATTTCTGTGTGCGACGAGTGCGATACCTGGGCCACATAATCGGCGATGGAGGAATCCGGACAGATCCCGAAAAGGTGAAAGCAATCACCTTCCCATCCCCAAAACTCTACGGAGTTTGAGAAGTTTCATGGGTCTATGTGGATGGTACAGAAAGTTCGTTCCAAATTTTGGCGCACTGTCTGCTCCCCTGGCCGACTTAATCAACGAAACGCAGATTTAGTATGACCCCAGAAGCGATTAAAGCTTTTGACGACCTTAAAAGACATCTTTGTGCAGCGCCAGTCTTAGGCAATCCGGATTTTTCGAAACCATTTGCCATACATTGCAACGCAAGTAAATCAGGAGTCGGAGCCGTTTTAATCCAAGAAACCGAAGAGGGTGAGGAGCGTCCGATCGCGTTTATATCAAAGAAGTTAAATAAAGCGCAACGGAATTATACAGTGACGGAACAAGAATGCTTAGCTGCAATTGTGGCCCTAAAACATTTTAGAGCCTACGTAGAGGGCTAATGGCAAATCGTGACTTGAGTTCTCGGTTAGGAAGATGGGCCATAGCATTGCAGCGGTTTAAATTCAGCATCGAGCACCGAAAAGGCTCTCTGCACGTGGTGCCTGATTCGTTATCACGCGTCAACGAGGACGAGGTAGCAGCGATGGATCTTCAACAAGGCTTGCTAGTGGATTTAAAATCAGAACACTTTCAATCATCAGAGTACAAAGATCTCGTGGCGAAAGTAACCGCAAATAGAGAAAACTTCCCCGATCCAAAGGTGAAAGACGGATATGTTTACAGAAAAGCGGAACAACTAACTGGAGAGCAGAAACACGATGAATATGTTTGGAAACTATGGATACCAAAAGAGATGTCCTTTTCCAAGCACATGACAGTCCTCTAGCTTCGAGATACACAAAACTATCGAGCGCATAAGAAGCTATTACTTTTGGCCCCGTCTTGTACCTGACATAAGAACGTACATTAATTCTTGTGAAACGTGCCACGAAACCTCCAAATCAAGTCCTAAAGCCACCTTTAGGGAAAGCGCCGGAATCATTGCGATTCTTTCAGCGAATCTTTGTCGACTTCCAGGGCCCATATCCTCGCTCCCGAAGTGGGAACATCGGAATATTTATTGTTCTCAATCATCTTTCTAAATTTGTGTTTTTGAGACCAGTTAAAAGGATCAACGCTAACGTGGTAATTAAGTATCTCGAAGGAGACTTATTTATGACCTTTGGAGTACCTGAAACGGTGGTGTCAGACAATGGGTCTCAATTTCGATCGGAGGCGTTTCAAAAGCAAATGCTTCCGAGCGACTGAATACACTTATTTCCGGCATCAGAGCTTACCTGAGTCCAAATCAAAGTTGCTGGGACGAGAGTTTGAGTAAAATATGCTGTGTGTTATATATTCCTAAAAAAATTAAATATGCTTGATGACCGTTCTTTGAGGTATAACCGCCAAGATTCGTTCGAGATAATCCGAGAGGAAGCGACCAAACAAATTCAGAAAACTCACGATCTCAACGAAAAACGGTATAATCTGCGATCTCGAAAAGTTGCATTCACCGAAGGGCAAGAGGTGTTTCGCCGCAACTTCAAACAAAGCTGTTTCCAGACTGGATCAATGCGAAACTGGGTCCTGCGTTTGTAAAAGCTCGTAGAAAGAAGAAAATAGGGCAATCTTACTACGAACTGGAGGATTTACACATCGATTAGGAATCTACCACGCCAAGGATATACAGAAGTGAGGCCACTTCAGGCGATGTCAGTCTAGGGCACATCGATAGCAATACCCACGCCTGACTATGGAAGGGGGGTTTTGTAACGGCGCCTGAAGTATTGCATAACATTATTAGTTCTGTTAAGCTGATGTTAACATTAGTCAAAAGCTTCAAACGGCAGCTGGTACGGAGCTGCATTGAAAAGCTACGATCGCCTAATTGCATTCCTACATACAGAGCCGCATTGGAAAGCTCGGATCGTGAAAATGCAATTCTGCGTATATGGAGCTGCACTGGCTTGACGCTAACTTAATCCTTTTTTTCGTTTAAACCATCGTGCAAGTAAGACGTGCAAAATCTGTCGGAAGACTTTTTAGTCTGGCCATCAAGTCACGCGAATAGAAAAAGCAAACTTAAAATACGCCAATCCGGTCGCGCAACAATCAGCCGGAGTAAGGTTCTTGTGGCGATCGCGTCGTAATCCGCCCTAAGCCGGGGAAGCCTTCCAGTGGCAAACAAGCCATTATCGGCACGAGGCCGGAGAAGCACATCGCGGCAACCACGCCGCGATCAGCGCTAGGACAGAAGAGCGCCCCAGTAACACCGCGTCAAATCGACAACGGGCCAGAGGAGCGCCCCAGCGACACCGCGTCATATCGACAACGGGCCAGAGGAGCGCCCCAGCGACGCACGCGTCACATCAGGCAACGGGCCAGCGGAGCGCCCCAGCGACGCACGCGTCACATCAGGCAACGGGCCAGCGGAGCGCACTAGCGACACACGCGTCACATCGGGCAACAGGCCAGCGGAGCGCCCCAGCGACACACGCGTCAAATCAAGGCAGGCCAGAGGAGCTCCCCTGCGACGTTCTGAACAGCAGCGCGGCGGGCATTTCGCAACGAAAACAACAAGTGAAAACATAATAAAATGGAATACAATTAAAAAAGTTAAAAGTCAGTAAAAGAAAAATAAAACAAAATGAAACAGAATTAAATTAAATTGAAACTGAAAGACCGTGTAAATGAAATAAAATGGAGCAAAATTAAAGTAAATCAAAGCTGAAAAACAGTTCAAACAAAATAAAATGGAACAAAATTAAATGAATGAAAAACACCCTTAACATAAAGTTAAAAGACAGCTAATCAAAGTAAAATATAAAAATTCAACACAGTTAAGAAGAAAATCGTAAATCAAAAGAGAGATAAAAGAAATTGAAGCAAAATTTAAAAAAAAAAACCAAAAGACAATTAAAACGAAACAAGTTGAAGCAAATTAAACTAAAGTTAAAATACAGTTAAATAAAATAAAACAAAAATAAAACGAAAAAAAAACGAGAAAAAAATGTAATCAAGAATAAAAAAAAAATAATACAGTACCTGCAATGAAATTAATTAGAAAATATATAGAAAACGACAGCCTAAGGAAAGCAGATGACTGCTTTGCGTAATTAAGTGAGATAAAAAAAAATTGAAAGGAGAGAGAAGGGTGAAAGTTATTTAATTTATTTCATTTTTTTTGTTGATGTTGTGGAGCGGGCTAAATCAAAGTGTGGTGAAAAACAAAAGAAATAGGAAGGAAGAAGAAACTTTTTGTTCATGGCAAACAGTTGTTGAAAATACCTTGTTTTTTTTGCTTTGTTTTGTTATTTTTGATTGGTGTGCGATGAGCCAAACAAATTATTCCCACAGCCTGCGCCGGGAGGTCGACCATTCGCCGAGGAGAATGAGGGGTAAGTCTGTCGTCAAAACTATTCATTATTGTAACATGTCTTACCAATCAAAACTTTAATGAAGTCAATGGTGAAGCAAAACAAAGAAAAGTAGAAAAAAGGAAAGAGAAGAAAATAGTTAAGTCCAAAGAGACGCAAGAGGGCGCGTGCATCATTTTACTTTGTTTTCTTATTCCTTTTTGAGTTCCATGATCACTCTCACACACGAGTCGAGAGAAACATAAGTAAAGCTCGAAAATTCAATAAAATTAGTCGAAAGAAAAGAAAATAAATGGAAAGAAGAATAAATAAGTTTCACCATCTGAAGGGAAAATCAAAGCTCTTAATTCAATCGCGCTGTCAAATTTTCGTAATCTTTAATAAATTAATGTACTTATTGTTCAAATTACCAGACATTTAACTCAACATAAATATTTGTAATATTATAAATAAAATAAAACTGTAAAATCTGTAAATGCAGATGCTTCGCCTTATCATTAGAGACTATGAGGGAGTCTCTATCTATTTCGTTTAAAGCTGTATTTCGACCAATTCAAATTATTTCTTAAAACTAGGCTTTGGAAAAGAGGCAAAAATGTGGTCCGAAAGTTTTTTAATAGTATTTATATCAATTTGCATGATATTTTTGGGTGAAGGTATGAAGAACAAATAATCGCTTGCACTAGCAGTATGTTCAGTGATAATAATTCATTTGTTCTGTCTATATTGTAGGGCTGACCTGGGTGCTTGTCTACCGCACAGAAAAAAAATACCAGCGGCTGAAGCCCGAAGTTGATAAACAGAACAAAAAATGTGAGTAATAATTAATAAACTCTGATTGTACAATCCATATATTGTAGTGAAGCGACAATAGGAGACACATGGCGACTCCCTAGATAAATCAGTTAAAAAGAAACAGGAGCGGTATGAGGAGAAGCTAAAGAACAATAATCGTGACTTGTCACTGGTCAAAATGAAGTCCATGTTTGCTACAGGATTCGCTTTCACGGCACAACTCAGCATGTTCAATAGCATCTTTGATGGACGTGTCTTAGCACAGTTGCCCTTTACACCGATCTCCGTATTCAGAGACTGAGCCATCGAAATCTGTCGGGTGACGATTACACCGATTGCTCCTTCATTTTCCTGTACATACTGTGCACCATGTCCATTCGCCAGAATATTCAAAAGCTGCTTAGGTTCGCCCCATCTCGCGCTGAAAGCAAACAGTGCGGTGGACTCTTTGGACCAGCACCAGGCCACATTAAATAGAAACTTTTTGTGATTGATAGATTACACCTAATTAAAGGAAGAGAGCCTATTGCTCACTCGTGAACCACGTCGGGCGCTGGGGTCACTAAATTACTCACTAAATGAGTAAAATCCCTTGTTTGAGTACTCCGTGCGTTTGATGTTTAGTGCTGCAAATACCGCTTTTTCCCGTCAAATCTGATGGTTTTAGATTGCCAAATGCGGGAGAAATTTAAACATTACGGCATGTGGGAATTCTCAATTTTTTAAAAACGTTTTCCGCATTTTTCAATGTTGCCACTCGTGGTGTACCATAATTAGATAAGGCATACAGTCGAGATGTGGGAACTGTTAAGGGTCTGTGAACGCTTTTGCAAGGACTGCTAGAGACCTTAGAGAGGGCTGTTAATTTATGCCTCACCTTGTGTAAATACACCAAGTTGCCACTCGGTCATATTTTTTCTTATCGATCATTGCCAATATCACCTCTATTTTGACGCAAACTATCATGATAGTATCATCTCTAAGTGACGAGTTCAAGGCATGGATTCGCATAAACTCAACCGATTTGCAAAGAGTCTACTGCAAATATTGCAAAAGTACCATTACAGCAAAGCTGAGTAACTTTCGTGCGCATGCATTAATAAAAAAAAACACAAGTGCTGCTAATGGTTTCCAGCAACAAAACAAAATAGATTTTCTCAGCTTACCACTCAAAACTTTTGAGCAGGAAGCCGCACTGTGTATGTACATTGCTCAACACAGTGCAATAGCACAAATAAATTATATCGATAGTGAAACTGAAGGAAGAATAAAGCTACACCGCACCCAATGTACTGTCATCATTTGGTTTGCTAAAACCATCGACACGCATATATCTGAGACAGAAGATGAAGAATTTTATTACTTGTTTATAAGAAAATCAGCTTTTGAGGAAAAATACACATACAGTTTTATATAGTAACTTGAACACGATGTGTAATTAAGAAACAGTTTATATAATCTAAGGTTATACACGGTACCCATAGCGTCACCGTTTATTATTAAATTGTGCCACAAACCGAGTCGATATAGCCATGTCCGTCTATCTACCCTTCCGTTTTTAACAAATACAATATG
This sequence comes from Zaprionus ornatus, assembly GCA_018904035.1. Lineage (NCBI taxonomy): Eukaryota > Metazoa > Arthropoda > Insecta > Diptera > Drosophilidae > Zaprionus > Zaprionus ornatus. The sequence goes on from JAEIFZ010000201.1 coordinate 376,283, forward strand.
ACCATCGAAGATGTCCTAATATTCTGATAATGGTTGAACAATGGAACTTGAAATTACACTGCCTTTAATTCAATGTATGTAAATATATTTAAATTATTTTTTTACCATAACAGGAGTCTCATCCACCTTCTGGATTTTAATGACTTTATAACTCTAAAGATCAGTGATACATCTTTTGGATTTTGGACTGCTCAAAACGGCATCATCCAAAAAACCCTAATCAATCTAATTGCGGTTGGCCAGTGCATGAAACTAAACTTATTTTAAAAGTGCAATATGAATATGCGCCAAAATTCTGAATTAATATCGTCAAAAGGCATGATATTTGGTATCGATTATTTTTAATAATATTTATCGTGACAAGAAATATCGGAATGAAGAGTCGAGTCAACAGCTGTATTTCGACCAATTTAAATTATTACTTTTATCGATATCAAATTATTTCTTAAAACTAGGCTTTGGAAAAGATGAAAAAATGTGGTCCGAAAGTTTTTTAATAGTATTTATATCAATTTGCACGGTATTTTTGGGTGAAGGTATGAAAAACAAATAATCACTTGCACTAGCAGTATGTTCAGTGATAATAATTCATTTGTTCGGTCTATATTGTAGGACTGACCTGGGTGCTAGTCTACCGTACAAAAAAAAAATACCAACGGCTGAAGCCCGAAGTTGATAAACAGAGCAACAAAATTAATTAATAAACTCTGATTGTACAATCCATATATTGCAGAGGAGCGACAATAGGAGACACATGGCGACTCCCTAGATAAATTAGTTAAAAAGAAACTGATGCGCTATGAGGAGAAGCTAAAGAATAATAATCGAGACTTGTCTCATGTTCCTGAATATTCAAAAGCTGCTCGGGTTCGCCCCATTTCGTGATGAAAGCAAACAGTGCGGTGGACTCTTTGGACCAGCACCAGGCCACATTAAATTGAAATTTTTTGTGTTGCTTGTTTCTAATTCCAATTTAAATTTTAATTGTTTGCTTTATAAATTACAATAGATTACACCTAACTAAACGAAGAGAGCCGATTGCTCACTCGTAAACCACGTCGGGCGCTGGGGTCACTAAATCGCAATAGCATCAAATAAGTAAAATTCGTTGTTTGAGTACTCCGTGTGTTTGATGCTTAGTGCTGCAAATACCGCTTTTTTCCAGTCAAATCTGGTGGTTTTAGAATGCCAATTGCGGGAGAAATTTAAACATTACGGCATGTGGGAATTCTCAATTTTTTAAAAACGTTTTCCAATTGCGGGAGAAATTTAAACATTACGGCATGTGGGAATTCTCAATTTTTTAATAACGTTTTCCGCTTTTTTCAATGTTGCCACTCGTGGTGTAATTAGATAAGGCATACAGTCGTGATGAGGGAACTGTTAAGGCTCCGTTAACACTTTTGCAAGAACTGCTAGAGACTGTAGAGAGGGCTGTTAATTAATACCTCACCTTGTATAATTACACCAAGTTGCGACTCGTTCATATTTTTTTGAATCGATCATTGCCAACATCACCTCTATTTTGACGCAAACTATTATCTCTAAGTGACGAGTTCAATGCATGGATTCGCATAGACTCAACTGATTTGCAACGAGTCTACTGCAAATATTGCAAAAGTACCATTACAGCAAAGCTCAGAGACTTGCGTGCGCATGCATTAATAAAAAAAACACAAAAGTGCGGCTAATAAATTCCAGCAACAAACCAAAATAGATTTTTTCAGCGTACCACTCAAAACTTTTGAACAGGAAGCCGCACTTTGTATGTACATTGCTGAACACAGTGCAATAGCACAAATATTTTTTTTGGGCAAGCTATGCAGCCATTATATCGATAGTGAAACTGTAGGAAGAATAAAGCTACACCGCACCAAATGCACAGTCATCATTTGGTTTGCGAAGACTGGGCAAAGCCTGTTAGTATTATAAAATACCCAACCATTTTCTTCGGATGATTGACACAAGAAAATCCTACGAAAGTGAAGATGATCCAGACGCAGTAGAGTTGAATGAATTAAATTATATATTATAAATAAATATTAAAAAAAAACTATATATATATAAAATCACCTTTTTTTGCGCTTTTTTTCCATACCTTATTCATAAACCGCAAACGAAATCAAAGAACCATTTAAAGAGACCTTACAGAAATAACTTAAACAAAGTAACAACAAAAAATATACACATTTATACAAAGTTAATGACACTAAGTGAGAGCACAAGATATTTAACAAAGAATTAACTATCCAAGACAGGCTAAAACCATCGTCACGCATATATCTGGGACAGAAGATGAAGAATTTTATTACTTGTTTATAAGAAAATCAGCTTTTGAGGAAAAATACACATACAGTTTTATATAGTAACTTGAACACGATTAAGAAACAGTTTATATAATCTAAGGTTATACACGGTACCCATAGCGTCACCGTTTATTATTAAATTGTGCCACAAACCGAGTCGATATAGCCATGTCCGTCTATCTACCCTTCCGTTTTTAACAAATACAATATGACCATCGAAGATGTCCTAATATTCTGATAATGGTTGAACAATGGAACTTGAAATTACACTGCCTTTAATTCAATGTATGTAAATATATTTAAATTATTTTTTTACCATAACAGGAGTCTCATCCACCTTCTGGATTTTAATGACTTTATAACTCTAAAGATCAGTGATACATCTTTTGGATTTTGGACTGCTCAAAACGGCATCATCCAAAAAACCCTAATCAATCTAATTGCGGTTGGCCAGTGCATGAAACTAAACTTATTTTAAAAGTGCAATATGAATATGCGCCAAAATTCTGAATTAATATCGTCAAAAGGCATGATATTTGGTATCGATTATTTTTAATAATATTTATCGTGACAAGAAATATCGGAATGAAGAGTCGAGTCAACAGCTGTATTTCGACCAATTTAAATTATTACTTTTATCGATATCAAATTATTTCTTAAAACTAGGCTTTGGAAAAGATGAAAAAATGTGGTCCGAAAGTTTTTTAATAGTATTTATATCAATTTGCACGGTATTTTTGGGTGAAGGTATGAAAAACAAATAATCACTTGCACTAGCAGTATGTTTAGTGATAATAATTCATTTGTTCGGTCTATATTGTAGGACTGACCTGGGTGCTAGTCTACCGTACAAAAAAAAAATACCAACGGCTGAAGCCCGAAGTTGATAAACAGAGCAACAAAATTAATTAATAAACTCTGATTGTACAATCCATATATTGCAGAGGAGCGACAATAGGAGACACATGGCGACTCCCTAGATAAATTAGTTAAAAAGAAACTGATGCGCTATGAGGAGAAGCTAAAGAATAATAATCGTGACTTGTTTCATTTTCCTGAATATTCAAAAGCTGCTCGGGTTCGCCCCATTTCGTGATGAAAGCAAACAGTGCGGTGGACTCTTTGGACCAGCACCAGGCCACATTAAATTGAAATTTTTTGTGTTGCTTGTTTCTAATTCCAATTCAAATTTTAATTGTTTGCTTTATAAATTACAATAGATTACACCTAACTAAACGAAGAGAGCCGATTGCTCACTCGCAAATAGCATCAAATAAGTAAAATCCGTTGTTTGAGTACTCCGTGTGTTTGATGCTTAGTGCTGCAAATACCGCTTTTTTCCAGTCAAATCTGGTGGTTTTAGAATGCCAATTGCGGGAGAAATTTAAACATTACGGCATGTGGGAATTCTCAATTTTTTAAAAACGTTTTCCAATTGCGGGAGAAATTTAAACATTACGGCATGTGGGAATTCTCAATTTTTTAATAACGTTTTCCGCTTTTTTCAATGTTGCCACTCGTGGTGTAATTAGATAAGGCATACAGTCGTGATGAGGGAACTGTTAAGGCTCCGTTAACACTTTTGCAAGAACTGCTAGAGACTGTAGAGAGGGCTGTTAATTAATACCTCACCTTGTATAATTACACCAAGTTGCGACTCGTTCATATTTTTTTGAATCGATCATTGCCAACATCACCTCTATTTTGACGCAAACTATTATCTCTAAGTGACGAGTTCAATGCATGGATTCGCATAGACTCAACTGATTTGCAACGAGTCTACTGCAAATATTGCAAAAGTACCATTACAGCAAAGCTCAGAGACTTGCGTGCGCATGCATTAATAAAAAAAACACAAAAGTGCGGCTAATAAATTCCAGCAACAAACCAAAATAGATTTTTTCAGCGTACCACTCAAAACTTTTGAACAGGAAGCCGCACTTTGTATGTACATTGCTGAACACAGTGCAATAGCACAAATATTTTTTTTGGGCAAGCTATGCAGCCATTATATCGATAGTGAAACTGTAGGAAGAATAAAGCTACACCGCACCAAATGCACAGTCATCATTTGGTTTGCGAAGACTGGGCAAAGCCTGTTAGTATTATAAAATACCCAACCATTTTCTTCGGATGATTGACACAAGAAAATCCTACGAAAGTGAAGATGATCCAGACGCAGTAGAGTTGAATGAATTAAATTATATATTATAAATAAATATTAAAAAAAAACTATATATATATAAAATCACCTTTTTTTGCGCTTTTTTTCCATACCTTATTCATAAACCGCAAACGAAATCAAAGAACCATTTAAAGAGACCTTACAGAAATAACTTAAACAAAGTAACAACAAAAAATATACACATTTATACAAAGTTAATGACACTAAGTGAGAGCACAAGATATTTAACAAAGAATTAACTATCCAAGACAGGCTAAAACCATCGTCACGCATATATCTGAGACAGAAGATGAAGAATTTTATTACTTGTTTATAAGAAAATCAGCTTTTGAGGAAAAATACACATACAGTTTTATATAGTAACTTGAACACGATGTGTAATTAAGAAACAGTTTATATAATCTAAGGTTATACACGGTACCCATAGCGTCACCGTTTATTATTAAATTGTGCCACAAACCGAGTCGATATAGCCATGTCCGTCTATCTACCCTTCCGTTTTTAACAAATACAATATGACCATCGAAGATGTCCTAATATTCTGATAATGGTTGAACAATGGAACTTGAAATTACACTGCCTTTAATTCAATGTATGTAAATATATTTAAATTATTTTTTTACCATAACAGGAGTCTCATCCACCTTCTGGATTTTAATGACTTTATAACTCTAAAGATCAGTGATACATCTTTTGGATTTTGGACTGCTCAAAACGGCATCATCCAAAAAACCCTAATCAATCTAATTGCGGTTGGCCAGTGCATGAAACTAAACTTATTTTAAAAGTGCAATATGAATATGCGCCAAAATTCTGAATTAATATCGTCAAAAGGCATGATATTTGGTATCGATTATTTTTAATAATATTTATCGTGACAAGAAATATCGGAATGAAGAGTCGAGTCAACAGCTGTATTTCGACCAATTTAAATTATTACTTTTATCGATATCAAATTATTTCTTAAAACTAGGCTTTGGAAAAGATGAAAAAATGTGGTCCGAAAGTTTTTTAATAGTATTTATATCAATTTGCACGGTATTTTTGGGTGAAGGTATGAAAAACAAATAATCACTTGCACTAGCAGTATGTTCAGTGATAATAATTCATTTGTTCGGTCTATATTGTAGGACTGACCTGGGTGCTAGTCTACCGTACAAAAAAAAAATACCAACGGCTGAAGCCCGAAGTTGATAAACAGAGCAACAAAATTAATTAATAAACTCTGATTGTACAATCCATATATTGCAGAGGAGCGACAATAGGAGACACATGGCGACTCCCTAGATAAATTAGTTAAAAAGAAACTGATGCGCTATGAGGAGAAGCTAAAGAATAATAATCGTGACTTGTTTCATTTTCCTGAATATTCAAAAGCTGCTCGGGTTCGCCCCATTTCGTGATGAAAGCAAACAGTGCGGTGGACTCTTTGGACCAGCACCAGGCCACATTAAATTGAAATTTTTTGTGTTGCTTGTTTCTAATTCCAATTCAAATTTTAATTGTTTGCTTTATAAATTACAATAGATTACACCTAACTAAACGAAGAGAGCCGATTGCTCACTCGCAAATAGCATCAAATAAGTAAAATCCGTTGTTTGAGTACTCCGTGTGTTTGATGCTTAGTGCTGCAAATACCGCTTTTTTCCAGTCAAATCTGGTGGTTTTAGAATGCCAATTGCGGTAGAAATTTAAACATTACGGCATGTGGGAGTTCTCAATTTTTTAAAAACGTTTTCCAATTGCGGGAGAAATTTAAACATTACGGCATGTGGGAATTCTCAATTTTTTAATAACGTTTTCCGCTTTTTTCAATGTTGCCACTCGTGGTGTAATTAGATAAGGCATACAGTCGTGATGAGGGAACTGTTAAGGCTCCGTTAACACTTTTGCAAGAACTGCTAGAGACTGTAGAGAGGGCTGTTAATTAATACCTCACCTTGTATAATTACACCAAGTTGCCACTCGTTCATATTTTTTTGAATCGATCATTGCCAACATCACCTCTATTTTGACGCAAACTATTATCTCTAAGTGACGAGTTCAATGCATGGATTCGCATAGACTCAACTGATTTGCAACGAGTCTACTGCAAATATTGCAAAAGTACCATTACAGCAAAGCTCAGTGACTTGCGTGCGCATGCATTAATAAAAAAAACACAAAAGTGCGGCTAATAGTTTCCAGCAACAAACCAAAATAGATTTTTTCAGCGTACCACTCAAAACTTTTGAACAGGAAGCCGCACTTTGTATGTACATTGCTGAACACAGTGCAATAGCACAAATATTTTTTTTGGGCAAGCTATGCAGCCATTATATCGATAGTGAAACTGTAGGAAGAATAAAGCTACACCGCACCAAATGCACTGTCATCATTTGGTTTGCGAAGACTGGGCAAAGCCTGTTAGTATTATAAAATACCCAACCATTTTCTTCGGATGATTGACACAAGAAAATCCTACGAAAGTGAAGATGATCCAGACGCAGTAGAGTTGAATGAATTAAATTATATATTATAAATAAATATTAAAAAAAAACTATATATATATAAAATCACCTTTTTTTGCGCTTTTTTTCCATACCTTATTCATAAACCGCAAACGAAATCAAAGAACCATTTAAACAGACCTTACAGAAATAACTTAAACAAAGTAACAACAAAAAATATACACATTTATACAAAGTTAATGACACTAAGTGAGAGCACAAGATATTTAACAAAGAATTAACTATCCAAGACAGGCTAAAACCATCGTCACGCATATATCTGGGACAGAAGATGAAGAATTTTATTATTTGTTTATAAGAAAATCAGCTTTTGAGGAAAAATACATATACAGTTTTATATAGTAACTTGAACACGATGTGTAATTAAGAAACAGTTTATATAATCTAAGGTTATACACGGTACCCATAGCGTCACCGTTTATTATTAAATTGTGTCAAAAACCGAGTCGATATAGCCATGTCCGTCAGTCTGCCCTTACGTTTTTAACAAATGCAATATGACCATCGAAGATGTCCTAATATTCTGATAGTGGTTGAACAATGGAACTGGAAATTACATTGGCTTTAATTCAATGTATGTGTTTACGTCGAAACGCAGCCGCCAAGAAGTAGGAAACGTTGCGGCGTAAAAAGTGCGAGAGTCACCAAGGGCTCTCGCGCTCTTTTATCCAGTTTCATAATGTTAAGTAGTAATAGGCAATAACATGTAATAACCTAAAATAGTTTTAAATATACAAGTGAAGTGAACGGATCACGCGCCCCGAATTGTCTCTTTTTTATTCGAATTGTTCTATCGCGTCGGTTCAAATTTCGCCATAATGTTTTCCACAGCGATCCCCGCCGCCACAAGCATTGGTTCTTCGAGCCGGATATATGTATATCTACATTTGGACTTACGTCGCTGGAAATTCTTCACCCCGCTCCGCCCGAATCAAACTGCAACTCGGCATCAGCATCTCGTCAGGATCACCCAGATAAGTACTAAACTTTTACTTATTTTATACGGCAGAGGGCTGTGTGTAATTCCTCCTCTGTGAAAAAAGAAGAAATTTCTTCTTTATTTTCCTCATAACCTCGCAATTTGCGCTACCGGCATCTCTATACGTACATATGTTGCTGCATTTTTAAGTACATACATACGTACCTATAGACGACTGCCATATTCGAATGTTTTAAATACATACAATTACACACAGTTTCCTCCACATAAATTATATTTATTAACCTCTGCCATATATGTACCTTTTCCTAATTTTTCTGTCTAAGAAAGGTACATACAGAATTGTTTCAAATTGTATGTTAATATATGCAAATACATACATATGTACACTGACATTATATATTTGCACATAATACATACTTACGTTGCCCATTAAAATACATTACCAGGGTCCAAACCTCAACCGGCAATTGTGTCTCCAATACCAAACACTAAAAAATAGAAACATAGTATTATTATTAACAAATTTAGAAATTATTACTCTACTGTTTACATTTTGCCGGCATTAGTGATCGCAGTTCGTCTTAGTGACCGCAGTTCGATCACAATCGACCGACCACCATTTTTTTCTATTCAGTCAGTGTAATCGTCCAGGGCTGCACTACCTCAAATATTAAAATATCGTTTAGTGGGCAACCGTGACTTTTAAAGTCACTTATTTTCGAATTATCGTCTCATTGTACACTGTGGTATTATAAAGCGCTGCAACATTGCAAAAGAATTATCGAATATATTTTCCTCCGTCTGAGAAAATATATCCTAATAATAAATAATTATCTATTTATTTTTTACAATGTAATTTATTATTTCTAAATTATATTGCGTCTTTTCTCAGAGTTTCACGCTGAGTATAATAATTGTTTCGATAATTATTTTTACTCAATAAAATATTTCGATTCTTATAAATAATATTTATATTATTTTTTGCAACTGTTTTTTCCAAAAGGTGTTGCCTTGTAATTTAACAACATATTCCTCGCTCAATAGATTCGATAAAGTTCCGATCGATTTACCTCATCTTTTCTGTTGTTTATTATTAAAATAATAATAATCAACTTTCCCGTCCAATTTCCAATTTAGCTTTCTGGTTTCTTCATCACCATCAATTGCAATTCTCGCCTTTTAAAGATTCGGTTATGCCAATTGATAGCGGTAAAGACCTCAAAAAAACACCTTATTGTACAAGCAACTCAGCATAGACGTTCAAGTTCTCTTCCATGTTCCCTTCTTGGCAGAACACCCTGTCCCGCCACACAAAGGAAAGTTTCAACTCCGGCCACATCCAAGACTAGTCAGGTACCGAAAATTTCGGTGCAGGCTCCTCCAAACACTCCTTCTACGACTAATATTCAGAATTACTTCACGGCGAACACAAAAGGTGTTTATCTTGGCACTGCTCTTATAAATGTGTGCCATTTGAGCATGACTTATAAAGCACGTGCACTGATCGATCCTGGATCAGAGGCTACGTTCATTTCCGAACGGATGTTTAACATCATAAAGCCCTCCACCAAGCCGTGCAAGTTCAAGTAGCTGGCTTAAATCAAGCCATCTCAGCCAATCCACAAAAGTTGTGTCACTTTCAGATTGGCTCCCCGATCACTCCCAGGTTACAGCTAGAAACTGCAGCCTTTGTTCTCCCTCAATTGGCAGGTAACGTTCCATCTTACACCATTTCCAAGGACCTTCTGAAGGACCTGCCAAATCTCCAACTAGCTGATCCGCACTTCCACCAGAGCTCTCAGATAGACGTGCTCCTAGGAGCCGATATTCTACCATCTATCATAAAGAGTGGCTCTGTATCCAAAATTTGTGGAACCCTGCTCTGTCAAGAACCAGTAGCCAAGTCGAATTCCACGACAGTTTCGTCCATCACCACGAGGATCAAGATCAGCAATGAACAAAGGCTTGATGATCTTCTCACCAAGTTTTGGGTTGTGGAAGATCTACCAGCAAAGCTGGTAAAAGTTTCTGATTCAGCGTGTGAAAATAACTTTCTTCGCACCACTTCCAGAACAAAAGAGGGCAGATATGTCGTTACGCTTCCGTTCAAAAATCCTGAAATCTTCGAATTAGGACATTCTAGGTCCCTCGCACTCGCTCAGTTTCTCAGGAACGAATGTCGTCTAAAGAGGAACTTTCCTTTAAAAGAGCAATACGACTCCATTATTCAGAAGTATTTAGATTTAAGCCATATGAGGCCAGTCTCCCCAAGTAACGACTGCAACAATTTTTATCTCCCTCATCATGCTGTGTTCAAACCTGAGAGCACCACGACCAAAGTTGTCGCGTTGTTTTCAACGCCTCCAGTCCGTCCTCCAATGGGAAGAGCTTGAACGATATCCTATATCCAGGACCCGTTCTCAAATCCGATCTGACCATGCAGATCTTGAAATGGAGTTTTTTCCGTTACGTGTTCAATGCTGACATCACAGATGTACCGGCAGATACTCGTCCACACGAGTCACACGCCATTTCAACGAATCCTCTTCAGGAATCCAAATGGTGAAGTAGGTTATTATGAACTTAACACAGTCACTTTCGGAGTAAACTGCGCTCCATTCTTGGCCATTCGGGTTCTTCGACAGCTCTCCCAGGATGTTAGCAAACATTTTCCTCTCGCCAGCGACATCATATCCAACTACATGTACGTAGACGATGTCCTTGCTGGCGCGCCTTCCATAAAGCGCACCACAGTGTCCATTGAAGAGTTACGCAAAGCTCTTGAGACATCTGGACCTCCAACCAAAAAGATGTGTTAGCTAATATCCCCAAGGACCATCTATTGAACGCCGATTTCCTCGAACTTGAGGAAGCGAGCTTAGCAAAGACTCTAGGTATACGCTGGCAAGCGCATACGGATGAGTTCCTCTTTGCCCCCTCCGAAGCAGATGTGAAACAGTCCTACACAAAATGTGAAGTTCTCTCTCACATCGCCAAATTATTCGATCCAGCAGGCTGGCTGTCACCATTTGTGGTCCGTGCCAAAATTTTCATGCAGGAGATATGGATGCAATATCTTGGATGCGATGAAGCATTGCCAAGCGAACTCCAACAACGCTGGCAGGATTTCCTATCCAGTTATTCATCCCTCCATAACCTTCGGATCCCAAGATGGGTCCAATATACCCCAGTAGCTAAGCTCCAAATCCATGGTTTCTGCGACGCATCTCAGCGCGCCTACGGAGCAGCTATATATGTCCGTGTTGAAAATCAACACAAGACTTCAAGCCATCTTCTTGTAGCCAAGACCAGAGTAGCTCCTGTGAAGACCATCTCCTTGCCCCGTTTAGAACTTTGCGGTGCATTACTGCTAGCCGAGTTATCAGCAACACTCCTCCCTCAGCTTCCAGTCAATAGCTACGAAGAGTACTATTGGACTGATTCCACAATTGTGTTAGCCTGGCTTAGTAAGCCTCCATGTAAATGGCTAACAGAGTGGATAAGATAAGTCAGCTCACTAGTTCGAGCAAATGGTCTCACGTCAGATCCGAGCAGAACTCTGCCGATCTTGCCAGTAGAGGCGTCTCGTCAGAGGACCTCATTGGTAATAGACTCTGGTGACATGGACCCGATTGGCTGATCCTTTCAGCAGAGCAGTGGCGTGTTGCGATCGAAATAGCTCACGAGACAGACGAAGAGCTTCGTCCTGTCAAATGCAACTTAACAAAGTTGCCTCCTTCATCCATTTGTATCTTGAAGAGATTTTCCGAGCTCGACAGAGCACTGGAAGTGGTGGCTTATGTATATCGCTTCATTCAGAGGTGTCGCAAGCCTGATCTTACACTCTCTCCAGATATCAGCAGCTCTGAACTCTCCACCTTTCAAGATTTGCTCATCCGGAGCACCCAACGTACTCAATTCCACAAAGAGTACAACTGTCTGTTGAACAAGGAACAGATTGCAAGGAGTAGCGACATCGCTAATTTGAATCCGTTCATCGACGCCAGCGGAGTCATGAGATCATGCGGTCGTGTGAGAACATCCGCTTCTTTAAGCTATGATGAGAGGCACCCATCCTTCCGTTCTCATGTACTTTCTCACACCTCGTCGTCCGTTTTACGCATCGTATCTCTCTCCATGGTGGGAATCAATTAGTGATGCGTCTCATTCGATCACGCTATTGGATGCCACCATCAATTCCTGTCGAGTTTGCATCCTCCATCGAAAGAAGTTGCAAACTCAACTCATGGGTACTCTGCCCTCTGCGAGAGTTTCTTTCTCTCGACCTTTTACCGACACGGGACTCGATTTCGCTGGTCCTTTCGAAATCAAGAATTTCACTGGTCAAGCCTGCCTCATAACCAAGGGCTATGTATGTGTGTTTGTGTGTTTCATACACTTAGAAGCAACCTCGGACCTAACAACCGCCTTCGCGCGTTTCTCGCGAGACGTGGCTGCCCGCACCACGTTTACTCCGACAACGGAAAGACGTTCGTCGGAGCCTCCAAGGTCCTTACTTCAGAGTTCATGAAGGCTGATATATCCACAAAATACAGCCATCAAAATCTCGCATGGCATTTCAATCCTCCCAGTGCGCCGCACATGGGTGGCTTATGGGAAGCTGGAGTAAAGAGCTTCAAAACGCTCTTCTACAAGTCCACTTCCTCATTAAAGTACACTTTCGAAGAACTATCCACACTCCTTTGCAAGGTCGAAGCGTGCCTTAACTCCAGGCCGATTTCTCCTATGTCTGAGAGCCCCACCGATCTTTTAGCCTTGACTCCTGGCCACTTTCTGATCGGCAGTCCGTTCATGTCCGTCGCAGAGTCTGAAATCCAAGAAGATGCTGTATCCATCATCAACCGATGGCAGCGACTTAAGGCTCTGCATCAACAGTTTTGTTTCCGTTGGAAAGAGGAATACCTCAAAGAGTTGCACAAACGCTCCAAATGGTAACTCCCAACGCGAAACCTCCAAGTCGGCGACATGGTGGTTGTCAAAGAAGACAACCTACCAGTCAACGAATGGCGTCTGGGCTGCTAACAAGCTATCCGGCCATTACGTTGGCGGACACTCGGTGCCATGTGCCGAGCAGAGTTTCCATAGTTCTGGGAGCCGACGTCTATGGAGAAGTACTCCTTCCAGGGCTTGTTCCATCCCACGGTGGACTGCCGTTGGCCCAGAACACTCTGTTTGGCTGGGTACTATCCGGTGTCTTCAAGACATAGTCCGCCAGCGCTCCTAAGGCCCCTCCAGCGGCATTCAAAGGATCCCGTCTCCACCCTCATAGTTGCAATAGTATTGCAAGGGGGGCGGGATGTTAACGTCGAAACGCAGCCGCCAATAAGTAGGAAACGTTGCGGCGTAAAAAGTGCGAGAGTCACCAAGGGCTCTCGCGCTCTTTTATCCAGTTTCATAATGTTAAGTAGTAATAGGCAATAACATGTAATAACCTAAAATAGTTTTAAATATACAAGTGAAGTGAACGGATCACGCCCCCGAATTGTCTCTTTTTTATTCGAATTGTTCTATCGCGTCGGTTCAAATTTCGCCATAGTGTTTTCCACAGCGATCCCCTACTATTATAAAAGTAGGAAGGAAGTCTTCTGTTAATATGGTCAAAAAGCAAGATTATTATTAATAATAATTATCGTGACAAGAAATATTGGAATGAAAAGTCGAGTCAACAGCTGTATTTCGACCAATTCAAATTATTTTTTTGGATAAGAGGAAAAAATGTGTTCCGACAGTTTTTTAATAGTATTTATATAAATTTGCACGGTATTTTTGGGGAAGGTATGAAGAACAAATAATCACTTGCACTAGCAGTATGTTCAGTGGTAATAATTCATTTGTTCTGTCTATATTGTAGGGCTGACCTGGGTGCTAGTCTACCGCACAGAAAAAAAAATACCAGCGGCTGAAGTTGATAAATAGAGCAAAAAATGTAAGTAATAATTACTAAACTCTGATTGTACAATCCATATATTGCAGTGGAGCGACAATAGGAGACACATGGCGACTCCCTAGATAAATCAGTTGAAAAGAAACTGGAGCGCTATGAGGAGAAGCTAAAGAACAATAATCGTGACTTGTCACTGGTCACAATGCATGTTCAATAGCATCTTTGATGGACGTGTCGTAGCACAGTTGCCATTTACACCGATCTCCGTATTCAGGGACTGAGCCATCGAAATCTGTCGGGCGACGGTTACACCGGTTGCTCCTTCATTTTTATGTACATACTGTTCACCATGTCTATTCGCCAGAATATTCAAAAGCTGCACGTGTTCGTCCCATCCCGTGCTGAAAGCAAACAGTGCAGTAGACTCTTTGGACCAGCACCAGGCCTCATTAAATACAATAGAAATTTTTTGTGTTGCTTGTTTCTAATTCCAATTCAAATTTTAACTGTTTGCTTTACAAATTACAATAGATTACACCTAATTAAACGCAGAGAGCCGATTGCTCACCCGTGAAACACGTCGGGCGCTGGGGTCACTAAATCGCAATAGCATCAAATGAGTAAGATCCGCTGTTTGAGTACTCCGTGTGTTTGATGCTGGAATTCTCAATTTTTTAAAAACGATTTCCGCTTTTTTCAATGTTGCCACTCGGTGTGTAATTAGATAAGGCATACAGTGGTGATGAGGGGACTGTTAAGGCTCTGTTAACGCTTTTGCAGGGACTGCTAGAGACTGTAGAGAGACTGTTCTTTGCCACTCGTTCATATTTTTTCTTTTCGATCATTGCCATGCTTAAACCAAATAGTGATTGAAATTTAAAAATGCCAAAAGAATACAAGCAGAAGTGTCGTGACGCTAAGTTAAGTGACGAGTTCAAGGCATGGATTCGCATAGACTCAACTGATGAGCAAATAGTCTACTGCAGATATTGCAAAAGTACCATTACAGCGTAGCTGAGTGACTTGCGTCCGCATGCATTAATAAAGAGAGCAACAGTCGAGCGGCACGCGACAGTGGGATACCCTTGGACGAATGTTGCCATAAAAAGTATCTAATTGTATAATACTAATCGCAAGCTACAAATTAATCATAACACTGCAGTGCGCTGCCACCTTGCATCAATTTCGATACGTTGTCAATAATTTATCGCCGCAATTTTCCTAGCGCAAGAATGCAAAAAGCGGTGTGAGCAGTATATATCGGTATTTCTTTATAAAATTTTGAATTGGCCAATATCGATAACTTGCAATATATCGAGTAATCAAAATTCATATTTATTTAATTGCATTTTATAGTTTTGTATTTTTACTGACCCTAAAATATGAATTATTAAATAACAATCATATATGCACGTAAGCATATTATGAATATTATGAATATGTACACAAGCACGTAACGTAAGCATATTATGAATATTATGAATATGTACACAAGCAGAAGGAATCTGAAAATAGCCATGAAGCTACAGATCCTTCAGCTAAACCTCCATAAGAGCAAGTTGGCGTCGGCGGAGCTCCTTCTAACCCTGGAGGAGGAGTCCGTCGACGTGGCCACCCTGGTGGAATCCAGAATTGAAGGCACAACGCACAGACCTACAAGAAATCTTCAAACTGGCCAAACAAGCGAATGAAGATCTTGTATGGGACGAATACAGAATAAGGCTCCGCGACTTTAAGAAAAAGGTCCAGACAGCCAAAAGAAACTCCTGGAGATCCTTCTGCTCCGGCATAGAGAAGGTCACAGAAACCGCTAGGCTTAGGAAGCTTCTGTCGAGCCAACCGGCAATCCAGAGCCAACTAAGAACCAGCGATGGCCAATGGACGAGTAGCAGCAGGGAAGCGACTAATGCCCTTCTAAGCGAGCACTTCCCCGGATGCACAGATGTACTCGATCCGCAACAACCAATGCACACGAACCCAGTGTCCGACGTACCTGGGAACATAATTACACCACATAAAATCCAGTGGGCCATAGACTCGTTCAAAGTTATAAATCCCCTGGCCTGGATGGCGTAATACCAGCCATGCTACAGAAGACCAAAGAAAAGGTCACTCCATGGCTGGAATCGATATTCAAAGCATGTCTGAGGCAGGGATATGTACCGGTACCCTGGAGGACAGCACGTGTTGTGTTCCTGCCAAAAGCAGGAAAATGCAGTCACATGCAGCCGAAAGATTACAGACCGATAAGTCTCACCTCCTTCCTGCTAAAAACCTTCGAGAAACTTCTGGATCTACACATAAGAGGAGGCATGGACCGACTTGTAGAATCCAACCAACACGCATACACAAAAGGGAAATCGGTGGAAACAGCGCTACACTCCCTAGTAGCCACCATCGAAAAAGCCCTACACCACAAGGAATTTGCCTTAGGAGCGTTCCTGGATATCTCAGGTGCATTCAACAATGTATCTATGGAAGCGATCATGCGGAGCCTAAGAGCCGCAGAAACCCACGAAGCTGTAAACTCTTGGATATGCAATCTATTGAGCTGCAGAAGAGTAAGAGCCGAATGGGGAACCACGACCATAACCAAAGCAGCGCACAGAGGCACGCCACAAGGCGGAGTGTTGTCGCCGCTGTTGTGGAATTTAGTGGTAAACGACGTCTTAAGGAAATTTAAACGGAAAGCCCCCAAGATAACCGCCTATGCAGACGACATAGCCATAATTATCGTGGGCAAATGTTCAATGACAATCAGCTCTGTCATGGACAATACACTAAAATAAATACTGAAGTGGGCGATGGAGGTCGGACTCAGTATCAATGCGGAAAAGACGGATCTAATTCTCTTTACCAAGAGATACAAGATACCGCAATGGACTCCGCCATCTATAAACGGTGCCATGCTCGAGCCAAAAAAGAGCGTAAAATATCTAGGAATAGTACTGGACAGCAAACTGAGCTGGAAACCCAATGTCGAGGAAAGGGTTAAGAAAGCCACAAATGCACTTTATGCATCGCAAAAGATGCTAAGTAGCACGTGGGGCTTGTCTCCCAGACTAATGCACTGGATCTTCATCTCAATTGTTCGTCCAATACTACTCTACGGTATCCTAGTATGGTGGAGGGCCACTAAGAAATCCACATACCTCCTAACAATGGAAAGGGTACAAAGACGTGCATTGATGTGAATTACTGGGGCACTGAGATCTACTCCAACAAAGGCC
Source organism: Zaprionus ornatus (assembly GCA_018904035.1). Classification (NCBI taxonomy): domain Eukaryota; kingdom Metazoa; phylum Arthropoda; class Insecta; order Diptera; family Drosophilidae; genus Zaprionus; species Zaprionus ornatus. The sequence continues at coordinate 393,362 of JAEIFZ010000201.1, forward strand.
CTGGAAGTGATACTCGGAGTTCTCCCAATTGTGCTTCGTGCTACGGGACATATGGCCTTCGTAAACTATGGGCATAGCAAAGTGGGAGGAGAGTCATTCAATAGCACGGACTATATGACCCCAATAAACAACTTCTCCAGAACGCCCACTCTAATGGGTCATGAAGATTGGAAAATCTGCATGGACGAAAACGCAACAAAGCTATTTACGGACGGATCTAAAATGGAAGCCGGCGTGGGCGCCGCGGTCTACTGTGCGGATCCGCTCATTCAAGTGTCGTACAAGTTGCCGGATTACTGTAGCATCTTCCAGGCGGAGGTCTTTGCTATAAGGAAGGCGGCAGAACTTGCGACAACACTCAACAAAAATCGGGTCAACATCCTAGTCGACAGTCAGGCGGCTATCAAATCTCTGCAATCCTATGTCGTCAGCTCCGAAGGTGTACTGGCAAGCAGGGAAGCATTAGATGCATTAAGCATCCGATCGAAGGTGCGCATCTTCTGGGTTCCCAGCCACCAGGGCATTGACGGAAACGAGATGGCAGACATGCTAGCGAAAGAGGGTGCCGAATCTAGACAGCTGACAGTTAAAGACCTGAAGCCACCGCTGCGATCAATAAGCCACAGCCTAGAACAAGGCGCTGCGGTAATAGCAGGAAGAAGATGGCACAACACAAAAAACTGCAAAATAACCCGCACTATGTGCAACAACGCAAACGCGAAATTAGCCCATTATGTCATTCAGCTCCCGAGAAGAGACTGTAGCACAATGATGGGCATACTCACGGGTCACTGCCTGACCGCAACTCATGCTAAAAAGTTGGGCATCACCGACAATGACGAATGCAGGAAATGCAAGGAACCAGATGTAAGAGAAACTCTGGAGCACCTCATCTGCGACTGCCCCGCTCTCATGACCTCGAGAGCGAAGTACCTGGGACGCCCCCTGCTTGCATCACTTGAAGAAGCAGCGGGCCTGGCACCCCAAAAACTCCTGGCTTTCGCCAAGTTTACCAGCATACCAGACTGGGATAATTAAACTAAGAAATTAACAGCCTCCATCACTTATCCGGCCGCACTAAGGATCATACTGATCTATGTGAGGCCCCCCATTAGGGGGCCTGCCGATATAACCTAACCTAATATGTACACAAGCATGTAGATACTTGCATACATTCATAATCATTTACCACGCCACCTATTGGTTGAGTATATATTTATGTACATGTTTTTTCGGTAATTGACATGTGCATGGAAAAGAAGAGCCGAGAAACAGCTCGCGCTCGCATCGTTTGTCCTTTTCTTTCCTACGGAAGTAATTTAGTTCTGACGTCATCAACAACTTCTTTGCTGGTCGAAGGGTCGAAATGGTCTATCTAATAACTTCAGTGTTTATTGTCCGATCGGATTGCAATTTGGAGGATAAGTTCATATAGTATTTATCTATAAAAACATTTTAGCTGACTCAAGGTCAATATCGGTTCGATTTCTGCATCATAGCTTATCTAGTCGATATTTTTTAATTTTTATTCATTTTTTTTTTTTTTTTTCTTTTTTTTGCCAAACACAACAAGAACCCTTGTCAAAAAGACAAAGAGCGGGCTTGAATGTACAATTGTTTCACGAAGTAGCCAACTTCGATCATCAGCACTTAGTTAAAAGGTGCATAAATCTCTATTGGTGTAGAGCATTGTCCGTTGTGTCTACCGTTATTTGTAATAAGCGTTATTTGTATTTATCTATATATATACTAAAGCATACCGCGGGGGCGGTAGGCGTTATTCCAAATTGAAAATAAACTTGATCTACGTATGGTATACAGGCATCTTCATGCTAAATTTGGTGTCACTAGTTTTCTAATAGCTGAGATCGGCGCGTTCATCCAGACAGACAGACAGACGGACATGGCACAATCGACTCGGCTAGTGATCCTGAGCAAGAATATATATACCTTATGGGGTGTCCGACGCCTCCTTCTGCCCGTTACATACATTTGCACAAAGTTAGTATACCCTTTTTTGACCATTTTCAATGGTCCAAGGATATACAAAAAAACACACAAGTGCGGCTAATGGTTTCCAGCAACAAAACAAAATAGATTTTGTCAGCTTACCACTCAAAACTTTTGAGCAGGAAGCCGCGCTGTGTATGTACATTGCTCAACACAGCGCAATAGCTCAAATATATTTTTTGGGCAAGCTATGCAGCAATTATATCGATACTGAGACTGTAGGAGGAATAAAGCTACACCGCACCAAGTGCACTAACATTATTAAAAATATTTGGTTTGCGAAGACTGGGCAAATCCTGTTATGATTATAAAATACCCAACCATTTTCTTCGCATGATTGACGCAAGAAAGAGTAGAGTTAAATGAATTAAATTCTATCTTATGAAAAAATGTAAAAAAAACTATGTATATAAAATCACTCTTTTTGCTCTTTTTTTCCTTATTCATTAACAGCAAACGAAATCAAAGAACCATTTAAGCACACCTTACAGAAATAACTTAAACAAACTAACAACACAAAATAGACATATTTATACAAAGCTAGTGACACTAAGTGAGAGCACAAGATATTTAAGAAAGAATTAAAACCATCGACACGCATATATCTGGGACAGAAAATGAAGAATTATAATACTTGTTTATAAGAAAATCAGCTTTTGTGGAAAAATACATATACAATTTTATATAATAACATGTACACGATGTGTAATTAAGAAATAGTTTATATAATCTAAGGTTATAACCGGTACCCATAGCGTCGCCGTTTATTATAAAATTGTGACACAAACCGAGTCGATATAGCCATTTTAAAAGTGCAATATGAATATGCGCCAAAATTCTGAATTAATATCGTCAAAAGGCATGATATTTGGTATCGATTATTTTTAATAATATTTATCGTGACAAGAAATATTGTAATGAAGAGTCGAGTCAACAGCTGTATTTCGACCAATTCAAATTATTACTTTTACCGATATAAAAATAATTTCTTAAAACTAGGCTTTGGAAAAGAGGAAAAAATGTGGTCCGAAAGTTTTTTAATAGTATTTATATCAGTTTGCACGGTATTTTTGGGTGAAGTTATGAACAAATAATCACTTGCAGTAGCAGTATGATCAGTGATAATAATTCATTTGTTCTGTCTATATTGTAGGGCTGACCTGGGTGCTAGTCTACCGCACAGAAAAAAAATACCAGCGGCTGAAGCCCGAAGTTGATAAACAGAGCAAAATATTTGAGTAATAATTAAAAAACTCTGATTGTACAATCCATATATTGCAGTGAAGCGACAATAGGAGACACATGGCGACTCCCTAGATAGTTAAAAAGAAACTGGAGCGCTATCAGGAGAAGCTAAAGAACAATAATCGTGATTTTTCACTGGTCAAAATGAAATCCATGTTTGCTACAGGATTCGCTTTTACGGCACAACTCAGCATGTTCAATAGCATCTTTGATGGACGTGTCGTAGCAGAGTTGTCATTTACACCGATCTCCGTATTCAGGGACTGAGCCATCGAAATCTGTCGGGCGACGATTACACCGATTGCTCCTTCATTTTGTTCTGTTCACCATGTCTATTCGCCAGAATATTCAAAAGCTGCTCGGGTTCATCCCATCTCGTGCTGAAAGCGTCCTGTTTGCTTTCAGCACGAGATGGGGCGATTGACTTTTTGGACCAGCACCAGGCCACAATTTTTTAAAAACTTTTTCCGCTTTTTTCAACGTTGCCAGTCGTGGTGTAATTAGATAAGGCATACAGTCGTGATGAGGGAACTGTTAAGGCTCTGTTAACGCTTTTGCAGGTACTGCTAGAGACTGTAGAGAGGGCTGTTAATTTATGCCTCGTCTTATATAATTACACCAAGCTGCCACTCGTTCATATTTTTTCTTATCGATCATTGGTTAAACCAAATAGTTATTGAAAATTAAAAATGCCAAAAAATACAAGCAGAAGTGTCGTAATGCTAAGTGAAGTGTCGGGGCGGCTAGAGGAATGTTAGGAGACGTAGACGTAGAGGGGGTTAAGTAGGCAATAACTGGAGATGTTATACCTGAAGGAGTTGCCGGTGGAAGTGCGGAAGGCTCATCGGAACATTCGAAATTAGTAAATTTAGTTTCCATATCTGAAAATTCAGATTGGAGATTTGAAAATGCTGCACGCAACTTTTCAAATTTTAATTTGGTCTCCCTAAGCATCTTACTCAAAGTCAGTTCTTTCACCCGACAAAATTCGCATGACCATTTCAGGCCAGAATCATTGCTGTTGAGGGTGTCTTTGATTCGAGCTGTTAAGCCGATGCATTTTATGTGATAGAATTTATCACACAACCAGCAAGAAACAAAGTCTGGCTTTGAATCGGCCTTGCATTTGCAAGAGGTTGCAGAGCACACCAGCATTTTTACTGCGGACTAATAAGCCTACAAGAAATATGGTAGGGAACACCAAAAAAACAAACAAAAATGTTAAAGCGAAATACAAAATATTAGTTCCAAAAGGAAAAAGTTAAAAAACAGCAAGAAAGAAGAAAAATCTAATGATACACAGCTGGTTACCACTACTAGTATACCAGAGAGCGTAATAAAGCGTGAGAGCGAGAGCGCGAGACACGAAAACAAGAAAGAGCAACAACACAACTATAATTGTTAGCAAAGCGCAGCCCTCTCAGAGAGCGATGTAAGCGCGAATGAGCGTGGGAGTGCGAAATAGGAACAAAAACAAAGAATAGCAAGACGCTTAAGACGCGTCAGTTAAACAAGAATAAAAACTACTTTAAACACAATTTTAGTAGTTATGCCAGACTCCCGTGAATCTCACTTGTTAGCACAGACACTGTACACAAATTTAAAACACAATGAATATATCAAATCCCGTTAGTTTCTAGTTTTAAAAATAAAATAAGCGGAGCAAAATAAATACACAGCCGATCACCAATACAAATCGCGAGGACTTGCGTCCGCATGCATTAATAACGAGAGGAACAGTCGAGCGGCACGCGACAGTGGGATACCCTTGGAAGAATGCTGACATAAAAAGTATCTAATTGTATAATACTAATCGCAAGCTACAAATTAATCATAACACTGCAGTGCGCTGCCACCTTGCATCAATTTCGATACGTTGTCAATAATTTATCGCCGCAATTTTCCTAGCGCAAGATTGCAAAAAGCGGTGTGAGCAGTATATATCGGTATTTCTTTATAAATTTTGAATTGGCCAATATCGATAACTTGCAATATATCGAGTAATCAATATTATTTAATTGCATTTTATAGTTTTGTATTTTTTACTGACTCTAAAATATGAATTATTAAATAATAATCATATGTGCACGTAAGCATATTATGAATATTATGAATATGTACACAAGCATGTAAATACTTGCATACATTCATATTCATTTACCACGCCACCTATTGGTTGAGTATATATGTATTTATGCATATGTATTTTCGGTAATTGACTTGTGCATGGAAAAGAAGAGTCGAAAAACAGCTCCCGCTTGCATCGTTTGTCCTTTTCTTTACTACGGAAGTAATTTAGTTCCGACGACATCAACTTCTTTGCTGGTCGAAGGGTCGAAATGGTTTATCTAATAACTTCAATGTTTATTGTCCGATCGGATTGCAATTTGGAGGATAAGTTCATATAGTATTTATCTATAAATATACTAAAGCAGAACGTTAAGAAATGAGTAAATCGCTATGTAAATCAAAATTGGTGGTTTGCGGGGGCGGTAGGCGTTATTCCAAATTGAAAATAAACTTTATCTACGTATGGTATACAGGCATCTTCATGCTAAATATGGTGTCACTAGCTTTTGTAATATCTGAGATCGGCGCTTTCATCCAGACAGACAGACGGACATGGCACAATCGACTCGGCTAGACCTGAGCAAGAATATATATACCTTATGGGGTGTCCGACGCCTCCTTCTGCCCGTTACATACATTTGCACAAAGTTAGTATACCCTTTTTTGACCATTTTCAATGGTCCAAGGATATACAAAAAAACACACAAGTGCGGCTAATGGTTTCCAGCAACAAAACAAAACAGATTTTGTCAGCTTACCACTCAAAACTTTTGAGCAGGAAGCCGCTCTGTGTATGTAAATTGCTCAACACAGTGCAATAGCACAAATAGATGTTTTGGGCAAGCTATGCATCAATTATATCGATACTGAAACTGTAGGAAGAATAAAGCTACACCGCACCATATGCACTGCCATCATTAAAAATATTTTGGTTTGCGAGGACTGGGCAAATCCTGTTATGATTATAAAAGACCCAACCATTTTCTTCGCATGATTGACACAAGAAAATCCTACGAAAGTGAAGATGATCCAGACGCAGTAGAGTTAAATTCTATCTTATGAATAATTATAAAAAAAAACTTTGTATATAAAATCACCCTTTTTGCGCTTTTTTTCCATACCTTATTCATAAACCGCAAACGAAATCAAAGAACCATTTAAGCACACCTTACAAAAATAACTTAAACAAACTAACAACACAAAAAAGACATATTTATACAAAGTTAGTGACACTAAGTGAGAGCACAAGATATTTAAGAAAGAATTAAAACCATCGACACGCATATATCTGGGACAGAAGATGAAGAATATTATTACTTGTTTATAAGAAAATCAGCCTGTGTGGAAAAATACATATACAGTTTTATATAGTAACTTGAACACCATCTGTAATTAAGAAACAGTTTATATAATATAAGGTTATACACGGTACCCAAAGCGTCGCCGTTTATAATAAAATTGTGTCACAAACCGAGTCGATATAGCCATGTCCGTCAGTCTACCCTTCTGTTTTTAACAAATACAATATGACCATCGAAGATGTCCTAATATTCTGATAATGGTTGAACAATGGAACTGGAAATTACATTGGCTCTTATTCAATGAATGTAAATAACATATTTACATTTTTTTATCCTAACAGGAATATCATTTGCCTTCTGGTTTTCAATGACTTTATAACTCTAAAGATCAGTGATACATCCTTTGGAGTTTGGCCTGCTCAAAACGGTACCATCCAAAAAACCTTAATCAATCCAATTGCGCTTGGCCAGTGCATGAAACTAAACTTATTTTAAAAATGTAATATGAATATGCGCCAAAATTCTGAATTAATATCGTCAAAAGGCATGATATTTGGTATCGATTATTTGTAATGATATTTATCGTGACAAGAAATATCGGAATGAAGAGTCGAGTCAACAGCTGTATTTCGACCAATTCAAATTATTAATTTTATCGATATAAAATTATTTCTTAAAACTAGACTTTGGAAAAGAGGAAAAAATGTGGTCCGAATGTTTTTTAATAGTATTTATATCAATTTGCACTGTATTTTTGGGTGAATGTATGAAGAACAACAGCAGTAGATATCGGTATTTCTTTATAAATTTTAAATTGGTTAATATCGATAACAAGGTCCAAGGGTATAAAAATAAAAAAATAATAATAATTATCAAACCAATTTTCCATTCAATGGTTATACTTAACTATTAGATAATTAAATTTAAATTATTAAAATATGCCTACATACATATTTACATATATATCCTGTCATTTAGATTTCTTAATTTCTAACCTATTCCAAACATTACAAACTCATGCCTGAATACTAACAGATATCCCATTGTGATGGCTATGCAAAACCTCAAAAGTCCTAGCACTAATCTTTTCATTATCTAGTATATTTGAAAACGCCCAATCAATATGTGTATCCATATTGGTAGTGGACGTTTTCAAATCTAACAAACTCCTTAATCCTTTGCTAATCAAAAAATTATAAATACTCTTACACCTGTTAAAGGTTTTGAGGCACAAATTAAAATCTCCTAAAACTAGCAAGCTATCCCCTAAATCACCTAAACGAGAAAATTGATGAATTATCTCCTCAAATTCTATTTTAAATGTGGACAGAGGAAAGTCTGGACTTTTATATAATATAAGAAAACTTATGGCATCAAACCTAAATATGCCGAACTCAAAAACTACTGAGCCAAAAGTTTTTCTACTGCTAAAGGTATGGGAAACTCTATCTACTAGCTCGTTCTTTACATAAATTATGATGCCTGTTAAAGGCCTAATTGATTCAAGTTGAACCACAATAGTGAACCCAGGTATTTCTACAGTTTCATTGCTTATGGAAGTTTCCACGAAACATAATATTGATGACTGAAGCATCAGCTTTTCCGATCGAATATCTTCAAGATGGGAATTCAAGCTCTGAGTATTATGGAAGAAAATGTTAAGGGCAGAACTGTTAATTAAATAATCGTAATGAGTACACAGTAGTTTTTCAGTCCGCAATTTCTTCAATTGGGCTTTCACTTTATCATTATTTTGGGGAGACTTAGGAGGAACAAAATTCCCAATAATGAATAATCCTAAAGCAGTAGTTGCTCTACTGCAAGCTACGTATAATGCAGCACGCTGCATTCTGGAATTAGCATGGACTACCACTTTGCCATACGTAGCTCCCTGACTCTTATGAATTGTGATGCCTTCAGCAGGCACAATTGGAAACTGCTTACGGTCAATGTTAATTTGTGCGTTGTTTGAATATTGAAAACTGCGAACAATTTTCTGAATAGGAGTCCATAAAGGATCTGTACGATGTGTACACTTCGAACGCGCAGATTCTTCTACAGTTTCCTTTGTAAATTTCATCCATAAAATGTTGGGAGTGTTGGATGTATTGAAATCTATTTGCATCAACACACCTGATGCCCCGTTTACTAATCCATCCCCTGTTTCTACATTGACCGTCATCATGTACTTGGCAGTATTCTTTAGGAGAAGAGAAGGAAGTTTTAAAACCCTTCACTTCTTCTAATATTCTTTGTTTCCTAGCTGGTTCCAAATGGCCCGCCTTAATAAAATCTTCAGCAGTAGAGAAAAATTGCTCAGTAGCAATTGAGTTAAGTTTCGTTACATTAAATAAATCAACCTCATTATTATTACTAAACAGATGAATTGCATCATCGGGCACTGCCGATGGTTCGCATATTCTAGATTGGAAAAGGACAATATCATCGGCTGTCATACAACCCGATGCCATATTATTTAAGGCAGAAGCGAAAAGCTGATCGTCACGTTGACGCATTATCTCTGTGAGCTCAAAATACCAAAAAGGTCCCAGAGATACGTACCAAATATTTCATGGTAAGGGTCAGTGGTATTTGGATCGAAAATCCAACTACCTCCTACGGGCTGTAACTGTCTAAGATCACCGAATACGATGATAGAAACACCACCAAAAGGAGAAGTATTTTTGAAAATTTGCTTCAAACGAGAATCTAAATAAGAAAACATTAGAGAGCTAACCATTGATATTTCATCAATAATAATTAATTTAAGATCGATTAACCTTGAATGAAGGCTATTAACTAAATCATGGCTTAAGGCCCTTAGAGGTGCTGAGCGAGATTGATTAACAGGAAGTGAAAACATGGAATGCAGTGTCGAACCACTAATTCCGAATGCTGCTTTTCCTGTTGGTGCACATAAGAGGATTTTAACAGATGTCGGATCAGCTCCTGGTATACTGTTATACATTACGGATAATGACTGAAAAATTGCTGATATAAGTCGACTCTTTCCGACTCCGGCGCCGCCTCCAACAAATTCATAAAAGACTGTATTGATTTTGGCATTATGCAAAGCATGTGTAAAATATAGCTTCTGCTTTAAATTAAGAGATCTAACTATATTAGCTAAGCTTTCCTGAGAAACTAAGGCTGGAAGCTTGATAAAACGGACATTACTATCTTCATCATTCATATCAATATTTCCATCCACATTTAAAACATTTAGATGTGGATCTATTTCAAGCAATCCTAAAACTGTGAAGCCATCATCTACCACTTCCTGTTCTCCTACTTGATTATTCTCATTTTCTGCTTCCTCTGTTAAGTGGCTCAGAGCATCTTCTAGTTCCCTATCATCTAGTAAATTATATTTTCTGCGATTGTTCTCTACTAACTCCGAATTTTCCCTACAGAACAATTCACAGTCATATGTGACTAAATCCAAATGCTCATCTCGCCATGGGGCGTAAAGCATTTTTAGCTCTCTGAAATAGTCACTTGTTTCTGTATTGACATTAAATCTCCTATACCTAATTATGCACGCAGTGTTCCTCTTTCTGATGAAGCCACTATTATCGCGAAGAGCGTAAACTATTGATTCAGAAGCCCTAGGCACATCATCGTCAAAGTCATCTGCATTTTCTTGGCGAGCTCCTCGTTCTGATTTGCAGTAGTTATAAAAAGCGGATATCTCAGTGCCAAATATAAATTTGTTACCTAAATGTTGTAACTTTTGCTTAATAGTTACATTGTTATTGTCTTAAATCTCATTGATTGCCTCACGCATCAACATTGAGATACCTCTCTGAGACTTGTTAATATAATTAACGACGTAGCTGCAGCAAGCATAGGGGTCTAAAATAAACTGAATATCCATATTTGCTCGCTGCAACAAAAGGAGGTGCTTGTTATAAGCGTTAAGCTTGATTGCTGCAAAAGATCGCTTCAAAAAAACTTTTGGTTTCTTTATACTTGATCTTACAGCATTAATGTAGCCATCATAACTAAGGTTAAGTTGATCGTGGGACAAAAAGTTGTTAAAATCGTTAAAATTTTCTACGCTTTCACGATCAAATGGGAAGTCGAGCAGACTTTGAATTTTTTCGAAATTCCTACGATGCTCGGCCAAATTTGGAGCATTTTCTTCTAAAGGGAGAAGAATATCTGTTTGAGGCATGGGAGGGTATGGGATACCAAATCTACAAATTTGTTTTGACCTAATTTCTCGCCTGCAAGAATGCCCGTGACTATGGAGTTGATACTCCAAATATGGAGCAACGTCCGGGCAACTAGAATCAGCAGTAATAAACTGATCAATAAAGGACTTCACAGGCATAAATGTGGACTCATTCTTTAGGTCGAGCTTTGGGGCGTCTTTCAGCCAGAACATGCCATGTATATGTGGAGAGCCTCTTTGCTGAAACTCCACTCGCCAATAAAACTTGATGACCTGGTGACAACCAAAGACACCGCCTTCCTTTTTCATCAGTTTTAAAACCTGTCTATATCGAAAATCGAAATATCTGGCACAGGTCACTGGGTCTGCTCTAATGAGACGAGCTTTCTCATTAAACCCCAAATTTAACGCTTCTTCTTCGGATACTTCTAGCTTGTCTACATTTTTACATAGCAAGACTAAAAGCTCCGGCCACCTAGTTTCCGCTGCGGAAAATGTTATAAAAAAAGTTGGAAGCCCTACCTGCCTAATCATAGCCATCACTTTCTTTTTCTCGTCCTCCCAATGAGCAGGAGACGTGCGAATACCTTTTAAAAGCCTATAGCCATCATCATGAAGTATTAACCTATTTAAAGTTTCATCATTACGCACATCAGCAGCCGAAATGCCTTGAGTGGCAGAGTGCTTACGTAAGCAAATTGATGTGCTATTCCTAATGCTAGTCATTTCTAACTTTTTGAAGTTATGAAATAATTTATCAGTTCTACAACCTCTTCTATCAAAATTCCTAAGCTCTGATCTAACTATAGTTGTAAAACTTTCCTGACATTTCCTTTTAATGCCTGCAAATATTGTGGGAAAAGCCAGCTCCTCTGAATCACAATCGGTTATCATGTCAAGAGGTCGCTGACCCTCTCCTGGTGCTATAGCGATTCGAGGAATATCTATGTTTTTAACAGGGACATTTTCCATGAAGGTTTCTTGACATCCTGGATTCAACTCTACCTCTTCTTCTACTACTCTATGCTCATTAGGTTGTGCTGCCTTTTCTAACATTTGACACACAATGTCCCTGTCGTCTGCTGACGCAACAAATGGTACAGTCTCAGCTGAGTAAGAAGACAACCACTGCTCATTGATAGTAACCTGGTGCTTCTTATAAAGTTCTGTGTTCACTAAATACCGAATTGCATCAACTATCTTTGAGGGCCTTATGGTTTCAGCCATGAAATCATGGTTATACTCCATCCTACGCTTAAGATGAATCTGAACTACTTCGGCTTCATTAAATGCCCTGGGAAGGGAAGTTACAACATTTGCAACTGGAATTGGCACATTGATCACTGCTCCTTTAATGGCACTTTGACGTCCATATCCAAGAGACTTTATGATCATAAAAGGAAGACGGGGAGAAATCAGCCTTTCTTCTAGAGGCGTCAAGCCTTTCAGGCATTCCGGAAGCTCCGGAAAATTTAGGCCATTTGTAATAGAAGCCTTTTGGTTTTTTCCCTGACTTAATACTGCGGCTGCAGGTTTTGCAAAAGCTAAACCTATTATTATGGGATGGAAACATAGAGGAAAGATACAAAATATCAAAACTATCTGCCTCACTACACTTTTCCTCTATGACCTCACGCGAAATTTTGTCCACTTGATGTGGAAACCACAAACCTTTGCAACATATGCAAACCTGATCGGGTCCCTGCTTGACTGTCTTATTAAAATTGGCTATTAGGCAATCTAAACTAGTTTTAACCTGCGATATCCTATCATCTGGAAGGATATTCGCACGGTCCACTCTATTGCGGGACGCGTTTCTCCTATTCTCTGCTATCCTATTAGTGCAAATACTCCTATATAGACTCACTCTTTGCGACATATTCCTATGGGCTTCAAAGGCCTCACGTTGAGCTCGAATTCGAGCACTGCGGCGTGCACTAGTATTGCGTGCCTGCTCAACAATCCTACGAATAGGATTGTTTCTAACCTGAGACCTTTGACTTCTATCTATTGCCCTTTCTAAAATTCGCGTCTCCTGATTTTGTCGCTGAATCGCCCTTCTAACAGCATCTCGTCCGCTTTCGTTGGACCTGAATTGTGGACATTGCCTGCGCCTCGATCGACGCAAAGTATTGGCAAGTTGTTCGGCATTTCTAGTTGAATGATCAGTTCGTCGAACACGGCGACGAACTGCATCCTGCTCTCTTTCCTGAGATCGAAACTCAGCATCTTGCCTGCGACTCGAACGACGCGAAGTGTTGGCAAGTTGTTCGTCTGTTTTAATTGCAGAATCACTGCGACGTACACGGCAACGAACTGCATCCTGCTCTCTTTCCTGAGATCGAAACTCAGCATCTTGACTGCGACCCGAACGACGCGAAGTGTTGGCAAGTTGTTCGTCTGTTTTAATTGCAGAATCACTGCGACGTACACGGCGACGAACTGCATCCTGCTCTCTTTCCTGAGATCGAAACTCAGCATCTTGCCTGCGACTCGAACGACGCGAAGTGTTGGCAAGTTGTTCGTCTGTTTTAATTGCAGAATCACTGCGACGTACACGGCGACGAACTGCATCCTGCTCTCTTTCCTGAGATCGAAGGTCAGCATCTCGCCTGCGCCTCGAACGACGCGAAGTGTCAGCAAGTTGTTCTTGTAATCTGATTGGCGAAGAAGCCCGAAGAGTAGTGTGACGAATTGCTCAACGGCCCTAAATGTTCTATTACTTCTGCGGACTCGATGCTGTTGACTATCTCTAACCCTTTCAGCTTCCCTAAATTCGAAATTTTGCCTACGTTTTCTATGTGCCTCTAGATTATTTACGCGTTCCTGCTCAGAAAAGTCTATATCTGACCTATTCAAACGATTTCTTTTTCGCTGTGTTTGACTCCTATTGCAAGCTGACTTTCTCTTAAGTCTAGGCATCTTCTAATATATAAGTTTTAAAATAATATATAGGTATGTTAAAAATAAAATTCTTATAAATTAATTTAATTTGAATATATATTTATCAAAAATTAATATATAGTTATATATATAAAATAAAGTTAGTATATTTATTCATATATTTAAATAGATATATATATATTATAATTATATTCATATATTTAAATAAATATATGTATATTATTTAAAATAATTATATTATAAATGAAAATAAATATCTAATGAAAGAACAAATAATAATAAAATTTAATAAGGAAAATAAAAATAAACAAAATGTGGAAAAAAGAATAAATATAAATCAAAGAAATAATAAATTAAACCTGCAAGAAATTCCAGCGAAAATTCCAATTTGAATCGCGGAAACGAACCGATACCGATGTTCACGTACAATCACACACACTTCAGAAGAGTCTATACACATATATGTGTGCATGCACAAAAATACGTTACGCTGTGTACCGCACTTTTCTAAAATTGCGCGCCACGTTCCGGGCAGGGCGCAATCATTCACACGCATAAAAAATGTTCCGTTAACGCATAACAATCACACACGAGGATTTACTTATTATATACTCGACTTATATTAATTTGCATTAAATGTTAAATGTATCACGAACACGCGAATTAATTATATATTATTTTATATTTAATATCGAAAATACAAATGATAATCGACAATCGACGACGACACCGAACACGCCAATCGCAAACTACAAATTAACATAACACTGAAGCGCGCTGCCACCTTGCAACAATCTTGATACGTTGCCAATAATTTATCGCCGCAATTAAAAAGTGCGCGAAACCTTAAATTTATAATAATGATCTATAGAATCTAATATACATACAAAATATACATATATTAAAACAAGAGCAACAATGCACACGACAGTAGGATACCCTTGGACGTATGTTGCCATAAAAAGTATTTAATTGTTTAATACTAATTGCAAGCTATAAATTAATAATAATACTGGAGTGCGCTGCCACCTTGCTTCAATTTCGATATTTTGCCAATAATTTATCGCCGCAATTCCCTAAAGCGGTGTGAGCAGTAGATATCGGTATTTCTTTATAAATTTTAAATTGGTTAATATCGATAACAAGGTCCAAGGGTATAAAAATAAAAAAATAATAATAATTATCGAACCAATTTTCCATTCAATGGTTATACTTAACTATTAGATAATTAAATTTAAATTATTAAAATATGCCTACATACATATTTACATATATCCTGTCATTTAGATTTCTTAATTTCTAACCTATTCCAAACATTACAAACTCATGCCTGAATACTAACAGATATCCCATTGTGATGGCTATGCAAAACCTCAAAAGTCCTAGCACTAATCTTTTCATTATCTAGTATATTTGAAAACGCCCAATCAATATGTGTATCCATATTGGTAGTGGACGTTTTCAAATCTAACAAACTCCTTAATCCTTTGCTAATCAAAAAATTATAAATACTCTTACACCTGTTAAAGGTTTTGAGGCACAAATTAAAATCTCCTAAAACTAGCAAGCTATCCCCTAAATCACCTAAACGAGAAAATTGATGACCTATCTCCTCAAATTCTATTTTAAATGTGGACAGAGGAAAGTCTGGACTTTTATATAATATAAGAAAACTTATGGCATCAAACCTAAATATGCCGAACTCAAAAACTACTGAGCCAAAAGTTTTTCTACTGCTAAAGGTATGGGAAACTCTATCTACTAGCTCGTTCTTTACATAAATTATGATGCCTGTTAAAGGCCTAATTGATTCAAGTTGAACCACAATAGTGAACCCAGGTATTTCTACAGTTTCATTGCTTATGGAAGTTTCCACGAAACATAATATTGATGACTGAAGCATCAGCTTGTCCGATCGAATATCTTCAAGATGGGAATTCAAGCTCTGAGTATTATGGAAGAAAATGTTAAGGGCAGAACTGTTAATTAAATAATCGTAATGAGTACACAGTAGTTTTTCAGTCCGCAATTTCTTCAATTGGGCTTTCACTTTATCATTATTTTGGGGAGACTTAGGAGGAACAAAATTCCCAATAATGAATAATCCTAAAGCAGTAGTTGCTCTACTGCAAGCTACGTATAATGCAGCACGCTGCATTCTGGAATTAGCATGGACTACCACTTTGCCATACGTAGCTCCCTGACTCTTATGAATTGTGATGCCTTCAGCAGGCACAATTGGAAACTGCCTACGGTCAATGTTAATTTGTGCGTTATTTGAATATTGAAAACTGCGAACAATTTTCTGAATAGGAGTCCATGAAGGATCTGTACGATGTGTACACTTCGAACGCGCAGATTCTTCTACAGTTTCCTTTGTAAATTTCATCCATAAAATGTTGGGAGTGTTGGATGTATTGAAATCTATTTGCATCAACACACCTGATGCCCCGTTTACTAATCCATCCCCTGTGTCTACATTGACCGTCATCATGTACTTGGCAGTATTTTTTAGGAGAAGAGACGTACAGAGTCCATGTGTAGCGGAAGTTTTAAAACCCTTCACTTCTTCTAATATTCTTTGTTTCCTAGCTGGTTCCAAATGGCCCGCCTTAATAAAATCTTCAGCAGTAGAGAAAAATTGCTCAGTAGCAATTGAGTTAAGTTTCGTTACATTAAATAAATCAACCTCATTATTATTACTAAACAGATGAATTGCATCATCGGGCACTGCCGATGGTTCGCATATTCTAAATTGGAAAAGGACAATATCATCGGCTGTCATACAACCCGATGCCATATTATTTAAGGCAGAAGCGAAAAGCTGATCGTCACGTTGACGCATTATCTCTGTGAGCTCAAAATACAAAAAAAGGTCCCAGAGATACGTACCAAATATTTCATGGTAAGGGTCAGTGGTATTTGGATCGAAAATCCAATTACCTCCTACGGGCTGTAACTGTCTAAGATCACCGAATACGATGATAGAAACACCACCAAAAGGAGAAGTATTTTTGAAAATTTGCTTCAAACGAGAATCTAAATAAGAAAACATTAGAGAGCTAACCATTGATATTTCATCAATAATAATTAATTTAAGATCGATTAACCTTGAATGAAGGCTATTAACTAAATCATGGCTTAAGGCCCTTAGAGGTGCTGAGCGAGATTGATTAACAGGAAGTGAAAACATGGAATGCAGTGTCGAACCACTAATTCCGAATGCTGCTTTTCCTGTTGGTGCACATAAGAGGATTTTAACAGATGTCGGATCAGCTCCTGGTATACTGTTATACATTACGGATAATGACTGAAAAATTGCTGATATAAGTCGACTCTTTCCGACTCCGGCGCCGCCTCCAACAAATTCATAAAAGACTGTATTGATTTTGGCATTATGCAAAGCATGTGTAAAATATAGCTTCTGCTTTAAATTAAGAGATCTAACTATATTAGCTAAGCTTTCCTGAGAAACTAAGGCTGGAAGCTTGATAAAACGGACATTACTATCTTCATCATTCATATCAATATTTCCATCCACATTTAAAACATTTAGATGTGGATCTATTTCAGGCAATCCTAAAACTGTGAAGCCATCATCTACCACTTCCTGTTCTCCTACTTGATTATTCTCATTTTCTGCTTCCTCTGTTAAGTGGCTCAGAGCATCTTCTAGTTCCCTATCATCTAGTAAATTATATTTTCTGCGATTGTTCTCTACTAACTCCGAATTTTCCCTACAGAACAATTCACAGTCATGTGTGACTAAATCCAAATGCTCATCTCTCCATGGGGCGTAAAGCATTTTTAGCTCTCTGAAATAGTCACTTGTTGCACGCAGTGGTCCTCTTTCTGATGAAGCCACTATTATCTCGAAGAGCGTAAACTATTGATTCAGAAGCCCTAGGCACATCATCGTCAAAGTCATCTGCATTTTCTTGGCGAGCTCCTCGTTCTGATTTGCAGTAGCTATAAAAAGCGGATATCTCAGTGCCAAATATAAATTTGTTACCTAAATGTTGTAACTTTTGCTTAATAGTTACATTGTTATTGTCTTTAATCTCATTGATTGCCTCACGCATCAACATTGAGATACCTCTCTGAGACTTGTTAATATAATTAACGACGTAGCTGCAGCAAGCATAGGGGTCTAAAATAAACTGAATATCCATATTTGCTCGCTGCAACAAAAGGAGGTGCTTGTTATAAGCGTTAAGCTTGATTGCTGCAAAAGATCGCTTCAAAAAACTTTTGGTTTCTTTATACTTGATCTTACAGCATTAATGTAGCCCTCATAACTAAGGTTAAGTTGATCGTGGGACAAAAAGTTGTTAAAATCGTTAAAATGTTCTACGCTTTCACGATCAAATGGGAAGTCGAGCAGACTTTGAATTTTTTCGAAATTCCTACGATGCTCGGCCAAATTTGGAGCATTTTCTTCTAAAGGGAGAAGAATTTCTGTTTGAGGCATGGGAGGGTATGGGATACCAAATCTACAAATTTGTTTTGACCTAATTTCTCGCCTGCAAGAGTGCCCGTGACTATGGAGTTGATACTCCAAATATGGAGCAAAGTCCGGGCAACTAGAATCAGCAGTAATAAACTGATCAATAAAGGACTTCACAGGCATAAATGTGGACTCATTCTTTAGGTCGAGCTTTGGGGCGTCTTTCAGCCAGAACATGCCATGTATATGTGGAGAGCCTCTTTGCTGAAACTCCACTCGCCAATAAAACTTGATGACCTGGTGACAACCAAAGACACCGCCTTCCTTTTTCATCAGTTTTAAAACCTGTCTATATCGAAAATCGAAATATCTGGCACAGGTCACTGGGTCTGCTCTAATGAGACGAGCTTTCTCATTAAACCCCAAATTTAACGCTTCTTCTTCGGATACTTCTAGCTTGTCTACATTTTTACATAGCAAGACTAAAAGCTCCGGCCACCTAGTTTCCGCTGCGGAAAATGTTATAAAAAAAGTTGGAAACCCTACCTGCCTAATCATAGCCATCACTTTCTTTTTCTCGTCCTCCCAATGAGCAGGAGACGTGCGAATACCTTTTAAAAGCCTATAGCCATCATCATGAAGTATTAACCTATTTAAAGTTTCATCATTACGCACATCAGCAGCCGAAATGCCTTGAGTGGCAGAGTGCTTACGTAAGCAAATTGATGTGCTATTCCTAATGCTAATCATTTCTAACTTTTTGAAGTTATGAAATAATTTATCAGTTCTACAACCTCTTCTATCAAAATTCCTAAGCTCTGATCTAACTATAGTTGTAAAACTTTCCTGACATTACCTTTTAATGCCTGCAAATATTGTGGGAAAAGCCAGCTCCTCTGAATCACAATCGGTTATCATGTCAAGAGGTCGCTGACCCTCTCCTGGTGCTATAGCAATTCGAGGAATATCTATGTTTTCAACAGAGACATTTTCCATGAAGGTTTCTTGACCTCCTGGATTCAACTCTACCTCTTCTTCTACTACTCTATGCTCATTAGGTTGTGCTGCCTTTTCTAACATTTGACACACAATGTCCCTGTCGTCTGCTGACGCAACAAATGGTACAGTCTCAGCTGAGTAAGAAGACAACCACTGCTCATTGATAGTAACCTGGTGCTTCTTATAAAGTTCTGTGTTCACTAAATACCGAATTGCATCAACTATCTTTGAGGGCCTTATGGTTTCAGCCATGAAATCATGGTTATACTCCATCCTACGCTTAAGATGAATCTGAACTACTTCGGCTTCATTAAATGCCCTGGGAAGGGAAGTTACAACATTTGCAACTGGAATTGGCACATTGATCACTGCTCCTTTAATGGCACTTTGACGTCCATATCCAAGAGACTTTATGATCATAAAAGGAAGACGGGGAGAAATCAGCCTTTCTTCTAGAGGCGTCAAGCCTTTCAGGCATTCCGGAAGCTCCGGAAAATTTAGGCCATTTGTAATAGAAGCCTTTGGTTTTTTCCCTGACTTAATACTGCGGCTGCAGGTTTTGCAAAAGCTAAACCTATTATTATGGGATGGAAACATAGAGGAAAGATACAAAATATCAACACTATCTGCCTCACTACACTTTTCCTCTATGACCTCACGCGAAATTTTGTCCACTTGATGTGGAAACCACAAACCTTTGCAACATATGCAAACCTGATCGGGTCCCTGCTTGACTGTCTTATTAAAATTGGCTATTAGGCAATCTAAACTAGTTTTAACCTGCGATATCCTATCATCTGGAAGGGTATTCGCACGGTCCACTATATAAATACTCCTATATAGACTCACTCTTTGCGACATATTCCTATGGGCTTCAAAGGCCTCACGTTGAGCTCGAATTCGAGCACTGCGGCGTGCACTAGTATTGCGTGCCTGCTCAACAATCCTACGAATAGGATTGTTTCTAACCTGAGACCTTTGACTTCTATCTATTGCCCTTTCTAAAATTCGCGTCTCCTGATTTTGTCGCTGAATCGCCCTTCTAACAGCATCTCGTCCGCTTTCGTTGGACCTGAATTGTGGACATTGCCTGCGCCTCGATCGACGCAAAGTATTGGCAAGTTGTTCGGCATTTCTAGTTGAATGATCAGTTCGTCGAACACGGCGACGAACTGCATCCTGCTCTCTTTCCTGAGATCGAAACTCAGCATCTTGCCTGCGACTCGAACGACGCGAAGTGTTGGCAAGTTGTTCGTCTGTTTTAATTGCAGAATCACTGCGACGTACACGGCGACGAACTGCATCCTGCTCTCTTTCCTGAGATTGAAGGTCAGCATCTCGCCTGCGCCTCGAACGACGCGAAGTGTCAGCAAGTTGTTCTTGTAATCTAATTGGCGAAGAAGCCCGAAGAGTAGTGTGACGAATTGCTCAACGGCCCTAAATGTTCTATTACTTCTGCGGACTCGATGCTGTTGACTATCTCTAACCCTTTCAGCTTCCCTAAATTCGAAATTTCGCCTACGTTCTCTTTGTACCTCTAGATTATTTACGCGTTCCTGCTCAGAAAAGTCTATATCTGACCTATTCAAACGATTTCTTTTTCGCTGTGTTTGACTCCTATTGCAAGCTGACTTTCTCTTAAGTCTAGGCATCTTCTAATATATAAGTTTTAAAATAATATATAGGTATGTTAAAAATAAAATTCTTATAAATTAATTTAATTTGAATATATATTTATCAAAAATTAATATATAGTTATATATATAAAATAAAGTTAGTATATTTATTTATATATATAAATATATTCATATATTTAAATAGATATATATATTATAATTATATTCATATATTTAAATAAATATATGTATATTATTTAAAATAATTATATTATAAATGAAAATAAATATCTAATGAAAGAACAAATAATAATAAAATTTAATAAGGAAAATAAAAATAAACAAAATGTGGAAAAAAGAATAAATATAAATCAAAGAAATAATAAATTAAACCTGCAAGAAATTCCAGCGAAAATTCCAATTTGAATCGCGGAAACGAACCGATACCGATGTTCACGTACAATCACACACACTTCAGAAGAGTCTATACACATATATGTATGCATGCACAAAAATACGTTACGCTGTGTACCGCACTTTTCTAAAATTGCGCGCCACGTTCCGGGCAGGGCGCAATCATTCACACGCATAAAAAATGTTCCGTTAACGCATAACAATCACACACGAGGATTTACTTATTATATACTCGACTTATATTAATTTGCATTAAATGTTAAATGTATCACGAACACGCGAATTAATTATATATTATTTTATATTTAATATCGAAAATACAAATGATAATCGACAATCGACGACGACACCGAACACGCCAATCGCAAACTACAAATTAACATAACACTGAAGCGCGCTGCCACCTTGCAACAATTTTGATACGTTGCCAATAATTTATCGCCGCAATTAAAAAGTGCGCGAAACCTTAAATTTATAATAATGATCTATAGAATCTAATATACATACAAAATATACATATATTAAAAAAACAAAGTAGAAGAAATGTTAGTACATTTTTTTCAAACATAGTTTCAATAGACGTGGGGATATAATATAATTTACACATATTAATATAATTTATATGCAAAACATATGAAATATATATCGATATGTTTAATATATATTAAAAGCTATCGATATGATAGCTCATAATATATCGTGAAATCTAAATTAATATTTATTTAATAAAAAGTCAATATATAAATTATTAAATAATAATAATAATATGTCTATATTAGAAATCTAGTAAATACCTGCATTCATGCATGCCGATCAACCACGCTATTGGTTGTATATAATTTTACATATGTATGTGTGAACACAAATTAAGTATGTATAAGTGTTTGCATTTATGCACATGTATTTTGGGTAATTGACATGTGCATGAAAAAGAAGAGTCGAGAAACAGCTCGCGCTTCGCGCTCGCATCGTTTATCCTTTTCTTTCATGCACAAGTAATTTAGTTCTGACGTCATCGACAACTTCTTTGCTTTCTTCATATTCATATATTCGCCACCTATTGGTTGAGTGTTAGCATATATTTATGCACATGTATTTTCGGTAATTGACATGTGCATGGAAAAGAAGAGTCGAAAAACAGCTCGCATCGTTGTCCTTTTATTTCATGCATAAGGAATTTAGTTCTGACGTCATCGACAAGTTCTTTGCTGGTCGAAGTGTCGAAATGGTTTATCTAATAACTTCAGTGTTTATTGTCTGATCGGATTGCAATTTGGAGGATAAGTTCATATATTATTTATCTATATATATGCTAAAGCAGAACGTTAAGAAATGAGTTCTTCGAATGTAAATAGCAATGTAAACCAAAATTGGCGGTTTGCGGGGGCGGTAGGCGTGTTATTCCAAATTGAAAATAAACTTGATCTACGTATGGTATACAGGCATCTTCATGCTAAATTTGGTGTCACTAGTTTTGTAATAGCTGAGATCGGCGCGTTCATCCAGACAGACAGACAGACGGACATGGCACAATCGACTCGGCTAGTGATCCTGAGCAAGAATATATATACCTTATGGGGTGTCCGACGCCTCCTTCTGCCCGTTACATACATTTGCACAAAGTTAGTATACCCTTTTTTGACCATTTTCAATGGTCCAAGGATATACAAAAAAACACACAAGTGCGGCTAATGGTTTGCAGCAACAAAACAAAATAGATTTTGTCAGCTTACCACTCAAAACTTTTGAGCAGGAAGCTGCACTGTGTATGTACATTGCTCAACACAGTGCAATAGCATAAATAGATGCTTTGGGCAAGCTATGCAGCAATTATATCGATACTGAAACTGTAGGAAGAATAAAGCTACACCGCACCAAATGCACTGATATTATTAAAAATATTTGGTTTGCGAAGACTGGGAAAATCCTGTTATGATTATAATAAGACCCAACCATTTTCTTCGCATGATTGACACAAGAAAATTCTACGAAAGTGAAGATGATCCAGACGCAGTAGAGTTAAATGAATTAAATTCTATCTTATGAATAATTATAAAAAAAAACTTTGTATATAAAATCACACTTTTTGCGCTTTTTTTCCATACCTTATTCATAAACCGCAAACGAAATCAAAGAACCATTTAAGCACACCTTACAGAAATAACTTAAACAAACTAACAACACAAAAAAGACATATTAATACAAAGTTAGTGACACTAAGTGAGAGCACAAGATATTTAAGAAAGAATTAAAACCATCGACACGCGTATATCTGGGACAGAAGATGAAGAATATTATTACTTGTTTATAAGAAAATTAGCATTTGCGGAAAAATACATGTACAGTTTTATATAGTAATTTGAACACGATGTGTAATTAAGAAACAGCTTATATAATATATGGTTATACACGGTACCCATAGCGTCGCCGTTTATTATAAAATTGTGCCACAAATCGAGTCGACTTAGCCATGTCCGTCAGTCTACCCTTCCGTTTTTTACAAATACAATATGACCATCGAAGATGTCCTAATATTCTGATAATGGTTGAACAATGGAACTGGAAATTACATTGGCTTTAATTCAATGTATGTAAATAAAATATTTAAATTTTTTTTTACTCTAACAGGAATATCATTTGCCTTCTGGTTTTCAATGACTTTATAACTCTAGAGATCAGTGATACATCCTTGGTCTGCTCAAAACGGCACCATTCAAAAAACCTTAATCAATCTAATTGCGCTTGGCCAGTGCATGAACTTATTTTAAAAGTGCAATATGAATATGCGCCAAAATTCTGAATTAATATCGTCAAAAGGCATGATATTTGGTATCGATTATTTTTAATAATATTTATCGTGACAAGGGCTGGCACAAATCCTCTGACTGAACTCTCCACGAGGGTGCCGGCTGGGCAATGGGCTGTGTATTGACTCAAACTTCAACTAAGGCAAGAACGCAACAACATGCGGACAACCAAAGTCTGGTTCTTGCAGATAGGCCTAAAATCCTATGGGGTGGTTCCCAAGAACAAAATTAACCAATAAGAAGAAGTAGATGGAGCCAACAACTGGGTCAACTCGGGCTGGGATGTCAGTCCAAACGTCGGTGGAAGGCGTGACTGCTACCACCGGCGGGCATGGGGGGGTGAAAAATCCTCTACGTGTCGCCAGCGGTCACACCTCTGTACTGGTGGGAGCAGGCCAGGACAGTTGCATTACTACTGCCGCAACATCAAAAAATGCCAAGATGCGGCGCGTTACCAGAGTCCATGTAGAGTCGGATAGCGACCGTCAAGGCAACGACATCAGCGCTGAGATGGAAGAAAGCCTCCTGCGCTCCCCTGTCAAGGGTTTCACCTCCCCTAGTAGGGAAGGGCCCAAAAAGACAATGGAGGGCTTGAGAGCCAAAGCTCAGTACAAGGCAGCCTTGAAAATCAAATCTCGGCTCGCTGGCAGCAACAAACTCACCCCTGAGGAGAGGAAAAAACTGGAGTGGGCCGAAGAGAGGATCGAAGAAGGCCGGAAACATTTCGAGGGAAAATTGACAATGAAGGCCACTTCAAGCCAATAAGCCAACAAGGTCGAGGAGTTGCTTCTCACTAAAAGGCAGCGGTCTGAAGACCAGGACAAGGCGGATGTGCAAGCGTCCGCGCCAGAAGGTGGATAAAGCCCCCAAAAAGCCACTGCCGAAAAGGGAGACGGTTAGCGATGTGGCGCGTCGGCGCTCTTCGACCGCAGTAACCCCCACGGCAAAATGACACCAAGTGGAGCAGGGTGGCTCAACGGGGTAAAGATATTGAGCTGTGAGGATGACCTCACCCTAAAGTGGGTCACCGAAACTGTGGCCAAGATGGACTCCCCCTGGGAAGGTGCTAAGCTAGAGGTAGTTGATAGAACCTGCATTCCGTCAGTACCAAAAGCGAAGGTTCCTAAGGTACGGGCGCTCAAACTGCTCCGATGGCAGAATCCGGACGTGCCAACCGCTGACTGGACGGTACTACACGTTGGCAAGCCGGAAGGTAACGGCCAACAAATGGTCCTCCAGATCAATAAGGAGGCCGAGGATCTGTTGTACGCGAGGTTCGGGAAGATGGCGTGGGGAGTAGGTAATGTATACCTACGACTCAAGAAGCGCCACCCGAACGATGCCAATGCCAACACGCTGGAGGCCGGCGAGGTGGAAAAAGACCTCGAAGCCAACAGCCTCAACATCCAGGACGAAACGGAGGAGGATGGTGACCTGACTATCATAGCCAACCCATCCAAGCAGAAGGAATCTGAAAATAGCCATGAAGCTACGGATCCTTCAGCTAAACCTCGACGTGGCCCTAGTCCAGGAGCCCTGGATCATATCGGGCAACAAGATCGCTGGGCTAGGGTCTAGCAACTACTCCATCTTCTACCCGACCACCGTAAGTAAAGCTAGAACTGCAATTCTGGTAAGAAAAGGCATCAACGCTTATCTTATGTCTAATTACAGCACTGACGACATCACGGTGATAGCGCTAGAGGGTTGCAGGGACGAACCACTCCTAATGGCGTCCTGCTATCTAGCGCAGGACAGGGAATCGCCGACAGAGGAGACGGAGCGTCTGATACAGGAGGTGAGCCAGAAGAGGCAACCCCTGGTGATAGGCGCCGACGCCAACGCCCACCACACCCTATGGGGCTGCAAGGACGTAAACAATAGGGGTGAGTCGCTTTTAGACTTCATTCTAAAATATAATCTTAAGATCGCTAACAGTGGAGAGGAACCCACCTACCTGGGTCCCACCTCTTCAAGCGTTATAGATTGAATTCTCGCCTCTGGAACAAATACCGAAGTCACGGAGTGGAGGGTTCTCAGCAAACTTTCCTTCTCTGATCACAGGTATATCCAGTTCAAAGTTCAACTCGAGTGCACAGTGACAAAAAGTCTTTACAAGAATCCCCGGAATACCAACTGGGATATGTATAAGACCAAAGTACAAAGACACTCCCATCACCAACACCGATTCTATCAACGGCGGACATTGAGAAGTCCGTGAAGACTCTCTGTCACCACCTAACCTCGGCCTTCAACGCAGCGTGCAAAATCTCAATTGTAAGAAAGAAACACAGGCCACCCTGGTGGAACCCACAATTGAAGGCACAACGCACAGACCTACAAGAAATCTTTAAACTGGCTAAACAAGCAAATGAAGATATTGTATGGGACGAATACAAAACAAGGCTCCGTGACTTTAAGATTCAGAGCCAACTAAGAACCAGCGATGGCCAATGACGAGTAGCAGCAGGGAAGCGACTAATGCCCTTCTAAGCGAGCACTTCCCCGGATGCACAGATGTACTCGATCTGCAACAATCAGTGCACACGAACCCAGTGTCCGATGCACCTGGGAATATAATCACACTACTCAAAATCCAGTAGGCCATAGACTCATTTGAGAGTTACAAATCCCCTGGGCTAGATAGTGTAATACCAGCCATGCTACAGAAGACCAAAGAAAAGGTCACTCCATGGCTGGAATCGATATTCAATGCATGTCTGAGGCAGGGATATGTGCCGGTACCCTGGAGGACAGCAGGTGTTGTGTTCCTGCCAAAAGCAGTAAAATGCAGTCACATGCAGCCGAAGGACTACAGACCGATAAGTCTCACCTCCTTCCTGCTAAAAACCTTCGAGAAACTTCTGGATCTACACATAAGAGGAGGCATGGACCGACTCGTAGAATCCAAGCAACACGCCTGCACAAAAAGGGAAATCGGTGGAAACAGCGCTACACTCGCTAGTAGCCACCATCGAAAAGCCCTACACCACAAGGAATTTGCCTTAGGAGCGTTCCTGGATATCTCAGGTGCATTCAACAATGTATCTACAGAAGCGATCATGCGGAGCCTGAGAGCCGCAGAAACCTACGAGGCTGTAAACTCTTGGATAGGTAATCTATTGAGCTGCAGAAGAGTAAAAGCCGAATGGGGAACCACAACCATAACCAAAGCAGCGTATAGAGGCACGCCACAAGGCGGAGTGTTGTCGCCGCTGTTGTGGAATTTAGTGGTAAACGACGTCTTAAGAAAATTTAAACGGAAAGCCCCAAAGATAACCGCCTATGCAGATGACATAGCCATAATTATCGTGGTCAAATGTCCAATGACGATCAGCTCTGTCATGGACAGTACACAAAAAGAAATACTGAATTGACCGATGGAGGTCGGACTCAGTATCAATGCGGACAAGACGGATCTAATTCTCTCTACCAAGAGATACAAGATACCGCAATGGACTCCGCCATCTATAAACGATGTCATGCTCGAGCCAAAAAAGATCGTAAAATATCTAGGAATAGTACTGGACAGCAAGCTGAGCTGGAAATCTAATGTCGAGGAAAGGGTTAAGAAAGCCTCAAATGCACTTTATGCATAGCATAAGATGCTAAGTAGCACGTGGGGCTTGTCTCCCAGACTAATGCACTGGATCTTCATCTCAATTGTTCGTCCAATACTACGCTACGATATCCTAGTATGGTGGAAGGCCACTAAGAAATCCACATACCTCCTAACAATGGAAAGGGTACAAAGACGTGCACTGATGTGCATTACTGGGGCACTGAGATCTACTCCAACAAAGGCCTTGGAAGTGATACTTGGAGTTCTCCCCATTGATATACAGGCCAAACTACTATCACAAAAGACCGCGCAACGTCATTGTGCTACGGGAAATATAGCCTTCGCAAATTATGGGCACAGCGAAGTAGGAGGAGAGTCATCCAATAGCACGGACTATATGATTCCAATAAACAACTACTCTAGAACGCCCACTCTAATGGGACATGAAGATTGGAAAATCAGCATGGGCCAAAACGCAACAAAGCTATTTACGGACGGATCTAAAATGGAAGCCGGCGTGGGCGCTGCGGTCTACTGTGCAGATCCGCTCATATAAGCGTCGTACAAGTTGCCGGACTACTGCAGCATCTTCCAAACGGAAGTCTTTGCCATAAAAAAGGCTGCAGAACTTGCGACAAAACTCAACAAGAAACGGGTCAGCATCTTTGTCGACAGTAGGGCGGCTATCAAATCTATGCAATCCTATGTCATCAGCTCCGAAAGTGTACTGGCAAGCAGAGAAGCATTAGATGCATTAAGCAGCCGCTCGAAGGTGCGCATCTTTTGGATTCCCAGCCACCAGGGCTGCCGAATCTAGACAACTGACAGTTGAAGACCTGAAGCCACAGCTGCGATCTATAAGCCACAGCCTAGAACAAGGCGCTGCGGTGATAGCAGGAAGAAGGTGGCACAACACAAAAAACTGTAAGATAAGTCGCACTATGTGTAACAACGCAAACGCGAAATTAGCCCAAACAGAGTCGAGTCAACAGCTGTATTTCGACCAATTCAAATTATTACTTTTATCGATATCAAATTATTTCTTAAAACTAGGCTTTGGAAAAGAGGAAAAAATGTGGTCCGAAAGTTTTTTAATAGTATTTACCATATATCAATTTGGATGGTATTTTTGGGAAAAAGTATGTAGAACAAATAATCACTTGCACTAGAAGTATGTTCAGTGATAATAATTCATTTGTTCTGTCTATATTGTAGGGCTGACCTGGGTGCTAGTCTACCGCACAGAAAAAAAATACCCGCGGCTGAAGCCCGAAGTTGAGAAACAGAGCAAAAAATTTGAGTAATAATTAATAAACTCTGATTGTACAATCCATATATTGCAGTGGAGCGACAATAGGAGACACATGGCGACTGCCTAGATAAATCAGTTAAATGTACGGCCGTCAGCCGTCTTAGGCAGCAAGGAGAACTACATGTAACCCTAGCTTTGACTGAGGTACGTGCCGACCTTGCTCCTACTGCCGGAAGTGCGGCTATACTCTCCATGTGAGGGCGGCTGGAAGCAGGCCCCTAGCACGGTCATGTCTCTGCAAGGGGTGCTGATTAATTGTAGTCGGGCGAAGATTGTGATTCTATAAATCACCCCAATCCAAGGCGGAACAGCATACGCCAAAGGTAGCCCGGTCGTTAGTATGCGGACTCTGGATACCTCTTGCCCTCCAGTTTCATCTAGACTCCCACGGTACGCGGGCTATGCCGTGGGCGACCTTCCCTTCCCGCCTTTCTAAAACAAAATGCGGACTGCTTCTCAACGAGCAGTGGCGGGTGGTCCAGCATAGCCTCAACGGCACCACGACTCACCTCGCGATGTTGGTCGACGAGGAGACGTATAAGGCTCTGACGGAGTGCAACGGGAAGGTGAAATTCGTCTTTGGACGAGTTAAGCATCTCCTGAAGAACTCCGTCCCCAGAGCCTTCTCCTCTCCTGCCCGTTCCCCATCCCCTTCTCCAACCATTCCCCCCAACCTGCGCCCTATCTACGCGACGGCAGCAGCTCTTGCCCCCACCTACGCAACGGTAGTAGCAGCCGCTGCAGCCGCAGCCCTGCCCGACCCACAATCAGCGCTGGGCGCAAGCTACCCGAAAGGGTACCTACCGCAACTGGGATCGCTAGGCGACCTCCCCCACGGAGCTCCGCCAAATTGCTGAAGGGCATCCGTGGCAATGACTCTCGGGGAGGCAAGGCATGTGACCTTGTCACTAAGGCGCTAAGAGAGGATGCGGAGCACAATTAAGGTGCTCCAGGCGAACCTGCACCACGCCAGAAGAGCGTCAGCCACCCTGTGCAGGGTCGTCTGCAAAGACGAGATTGACCTGGCTCTCGTCCAAGAGCCATGGTTAATAGGTGGCCTCGTCCGTGGACTATCATGCGGGTCATGTAAGTTACTATATGACCGTATGGGAGGTACCCCTCGCACTGCTATATTGGTTAATAACAGTGTGAGACACTTCCCTTTAACTAACTTCATTCACAGAGACCTGGTGGCAACGGCTATGGAGGTAGCCACTGCTGATGGCGTCCGGGAAGTAGTGATAGCCTCTGCTTACTTCCCGGGCTATGTAGATGATGCACCCCCTGCAGAGGTTCAGCGGCTTGTGGATTTCTGCTGCCTTCACAACAAGCCGCTTGTGATCGGCTGTGATGCCAACGCCCACCACACAATCTGGGGGAGCAGCGACGTCAATAAACGTGGTGAGTCTCTCTTAGATTATCTAATGTGTAAACCCACGTTTATAAACTCTATTAGGGAAGAGGTTTTAGATCTCACCCTAGTCAGCAACTCAATTGCGAGTTCGCTTGTTAACTGGCGGGTCACAGACGAAGCCACCTTGTTGGACCATCGGCACATCTGGTTCGACCTTTCTGGCCAAGTCGATATCCTCCAGAACTCCTTCTGTCCTAAAAAGACAAACTGGGGACTCTTCAAAGCCTCTGTGGCTTTGAAAGCAGACCTGTTGATCAGCGATCCAAACTCTATCAGTGACATAGAACTTGCTGCCAACCTGCTCCAAGATGTGCTTATTACGACCTTCGAAGTCAGCTCAGTTCGGAAGACTTTAATGGTCAACCGTAAAGTTCCTTGGTGGAATGAAGAATTGGCAGCACAAACAAGGAAGGTTAGAAGCCTTTTCAACAAGGCCAGATATAACCGCATAAGTTTTGACGTCTATAGGGACGCTCTCACACACTATAATAAGAACATTAGACGCTCCAAACGCGATACGTGGCGCAGCTACTGTGGTAGCTACTGCCAGAGGCAGCGAGACTCCACAAGGTATTAGCCAAAGGGTCATCTAATGGAATAGGACTTCTCAAAAGAGCAGATGGCTCTTTCACTCAAGATCGCAGGGAAGTACTTGAACTTTTATTGCAAATTCACTTCCCAGATTCCGTAGCGAACCCAGATCTCTCCAGTCGCGTTGACGCCACCTTGTCACCTGACTCACGTGGAGCCGGTCTACCTGGAACCAATTAGATTCCTTCGCTCCCTTCAAAGCCCAAGGGGGTAATAAAATCTTTCCAGCCCTTCTCCAAAACAGCCTGGATCATATCCACTGGTCGGCCTTCTTAGAGCTAGTCTCACGTGGGGACATTCCCAAACAGGGAAATCGTCCTCTTGACCAGCCTGAGTCATATCGGCCGATCAGCCTTACCTCCTTTCTTCTCAAGACTGCGGAAAGGCTCTTAGACATGCACATTCGGTGCTCTCTGCAGAAAAAGAACGCTCTGCACCCCATGCAGTTCGCGTATATAGCCGGTAGATCGACAGAGGTCGCTCTCCACAAATTAGTGGGAAAAATTGAAAAAGCCTTCGTATCAAAGAACATTGCTTTGTGCTCTTTTCTTGATATAGAGGGTGCTTTCGATAACACCGGCTACGGGTCTATCTCTGCTGCGCTTGAGCGCAGGAATATTGCCCGTCCCATAATCCGGCGGATTGACGCCATGCTCAAACACCGGACTATCTCCTCTACCCTGGACACGACGACCGCCCATATTAGTGCGGTTAAAGGGTGTCCCCAGGGAGGGGTCCTATCCCCTTTGCTTTGGTCCCTAGTAGTCGACGAACTACTAATTATACTTGCAGAACTGGGCGTGGAAGCGATTGGCTATGCCGACGACCTGGCTCTCGTAGTGAACGGAAACTATGCCAACACCGTGACAGAGTTGATGCAATCAGCTCTGAACACGGTCAGTAGCTGGTGTGAAGATGTAGGTCTTAGCATCAACCCACAAAAGGCAATCATTGTTCCCTTCATTAAGCGATACTCTGTTGATATTGGTCAATTACACATGGCCGGCTCTCCCGTGGATCTTTCCAATGATGTCAAATATCTAGGGGTAATAATCGGCTAAATTTTCCAATTTCCCACCTACACAACACTCTATAAAAGGCTACTCATGCCATGTGGGCATGAAGAAGACTCTTCGGTAGAATCTGGGGTCTCAAATCCTGCACCATTCGGTGGCTATTTGAGATGATGGTAAGACCGATCGTAACCTACGCTACTATTGTTTGGTGGCCTACGGTTACGCAGGTCACTGCCATCAACAAATGCACGAAACTGCAAAGGCTGCTCTGCCTCTCTTTGACGGGTGCACTTCGCACCTGTCCCACCGCAGCATTGGAATTCATTTTTAATCTGACTCCGCTGCACATCCGCATTAAAGAAGTTGCTGCTATGAGCCTTCTTAGAATAAAGCTTCAATCTGGTCTTCCAGCTACCGAATCAGGGCATGCTAGCTTAATCAAAGATATTCCTGTCCTAGAGATCTGCACCAGATCAGATTCTATGACCAAAGAAAATTCAGAACCCTCATCCCGGACCGTAGGGACTGGGATGCTGGCAACCCCATCAGAGACCCCAATGGTATACATTGGTACACCGACGGGTCAAAGACTGATCAGTGGGTTGCAGCTGGGATATATGGTCCCAACTCTAAAACCTCGATTGCTATGGGCAACTGGCCCACAGTTTTCCAATCAGAGGTTCACGCCATCGAGTTCTGCTGCCGTCTTATCCTTGAGAAGAGGATTAGAGGAGCGAACATATACATCTTCACGGACAGCCAAGCGGCCATACTGGCCCTCCCCACAAAAAGAGTAGGCTCGCGTATTGTGGCTGACTGCTGGAACTGTCTCCAGAGGCTGTCGAATAAGAATAAAGTTACCCTAATTTGGGTACCTGGACATTCTGGCTTCCAGGGCAACGAGCTGGCTGACGAACTAGCGAGGGCTGGGTCATCAGCCCCCCTGCTTGGCCCCGAACCCTTCTGTGGCGTGGGGTGGTCAACTATCTCCTCCCTGGTGAAAACCTGGGCTGGAAGATTGATTGAACGCTACTGGTTCTTCCAACCAGGGATGCGGCAGGCTAAAGAGCTTACCAATCCCACAGTTGATCGAAGAACCAAGCTACTCTCTAGGAGAGACCTTTACCTCCTTGTTGGCTACCTTAGTGGCCACCACTTGGTGAACTATCACCTTACTAAAATGCGTTGGTCCTCGGATGCGGAGTGCAGGCTCTGCAAAGAGGACGACGTATCTACTAAACACATTCTATGTGACTGTCCGGCCTTGGTCTGGGGACTAGGAGGAAACATCTGCACGTGGAATTCGCAAGTCCCGATCATATTGTGCATTCCTCCACTCAGCAAAGCTGAGTGACTTTTGTCCGCATGCATTAATAACGAGAGCAACAGTCGAGCGGCACGCGCAGTGGGATACCCTTGGACGAATGTTGCCATAAAAGGTATCTACTTGTATAATACTAATCGCAAGCTACAAATTAATCATAACACTGCAGTGCGCTGCCACCTTATATCAATTTCGATACGTTGTCAATAATTTATCGCCGCAAATTTCCTAGCGCAAGAATGCAAAAAGCGGTGGGAGCAGTATATATCGGTATTTCTTTATAAATTTTGAATTGGCCAATATCGATAACTTGCAATATTATTTAATTGCATTTTATAGTTTTGTATTTTTTACTGACCCTAAAATATGAATTATTAAATAATAATCATATGTGCACGTAAGCATATTATGAATATTATGAATATGTACACAAGCATGTAAATACTTGCATACATTCATATTCATTTACCACGCCACCTATTGGTTGAGTATATATTTATGCATATGTATTTTCGGTAATTGACATGTGCATGGAAAAGAAGAGTCGAGAAACAGCTCCCGCTCGCATTGTTTGTCCTTTTCTTTTCTACGGAAGTAATTTAGTTCTGACGTCATCAACAACTTCTTTGCGCTGGTCGAAGGGTCGAAATGGTTTATCTAATAACTTCAGTGTTTATTGTCCGATCGGATTGCAATTTGGAGGATAAGTTCATATATTATTTATCTATATATATACTAAAGCAGAACGTTAATGGTAGGCGTTATTCCAAATTGAAAATAAACTTGATCTACGTATGGTATACAGGCATCCTCATGCTAAATTTGGTGTCCCTAGCTTTTGTAATAGCTTAGATCGGCCCGTTTATCCAGACAGACAGACGGACATGGCTCAATCGACTCGGCAAGTGATCATGAGCAAGAATATATATGTATACCTTATGGGGTGTCCGACGCCTCCTTCTGCCCGTTACATACATTTGCACAAAGTTAGTATACCCTTTTTTGATCCAAGGGTATACAAAAACACACAAGTGCGGCTAATGGTTTCCAGTAGAGCTGCAAAAACATCGATGGTCGAACCATCGATGGTTAAATTTTCGATGGTTTAAACCATCGATGGTTAAATTTCCGATGGTTTAAACCATCGATGGTGCGATATATCGATGGTAAATTTTTTAAAGTGGTTAAATAAATACAAAAGCTAAATTAAAAACAAAAATATAAATTCATTTCATTAAATTAATACAAAATCTAAATTAACAACAAAAATTTAAATTCATTTCATTTCATAGTAACTAAAACAATTATAAATTTCATTTCTTAAGAGTAAAATAACACATGTTCTTATTTTAAATTGGAGATCATTCGTTTATCCATTGGTTTTTTTCCAAAAATATCAAAATGTTGACAGTTTTCGGCATCAGGGCTGACCGTCTCACTTATGATCTGACCAGCTTTACTGAAGCAGCTCTCTGACTCAGTGGATGTGGCCGCAACACACAAATACTTTTTTGCGATTGCGGAGACTTACTTTGCAAAAACTTGTCCATACTGTTTAGAAGCCGCCAAAAAAGTAAGAGCGTCACAACACACAGCTTTTTTGAGTAAACCATCGATAATGAAAAAAACCATCGATGGTTTCAAAAATTCTAAACCATCGATAATATCGATGGTACCATCGATGGTTTTGCAGCTCTAGTTTCCAGCAACAAAGCAAAACAGATTTTGTCAGCTCAAAACTTTTAAGCAGGAAGCCGCACTGTGTATGTACATTGCTCAACACAGTGCAATAGCACAAATAGATGTTTTGGGCAAGCTATGCAGCAATTATATCGATACTGAACCGTAGGAAGAATAAAGCTACACCGCACCAAATGCACTGCCATCATTAAAAATATTTTGGTTTGCGAAGACTGGGCAAATCCTGTTATGATTATAAAATACTCAACCATTTTCTTCGCATGATTGACACAAGAAAATCCTACGAAAGTGAAGATGATCCAGACGCAGTAGAGTTAAATGAATTAAATTCTATCTTATGAATAATTATAAAAAAAAATTTTGTATATAAAATCACCATTTTTGCGCTTTTTTTCCATACCTTATTCATAAACCGCAAACGAAATCAAAGAACCATTTAAGCACACCTTACAGAAATATTGTAACTTAAACAAACTAACAACACAAAAAAGACATATTAATACAAAGTTAGTGACACTAAGTGAGAGCACAAGATATTTAAGAAAGAATTAAAACCATCGACACGCATATATCTGGGACAGAACGTGAAGAATATTATTACAGTTTTATATAGTAACTTGAACACCATGTGTAATTAAGAAACAGTTTATATAATATAAGGTTATACACGGTACGCATAGCGTCGCCGTTTATTATAAAATTGTGTCACAAACAGAGTCGATATAGCCATGTCCGTCAGTCTACTCTTCCGTTTTTAACAAATACCCTAACAGGAATATCATTTACCTTCTGGTTTTCAATGACTTTATAACTCTAAAGATCAGTGATACATCTTTTGGAGTTTGGCCTTCTCAAAACGGCACCATCCAAAAAACGTTAATCAATCTAATTGCGCTTGGCCAGTGCATGAAACTAAACTTATTTTAAAAGTGCAATATGAATATGCGCCAAAATTCTGAATTAATATCGTCAAAAGGCATGATATTTGGTATCGATTATTTTTAATAATATTTATCGTGACGAGAAATATCGGAATGAAGAGTCGAGTCAACAGCTGTATTTCGACCAATTCAAATTATTAATTTTATCGATTTCAAATTATTTCTTAAAACTAGGCTTTGGAAAAGAGGTAAAAATGTGGTCCGAAAGTTTTTAATAGTATTTATTTCAATTTGCACGGTATTTTTGGGTGAAGGTATGAAGAACAAATAATCACTTGCACTTGCAGTATGTTCAGTAATAATAATTCATTTGTTCTGTCTATATTATAGGGCTGAGCTGGGTGCTAGTCTACCGCACAGCAAAAAAAATACCAGGAAGCCCAAAGTAGATAAACAGAGCAAAAAATGTGAGTAATAATTAATGATGGACGTATCCTAGCACAGTTGCCATTTACACCGATCTTCGTATTCAGGGACTGAACTATCGAAGTCTGTCGGGCGACGATTACACCGATTGCTCCTTCATTTTTCTGTATATAGTATACTGTGCACCATGTCTATTCGCCAGAATATTCAAAAGCTGCTCGGGTTCGCCCCATCTCGTGCTGAAAGCAAACAGGGTGGTGGACTCTTTGGACCAACACCAGGCCACAATAAATAGAAATTTTTTGTGTTGCTTGTTGCTAATTCCAATTCAAATTTTAATTGTTTGCTTTACAAATTACAATAGATTACACCTAATTAAACGAAGAGAGCCGATTGCTCACTCGTGAAACACGTCAGGCGCTGGGGTCCCTAATCGCAATAGCATCAAATGAGTAAAATCCGCTGTTTGAGTACTCCGTGTGTTTGAGCCTTAGTGCTGCAAATTCCGCTTTTTTCCCGCCAAATTTGATGGTCTTTGAATGCCGACTACGGGAGAAAGTTAAACATTACGGCATGCGGGAATTTTCAATTTTTTAAAAACGTTTTCCGCTTTTTTCAATGTTGCACTCGTGGTGTAATTAGATAGATAGATACAGTCGTGATGAGGGACCTGTTAAGGCTCTGTTAACGCTTTTGCAGGGACTGCTAGAGACTGTAGAGAGGGCTGTTAATTTATGCCTCACCTTGTATAATTACACCAAGTTGCCACTCGTTCATATTTTAATACCCTTGTACCATTGAAAATGGTCAAAAAAGGGTATACTTACTTTGTGCAAATGTATGTAACGGGCAGAAGGAGGCGTCGGAGACCCCATAAAATATATATATTTTTGCTCAGGTTCACTAGCCGAGTCGATTGAGCCGTGTCCGTCTGTCTGTCTGGAAGAACGCGCCGATCTTAGCTATTACAAATGTTAGGGACACCAAATTTAACATGAAGATTCCTGTATACCATACGTAGATCAGGTTTATTTTCAATTTGGAATAACACGCCTACCGCTCCCGCAAACCGCCAATTTTGATTTACATGGCGATTTACTCATTGCTTAACGTACTTTATGGAGTCTCCGACGCCTCCTTCTGTCTGTTACATACATTTGCACAAAGTTAGTATACCCTTTTTTGACCATTTTCATTGGTCCAAGGGTATAAAAAGCAGTTTTGTGAAGATGAATTGCATAGATGAATATTACATCTTGTGCAAAAAGACTGTGTTTCGGATTTGCAGTTCGCCATCTTGCATGTTTTTTTGCCAGACCGATCTAAAAATTTGCACCAATGGCCAATCTGATCGTAACGAACATTTGCATTTGGAAAGTATGTTTATACTTTTGATGGAGCCGGAGCCGGTGATGCTGAGTGAGATAATGGCCGTCCCCGTCCACGGCTAGCCGGAATCGTAAGCAGACATAAAGTCTCCGCCACCTCAATTCGAAAATCTGGCAAAAAACATCGTGCTTGTCCCTTATGCAACCGATGATATAAAATATATGCGTTTACCATTGACATATCCAATAGATGGTAAAATAAACGGTTGGTCCACTTTCGTGTTTTCATTCGAATACGATACCGGCCGATAAGGCCATCCATTAGGTCAACTCCTCCTATATGACGATTGTACTCCTTTATAATCATAGGACACTCAATCTCAATTTGTTTCTTTTTTTTTCGATCCCACCGAGTCGCTGTTTGCAATAGAGTTTCAGTTTGTGACAAAAACGGTTGAGTTCCAACGTAGGTTGATATAAGTCTAACTGTTTTTGTGTCGCGCCACAAAACGTTGCATATATTCACACCAAAAGCGGAACCTACAAACTCCTCGGAATAGCCTCGAGGAACTTTTTTTGCATTGACGCTTTCATCAGACGATAATTTGCTGTCCGATATACGATTTGAACGCAAACAATAGATACCACGGCTACGAAGGTAGACAGCCAATCCGAGCGATGTGTAAAAGTTGTCAAAGTAAATTATATGATTTTGATAATGAGGAATCCACTTTGATAATCTTACGACGACATTTGAAGCAGCACCAAAGTCAGGAGTATTTTCTGGAATCACATTATCGCCAGCGCGTGAATAGATTTCGAAAGCATATGAAAATCCTGAAGTGTCGCACAGATTGAAAAGTTTTGTTCCCCATTTGTGTGGTTTATTTGGCATATATTGACGTGTCGGATTTCCCTGCATTTTTTTGGAACACATTTGCTCGTCTACACACAGGCGTTGAGGCATAGGAACTTTTAGAAACCTTTCATTAAAGTAAGTTATAAGTGGTCTTACTATAAATAAACGATCGTAG
Organism: Zaprionus ornatus; assembly: GCA_018904035.1. NCBI lineage: Eukaryota > Metazoa > Arthropoda > Insecta > Diptera > Drosophilidae > Zaprionus > Zaprionus ornatus. The sequence continues at coordinate 431,941 of JAEIFZ010000201.1, forward strand.
CCAGGCTGATCTCGCTGAAGTGCAGCAGATTTATCGTTAAAATGAAGTCTTTTGCGTATTTCTTTAAATCTATTGCGAGTCATAGCATTTTTAACAGCTTCAAGGGAATATTTTCCCCAATAGGATCGAGAGCTTGGAAAGCGATACACTGACATAAAAAAGAGTATACCAATAAATTTGAGAAGCTCCATAAAGTTAGTGATAAAGCGAGTCTGTATATTTTGTTGGCAAGCATACAAATTCATTTGTTCAGCTAAGACCTGAAAATAAAACGAAACTAGATCATTTAAAAAAATATATATAATCGTACTACAACATGAATTTACCTTGAGAAACTCATCGGTCAAAAAATATTGTAAACAGTCAAAAGGCGTTTTAAGTTCTTCTAACTCAGAAGGCGTTTCCTTATAGCTATGGAACGCGAGATCATTGACGTTAAGACGAAATCCTTTTTTTTCCAAGTCATTGATTTAAACTTGGGCGAATCATTTCTTATTTCATTTGGTTGTCCAACAAAACCATCACTGGTGGGAACAAAGGTACGCTTTCCGTCAGTTTTACGCTTATTTGAAGACACACGACGACGTTTACTCGAACCAGGCACATCGGTTGCTACTGAAGTTTCCAGATCTGTATCAAAATTATCTAATGCTGTCACATTAATTGCGTTAACAATTGTCTCTGTTGAGTTAAGGCATTCGTCGATAAAAGAGTTGCAAAGACCGGTGAAATTAGCCTCTTAAATGTTGTCTTCAGAGTCCAGCTCATCTCCAGTTTCATTAAAGTCATCATCATCCAGCTCGTCCATTATATTTTGAATTTCATTGTCAGACAGCTTTGAAAACTTTATGATCTTTCGACCCGACATGACTAAATAAAGAAGCGATAACGAACGCAATGGTTAACAATAAATTTACAGCTAAATGCCCAACCCCGCCAAAAGGCGGGATTTGTTCCAAGTCGATATTTCTTAACTTACATTGTTTTTTTTTATTTGATTTTTAAACTAAACGATTGATAATAATGCGTTCTACTCACCAATATTTTTTTTTTTTTCTTGTACGACACAAAATAAACATTTTGTTCAATCTTCAAAATTACTGTTTTTGTAAAATGAATTATATACTACCGACACCTGCAACTTTTCACTTTGGATTGAACTTGTGAAGTGTTTCAGTAAAAAAGCGATCAGCGATGTACACATACATGCAAAATGAAATGTCCTAAAATATATGTGATTCCCCTTTTTTGAATAAAATTAACTACGCAGTTTTTGTACGCAGTTCTATTGCAACCCGCCAAAAGGCGGGGTTGGGCATTAGAGGGTTAAAACTAGGCTTTGGAAAAGAGAAAAAAGTTTGGTCTGAAAGTTTTTTAATAGTATTTATATCAATTTGCACGGTATTTTTGGGTGAAGGTATGAAGAACAAATAATCATTTGCGCTAGCAGTATGTTCAGTGAAAATAATTCATTTGTTCTGTATATATTGTAGGGCTGACCTGGGTGCTAGTCTACCGCACAGAAAAAAAATACCAGCGGCTGAAGCCCGAAGTTGATAAACAGAGCAAAAAATTCGAGTAATAATTAATAAACTCTGGTTGTACAATCCATATATTGCAGTGGAGCGACAATAGGAGACACATGGCGACTCCCTAGATAAATCGGTTAAAAAGAAACTGGAGCGCTATAAGGAGAAGCTAAAGAACAATAATCATGACTTGTCACTGGTCAAAATGAAGTCCATGTTTGCTACAGGATTCGCTTTCACGGCACAATTCAGCATGTTCAATAGCAGATTTGATTGACGTGTCGTAGCACAGTTGTCATTTACACCGACCTCCGTATTCAGGGACTGAGCGATCGAAATCTGTCGGGCGACGATTACACCGATTGCACCTTCATTTTCCTGTACATACTGTGCACCATGTCTCTTCGCCAGAATATTCAAAAACTGCTCGGTTTCGCCCCATCTCGTGCTGAAAGCAAACAGGGTGGTGGACTCTTTGGACCAGCAGCAGACCACATTAAATAGAAATTTTTTGTGTTGCTTGTTTCTAATTCCAATTCAAATTTTAATTGTTTTGCTTTACAAATTACAATAGATTACACCTAATTAAACGAAGAGAGCCGATTGCTCACTCGTGAAACACATCGAGCGCTGGGGTCACTAAATCGCAATAGCATGAAATGAGTAAAATCCGCTGTTTGAGTACTCCGGGTGTTTGATGCTTAGTGCTGCGGGAGAAATTTAAACATTACGGCATGCGGGAATTCCGCTTTTTTCAATGTTGCCACTCGTGGTGTAATTAGATAAGGTATACAGACTGTAGAGAGGGCTGTTGATTTATGCCTCACCTTGTATAATTACACCAAGTTGCCACTCGTTCATATTTTTATACCCTTGGACCATTCAAATGAGTAAAATCCGCTGTTTGAGTACTCCGGGTGTTTGATGCTTAGTGCTGCGGGAGAAATTTAAACATTACGGCATGCGGGAATTCCGCTTTTTTCAATGTTGCCACTCGTGGTGTAATTAGATAAGGTATACAGACTGTAGAGAGGGCTGTTGATTTATGCCTCACCTTGTATAATTACACCAAGTTGCCACTCGTTCATATTTTTATACCCTTGGACCATTCAAAATGGTCAAAAAAGGGTATACTAACTTTGTGCAAATGTATGTAACGGTCAGAAGGAGGCGTCGGAGACCCCATAAAGTATATATAGAGACATATTCATTCTCCATATGAATTATTTAAACTTCATTCTTCATAACTTAAACCAATCTTTTGAAAAGCTTCACTCTTCAAAAGCCTCATCATAAAAGTTCTCTCAAGACACCAAACGATAAGAAGCTTAAGTCACTGATAAACAAAGATGTAAAGCTCTTTAGAACTTTAAGGTTTGCTGGTCCATAAAAATAATTCTGTCAGTTAGTTTAAGTAACGATAATAAGTAACGAATCCAACAAATAAAAATTATAAAATAAAAAATATAATATTTTTTTTATTTTGATGAACACCTAAATACTTAATTGGCGCAGCCGGTAGGATGTTAGTTATTGATGAGGCAAAAATTAATCCAAGCCTTTAACTATCATCCGCAAAAGAACTCACGTGAATCGCGACGGCAACTTCAGTGACATTAGTTGAAAATATAAACCCAACAGTGTTCAAGCCGAGAAGTGATTGTGAAAAAAAAAAAATATAAAACTTAAACAGTAGCCCACTTAAACAAATACAGGTGTGACCGCTACATAAGTTAAATCCAACAATCAGTGAAGTGAACAGGAACAGTAGCCCGCTTAAACAAAACAAGTGTGACCGCTACATAAATCCAACCCCACAAATTGTGAAGTGAACATGAACAGTAGCCCGCTTAAACAAAACAAGTGTGACCGCTACAAAACAAAAAACGTTCAAAAAGAAAATTAATCAAAAATGGCATTATCAAATGATAATCTATCGCAACTGCTACGACAAATACGTCAAGTGCCGCAGTTCTGTGGAGAGCCAAACAGCCTCAGTTCGTTTATCAGACGAATTGAATACCTGCTCAACCTATACCCGACGAATGACCCTCTTCAGAAAGCCATCATATATGGAGCCATCGAACTACAGGTCATCGGAGATGCTGAGAAGGTCTGCCAACTCGGATGTCACAACGAATGGTCAACCCTAAAGGAAGCCCTGATCGTCGAATTTAAAACTCAAACCCCCCTGGAGGAACTTTTGCGACGTTTGTATTGCACGCCCTACAAAGGTAATTTACGACAATTTTGTGAAGAATTAGAAAATAAGTCAACTATTATTATTAATAAGTTAGCCTTAGAAAACAACCAAAATAACACATTAGTTTATTCACAAGCAATGGCAACTACAATAAAAAATACTATTCAACGCTCACTCCCTGATAGGCTGTTCATGACCCTAGCGAGGCATGACATTTCAACTATCCAAAAGTTAAGACAAATTGCCCAACAAGAAGGTCTTTACGAAGACCCAATTTCTAAGAAATCAGATTACTGTCTAAAACTTAATACAAACTCACTAAATTTAAACACTAATACCAACACAAATAAAAACAAAAACTCTCATATCAATCAACAATTCGCGACCCCCTTCAACCCATTAATAAATCCCACGCAGATCCAAAACCCAAATGTAAACAACCAAACCCCTCATAAACAAGCTTTTCCGTCTAGACAACAACAATTCGATCAGAACAGACCATTGTTTAATGAACCCAGAGCAGACTTAATTCGCGACCGACAGAACGACACCCGAAACTATTATCAGTCCCCCCAACAACCAAGAGTGCCGAATAAGCGTTTTAAAGAAGGCAGCGGACAATCACGTATGGAGACAGATGAAAGTCACCATCAATACGTGTTAGATTACAATAACATTGCTGACCAAGATAATAACAACGACGAACAGTTCCACGACGATCAATTACAAGACACACAAAACGAGACGTATACAAATCAGCAAATTCAACAAGCCGAAAATTTTCCAATACCAGCCTGGGAACCCACCAATACATAGAGATCATGTTTAATAATCATAGATACCGATGCATAGTCGACACTGGTTCATCAATAAACATGATGAATTCAAACTTTTTCAATCTTCAAGTTCATGATAAACAAATAGTTGTCAGAAGTATGACAGGCTATTCAAAACTAAATAAATTCGTAAATCTTCCGGCCAATGGGCTTTTTCAGCAATCGCAGAAATTTTACATTCATTCATTTTCACCATTTTATGACATTCTATTAGGAAGGAAAGTACTAATGGAAAACAACGGTTGTATAGATTATTTTAGAAAAGAAACAATTATCAATGGAAGGTCATTCCTTCATAAAGAACTTGAACTTTCTGACGGAAATTCGTCAAAAAATTTTGAAGCAATTTTACAAGAAAACCACTATACAGCCGAAATAAACTATACATTGGACAATGATATAAACTCAGACTACACATACCGACTAGACCATTTAAACAATGAAGAAAAACATAGACTAACACAATTACTAAAAGAATTCAAAGACATCCAGTATTCTGATAAGGAAAACCTAACTTTTACAAGCATCATACGCCATGAAATCAAAACAGTTCACGAAAACCCAGTGTATAAAAGACCCTATTCATATCCTTTTGCTTATGAAGCAGAACTTAACAAACAAATTGAGGAAATGCTACAACAAGGCATTATACGCGAAAGCGACTCTCCCTATTGCAGTCCCTTATGGATTGTTCCCAAAAAGATAGACGCATCTGGCAAACCAAAATTCAGGTTAGTCGTCGACTATCGAAACCTAAATGAAATAACTATTAACGATAAATTCCCAATCCCGAACATGGATGAAATATTAGGCAAGTTAGGAAAATGTCAATACTTCACAACAATCGACTTAGCGAAGGGTTTTCACCAAATTGAAATGGACCCTAAATCCATACCAAAAACTGCATTCTCAACTAAACACGGTCACTACGAGTATACTCGCATGCCATTTGGTTTGAAAATTGCCCCAGCAACATTCCAACGTTGCATGAACTTCGTTCTTAAAGACCTCATTAACAAACATTGCCTCGTATATTTAGATGATGTTATCATCTACTCAACATCCCTTACTGAACACCTGAACTCACTGAAGAAAGTTTTTCAGAAACTTAAAGAGGCAAATCTTAAGCTCCAGTTAGACAAATGCGAGTTTTTAAAAAAACAAACTACATTCCTAGGTCATACCATAAGTCAAGATGGTATACGACCCAACAAAGAAAAAGTAAAAGCGATTAAAATATTTCCTATTCCAAAAACCTCTAAACAAATTAAATCATTTTTAGGCTTATGCGGATATTACCGCAAGTTCATTCCAGATTTTGCCAAAATCGCAAAACCTCTCACCCTATTTTTAAAAAAAGGAGCCAAAATAAATACAAAAGACGACGCGTATATTAAATCTTTCGAAAAGTTAAAAACCCTTATCATGAACGACCCCATCCTCATTTGCCCTGACTTTACAAAAACATTTCAAGTTACTACTGACGCCAGCAATTTCGCCATTGGAGCCGTGTTATCACAAGATAATAAACCAATTAGTTTCGCAAGCAGAACATTAAACGACCACGAACAGAATTACAGTACAATAGAAAAAGAATTATTGGCAATTGTTTGGGCAACCAAATACTTCCGCCCATATTTATATGGAGTCCCTTATGAAATATTAACTGGTCATAAACCCCTTGTCTGCCTAAATAATATAAAAGAACCCAATATGAAATTACAACGTTGGCGAATCAAACTTAGTGAATACAATTTTAAAATAAAATATTTGGAAGGAAAACTAAATCATGTAGCAGATGCTTTATCTCGAGTTAAAATTGAAGAAAATATGGTAGGTGAAGAAGAAGATATTTCAACAGCAGCAACAATACATAGTGCATCAGAAAGTAACGAAACTTATATTCAAATCACTGAGAAACCCATAAACTATTTCACTAGACAAATAGAATTTATAAAAGATTCCATAGACCAAGTAGACATATCAAAATATTTCACTAAAACTAAAATCACCATAAAATATACTGAAATGACTCTCCCAATAGCAAAAGACTTCTTAATAAAATACTTTCTTAACCATACTAGCGTAATTTACATAGACAATGACAGTGATTTTTCCGTTCTTCAAAATGCATACCATGAAACTATTAACCCACATAGTAACGTAAAAATCTTAAAAAGTATAATTAAACTAAAAGACATTAACTCTTACGCTGAATTCAAGGAATTCATTATTTCTCAACACCTGAAATTACTGCACCCTGGTATCGAAAAATTGACACGACTCTTTAAAGAAACTCACTATTTTCCTGACTATAATAAATTAATTCAAAATATCATTAATGATTGCGAAGTCTGCAATCTCGCAAAAACAGAACACAGACCAACAAAACTTGCTTTTGAGATAACCCCAGAGACAAATAACCCAAGAGAACTTTACGTAATTGACTTTTATGCTATTGACAATGAGCAATATTTATCCTGTATTGACGTTTATTCAAAATTCGCATCACTTATAAAAACAAATAGTAGAGATTGGCTAGAAGCCAAAAGAGCCCTTACTAGAATATTTAACGACATGGCAGACAAAGACTCAGCATTCATGAGCAACTCTCTAAAGATTTGGCTAAATAACGAAGAAATACAATTAGATATCACCACAAGCAAAACAGGAATAGCAGATGTAGAACGTCTTCACAAAACAATAAATGAAAAGATTCGCATTATTAACACTGAAAATAATAGAGAAAATAGGGAAACAAGAATAGAAACAATTTTATACACATACAACCATAAAACCAAACACAATACAACCGGACAAATACCAGCTTACATACTACTCTACGCAGGCACACCTACCTATGACTCTCAGAAAATTAAAGAAAACAAAATTAACAAGCTTAATGAGAACCGACAAATTTACGAAGTTGACACAAAGTATAGACAACCCCCTATAACGCGCTCGAAATCCAAAAACCCCTTTAGGAAAACAGGCAGAATTGAACAACTAGATGAAAAACATTACAACGAAAATAATCGAGGCCAAAATGTTACACACTATAAAAGTAAATTTAAAAAGAAAAAAAATGTTAATAACAGCAAATATTTACAGCCGACCGACACCCAATCATCGGACTCATAATTATTATAATGACTCTTATGATGACACAAACTACAGCAGGAACAATCGAAGTAAACCCTATTGAAAACAATCAGGGATTCATTCTATTTGAATCAGGAATGATACAACTCCCTATTACTTTCATGCACCACTGTCTTACAGTTAACATAACACAAATTGAAGAAACATTTAGCACTCTTATTAAAGAAAGCCAGAAATTTAATAACATAACACAAATAAATTACCTAATTGAAAAAATGAAAAGGGAAATGAACGGAATACGTATAACAAAACGCAATAAACGAGGACTGTTCAACTTTGTAGGCTCTACTTACAAATACCTTTTCGGTACACTAGACGAAGACGACAGACAAAATTTTGAACACCAAATTTCATCCCTATCCCAAAGCACTGTTCAGATTAGCAGTCTAAATCACGTTATTGATAACCTTAATAACGGTATTCAAATGATAAACACCCACTCAGAATCTATAAAAAAAGAACAAAAAATATCCCTTTTAATATTTAATATCGAACACTTTACTGAGTACATTGAAGACATCGAAATGGGTTCACAATTAACTCGATTAGGAATATTCAATCCAAAACTTCTTAAGCACGACAACCTTGGTAACGTTAACTACAAAAATTTAATGGACATAAAAACTTCTGCCTGGTATAATACAGGTACTAACGAAATTTTCCTAATGTCTCATATCCCCACAAACACAGTTGAACAGCCTACTTTCCTTATCACCCCTTACCCAGACAATAATGGACAAACTATTAACGAAAATTTAGAAGGCAAATTCTATCTACACAATAATTATGTTATAAATATACAAACAAAAAATATTATTAAAGACCATTGTATTGCTAGTATAATCAAACACGAAACACCAACGTGTACTTTCCAAAAATACCGTAAGCCATTTTTCATCCAACACATTAAGCCAAACATACTAATTACATGGAACATGACCAGAGAAAAACTTAACCAAAATTGTAACAATCATGAAATTTATATTGAAAATAACAAAATTATAAAAATATTTAATTGTACAGCAGAGTTAAAAGAATTTTCAATATCAAATAATATGCATCAATATACAAATCTAATATTCACCGAGCATATTGTCACAAAAGTTGAACCTATGTCACATATTGAAATAAAAGAAATGATTATGCTAAACAATAAGAATTATACAATCTATAAAAATATATTAATAATCCTCATGTTTGTATTAGCTATAATATCTATATTTTACCTATACATTAAATGTAAAACAGCACCTCATAATATTGTAATATCATATCTAAGACCTAAAGCAAACAAATCAGTTGACAAAAATATTGAAACAGTTAAAGAAAATAATACTGAAATAGTAAAAACTGAAAATGCAATTCCACAATTATATCCAGAAGTAAAGGCTTGAGGACAAGCTAAAATCTAAAAGGTGGGGGAGTGACATATTCATTCTCCATATGAATTATTTAAACTTCATTCTTCATAACTTAAACCAATCTTTTGAAAAGCTTCACTCTTCAAAAGCCTCAGTTCATTCTCCATACGAAAACTTAAACCGATCTTTTGGAAAGCTTCACTCTTCAAAAGCCTCATCATAAAAGTTCTCTCAAGACACCAAACGATAAGAAGCTTAAGTCACTGATAAACAAAGATGTAAAGCTCTGAAGAACTTTAAGGTTTGCTGGTCCATAAAAATAATTCTGTCAGTTAGTTTATGAGTAACTCTGGTGTAATAAGTAACGAATCCATCAAATAAAAATTATAAAATAAAAAATATAATATTTTTTTTATTTTGATGAACACCTAAGTACTTAATTATATATTCTTGCTCAGGATCACTAGCCGAGTCGTTTTAGCCTTGTCTGTCTGCCTGTCTGGATGAACGGGCCGATCTCAGCTATTACAAAAGCTAGAGACACCAAATTTAGCATGAAGATGCCTGTATACCATACGCAGATCAAGTTTATTTTCAATTTGGAATAACGCCTACCGCCTCCGTAAACCACCAATTTTGATTTACATGGCGATTTACTCATTTCTTAACGTTCTGCTTTAGTATTTATATAGATAAATACTATATGAACTTATCCTCCAAATTGCAATCCGATCGGACAATCAACACTGATGTTATTAGATAAACCATTTCGACCCTTCGACCAGCAAATAAGTTGTCGATGACGTCAGAACTAGCGTATGAAAGAAAAGGACAAACGATGCGAGCGAGAAGCGCGATCTGTTTCTCGACTCTTCTTTTCCATGCACATGTCAATTATCGAAAATACATGCGCATAAATATATACTAATACTCAACCAATAGGTGGCGTGGTAAAAGAATATGAATGTATGCAAGTTTTTACATGCTTGTGTAAATATTCATAATATTCATAATATGCTTACGTGCACATATGATTATTATTAAATAATTCATATTTTAGGGTCAGTAAAAAATACAAAACTATAAAATGCAATTAAATAAATATTAGTTTTGATTACTCGATATATTGCAAGTTATCGATATTGGCCAATTCAAAATATATAAAGAAATACCGATATGTACTGCTCACACCGCTTTTTGCATTCTTGCGCTAGGTAAATTGCGGCGATAAATTATTGACAACGTATAGAAATTAATGCAAGGTGGCAACGCACTGCAGCGTTATGATTAATTTGTAGCTTGCGATTAGTATTATACAATAAGATACTTTTTATGGCAACATACGTCCAAGGGTATCCCACTGTCGCGTGCCGCTCGACTGTTGCTCTCGTTTCTTATCGATCATTGCCAATATCACCCCTATTTTGGCGCAAACTATCATCTCTGTTTTAAAATTGCGTTTAAATGTATGGTTAAACCAGACAGTGATTGAAAATTAAAAATGCCAAAAGAATACAACCAGAACTGTCGTGATGCTAAGTTAAGTGACGAGTTCAAGGCATGGATTCGCATAGACTCAACTGATGAGCAAAGAGTCTACTGCAGATATTGAAAACGTACCATTACAGCAAAGCTGATAGACTTGCGTGCGCATGCATTAATAAAAAAAAACACACAAGTGCGGCTAATGGTTTCCAGCAACAAAACAAAATAGATTTTGTCAGCTTACCACTCAAAACTTTTGAGCAGGAAGCAGTGCAATAGCACAAATATATGTTTTGGGCAAGCTATGCAGTAATTTTTTCGATAGTGAAACTGTAGGAAGAATTAAGCTACACCGCACCAAATGCACTGTCATCATTAAAAATATTTTAGTTTGCCATTTTCTTCGCATAATTGACACAAGAAAATCATACGAAAGTGAAGATGATCCAGACGTAGTAGAGTTGAATGAATTAAATTATATGAATAAATATAAAAAAAAAAACTATATATATAAAATCACCTTTTCGTGCTCTATTTTTCCATACCTTGTTCATAAACCGCAAACGAAATCAAAGAACCATTTAAGGACACCTTACAGAAATAATTTAAGCAAACTAACAAGATGCATATATTTATCTGGAACAGAAGATGAAGAATATTATTACTTGTTTATAAGAAAATCAGGTTGTGTGGAAAAACACATATACAGTTTTATATAGTAGTGGTGATCGGCTGTGATTTGATTTCGCTCCTCTTATTTTATTTTTTAAACTCCAAATTTACGTGATTTGCCGTATTCATTGTGTTTTGAATTTGAGATTAGGCAGTGTGCAGTGTCTGTGCTAACAAGTGAGATTCACGGGTGTCTGTTATAACCACTAATATTGTGATTAAAGTAGATTTTATTCTTGATTAACTGATGCGTCTTTAGAGTCTTGTTATTTTTGTTTTTGTTACTAGTTTGCACTCCCACGCTCATTCTCGCCTGCATCGCTCTCTGAGTGTGCTGCGCTGTGCTCTTTTTTATACCCTTGGACCATTGAAAATGGTCAAAAAAGGGTATACTAACTTTGTGCAAATGTATGTAACAGGCAGAAGGAGGCGTCGGAGACCCCATAAAGTATATATATTCTTGCTCAGGATCAATAGCCGAGTCGATTGAGCCATGTCCGTCTGTCTGTCCGTCTGTCCGTCTGTCTGTCTGTCTGGATGAACGCGCCGATCTCAGCTATTACAAAAGCTACGGACACCAAATTTAGCATGAAGATTCCTGTATACCATACGCAGATCAAGTTTATTTTCAATTTGGAATAACACGCCTACCGCCCCCGCAAACCGCCAATTTTGGTTTACATTGCTATTTACATTCGAAGAACTCATTTCTTAACGTTCTGCTTTAGCATATATATAGATAAATAATATATGAACTTATCCTCCAAATTGCAATCCGATCAGACAATAAACACTGAAGTTATTAGATAAACCATTTCGACACTTCGACCAGCAAAGAACTTGTCGATGACGTCAGAACTAAATTCCTTATGCATGAAAGAAAAGGACAACGATGCGAGCGCGAAGCGCGAGCTGTTTCTCGACTCTTCTTTTCCATGCACATGTCAATTACCGAAAATACATGTGCATAAATATATGCTAACACTCAACCAATAGGTGGCGTATATATGAATATGAAGAAAGCAAAGAAGTTGTCGATGACGTCAGAACTAAATTACTTGTGCATGAAAGAAAAGGATAAACGATGCGAGCGCGAAGCGCGAGCTGTTTCTCGACTCTTCTTTTTCATGCACATGTCAATTACCCAAAATACAATGGCATAAATGCAAACACTTATACATACTTAATTTGTGTTCACACATACATATGTAAAATTATATACAACCAATAGCGTGGTTGATCGGCATGCATGAATGCAGGTATTTACTAGATTTCTAATATAGACATATTATTATTATTATTTAATAATTTATATATTGACTTTTTATTAAATAAATATTAATTTAGATTTCACGATATATTATGAGCTATCATATCGATAGCTTTTAATATATATTAAACATATCGATATATATTTCATATGTTTTGCATATAAATTATATTAATATGTGTAAATTATATTATATCCCCACGTCTATTGAAACTATGTTTGAAAAAAATGTACTAACATTTCTTCTACTTTGTTTTTTTAATATATGTATATTTTGTATGTATATTAGATTCTATAGATCATTATTATAAATTTAAGGTTTCGCGCACTTTTTAATTGCGGCGATAAATTATTGGCAACGTATCAAAATTGTTGCAAGGTGGCAGCGCGCTTCAGTGTTATGTTAATTTGTAGTTTGCGATTGGCGTGTTCGGTGTCGTCGTCGATTGTCGATTATCATTTGTATTTTCGATATTAAATATAAAATAATATATAATTAATTCGCGTGTTCGTGATACATTTAACATTTAATGCAAATTAATATAAGTCGAGTATATAATAAGTAAATCCTCGTGTGTGATTGTTATGCGTTAACGGAACATTTTTTATGCGTGTGAATGATTGCGCCCTGCCCGGAACGTGGCGCGCAATTTTAGAAAAGTGCGGTACACAGCGTAACGTATTTTTGTGCCTGCATACATATATGTGTATAGACTCTTCTGAAGTGTGTGTGATTGTACGTGAACATCGGTATCGGTTCGTTTCCGCGATTCAAATTGGAATTTTCGCTGGAATTTCTTGCAGGTTTAATTTATTATTTCTTTGATTTATATTTATTCTTTTTTCCACATTTTGTTTATTTTTATTTTCCTTATTAAATTTTATTATTATTTGTTCTTTCATTAGATATTTATTTTCATTTATAATATAATTATTTTAAATAATATACATATATTTATTTAAATATATGAATATTATTATAATATATATATATCTATTTAAATATATGAATATATTTATATATATAAATAAATATACTAACTTTATTTTATATATATAACTATATATTAATTTTTGATAAATATATATTCAAATTAAATTAATTTATAAGAATTTTATTTTTAACATACCTATATATTATTTTAAAACTTATATATTAGAAGATGCCTAGACTTAAGAGAAAGTCAGCTTGCAATAGGAGTCAAACACAGCGAAAAAGAAATCGTTTGAATAGGTCAGATATAGACTTTTCTGAGCAGGAACGCGTAAATAATCTAGAGGCACATAGAGAACGTAGGCAAAATTTCGAATTTAGGGAAGCTGAAAGGGTTAGAGATAGTCAACAGCATCGAGTCCGCAGAAGTAATAGAACATTTAGGGCCGTTGAGCAATTACCGGACACAATTCGTCACACTACTCTTCGGGCTTCTTCGCCAATCAGATTACAAGAACAACTTGCTGACACTTCGCGTCGTTCGAGGCGCAGGTGAGATGCTAACCTTCGATCTCAGGAAAGAGAGCAGGATGCAGTTCGTCGCCGTGTACGTCGCAGTGATTCTGCAATTAAAACAGACGAACAACTTGCCAACACTTCGCGTCGTTCGAGTCGCAGGCAAGATGCTGAGTTTCGATCTCAGGAAAGAGAGCAGGATGCAGTTCGTCGCCGTGTACGTCGCAGTGATTCTGCAATTAAAACAGACGAACAACTTGCCAACACTTCGCGTCGTTCGAGTCGCAGGCAAGATGCTGAGTTTCGATCTCAGGAAAGAGAGCAGGATGCAGTTCGTCGCCGTGTACGTCGCAGTGATTCTGCAATTAAAACAGACGAACAACTTGCCAACACTTCGCGTCGTTCGAGTCGCAGGCAAGATGCTGAGTTTCGATCTCAGGAAAGAGAGCAGGATGCAGTTCGTCGCCGTGTTCGACGAACTGATCATTCAACTAGAAATGCCGAACAACTTGCCAATACTTTGCGTCGATCGAGGCGCAGGCAATGTCCACAATTCAGGTCCTACGAAAGCGGACGAGATGCTGTAAGAAGGGCGATTCCTATTCGTAGGATTGTTGAGCAGGCACGCAATACTAGTGCACGCCGCAGTGCTCGAATTCGAGCTCAACGTGAGGCCTTTGAAGCCCATAGGAATATGTCGCAAAGAGTGAGTCTATATAGGAGTATTTGCACCAATAGGATAGCAGAGAATAGGAGAAACGCGTCCCGCAATAGAGTGGACCGTGCGAATACCCTTCCAGATGATAGGATATCGCAGGTTAAAACTAGTTTAGATTGCCTAATAGCCAATTTTAATAAGACAGTCAAGCAGGGACCCGGTTTGCATATGTTGCAAAGGTTTGTGGTTTCCACATCAAGTGGACAAAATTTCGCGTGAGGTCATAGAGGAAAAGTGTAGTGAGGCAGATAGTGTTGATATTTTGTATCTTTCCTCTATGTTTCCATCCCATAATAATAGGTTTAGCTTTTGCAAAACCTGCAGCCGCAGTATTAAGTCAGGGAAAAAACCAAAGGCTTCTATTACAAATGGCCTAAATTTTCCGGAGCTTCCGGAATGCCTGAAAGGCTTGACGCCTCTAGAAGAAATGCTGATTTCTCCCCGTCTTCCTTTTATGATCATAAAGTCTCTTGGATATGGACGTCAAAGTGCCATTAAAGGAGCAGTGATCAATGTGCCAATTCCAGTTGCAAATGTTGTAACTTCCCTTCCCAGGGCATTTAATGAAGCCGAAGTAGTTCAGATTCATCTTAAGCGTAGGATGGAGTATAACCATGATTTCATGGCTGAAACCATAAGGCCCTCAAAGATAGTTGATGCAATTCGGTATTTAGTGAACACAGAACTTTATAAGAAGCACCAGGTTACTATCAATGAGCAGTGGTTGTCTTCTTACTCAGCTGAGACTGTACCATTTGTTGCGTCAGCAGACGACAGGGACATTGTGTGTCAAATGTTAGAAAAGGCAGCACAACCTAATGAGCATAGAGTAGTAGAAGAAGAGGTAGAGTTGAATCCAGGAGGTCAAGAAACCTTCATGGAAAATGTCCCTGTTGAAAACATAGATATTCCTCGAATTGCTATAGCACCAGGAGAGGGTCAGCGACCTCTTGACATGATAACCGATTGTGATTCAGAGGAGCTGGCTTTTCCCACAATATTTGCAGGCATTAAAAGGAAATGTCAGGAAAGTTTTACAACTATAGTTAGATCAGAGCTTAGGAATTTTGATAGAAGAGGTTGTAGAACTGATAAATTATTTCATAACTTCAAAAAGTTAGAAATGATTAGCATTAGGAATAGCACATCAATTTGCTTACGTAAGCACTCTGCCACTCAAGGCATTTCGGCTGCTGATGTGCGTAATGATGAATCTTTAAATAGGTTAATACTTCATGATGATGGCTATAGGCTTTTAAAAGGTATTCGCACGTCTCCTGCTCATTGGGAGGACCAGAAAAAGAAAGTGATGGCTATGATTAGGCAGGTAGGGCTTCTAACTTTTTTTATAACATTTTCCGCAGCGGAAACTAGGTGGCCGGAGCTTTTAGTCTTGCTATGTAAAAATGTAGACAAGCTAGAAGTATCCGAAGAAGAAGCGTTAAATTTGGGGTTTAATGAGAAAGCTCGTCTCATTAGAGCAGACCCAGTGACCTGTGCCAGATATTTCGATTTTCGATATAGACAGGTTTTAAAACTGATGAAAAAGGAAGGCGGTGTCTTTGGTTGTCACCAGGTCATCAAGTTTTATTGGCGAGTGGAGTTTCAGCAAAGAGGCTCTCCACATATACATGGCATGTTCTGGCTGAAAGACGCCCCAAAGCTCGACCTAAAGAATGAGTCCACATTTATGCCTGTGAAGTCCTTTATTGATCAGTTTATTACTGCTGATTCTAGTTGCCCGGACGTTGCTCCATATTTGGAGTATCAACTCCATAGTCACGGGCACTCTTGCAGGCGAGAAATTAGGTCAAAACAAATTTGTAGATTTGGTATCCCATACCCTCCCATGCCTCAAACAGAAATTCTTCTCCCTTTAGAAGAAAATGCTCCAAATTTGGCCGAGCATCGTAGGAATTTCGAAAAAATTCAAAGTCTGCTCGACTTCCCATTTGATCGTGAAAGCGTAGAAAATTTTAACGATTTTAACAACTTTTTGTCCCACGATCAACTTAACCTTAGTTATGATGGCTACATTAATGCTGTAAGATCAAGTATAAAGAAACCAAAAGTTTTTTTGAAGCGATCTTTTGCAGCAATCAAGCTTAACGCTTATAACAAGCACCTCCTTTTGTTGCAGCGAGCAAATATGGATATTCAGTTTATTTTAGACCCCTATGCTTGCTGCAGCTACGTCGTTAATTATATTAACAAGTCTCAGAGAGGTATCTCAATGTTGATGCGTGAGGCAATCAATGAGATTAAAGACAATAACAATGTAACTATTAAGCAAAAGTTACAACATTTAGGTAACAAATTTATATTTGGCACTGAGATATCCGCTTTTTATAGCTACTGCAAATCAGAACGAGGAGCTCGCCAAGAAAATGCAGATGACTTTGACGATGATGTGCCTAGGGCTTCTGAATCAATAGTTTACGCTCTTCGCGATAATAGTGGCTTCATCAGAAAGAGGACCACTGCGTGCATAATTAGGTATATGAGATTTAATGTCAATACAGAAACAAGTGACTATTTCAGAGAGCTAAAAATGCTTTACGCCCCATGGCGAGATGAGCATTTGGATTTAGTCACACATGACTGTGAATTGTTCTGTAGGGAAAATTCGGAGTTAGTAGAGAACAATCGCAGAAAATATAATTTACTAGATGATAGGGAACTAGAAGATGCTCTGAGCCACTTAACAGAGGAAGCAGAAAATGAGAATAATCAAGTAGGAGAACAGGAAGTGGTAGATGATGGCTTCACAGTTTTGGGATTGCCTGAAATAGATCCACATCTAAATGTTTTAAATGTGGATGGAAATATTGATATGAATGATGAAGATAGTAATGTCCGTTTTATCAAGCTTCCAGCCTTAGTTTCTCAGGAAAGCTTAGCTAATATAGTTAGATCTCTTAATTTAAAGCAGAAGCTATATTTTACACATGCTTTGCATAATGCCAAAATCAATAGTCTTTTATGAATTTGTTGGAGGCGGCGCCGGAGTCGGAAAGAGTCGACTTATATCAGCAATTTTTCAGTCATTATTCGTAATGTATAACAGTATACCAGGAGCTGATCCGACATCTGTTAAAATCCTCTTATGTGCACCAACAGGAAAAGCAGCATTCGGAATTAGTGGTTCGACACTGCATTCCATGTTTTCACTTCCTGTTAATTAATCTCGCTCAGCACCTCTAAGGGCCTTAAGCCATGATTTAGTTAATAGCCTTCATTCAAGGTTAATCGATCTTAAATTAATTATTATTGATGAAATATCAATGGTTAGCTCTCTAATGTTTTCTTATTTAGATTCTCGTTTGAAGCAAATTTTCAAAAATACTTCTCCTTTTGAGATAATGCGTCAACGTGTCGATCAGCTTTTCGCTTCTGCCTTAAATAATATGGCATCGGGTTGTATGACAGCCGATGATATTGTCCTTTTCCAATCTAGAATATGCGAACCATCGGCAGTGCCCGATGATGCAATTCATCTGTTTAGTAATAATAATGAGGTTGATTTATTTAATGTAACGAAACTTAACTCAATTGCTACTGAGCAATTTTTCTCTACTGCTGAAGATTTTATTAAGGCGGGCCATTTGGAACCAGCTAGGAAACAAAGAATATTAGAAGAAGTGAAGGGTTTTAAAACTTCCGCTACACAGGGACTCTGTACATCTCTTCTCCTAAAAAATACTGCCAAGTACATGATGACGGTCAATGTAGACACAGGGGATGGATTAGTAAACGGGGCATCAGGTGTGTTGATGCAAATAGATTTCAATACATCCAACACTCCCAACATTTTATGGATGAAATTTACAGAGGAAACTGTAGGAGAATCTGCGCGTTCGAAGTGTACACATCGTACAGATCCTTCATGGACTCCTATTCAGAAAATTGTTCGCAGTTTTCAATATTCAAATAACGCACAAATTAACATTGACCGTAGGCAGTTTCCAATTGTGCCTGCTGAAGGCATCACAATTCATAAGAGTCAGGGAGCTACGTATGGCAAAGTGGTAGTCCATGCTAATTCCAGAATGCAGCGTGCTGCATTATACGTAGCTTGCAGTAGAGCAACTACTGCTTTAGGATTATTCATTATTGGGAATTTTGTTCCTCCTAAGTCTCCCCAAAATAATGATAAAGTGAAAGCCCAATTGAAGAAATTGCGGACTGAAAAACTACTGTGTACTCATTACGATTATTTAATTAACAGTTCTGCCCTTAACATTTTCTTCCATAATACTCAGAGCTTGAATTCCCATCTTGAAGATATTCGATCGGACAAGCTGATGCTTCAGTCATCAATATTATGTTTCGTGGAAACTTCCATAAGCAATGAAACTGTAGAAATACCTGGGTTCACTATTGTGGTTCAACTTGAATCAATTAGGCCTTTAACAGGCATCATAATTTATGTAAAGAACGAGCTAGTAGATAGAGTTTCCCATACCTTTAGCAGTAGAAAAACTTTTGGCTCAGTAGTTTTTGAGTTCGGCATATTTAGGTTTGATGCCATAAGTTTTCTTATATTATATAAAAGTCCAGACTTTCCTCTGTCCACATTTAAAATAGAATTTGAGGAGATAATTCATCAATTTTCTCGTTTAGGTGATTTAGGGGATAGCTTGCTAGTTTTAGGAGATTTTAATTTGTGCCTCAAAACCTTTAACAGGTGTAAGAGTATTTATAATTTTTTGATTAGCAAAGGATTAAGGAGTTTGTTAGATTTGAAAACGTCCACTACCAATATGGATACACATATTGATTGGGCGTTTTCAAATATACTAGATAATAAAAAGATTAGTGGTAGGACTTTTGAGGTTTTGCATAGCCATCACAATGGGATATCTGTTAGTATTCAGGCATGAGTTTGTAATGTTTGGAATAGGTTAGAAATTAAGAAATCTAAATGACAGGATATATGTAAATATGTATGTAGGCATATTTTAATAATTTAAATTTAATTATTTAATAGTTAAGTATAACCATTGAATGGAAAATTGGTTTGATAATTATTATTATTTTTTTATTTTTATACCCTTGGACCTTGTTATCGATATTAACCAATTTAAAATTTATAAAGAAATACCGATATCTACTGCTCACACCGCTTTAGGGAATTGCGGCGATAAATTATTGGCAAAATATCGAAATTGAAGCAAGCGCACTCCAGTATTATTATTAATTTATAGCTTGCAATTAGTATTAAACAATTAAATACTTTTTATGGCAACATACGTCCAAGGGTATCCTACTGTCGTGTGCCACTCGACTGTTGCTCTTGTTTATAGCTGAGTTGTTGCTTTTTTCTTATTTTCGTGTCTACACTGTCTGGCGCTATCACTCTCACGCTTTCTTACGCTCTTTTGTAAACTACGCTTGTGCTTGTGGTAGTGGTAACCAGCTGTGTTACATTATCTTTTCTTTCTTGCTCTTTTTTAACTTTTTCCTTTTTGAACTTATCTTTCGTAATTCTCTTCAACATTTTGTTTGTTTCTTTGGTGTTCCCTACCCTGTTTTCAAAGCATATTAATTTCAATAAAAATGTTTGTGTGCTCCGCAACTTCGTGCAAATGTAAGGCCGTTTCAAAGCCGGACTTAGTTTGCTGCTGGTTGTGTGATAAATTCTATCATATAAAATGCATCGGCCTAACTGCACGAATCAAAGACTCACTCTATAACAATGAATCTGGCCTGAAATGGTCATGCAAAGTTTGTCGGGCGAAAGAGCTAACTTTGCGTTAAATGCTTGGGGAGACTAAAATGAAATTTGAAAAGCTGCATGCAGCATTTTCAAATCTCCAATCTGAATTTTCAGATATGGAAACTCAATTTACTTCTTTCGAATGTTCCGATGAGCCGTCCGCACTTCCATCGGCAACTCCTTTAGGTATAACATCTCCAGTTATTGCCTACTCAACCCCTTCTACGTCTCCTAACATTCCTCCAGCCGTCCTGGCTGTTTTGTGCGATCCACCACTTTTGATCGTCACCTCTCCAGTCGCGCCTTTATCTAAAAAGAATCTTCAAAATTCTTTTGAAAACACTGCCGTCAGTACTCAAACGGTTGTTTCAAACGTTAAATTGCTTGTCGCGGTTAAGCCCAAGAAACATGTTTTCGTTTCAAGCCTTGCACCCGATACTTCGATTGATGATGTAAAATCATATATTCAATCAAAAATTTCTGTACCGAACATTGTTGCACAAAAGTTTAAATTCAACTACACGCGAAAATAAGTATACCTGCAGACAATTTTCAATCTGCTTGCAGCGGAACCTTCTTCAAAACTAAAAAGTCGAACTGCGGTACCGCTTCCTTCAACTTCTCGCGCCTCTTCTTCTTCTAGTGGAACATCAAAAAACCAGTAGAAATATCCCATCTTTACTTCGCTTATCAAAACATTAGATGCCCAAATTCTAAGCTCTCTAATTTGTTTTTGAATAGTGTATCTTTCGATCATCAAATTCTAATATTTACCGAAACCTGGTTAAAACCTGATGTAGAAAACTGCTCAATTTTTCCGAAAAAGTACACCTCCTTCAGATGTGACCCTTTATCACGAATTTGAGGTGGTGTTCTTATAGCTGTAAAGTCAGATTTTCCTTCCGAACTTGTTCCATTAGACCATTGTTCTTCCTTAGAATTTTTAAGTGTTAAAATGACGATGTGTCAAATTTCAACTTACATTACCTGTTTTCAGCCTCTTCAATGTCGTCATCAGAGTCCAGCTCATCTCCAGTTTCATTAAATAAAGAAGCGATAACGAACGCGATGGTTAACAATAAATTTACAGCTAAATGCCCAACCCCGCCAAAAGGCGGGATTTGTTCCAAGTCGATATTTCTTAACTTATATTGCTTTTTTTATTTGATTTTTAAACTAACCGATTGATAATAATGCGTTCTACTCACCAATATTTTTTTTTTTCTTGTACGACACAAAATAAACTTTTTGTTCAATCTTCAAAATTACTGTTTTTGCAAAATGAATTATATACTACCGACACCTGCAACTTTTCACTTTGGATTGAACTTGTGAAGTGTTTCAGTAAAAAAGCGATCAGCGATGTACACATGCATGCAAAATGAAATGTCCTAAAATATATGTGATTCCCGTTTTTTGAAAAAAATTAACTACGCAGTTTTTGTACGCAGTTCTATTGCAACCCGCCAAAAGGCGGGGTTAGGCATTAGAGGGTTAAAACTAGGCTTTGGAAAAAAAAAAGTGTGGTCTGAAAGTTTTTTAATAGTATTTATATCAATTTGCACGGTATTTTTGGGTGTAGGTATGAAGAACAATTAATCATTTGCACTAGCAGTATGTTCAGTGAAAATAATTCATTTGTTCTGTATATATTGTAGGGCTGACCTGGGTGCTGGTCTACCGCACAGAAAAAAAATACCAGCGGCTGAAGCCCGAAGTTGATAAACAGAGCAAAAAATTCGAGTAATAATTAATAAACTCTGGTTGTACAATCCATATATTGCAGTGGAGCGACAATAGGAGACACATGGCGACTCCCTAGATAAATCAGTTAAAAAGAAACTGGAGCGCTATAATGCACTGTCATCATTAAAAATATTTTAGTTTGCCATTTTCTTCGCATAGTTGACACAAGAAAATCATACGAAAGTGAAGATGATCCAGACGTAGTAGAGTTGAATGAATTAAATTATATGAATAAATATAAAAAAAAAACTTTATATATAAAATCACCTTTTCGTGCTCTATTTTTCCATACCCTGTTCATAAACCGCAAACGAAATCAAAGAACCATTTAAGGACACCTTACAGAAATAACTTAAACAAACTAACAAGATGCATATATTTATCTGGAACAGAAGATGAAGAATATTATTACTTGTTTATAAGAAAATCAGGTTGTGTGGAAAAACACATATAAAGTTTTATATAGTAGTGGTGATCGGCTTTGATTTGATTTCGCTCCTCTTATTTTATTTTTTAAACTCCAAATTTACGTGATTTGAAGTATTCATTGTGTTTTGAATTTGAGATTAGGCAGTGTGCAGTGTCTGTGCTAACAAGTGAGATTCACGGGTGTCTGTTATAACCACTAATATTGTGTTTAAAGTAGATTTTATTCTTGATTAACTGATGCGTCTTTAGAGTCTTGTTATTTTTGTTTTTGTTACTAGTTTGCACTCCCACGCTCATTCTCGCCTGCATCGCTCTCTGAGTGTGCTGCGCTGTGCTCTTTTTTATACCCTTGGACCATTGAAAATGGTCAAAAAAGGGTATACTAACTTTGTGCAAATGTATGTAACAGGCAGAAGGAGGCGTCGGAGACCCCATAAAGTATATATATTCTTGCTCAGGATCAATAGCCGAGTCGATTGAGCCATGTCCGTCTGTCTGTCCGTCTGTCCGTCTGTCTGTCTGTCTGGATGAACGCGCCGATCTCAGCTATTACAAAAGCTACGGACACCAAATTTAGCATGAAGATTCCTGTATACCATACGCAGATCAAGTTTATTTTCAATTTGGAATAACACTCCTACCGCCCCCGCAAACCGCCAATTTTAGTTTACATTGCTATTTACATTACATCGAAGAACCCATTTCTTAACGTTCTGCTTTAGCATATATATAGATAAATAATATATGAACTTATCCTCCAAATTGCAATCCGATCAGACAATAAACACTGAAGTTATTAGATAAACCATTTCGACATTTCGACCAGCAAAGAACTTGTCGATGACGTCAGAACTAAATTCCTTATGCATGAAAGAAAAGGACAACGATGCGAGCGCGAAGCGCGAGCTGTTTATCGACTCTTCTTTTCCATGCACATGTCAATTACCGAAAATACATGTGCATAAATATATGCTAACACTCAACCAATAGGTGGCGTATATATGAATATGAAGAAAGCAAAGAAGTTGTCGATGACGTCAGAACTAAATTACTTGTGCATGAAAGAAAAGGATAAACGATGCGAGCGCGAAGCGCGAGCTGTTTCTCGACTCTTCTTTTTCATGCACATGTCAATTACCCAAAATACAATGGCATAAATGCAAACACTTATACATACTTAATTTGTGTTCACACATACATATGTAAAATTATATACAACCAATAGCGTGGTTGATCGGCATGCATGAATGCAGGTATTTACTAGATTTCTAATATAGACATATTATTATTATTATTTAATAATTTATATATTGACTTTTTATTAAATAAATATTAATTTAGATTTCACGATATATTATGAGCTATCATATCGATAGCTTTTAATATATGTTAAACATATCGATATATATTTCATATGTTTTGCATATAAATTATATTAATATGTGTAAATTATATTATATCCCCACGTCTATTGAAACTATGTTTGAAAAAAATGTACTAACATTTCTTCTACTTTGTTTTTTTAATATATGTATATTTTGTATGTATATTAGATTCTATAGATCATTATTATAAATTTAAGGTTTCGCGCACTTTTTAATTGCGGCGATAAATTATTGGCAACGTATCAAAATTGTTGCAAGGTGGCAGCGCGCTTCAGTGTTATGTTAATTTGTAGTTTGCGATTGGCGTGTTCGGTGTCGTCGTCGATTGTCGATTATCATTTGTATTTTCGATATTAAATATAAAATAATATATAATTAATTCGCGTGTTCGTGATACATTTAACATTTAATGCAAATTAATATAAGTCGAGTATATAATAAGTAAATCCTCGTGTGTGATTGTTATGCGTTAACGGAACATTTTTTATGCGTGTGAATGATTGCGCCCTGCCCGGAACGTGGCGCGCAATTTTAGAAAAGTGCGGTACACAGCGTAACGTATTTTTGTGCATGCATACATATATGTGTATAGACTCTTCTGAAGTGTGTGTGATTGTACGTGAACATCGGTATCGGTTCGTTTCCGCGATTCAAATTGGAATTTTCGCTGGAATTTCTTGCAGGTTTAATTTATTATTTCTTTGATTTATATTTATTCTTTTTTCCACATTTTGTTTATTTTTATTTTCCTTATTAAATTTTATTATTATTTGTTCTTTCATTAGATATTTATTTTCATTTATAATATAATTATTTTAAATAATATACATATATTTATTTAAATATATGAATATAATTATAATATATATATATCTATTTAAATATATGAATATATTTATATATATAAATAAATATACTAACTTTATTTTATATATATAACTATATATTAATTTTTGATAAATATATATTCAAATTAAATTAATTTATAAGAATTTTATTTTTAACATACCTATTTATTATTTTAAAACTTATATATTAGAAGATGCCTAGACTTAAGAGAAAGTCAGCTTGCAATAGGAGTCAAACACAGCGAAAAAGAAATCGTTTGAATAGGTCAGATATAGACTTTTCTGAGCAGGAACGCGTAAATAATCTAGAGGCACATAGAGAACGTAGGCAAAATTTCGAATTTAGGGAAGCTGAAAGGGTTAGAGATAGTCAACAGCATCGAGTCCGCAGAAGTAATAGAACATTTAGGGCCGTTGAGCAATTCGTCACACTACTCTTCGGGCTTCTTCGCCAATCAGATTACAAGAACAACTTGCTGACACTTCGCGTCGTTCGAGGCGCAGGCGAGATGCTGACCTTCGATCTCAGGAAAGAGAGCAGGATGCAGTTCGTCGCCGTGTACGTCGCAGTGATTCTGCAATTAAAACAGACGAACAACTTGCCAACACTTCGCGTCGTTCGAGTCGCAGGCAAGATGCTGAGTTTCGATCTCAGGAAAGAGAGCAGGATGCAGTTCGTCGCCGTGTACGTCGCAGTGATTCTGCAATTAAAACAGACGAACAACTTGCCAACACTTCGCGTCGTTCGAGTCGCAGGCAAGATGCTGAGTTTCGATCTCAGGAAAGAGAGCAGGATGCAGTTCGTCGCCGTGTACGTCGCAGTGATTCTGCAATTAAAACAGACGAACAACTTGCCAACACTTCGCGTCGTTCGAGTCGCAGGCAAGATGCTGAGTTTCGATCTCAGGAAAGAGAGCAGGATGCAGTTCGTCGCCGTGTTCGACGAACTGATCATTCAACTAGAAATGCCGAACAACTTGCCAATACTTTGCGTCGATCGAGGCGCAGGCAATGTCCACAATTCAGGTCCAACGAAAGCGGACGAGATGCTGTTAGAAGGGCGATTCAGCGACAAAATCAGGAGACGCGAATTTTAGAAAGGGCAATAGATAGAAGTCAAAGGTCTCAGGTTAGAAACAATCCTGTTCGTAGGATTGTTGAGCAGGCACGCAATACGCCGCAGTGCTCGAATTCGAGCCCAACGTGAGGCCTTTGAAGCCCATAGGAATATGTCGCAAAGAGTGAGTCTATATAGGAGTATTTGCCCCAATAGGATAGCAGAGAATAGGAGAAACGCGTCCCGCAATAGAGTGGACCGTGCGAATACCCTTCCAGATGATAGGATATCGCAGGTTAAAACTAGTTTAGATTGCCTAATAGCCAATTTTAATAAGACAGTCAAGCAGGGACCCGATCAGGTTTGCATATGTTGCAAAGGTTTGTGGTTTCCACATCAA
Source organism: Zaprionus ornatus (assembly GCA_018904035.1). NCBI lineage: Eukaryota > Metazoa > Arthropoda > Insecta > Diptera > Drosophilidae > Zaprionus > Zaprionus ornatus. Next base: position 458,211 of record JAEIFZ010000201.1, read on the forward strand.
GTGGACAAAATTTCGCGTGAGGTCATAGAGGAAAAGTGTAGTGAGGCAGATAGTGTTGATATTTTGTATCTTTCCTCTATGTTTCCATCCCATAATAATAGGTTTAGCTTTTGCAAAACCTGCAGCCGCAGTATTAAGTCAGGGAAAAAACCAAAGGCTTCTATTACAAATGGCCTAAATTTTCCGGAGCTTCCGGAATGCCTGAAAGGCTTGACGCCTCTAGAAGAAAGGTTGATTTCTCCCCGTCTTCCTTTTATGATCATAAAGTCTCTTGGATATGGACGTCAAAGTGCCATTAAAGGAGCAGTGATCAATGTGCCAATTCCAGTTGCAAATGTTGTAACTTCCCTTCCCAGGGCATTTAATGAAGCCGAAGTAGTTCAGATTCATCTTAAGCTTAGGATGGAGTATAACCATGATTTCATGGCTGAAACCATAAGGCCCTCAAAGATAGTTGATGCAATTCGGTATTTAGTGAACACAGAACTTTATAAGAAGCACCAGGTTACTATCAATGAGCAGTGGTTGTCTTCTTACTCAGCTGAGACTGTACCATTTGTTGCGTCAGCAGACGACAGGGACATTGTGTGTCAAATGTTAGAAAAGGCAGCACAACCTAATGAGCATAGAGTTGTAGAAGAAAAGGTAGAGTTGAATCCAGGAGGTCAAGAAACCTTCATGGAAAATGTCCCTGTTGAAAACATAGATATTCCTCGAATTGCTATAGCACCAGGAGAGGGTCAGCGACCTCTTGACATGATAACCGATTGTGATTCAGAGGAGCTGGCTTTTCCCACAATATTTGCAGGCATTAAAAGGAAATGTCAGGAAAGTTTTACAACTATAGTTAGATCAGAGCTTAGGAATTTTGATAGAAGAGGTTGTAGAACTGATAAATTATTTCATAACTTCAAAAAGTTAGAAATGATTAGCATTAGGAATAGCACATCAATTTGCTTACGTAAGCACTCTGCCACTCAAGGCATTTCGGCTGCTGATGTGCGTAATGATGAAACTTTAAATAGGTTAATACTTCATGATGATGGCTATAGGCTTTTAAAAGGTATTCGCACGTCTCCTGCTCATTGGGAGGACGAGAAAAAGAAAGTGATGGCTATGATTAGGCAGGTAGGGCTTCCAACTTTTTTTATAACATTTTCCGCAGCGGAAACTAGGTGGCCGGAGCTTTTAGTCTTGCTATGTAAAAATGTAAACAAGCTAGAAGTATCCGAAGAAGAAGCGTTAAATTTGGGGTTTAATGAGAAAGCTCGTCTCATTAGAGCAGACCCAGTGACCTGTGCCAGATATTTCGATTTTCGATATAGACAGGTTTTAAAACTGATGAAAAAGGAAGGCGGTGTCTTTGGTTGTCACCAGGTCATCAAGTTTTATTGGCGAGTGGAGTTTCAGCAAAGAGGCTCTCCACATATACATGGCATGTTCTGGCTGAAAGACGCCCCAAAGCTCGACCTAAAGAATGAGTCCACATTTATGCCTGTGAAGTCCTTTATTGATCAGTTTATTACTGCTGATTCTAGTTGCCTGGACGTTGCTCCATATTTGGAGTATCAACTCCATAGTCACGGGCACTCTTGCAGGCGAGAAATTAGGTCAAAACAAATTTTTAGATTTGGTATCCCATACCCTCCCATGCCTCAAACAGAAATTCTTCTCCCTTTAGAAGAAAATGCTCCAAATTTGGCCGAACATCGTAGGAATTTCGAAAAAATTCAAAGTCTGCTCGACTTCCCATTTGATCGTGAAAGCGTAGAAAATTTTAACGATTTTAACAACTTTTTGTCCCACGATCAACTTAACCTTAGTTATGAGGGCTACATTAATGCTGTAAGATCAAGTATAAAGAAATCAAAAGTTTTTTTGAAGCGATCTTTTGCAGCAATCAAGCTTAACGCTTATAACAAGCACCTCCTTTTGTTGCAGCGAGCAAATATGGATATTCAGTTTATTTTAGACCCCTATGCTTGCTGCAGCTACGTCGTTAATTATATTAACAAGTCTCAGAGAGGTATCTCAATGTTGATGCGTGAGGCAATCAATGAGATTAAAGACAATAACAATGTAACTATTAAGCAAAAGTTACAACATTTAGGTAACAAATTTATATTTGGCACTGAGATATCCGCTTTTTATAGCTACTGCAAATCAGAACGAGGAGCTCGCCAAGAAAATGCAGATGACTTTGACGATGATGTGCCTAGGGCTTCTGAATCAATAGTTTACGCTCTTCGCGATAATAGTGGCTTCATCAGAAAGAGGACCACTGCGTGCATAATTAGGTATAGGAGATTTAATGTCAATACAGAAACAAGTGACTATTTCAGAGAGCTAAAAATGCTTTACGCCCCATGGCGAGATGAGCATTTGGATTTAGTCACACATGACTGTGAATTGTTCTGTAGGGAAAATTCGGAGTTAGTAGAGAACAATCGCAGAAAATATAATTTACTAGATGATAGGGAACTAGAAGATGCTCTGAGCCACTTAACAGAGGAAGCAGAAAATGAGAATAATCAAGTAGGAGAACAGGAAGTGGTAGATGATGGCTTCACAGTTTTAGGATTGCCTGAAATAGATCCACATCTAAATGTTTTAAATGTGGATGGAAATATTGATATGAATGATGAAGATAGTAATGTCCGTTTTATCAAGCTTCCAGCCTTAGTTTCTCAGGAAAGCTTAGCTAATATAGTTAGATCTCTTAATTTAAAGCAGAAGCTATATTTTACACATGCTTTGCATAATGCCAAAATCAATACAGTCTTTTATGAATTTGTTGGAGGCGGCGCCGGAGTCGGAAAGAGTCGACTTATATCAGCAATTTTTCAGTCATTATCCGTAATGTATAACAGTATACCAGGAGCTGATCCGACATCTGTTAAAATCCTCTTATGTGCACCAACAGGAAAAGCAGCATTCGGAATTAGTGGTTCGACACTGCATTCCATGTTTTCACTTCCTGTTAATCAATCTCGCTCAGCACCTCTAAGGGCCTTAAGCCATGATTTAGTTAATAGCCTTCATTCAAGGTTAATCGATCTTAAATTAATTATTATTGATGAAATATCAATGGTTAGCTCTCTAATGTTTTCTTATTTAGATTCTCGTTTGAAGCAAATTTTCAAAAATACTTCTTTTGGTGGTGTTTCTATCATCGTATTCGGTGATCTTAGACAGTTACAGCCCGTAGGAGGTATTTGGATTTTCGATCCAAATACCACTGACCCTTACCATGAAATATTTGGTACGTATCTCTGGGACCTTTTTTTGTATTTTGAGCTCACAGAGATAATGCGTCAACGTGACGATCAGCTTTTCGCTTCTGCCTTAAATAATATGGCATCGGGTTGTATGACAGCCGATGATATTGTCCTTTTCCAATCTAGAATATGCGAACCATCGGCAGTGCCCGATGATGCAATTCATCTGTTTAGTAATAATAATGAGGTTGATTTATTTAATGTAACGAAACTTAACTCAATTGCTACTGAGCAATTTTTCTCTACTGCTGAAGATTTTATTAAGGCGGGCCATTTGGAACCAGCTAGGAAAAAAAGAATATTAGAAGAAGTGAAGGGTTTTAAAACTTCCGCTACACAGGGACTCTGTACGTCTCTTCTCCTAAAAAATACTGCCAAGTACATGATGACGGTCAATGTAGACACAGGGGATGGATTAGTAAACGGGGCATCAGGTGTGTTGATGCAAATAGATTTCAATACATCCAACACTCCCAACATTTTATGGATGAAATTTACAGAGGAAACTGTAGGAGAATCTGCGCGTTCGAAGTGTACACATCGTACAGATCCTTCATGGACTCCTATTCAGAAAATTGTTCGCAGTTTTCAATATTCAAATAACGCACAAATTAACATTGACCGTAGGCAGTTTCCAATTGTGCCTGCTGAAGGCATCACAATTCATAAGAGTCAGGGAGCTACGTATGGCAAAGTGGTAGTCCATGCTAATTCCAGAATGCAGCGTGCTGCATTATACGTAGCTTGCAGTAGAGCAACTACTGCTTTAGGATTATTCATTATTGGGAATTTTGTTCCTCCTAAGTCTCCCCAAAATAATGATAAAGTGAAAGCCCAATTGAAGAAATTGCGGACTGAAAAACTACTGTGTACTCATTACGATTATTTAATTAACAGTTCTGCCCTTAACATTTTCTTCCATAATACTCAGAGCTTGAATTCCCATCTTGAAGATATTCGATCGGACAAGCTGATGCTTCAGTCATCAATATTATGTTTCGTGGAAACTTCCATAGGCAATGAAACTGTAGAAATACCTGGGTTCACTATTGTGGTTCAACTTGAATCAATTAGGCCTTTAACAGGCATCATAATTTATGTAAAGAACGAGCTAGTAGATAGAGTTTCCCATACCTTTAGCAGTAGAAAAACTTTTGGCTCAGTAGTTTTTAAGTTCGGCATATTTAGGTTTGATGCCATAAGTTTTCTTATATTATATAAAAGTCCAGACTTTCCTCTGTCCACATTTAAAATAGAATTTGAGGAGATAATTCATCAATTTTCTCGTTTAGGTGATTTAGGGGATAGCTTGCTAGTTTTAGGAGATTTTAATTTGTGCCTCAAAACCTTTAACAGGTGTAAGAGTATTTATAATTTTTTGATTAGCAAAGGATTAAGGAGTTTGTTAGATTTGAAAACGTCCACTACCAATATGGATACACATATTGATTGGGCGTTTTCAAATATACTAGATAATGAAAAGATTAGTGGTAGGACTTTTGAGGTTTTGCATAGCCATCACAATGGGATATCTGTTAGTATTCAGGCATGAGTTTGTAATGTTTGGAATAGGTTAGAAATTAAGAAATCTAAATGACAGGATATATGTAAATATGTATGTAGGCATATTTTAATAATTTAAATTTAATTATCTAATAGTTAAGTATAACCATTGAATGGAAAATTGGTTTGATAATTATTATTATTTTTTTATTTTTATACCCTTGGACCTTGTTATCGATATTAACCAATTTAAAATTTATAAAGAAATACCGATATCTACTGCTCACACCGCTTTAGGGAATTGCGGCGATAAATTATTGGCAAAATATCGAAATTGAAGCAAGCGCACTCCAGTATTATTATTAATTTATAGCTTGCAATTAGTATTAAACAATTAAATACTTTTTATGGCAACATACGTCTAAGGGTATCCTACTGTCGTGTGCAACTCGACTGTTGCTATTGTTTATAGCTGAGTTGTTGCTTTTTTCTTATTTTCGTGTCTACACTGTCTGGCGCTATCACTCTCACGCTTTCTTACGCTCTTTTGTAAACTACGCTTGTGCTTGTGGTAGTGGTAACCAGCTGTGTTACATTATCTTTGCTTTCTTGCTCTTTTTTAACTTTTTCCTTTTTGAACTTATCTTTCGTAATTCTCTTTAACATTTTGTTTGTTTCTTTGGTGTTCCCTACCCTGTTTTCAAAGCATATTAATTTCAATAAAAATGTTTGTGTGCTCCGCAACTTCGTGCAAATGTAAGGCCGTTTCAAAGCCGGACTTTGTTTGCTGCTGGTTGTGTGATAAATTCTATCATATAAAATGCATCGGCCTAACTGCACGAATCAAAGACTCACTCTATAACAATGAATCTGGCCTGAAATGGTCATGCAAAGTTTGTCGGGCGAAAGAGCTAACTTTGCGTTAAATGCTTGGGGAGACTAAAATGAAATTTGAAAAGCTGCATGCAGCATTTTCAAATCTCCAATCTGAATTTTCAGATATGGAAACTCAATTTACTTCTTTCGAATGTTCCGATGAGCCGTCCGCACTTCCACCGGCAACTCCTTTAGGTATAACATCTCCAGTTATTGCCTACTCAACCCCTTCTACGTCTCCTAACATTCCTCCAGCCGTCCCGGCTGTTTTGTGCGATCCACCACTTTTGATCGTCACCTCTCCAGTCGCGCCTTTATCTAAAAAGAATCTTCAAAATTCTTTTGAAAACACTGCCGTCAATACTCAAACGGTTGTTTCAAACGTTAAATCGCTTGTCGCGGTTAAGCCCAAGAAACATGTTTTCGTTTCAAGCCTTGCACCCGATACTTCGATTGATGATGTAAAATCATATATTCAATCAAAAATTTCTGTACCGAACATTGTTGCACAAAAGTTTAAATTCAACTACACGCGAAAATAAGTATACCTGCAGACAATTTTCAATCTGCTTGCAGCGGAACCTTCTTCAAAACTAAAAAGTCGAACTGCGGTACCGCTTCCTTCAACTTCTCGCGCCTCTTCTTCTTCTAGTGGAACATCAAAAAACCAGTAGAAATATCCCATCTTTACTTCGCTTATCAAAACGTTAGATGCCCAAATTCTAAGCTCTCTAATTTGTTTTTGAATAGTGTATCTTTCGATCATCAAATTCTAATATTTACCGAAACCTGGTTAAAACCTGATGTAGAAAACTGCTCAATTTTTCCTAAAAAGTACACCTCCTTCAGATGTGACCCTTTATCACGAATTTGAGGTGGTGTTCTTATAGCTGTAAAGTCAGATTTTCCTTCCGAACTTGTTCCATTAGACCATTGTTCTTCCTTAGAATTTTTAAGTGTTAAAATGACGATGTGTCAAATTTCAACTTACATTACCTGTTTTCAGCCTCTTCAATGTCGTCATCAGAGTCCAGCTCATCTCCAGTTTCATTAAATAAAGAAGCGATAACGAACGCGATGGTTAACAATAAATTTACAGCTAAATGCCCAACCCCGCCAAAAGGCGGGATTTGTTCCAAGTCGATATTTCTTAACTTATATTGCTTTTTTTATTTGATTTTTAAACTAACCGATTGATAATAATGCGTTCTACTCACCAATATTTTTTTTTTTTCTTGTACGACACAAAATAAACTTTTTGTTCAATCTTCAAAATTACTGTTTTTGCAAAATGAATTATATACTACCGACACCTGCAACTTTTCACTTTGGATTGAACTTGTGAAGTGTTTCAGTAAAAAAGCGATCAGCGATGTACACATGCATGCAAAATGGAATGTCCTAAAATATATGTGATTCCCGTTTTTTGAAAAAATTAACTACGCAGTTTTTGTACGCAGTTCTATTGCAACCCGCCAAAAGGCGGGGTTGGGCATTAGAGGGTTAAAACTAGGCTTTGGAAAAAAAAGTGTGGTCTGAAAGTTTTTTAATAGTATTTATATCAATTTGCACGGTATTTTTGGGTGAAGGTATGAAGAACAAATAATCATTTGCGCTAGCAGTATGTTCAGTGAAAATAATTCATTTGTTCTGTATATATTGTAGGGCTGACCTGGGTGCTAGTCTACCGCACAGCAAAAAAATACCAGCGGCTGAAGCCCGAGGTTGATAAACAGAGCAAAAAATGTGAGTAATAATTAATAAACTCTGGTTGTACAATCCATATATTGCAGTGGAGCGACAATAGGAGACACATGGCGACTCCCTAGATAAATCAGTTAAAAAGAAACTGGAGCGCTATAAGGAGAAGCTAAAGAACAATAATCGTGACTTGTCACTGGTCAAAATGAAGTCCATGTTTGCTACAGGATTCGCTTTCACGGCACAACTCAGCATGTTCAATAGCAGCTTTGATGGACGTGTCGTAGCACAGTTGTCATTTACACCGATCTCCGTATTCAGGGACTGAGCGATCGAAATCTGTCGGGCGACGATTACACCGATTGCACCTTCATTTTCCTGAACATACTGTGCACCATGTCTATTCGCCAGAATATTCAAAAGCTGCTCGGTTTCGCCCCATCTCGTGCTGAAAGCAAACAGGGTGGTAGACTCTTTATACCAGCAGCAGACTACATTAAATAGAAATTTTTTGTGTTGCTTGTTTCTAATCCAATTCAAATATTTATTGTTTGCTTTACAAATTACAATAGATTACACCTAATTAAACAAAGAGAGCCGATTGCTCACTCGTGAAACACGTCAAGCGCTGGGGTCACTTAATTGCAATAGCATGAAATGTGTAAAATCCGCTGTTTGAGTACTCCGGGTGTTTGATGCTTAGTGCTGCAAATTCCGCTTTTTATACCCTTGGACCATTGAAAATGGTCAAAAAAGGGTATACTAACTTTGTGCAAATGTATGTAACAGGCAGAAGGAGGCGTCGGAGACCCCATAAAGTATATATATTCTTGCTCAGGATCAATAGCCGAGTCGATTGAGCCATGTCCGTCTGTCCGTCTGTCCGTCTGTCTGTCTGTCTGGATGAACGCGCCGATCTCAGCTATTACAAAAGCTACGGACACCAAATTTAGCATGAAGATTCCTGTATACCATACGCAGATCAAGTTTATTTTCAATTTGGCCTACCGCCCCCGCAAACCGCCAATTTTGGTTTACATTGCTATTTACATTGGAAGAACTCATTTCTTAACTTATCCTCCAAATTGCAATCCGATCAGACAATAAACACTGAAGTTATTAGATAAACCATTTCGACACTTCGACCAGCAAAGAACTTGTCGATGACGTCAGAACTTAATTCCTTATGCATGAAGGAAAAGGACAACGATGCGAGCGCGAAGCGCGAGCTGTTTCTCGACTCTTCTTTTCCATGCACATGTCAATTACCGAAAATACATGTGCATAAATATATGCTAACACTCAACCAATAGGTGGCGTATATATGAATATGAAGAAAGCAAAGAAGTTGTCGATGACGTCAGAACTAAATTACTTGTGCATGAAAGAAAAGGATAAACGATGCGAGCGCGAAGCGCGAGCTGTTTCTCGACTCTTCTTTTTCATGCACATGTCAATTACCCAAAATACAATGGCATAAATGCAAACACTTATACATACTTAATTTGTGTTCACACATACATATGTAAAATTATATACAACCAATAGCGTGGTTGATCGGCATGCATGAATGCAGGTATTTACTAGATTTCTAATATAGACATATTATTATTATTATTTAATAATTTATATATTGACTTTTTATTAAATAAATATTAATTTAGATTTCACGATATATTATGAGCTATCATATCGATAGCTTTTAATATATATTAAACATATCGATATATATTTCATATGTTTTGCATATAAATTATATTAATATGTGTAAATTATATTATATCCCCACGTCTATTGAAACTATGTTTGAAAAAAATGTACTAACATTTCTTCTACTTTGTTTTTTTAATATATGTATATTTTGTATGTATATTAGATTCTATAGATCATTATTATAAATTTAAGGTCTCGCGCACTTTTTAATTGCGGCGATAAATTATTGGCAACGTATCAAAATTGTTGCAAGGTGGCAGCGCGCTTCAGTGTTATGTTAATTTGTAGTTTGCGATTGGCGTGTTCGGTGTCGTCGTCGATTGTCGATTATCATTTGTATTTTCGATATTAAATATAAAATAATATATAATTAATTCGCGTGTTCGTGATACATTTAACATTTAATGCAAATTAATATAAGTCGAGTATATAATAAGTAAATCCTCGTGTGTGATTGTTATGCGTTAACGGAACATTTTTTATGCGTGTGAATGATTGCGCCCTGCCCGGAACGTGGCGCGCAATTTTAGAAAAGTGCGGTACACAGCGTAACGTATTTTTGTGCATGCATACATATATGTGTATAGACTCTTCTGAAGTGTGTGTGATTGTACGTGAACATCGGTATCGGTTCGTTTCCGCGATTCAAATTGGAATTTTCGCTGGAATTTCTTGCAGGTTTAATTTATTATTTCTTTGATTTATATTTATTCTTTTTTCCACATTTTGTTTATTTTTATTTTCCTTATTAAATTTTATTATTATTTGTTCTTTCATTAGATATTTATTTTCATTTATAATATAATTATTTTAAATAATATACATATATTTATTTAAATATATGAATATAATTATAATATATATATATCTATTTAAATATATGAATATATTTATATATATAAATAAATATACTAACTTTATTTTATATATATAACTATATATTAATTTTTGATAAATATATATTCAAATTAAATTAATTTATAAGAATTTTATTTTTAACATACCTATATATTATTTTAAAACTTATATATTAGAAGATGCCTAGACTTAAGAGAAAGTCAGCTTGCAATAGGAGTCAAACACAGCGAAAAAGAAATCGTTTGAATAGGTCAGATATAGACTTTTCTGAGCAGGAACGCGTAAATAATCTAGAGGCACATAGAGAACGTAGGCAAAATTTCGAATTTAGGGAAGCTGAAAGGGTTAGAGATAGTCAACAGCATCGAGTCCGCAGAAGTAATAGAACATTTAGGGCCGTTGAGCAATTCGTCACACTACTCTTCGGGCTTCTTCGCCAATCAGATTACAAGAACAACTTGCTGACACTTCGCGTCGTTCGAGGCGCAGGCGAGATGCTGACCTTCGATCTCAGGAAAGAGAGCAGGATGCAGTTCGTCGCCGTGTACGTCGCAGTGATTCTGCAATTAAAACAGACGAACAACTTGCCAACACTTCGCGTCGTTCGAGTCGCAGGCAAGATGCTGAGTTTCGATCTCAGGAAAGAGAGCAGGATGCAGTTCGTCGCCGTGTACGTCGCAGTGATTCTGCAATTAAAACAGACGAACAACTTGCCAACACTTCGCGTCGTTCGAGTCGCAGGCAAGATGCTGAGTTTCGATCTCAGGAAAGAGAGCAGGATGCAGTTCGTCGCCGTGTTCGACGAACTGATCATTCAACTAGTAATGCCGAACAACTTGCCAATACTTTGCGTCGATCGAGGCGCAGGCAATGTTCACAATTCAGGTCCAACGAAAGCGGACGAGATGCTGTTAGAAGGGCGATTCAGCGACAAAATCAGGAGACGCGAATTTTAGAAAGGGCAATAGATAGAAGTCAAAGGTCTCAGGTTAGAAACAATCCTATTCGTAGGATTGTTGAGCAGGCACGCAATACTAGTGCACGCCGCAGTGCTCGAATTCGAGCTCAACGTGAGGCCTTTGAAGCCCATAGGAATATGTCGCAAAGAGTAAGTCTATATAGGAGTATTTGCACCAATAGGATAGCAGAGAATAGGAGAAACGCGTCCCGCAATAGAGTGGACCGTGCGAATACCCTTCCAGATGATAGGATATCGCAGGTTAAAACTAGTTTAGATTGCCTAATAGCCAATTTTAATAAGAAAGTCAAGCAGGGACCCGATCAGGTTTGCATATGTTGCAAAGGTTTGTGGTTTCCACATCAAGTGGACAAAATTTCGCGTGAGGTCATAGAGGAAAAGTGTAGTGAGGCAGATAGTGTTGATGTTTTGTATCTTTCCTCTATGTTTCCATCCCATAATAATAGGTTTAGCTTTTGCAAAACCTGCAGCCGCAGTATTAAGTCAGGGAAAAAACCAAAGGCTTCTATTACAAATGGCCTAAATTTTCTGGAGCTTCCGGAATGCCTGAAAGGCTTGACGCCTCTAGAAGAAAGGCTGAAAGATAGTTGATGCAATTCGGTATTTAGTGAACACAGAACTTTATAAGAAGCACCAGGTTACTATCAATGAGCAGTGGTTGTCTTCTTACTCAGCTGAGACTGTACCATTTGTTGCGTCAGCAGACGACAGGGACATTGTGTGTCAAATGTTAGAAAAGGCAGCACAACCTAATGAGCATTGAGTAGTAGAAGAAGAGGTAGAGTTGAATCCAGGAGGTCAAGAAACCTTCATGGAAAATGTCCCTGTTGAAAACATAGATATTCCTCGAATTGCTATAGCACCAGGAGAGGGTCAGCGACCTCTTGACATGATAACCGATTGTGATTCAGAGGAGCTGGCTTTTCCCACAATATTTGCAGGCATTAAAAGGAAATGTCAGGAAAGTTTTACAACTATAGTTAGATCAGAGCTTAGGAATTTTGATAGAAGAGGTTGTAGAACTGATAAATTATTTCATAACTTCAAAAAGTTAGAAATGATTAGCATTAGGAATAGCACATCAATTTGCTTACGTAAGCACTCTGCCACTCAAGGCATTTCGGCAACTGATGTGCGTAATGATGAAACTTTAAATAGGTTAATACTTCATGATGATGGCTATAGGCTTTTAAAAGGTATTCGCACGTCTCCTGCTCATTGGGAGGACGAGAAAAAGAAAGTGATGGCTATGATTAGGCAGGTAGGGCTTCCAACTTTTTTTATAACATTTTCCGCAGCGGAAACTAGGTGGCCGGAGCTTTTAGTCTTGCTATGTAAAAATGTAGACAAGCTAGAAGTATCCGAAGAAGATTTGGGGTTTAATGAGAAAGCTCGTCTCATTAGAGCTGACCCAGTGACCTGTGCCAGATATTTAGATTTTCGATATAGACAGCTTTTAAAACTGATGAAAAAGGAAGGCGGTGTTTTTGGTTGTCGCCAAGGTCATAAAGTTTTATTGGTGAGTGGAGTTTCAGCAATGAGGCTCTTCACATATACATGGCATGTTCTGGCTGAAAGACGCCCCAAGCTCGACCTAAAGAATGAGTCTACATTTAAACCTGTGATTGATCAGTTTATTACTGCACTCTTGCAGGCGAGAAATTAGGTCATTTAAATTTGTAGATTTGGTATCCCATACCCTCCCATGCCTCAAACAGAAATTCTCCTCCATTTATAAGAAAATGCTCCTAATTTGGCCGAGCAGCGTAGGAATTTCGAAAAACTTCAAAGTCTGCTCGACTTCCCATTTGATCGTGGAAGCGCATAATATTCTAACGATTTTAACAACTTTTTGTCCCACGATCAACTTAACCTCAGTTATGAGAGCTACATTAATACTGTAAGAACAAGCATAAAGAAACCAAAAGTTTTTTTGAAGCGATCTTTTGCAGCAATCAAGCTTAACGCTTATAACAAGCACCTCCTTTTGTTGCAGCGAGCAAATATGGATATTCAGTTTATTTTAGACCCCTATGCTTGCTGCAGCTACGTCGTTAATTATATTAACAAGTCTCAGAGAGGTATCTCAATGTTGATGCGTGAGGCAATCAATGAGATTAAAGACAATAACAATGTAACTATTAAGCAAAAGTTACAACATTTAGGTAACAAATTTATATTTGGCACTGAGATATCCGCTTTTTATAGCTACTGCAAATCAGAACGAGGAGCTCGCCAAGAAAATGCAGATGACTTTGACGATGATGTGCCTAGGGCTTCTGAATCAATAGTTTACGCTCTTCGCGATAATAGTGGCTTCATCAGAAAGAGGACCACTGCGTGCATAATTAGGTATAGGAGATTTAATGTCAATACAGAAACAAGTGACTATTTCAGAGAGCTAAAAATGCTTTACGCCCCATGGCGAGATGAGCATTTGGATTTAGTCACACATGACTGTGAATTGTTCTGTAGGGAAAATTCGGAGTTAGTAGAGAACAATCGCAGAAAATATAATTTACTAGATGATAGGGAACTAGAAGATGCTCTGAGCCACTTAACAGAGGAAGCAGAAAATGAGAATAATCAAGTAGGAGAACAGGAAGTGGTAGATGATGGCTTCACAGTTTTAGGATTGCCTGAAATAGATCCACATCTAAATGTTTTAAATGTGGATGGAAATATTGATATGAAAGATGAAGATAGTAATGTCCGTTTTATCAAGCTTCCAGCCTTAGTTTCTCAGGAAAGCTTAGCTAATATAGTTAGATCTCTTAATTTAAAGCAGAAGCTATATTTTACACATGCTTTGCATAATGCCAAAATCAATACAGTCTTTTATGAATTTGTTGGAGGCGGCGCCGGAGTCGGAAAGAGTCGACTTATATCAGCAATTTTTCAGTCATTATCCGTAATGTATAACAGTATACCAGGAGCTGATCCGACATCTGTTAAAATCCTCTTATGTGCACCAACAGGAAAAGCAGCATTCGGAATTAGTGGTTCGACACTGCATTCCATGTTTTCACTTCCTGTTAATCAATCTCGCTCAGCACCTCTAAGGGCCTTAAGCCATGATTTAGTTAATAGCCTTCATTCAAGGTTAATCGATCTTAAATTAATTATTATTGATGAAATATCAATGGTTAGCTCTCTAATGTTTTCTTATTTAGATTCTGGTTTGAAGCAAATTTTCAAAAATACTTCTCCTTTTGGTGGTGTTTCTATCATCGTATTCGGTGATCTTAGACAGTTACAGCCCGTAGGAGATAGTTGGATTTTCGATCCAAATACCACTGACCCTTACCATGAAATATTTGGTACGTATCTCTGGGACCTTTTTTTGTATTTTGAGCTCACAGAGATAATGCGTCAACGTGACGATCAGCTTTTCGCTTCTGCCTTAAATAATATGGCATCGGGTTGTATGACAGCCGATGATATTGTCCTTTTCCAATCTAGAATATGCGAACCATCGGCAGTGCCCGATGATGCAATTCATCTGTTTAGTAATAATAATGAGGTTGATTTATTTAATGTAACGAAACTTAACTCAATTGCTACTGAGCAATTTTTCTCTACTGCTGAAGATTTTATTAAGGCGGGCCATTTGGAACCAGCTAGGAAACAAAGAATATTAGAAGAAGTGAAGGGTTTTAAAACTTCCGCTACACAGGGACTCTGTACGTCTCTTCTCCTAAAAAATACTGCCAAGTACATGATGACGGTCAATGTAGACACAGGGGATGGATTAGTAAACGGGGCATCAGGTGTGTTGATGCAAATAGATTTCAATACATCCAACACTCCCAACATTTTATGGATGAAATTTACAGAGGAAACTGTAGGAGAATCTGCGCGTTCGAAGTGTACACATCGTACAGATCCTTCATGGACTCCTATTCAGAAAATTGTTCGCAGTTTTCAATATTCAAATAACGCACAAATTAACATTGACCGTAGGCAGTTTCCAATTGTGCCTGCTGAAGGCATCACAATTCATAAGAGTCAGGGAGCTACGTATGGCAAAGTGGTAGTCCATGCTAATTCCAGAATGCAGCGTGCTGCATTATACGTAGCTTGCAGTAGAGCAACTACTGCTTTAGGATTATTCATTATTGGGAATTTTGTTCCTCCTAAGTCTCCCCAAAATAATGATAAAGTGAAAGCCCAATTGAAGAAATTGCGGACTGAAAAACTACTGTGTACTCATTACCATTATTTAATTAACAGTTCTGCCCTTAACATTTTCTTCCATAATACTCAGAGCTTGAATTCCCATCTTGAAGATATTCGATCGGACAAGCTGATGCTTCAGTCATCAATATTATGTTTCGTGGAAACTTCCATAAGCAATGAAACTGTAGAAATACCTGGGTTCACTATTGTGGTTCAACTTGAATCAATTAGGCCTTTAACAGGCATCATAATTTATGTAAAGAACGAGCTAGTAGATAGAGTTTCCCATACCTTTAGCAGTAGAAAAACTTTTGGCTCAGTAGTTTTTGAGTTCGGCATATTTAGGTTTGATGCCATAAGTTTTCTTATATTATATAAAAGTCCAGACTTTCCTCTGTCCACATTTAAAATAGAATTTGAGGAGATAATTCATCAATTTTCTCGTTCAGGTAATTTAGGGGATAGCTTGCTAGTTTTAGGAGATTTTAATTTGTGCCTCAAAACCTTTAACAGGTGTAAGAGTATTTATAATTTTTTGATTAGCAAAGGATTAAGGAGTTTGTTAGATTTGAAAACGTCCACTACCAATATGGATACACATATTGATTGGGCGTTTTCAAATATACTAGATAATGAAAAGATTAGTGCTAGGACTTTTGAGGTTTTGCATAGCCATCACAATGGGATATCTGTTAGTATTCAGGCATGAGTTTGTAATGTTTGGAATAGGTTAGAAATTAAGAAATCTAAATGACAGGATATATGTAAATATGTATGTAGGCATATTTTAATAATTTAAATTTAATTATCTAATAGTTAAGTATAACCATTGAATGGAAAATTGGTTTGATAATTATTATTATTTTTTTATTTTTATACCCTTGGACCTTGTTATCGATATTAACCAATTTAAAATTTATAAAGAAATACCGATATCTACTGCTCACACCGCTTTAGGGAATTGCGGCGATAAATTATTGGCAAAATATCGAAATTGAAGCAAGGTGGCAGCGCACTCCAGTATTATTATTAATTTATAGCTTGCAATTAGTATTATACAATTAAATACTTTTTATGGCAACATACGTCCAAGGGTATCCTACTGTCGTGTGCAACTCGACTGTTGCTCTTGTTTCAAAATCAAATCTGATGGTTTTTGAATGCCGACTGCGGGAGAAATTTAAACATTACGGCATGCGGGAATTCTCAATTTTTTAGAAAAGTTTTCCGCTTTTTTCAATGTTGCCACTCGTGGTGTAATTAGATAAGGCATACAGTCGTGATGAGAGAACTGATAAGGCTCTGTTAACGCTTTTGCAGGGTCAGCTAGAGACTGTAGAGAGGGCTGTTAATTTATGCCTCACCTTGTATATGGTAATTACACTAAGTTGCCACTCGTTCATATTTTTATACTCTTGGACCATTCAAAATGGTCAAAAAAGGGTATACTAACTATGTGCAAATGTATGTAACGGTCAGAAGGAGACGTCGGAGACCCCATAAAGTATATATATTCTTGCTCAGGATCACTAGCCGAGTCGATTGAGCCATGTCCGTCTGTCTGTCTGGATAAACGGGCCGATCTAAGCTATTACAAAAGCTAGGGACACCAAATTTAGCATGAAGATGCCTGTATACCATACGCAGATCAAGTTTATTTTCAATTTGGAATAACGCCTACCGCCCCTGCAAACCGCCAATTTTGATTTTCATGGCGATTTACTCATTTCTTAACGTTCTGCTTTAGTATTTACGAGGGTCGTTTGATAAGTCCGTGACTTTTTGAATAAAATATATTTTTTTCGTCAAAGAAGCGTTTTATTTCTCAACATAATCTCCTTTTAGCTCTATACATTTAGTCCAGCGTTTTTCCAATTTTTTTATTCCTTCCAAATAATAGGTTTTCTCAAGGCCCTCAAAATAGTCGTTTGTTTCTGTGATGACCTCTTCATTTGACCCGAATCTCTTACCGCCGAGCCATTTCTTCATGTTTGGAAACAAAAAATAGTCACAGGGGGCTAAATCTGGAGAATATGCTGGATGGGGTAGCAGTTCGTAGCCCAATTTATGAAATTTTGCCATGCTGACTACACACGTGTGCACCCGTGCATTGTCCTGATGGAACAGCACTTTTTTTTCGCCAAATGCGGTCGTTTCTGCTTCAAATCAATATCGAATCTGTCCAAAAGCTCTGAATAATATTCGCCGGTGATCGTTTTACCCTTTTCAAGGTAATCGATGTGAATGATACCTTGTGCATCCCAAAAAACTGTGGCCATGACCTTGTTGGCCGACAGACCCACCTTGGCCTTCTTTGGTGCACGTTCACCCGGAGAAACCCACTGTCTTGATTGTTCTTTGGTCTCTGGTGTGGTGTGGTGGATCCATGTTTCGTCTACGGTAACGAAACGGCGCAAAAATTCGTTTGGATTGCGGTTGAACATCGCCAAACACTCCTTTGAAATGGTCACACGGTTGCGCTTATGGTCGTGTGTGAGCAATCGCGGCACCCATCGCGCGGAAAGCTTTTTCATGTCCAAATATTCATGTAAAATGTGATGTACCCGTTCAGTTGAGATGCCTACAGCCTCAGCTACCTCACGCACTTTCATTCTCGGATCATCCAATATCATTCCATGGATTTTGTCGACGATTTCTGGCATGACGACCTCTTTTGGGCGACCTGAACGTTCGGCATCACTTGTACTGGTACGACCACAACGGAACTCAGTAAACCATTTCTTAACCATTGAAATTGATGGTGCAGACTCCCCATAATATTTATCAAGTCTTTCCTTGGTTTCGGTGATGGATTTTTTACGCAAAAAATAATGCTTAATTAGCACACGAAATTCACTTTTTTCCATTTTCGTTAAAATTCACGAGATCGTCTGCTTTCAATGCCTATAAAACGCAAACTAAGAAACGCAGCTTTCTCAAAATTTTACAGTCAGCTGTTAATCGATAACTGCTGACAGGAGCAGTGTTGTATTTAGAGCAGGTGCGCGGCAAATACAAAAAGTCACGGACTTATCAAACGACCCTCGTATATAGATAAATACTATATGAACTTTTCCTCCAAATTGCAATCCGATCGGACAATCAACACTTAAGTTATTAGATAAACCATTTCGACCCTTCGACCAGAAAATAAGTTGTCGATGACGTCACAACTAGATTACTTGCGTATGAAAGAAAAGGACAAACGATGCGAGCGAGAAGCGCGATCTGTTTCTCGACTCTTTTCCATGCACATGTCAATTATCGAAAATACATGCGCATAAATATATACTAATACTCAACCAATAGGTGGCGTGGTAAAAGAATATGCTTGTGTACATATTCATAATATTCATAATATGCTTACGTGCACATATGATTATTATTTAATAATTCATATTATAGGGTCAGTAAAACTATAAAGTGCAATTAAATAAATATTAATTTTGATTACTCGATATATTGCAAGTGATCGATATTGGCCAATTCAAAATATATAAAGAAATACCGATATATACTGCTCACACCGGTTTTTGCATTCTTGCGCTAGGTAAATTGCGGCGATAAATTATTGACAACGTATCGAAATTAATGCAAGGTGGCAACGCACTGCAGTGTTATGATTAATTTGTAGCTTGTAGTATTATACAAAAGATACTTTTTATGGCAACATACGTCGAAGGGTATCCCACTGTCGCGTGCCGCTCGACTGTTGCTCTCGTTTCTTATCGATCATTGCCAATATCACCCCTATTTTGGCGCAAACTATCATCTCTGTTTTAAAATTGCGTTTAAATGTATGGTTAAACCAGACAGTGATTGAAAATTAAAAATGCCAAAAGAATACAACCAGAAGTGTCGTGATGCTAAGTTAAGTGACGAATTCACTCAACTGATGAGCAAAGAGTCTACCGCCTTGATTAACTGACGCGTCTTTAGAGTCTTGTTATTTTTGTTTTTGTTACTACGAGTAGTTTGCACTCCCACGCTCATTCTCGCCTGCATCGCTCTCTGAGTGTGCTACGCTGTGCACTTTTTTTATAGCTGAGTTGTTGCTTTTTTCTTATTTTCGTGTCTACACTGTCTGGCGCTATCACTCTCACACTTTCATACCCTCTTTTGTAAACTACGCTTGTGCTTGTGGTAGTGGTAACCAGCTGTGTTACATTATCTTTGCTTTCTTGCTCTTTTTTAACTTTTTCCTTTTTGAACTTATCTTTCGTAATTCTCTTTAACATTTTGTTTGTTTTTTTGGTGTTCCCTACCATACTCGTATTTTCAAAGCATATGAATTTCAATAAAAATGTTTGTGTGCTCCTCAACTTCGTGCAAATGTAAGGCCGATTCAAAGCCGGACTTTGTTTGCTGCTGGTTGTGTGATAAATTCTATAATATAAAATGCATCAGCCTAACAGCACGAATCAAAGACTCACTCAACAAGAATGAATCTGGCCTAAAATGGTCATGCAAAGTTTGTCGGGTGAAAGAGCTAACTTTGCGTAAAATGCTTGGGGAGACTAAAATGAAATTTGAAAAGCTGCATGCAGCATTTTTAAATCTCCAATCTGAATTTTCAGATATGGAAACTCAATTTACTTGTTTCGAATGTTCCAATGAGCCTTCCGCACTTCCACCGGCATCTCCTTTAGATATAACATCTCCAGTTATTGCCTACTCAACCCCTTCTACGTCTCCTAACATTCCTCCAGCCGTCCCGGCTGTTTTGTGCGATCCACCACTTTTGATCGTCACCTCTCCAGTCGCGCCTTTATCCAAAAAGAATCTTCAAAATTCTTTTGAAAACACTGCCGTCAATACTCAAACGGTTGTTTCAAACGTTGAATCGCTTGTCGCAGTTAAGCCCAAGAAACATGTTTTCGTTTCAAGCCTTGCACCCGATACTTCGATTGATGATGTAAAATCATTTATTCAATCAAAAATTTCTGTACCGAACATTGTTGTAGAAAAGTTTAAATTTAACTACACGCGAGATATCTCATCCTTTAAAATAAGTATACCTGCAGACAATTTTCAATCTGTTTGCAGCGGAACCTTAAAAAGTCGAACTGCGGTACCGCTTCCTTCAACTTCTCGCGCCTCTTCTTCTTCTAGTGGAACATCAAAAAACAAGTAGAAATATCCCATCTTTACTTCGCTTATCAAAACGTTAGAGGCCTAAATTCTAAGCTCTCTAATTTGTTTTTGAATAGTGTATCGTTCAATCATCAAACCTTAATATTTATCGAAACCTGGTTAAAACCTGATGTAGAAAACTGCTCAATTTTTCCTAATAAGTACACCTCCTTCAGATGTGACCGTTTATCACGAATTGGAGGTGGTGTTCTTATAGCTGTAAAGTCAGATTTTCCTTCCGAACTTGTTCCATTAGACCATTGTTTTTCCTTAGAATTTTTACGTGTTAAAATGACGATGTGTCAAATTTCAACTTACATTACCTGTTCATATATTCCTCCCTCATCTGATATATCTGTCTACCTGGACCATCTTTCATCTATCCAATCTGTTGCCTGCAAACTATCTGATAGAGATTATCTGCTAGTTTTTGGTGATTTCAGAAGTTACCAAAAGATACTTGGTCATCTCAATCCGATATATTGGTGCCCTCTGTATTTAACTCTTTTTTAAATGGCCTCTCGGAGCTATCTCTTTATCAAATAAACACTGTTCCTAATTGTAGTGGTAGAATGCTTGATATAATTTTCTCTTCTGACACTTTACTAAATACTATCTATAGAATGAATCCCTCAGTTCTTCCTGAAGATCCCTATCATCCTACATTGGACCTGGTTCTAACTCTGTCAACTTCTATGCAAACTGCAACTGTTTCACCAATAATAAAATCACGTTGTTTTCGTAGGACCGATTTTCAAAAATTGAATTGTTTAAATTTGGAACATGATTGGTTATTTCTTTATTCATTCTCTGATCTTAATACATGCATATCATTTTTTTATTCATCTATGAACTCATTTTTTGATCAAGATGTTCCTGTTACTTTTCCAGTAAAGTCCAATAGGCCTCCTTGGTTTTCACGTGAGGTAGTAAGGCTGAAAAACTTGAAATCGCGGTATTTTAAAAAGTTTAAATTAGTTCGTAATCCTTCTGATTTTACACGTTATATTGCTGCAAGAGCAAACTTTATTGCTCTGAATGCAAATTGTTACAAAAAGTATTTGCGTCGCTGCCGTTTGCAGTTTGCTCAGAACCCAAAGCAGTTTTATAACTTTGTTAACTTAAAACGTAAATCAAGTAGATTTCCTCCCTCTCTATCATACAAAAAAAAAGGAAGCAAGTGATGATCAGGCAGCCGCCGATTTGTTTGCAGACTTTTTCAATCAACTTATTTAACTGGAACTTACAGTTCCCCTTTACATCTATAGCCTTATAGTATAGAAAATTTTAACACTTTCTTCTGTCCTTCTATCGACAAAACCTCTTTACTAAATGATCTTAAATCGATAAAGCCCGTTTTTACTCCTGGCCCTGACGGAATTCCAGCATGCGTACTTAGATTTTGTGCTGATTCGATTTTGAAGCCAATTCATAAGCTATTTGACTTGTCACTATCCAATAGTTATTTCCCACCTATTTGGAAAAACTCTTTATCCTTTCCTCTTCACAAAAGTGGTTCTAACCATGATGTGAAGAACTATAGATGTATTTCCAAATTGTCCGCAATTCCTAAGATTTTTGAAAAAAATTTTACGGCTCAGTTAACTTTTATGTGTAAATCTATAATTTCACCCCATCAACATGGGTTTATAAAGGCAAGATTAATAGCTACTAATCTTTTAGAATTCTCATCTCTCATCAATCTAGGATTTCGGAACAAAATGCAAACTGATTTGGTCTATACTGACTTCAGTAAAGCATTTGACTCCGTAAATCATAATCTCTTAATTCATAAGTTAAATTTGATTGGTTTTCCTCAAAAGCTCCTTCTGTGGATATCTGATTATTTAACTAACAGGTCTCAACGAGTTCTTTTTAAAGACCGTCTTTCTAAGCCGATCTTAGCTCTGGTGTTCCTCAGGGCAGCCACCTTCGACCATTGCTATTTAACCTTTTTATTAACGATCTTCCTTCAATACTCCTTCACTCTAACATTCTAATGTATTCTGATGATGTGAAACTCTGTTTGACGCACAACGATCCTTCAAATAAATTGATCATAAATTGAAATTACACAAATTGTCAATAAGGCATTTCGACTACTCGGGTTCATCAAAAGATGGGCCAAAGAATTCGGGGATCCTTACACGACAAAGTTGCTTTACACTTCTCTTCTTCGTCCAACTCTTGAATATGGGTCTTTCTTGTGGTCGCTGCAATACCATATTCACCAAGATAGAATTGAGTCTGTTCAAAAGCAGTTTGTACTCTTTGCCTTGCGCAGTTTTAATTGGGTTCCGGGTGTAGACTTACCACCATACTCTAGTAGACTACTTCTAATTAACCTACCTTCTTTAACTAACCGTCGTATTATGTTAGGCGTTATGTTTATTGTAAAGCTAATAAAGTACAATATAGATTCCCCTACTCTGCTTACTCAAATTAATTTCTGTATTCCTTTTAGAGTTACTAGTAATTTTATGCCACTATCCTTGGCCTTTTGTAATACTAACTACAGCTTGCATGACCCTTTCCGAGTTCTCTGTGCTGACTACAACAGACTGTCTAGAGTTTTCAACTCCGAGTCCTTCCTTTACTCTGTTAAACTGTCTATCCTTAATCAATTAACACTACATGCTAACAACTAATATTAATCTACCGATCTGATTGGGTTTTACTGGGCTTTGTCCAATCCTTTGCAGCAAATGTTGGATCGAGAATTCTTGTTTTGTTATCCCCAGTCTAAATTTAAAAATATATATAGTATTTTTAATTGCAAAATTTAATTTTAAAATCTAAATTATTTTCTTTTTTTAAATTTCCAATTTTAATTTAATTTTTAATTTAGTTCTTCAGGAGAAGCTTAACTCGTTCAAAGACGAATTTCACCTTCCCGTTGCACTCCGTCAGAGCCTCATACGACTCCTCGTCGACGAACATCGCGAGGTGAGTCGTGGTGCCGTTGAGGCTGTGCTGGACCACCCGCCACTGCTTCGTTGAGAAGTAGTCCGCATTTTGGATGCCAAGGTAACCCAGAATGGCGGCGGGAGTCAGGTCAGCACTACTGGGGAAATATCCTCGGATGAGGTTAGATTTAGGAAACTTAGTCTCCTCCAGTAGTTTGATGTCAAGGGAGCTGATGGACCTGATATGTCCAACGGATCCCCTGACCCAGTCAGCAGTGCGACTGTCCTCGCACAGCAGGAGCAGCCATTCGTTTCGGGGTATGCAACCCTCGAAACTTGGACTGGCGCCCGGTGTGGGATGAAGCAGCAAAGCCTTGGCAATGCTAGCTTTCACCGTAGCCATCTGCTCCGGTGAAAGCGGAATTTTGGGGTCAGCCGACGAGAAGCCCAGTTTCACGCTGCTTGCCACCTGGCTGTGAGGTGGCTTTGTGGACTCCACATGAGTCTTTTTGGGATTCTTTGAAGACCCTTGGGGATCGAGGACGGTATCGTCAGCGCGCGTCCGCTGGCCTCGGTTTCCACAAGGGGCCCGGTGGCGATAGCTAGAGCCTCTGCTCTGCTCGAACCCTTCGCCTCTTCTCGCGTGTCTTCAATTTCACGAAGGCGTTCTCAGATTCCAGTCACAGCTTCTGGATCTGAGAGCCTGCTTCCGTGAGACCTGACCTCTGAGAGGCCACGGAAGCGTCATCAGCAAGGCTGATGAGGTCAGCATCAGCTTCCGCGTCAGAGGACATCACCTCGACGAGTTGCTGCCTGCCTGAACAGCTATTGGACGAGAAAGCAGCACTAACGAACTCATCATCCAAGGGAGTCCGTGGCATGTCCGGGTCCCCTAGAGTACCAGGGCCAATACCCGTGGTATTGGGGTGGAAGCCAGCAGCCCACTGGCTGCAGTGCTGTTGATGGGGTCGGCCGTTAAGGCTTCGCCCTGGGTGGATGCTGTTAAAGTCACATCAGACTTATCTGGTTTTAAAAAGTTATCCATAAGATTTGGACCCACGAGTAGGCGGGAAGGGAAGGTCGCCCACGGCATAGCCCGCATACCGTGAGAAGTCTAGATGAAACTGGAGGGCGACAGGGATCCAGAGTCCGCATACTAACGACCGGGCTACCCCCCGGCCATGCATCCCTTGGCGTATGCTGTTCCGCCTTGGATTGGGGTGATTTATAGAATCACAATCTTCGCCCGACTACAATTAGTCAGCACCCCTAGTAGAGACATGACCGTGCTAGGGGCCTGCTTCCAGCCGTCCTCACGTGGAGAGTATAGCCGCACTTCCGGTAGTAGGAGTAAGGACGGCACGTACCTCATCCAAAACTAGGGTTACATGTAGTTCCCCTTGCTACCTCTGACGGCTGACGGCCATGTATGTAAATAACATTTTTAAATTTTTTTGTTTTTAATTTTTTTTTTTTTTTTTTTTACTCTAACAGGAGTATCATCCACCTTTTGGATTTCAATGACTTTATAAATCTAAAAATCAGTGATACATCCTTTGGATTTTGCCTGCTCAAAAACGGCACCATCCAAAAAACCTTAATCACTCTAATTGCGCTTGGCCAGTGCATGAAACTAAACTTAATTTAAAAGTGCAATATGAATATGCGCCAAAATTCTGAATTAATATCGTCAAAAGGCATAATATTTGGTATCGATTATTTTTAATAATATTTATCGTGACAAGAAATATCGGAATGAAGAGTAGAGTCAATCAATTTCGACCAATTCAAATTATGTCTTTTATCGATATCAAATTATTTCTTAAAACTAGGCTTTGGAAAAGAGGAAATGTGGTCCGAAAGTTTTTTAATAGTATTTATATCAATATGGACGGTATTTTTGGGTGAAGGTATGAATAGCAAATAATCACTTGCACTCTCTGCGCTCTGTTTGCTTTCAGAACGAGATGGGGCGATGGACTCTTTGGACCAGCACCAGGCCACATTCAATAGAAATTTTTTGTGTTGCTTGTTTCTAATTCCAATTCAAATTTTAATTGTTTGCTTTACAAATTACAATACATTACACCTAATTAAACGAAGAGAGCCGATTGCTCACTCGTGAAACACGTCGGGTGCTGGGGTCACTAAATCGCAATAGTATGAAATGAGTAAAATCCACTGTTTGAGTACTCCGTGTGTTTGATGCTTAGTGCTGCAAATTCCGCTTTTTTCCCGTCAAATCTGGTGGTTTTTGAATGCCGACTGCGGGAGAAATTTAAACATTACGGCATGTGGGAATTCTCAATTTTTTAAAAACGTTTTCCGCTTTTTTCAATGTTGCCACTGGTGGTTTAATTAGATAAGGTATGCGGTCGTGGTGAGGGAACTGTTAAGACTCTGTTAACGCTTTTGCAGGGAGTGCTAGAGACTGTAGAGAGGGCTACATATAACTACACCAAGTTGCCACACGTTCATATTTTTTCTTATCCATCATTGCCAATATCATCTGTGTTTTAAGAGTGTGTTTAAATGTATGGTTAAACCAAATGGTGATTGAAAATTAAAAATGCCAAAAGAATACAAGCAGAAGTGTCGTGATGCTAAGTTAAGTGACAAGTTCAAGGCATGGATTGGCATAGTCTCAACTGATGATCAAAAAGTCGACTGCTGATATTGCAAAAGTACCATTACAGCAAAGCTGAGTGACTTGCGTCCGCTTGCATTAATAACGAGAGCAACAGTCGAGCGGCACGCGTCAGTGGGATACCCTTGGACGAATGTTGCCATAAAAAGTATCTAATTGTATAATACTAATCGCAAGCTACAAATTAATCATAACACTGCAGTGCGCTGCCACCTTGCATCAATTTCGATACGTTGTTAATAATTTATTGCCGCAATTTTCCTAGCGCAAGACTGCAAAAAGCGGTGTGAGCAGTATATATCGGAATTTCTTTTTAAATTTTGAATTGGCCAATTTCAATAACTTGCAATATATCGAGTAATCAAAATTCATATTTATTTAATTGCATTTTATAGTTTTGTATTTCTTACTGACCCTAAAATATGAATTATTAAATAATAATCATTTGTGCACGTAAGCATATTATGAATATTATGTACACAAGCTTGTAAATACTTGCATACACTCATATTCATTTACCACCCCAACTATTGGTTGAGTATTAGTATATATTTATGCACATGTATTTTCGATAATTGACATGTGCATGGAAAAGAAGAGTCGAGAAATAGCTGGCGCTTCGCGTTCGCATCGTTTGTCCTTTTCTTTCATACGCAAGTAATTTAGTCTGACGTCATCGACAACTTCTTTGCTGGTCGAAGGGTCGAAATGGTTTATCTAATAACTTCAGTGTTTATTGTCCGATCGGATATCAATTTGGAGGATATGTTCATATACTATTTATCTATATAAATACTAAAGCAGAACGTTAAGAAATGAGTAAATCGCCATGTAAATCAAAATTGATGGTTTGCGAGCCGGTAGGCGTTATTCCAAATTGAAAATAAACTTGATCTGCGTATGGCAGGCATCTTCATGCTAAATTTGGTGTCCCTAGCTTTTGTAATAGCTGAGATCGGCGCGTTCATCCAGACAGACAGACAGACGGACATGGCTCAATCGACTCGGCTAGTGATCCTGAGCAAGAATATATATACTCTATGGGGTCTCCGACGCCTCCTTCTGCCCATTAGATTACATTTGCACAAAGTTAGTATACCCTTTTTTGACCATTTTCAATGGTCCAGGGGTATAAAAAAAAACACACAAGTGCGGCTAATGGTTTCCAGCAACAAAACAAAATAGATTTTGTCAGCTTACTACTCAAAACTTTTGAGCAGGAAGCAGGAAGCTGTGTATGTACATTGCTCAACACAGTGCAATAGCACAAATAGATGTTTTGGGCAAGCTATGCAGCAATTATATCGCTACTGAAACTGTAGGAAGAATAAAGCTACACCGCACCAAAGAAGACTGGGCAAATCCTGTTATGATTATAAAATACCCAACCATTTTTTCGCATGATTGACACAAGAAAATCCTACGAAAGTGAAGATGATCCAGACGCAGTAGAGTTGAATGAATTAAATTCTATCTTATCAATAAATATAAAAAACTACTTATATGAAATCACCTTTTTTTACGCTTTATTCATAAACAGCAAACGAAATCGAAGAACCATTTAAGGACACCTTACAGAAATAATTTAAACAAACTAACAACACAAAATAGACACATTTATACAAAGTTAGTGACACTAAGTGAGAGCACAAGATATTTAAGAAAGAATTAAAACCATCGACACGCATATAGTATATCTGGGACAGAAGATGAAGAATTTTATTACTTGTTTATACTCGTAAGAAAATCAGCTTTTGTGGAAAAATACATATACAGTTTTATATAATAACTTGTACACGATGTGTAATTAAGAAACAGTTTATATAATCTAAGGTTATACATAGCGTCGCCGTTTATTATAAACTGGTGTCACAAACCGAGTTGATAAAGCCATGTCCGTCAGTCTGCCCGTCCGTTTTTAACAAATACAATATGACCATCGAAGATGTCCTAATATTCTGATAATGGTTAAACAATGGAACTGGAAATTACCTTGGCTTTAATTCAATGTATGTAAATAACTTATTTAAATTTTTTTTTACCCTAACAGGAATATCATCCAACTTCTGGATTTCACCTTTGGATTTTGGCCTGCTCAAAACAGCACCATCAGTGCCAGTGCATGACACTAAACTTATTTTAAAAGTGCAATATGAATATGAGCCGAAGAACAAATAGTGACTTGCACTAGCAGTATGTTCAGTGACAATTATTTATTTGTTCTGTCTATATTGTAGGGCTGACCTTTGTGCTAGTCTACCGCACAGAAAAAAATTACGAGCAGCTAAAGCCCGAAGTTGATAAACAAAGCAAAAAATGTGAGTAATGTGAGTAAACTCTGATTGTACAATCCAAATATTGCAGTGGAGCAACAATAGGAGACACATGGCGACTCCCTAGATAAATCAGTTAAAAAGAAACTGGAGCGCTATAAGGAGAAGCTAAAGAATAATAATCGTGACTTGTCACTGGTCAAAATGAAGTCCATGTTTGCTACAGGATTCGTTTTCACGGCACAACTCAGCTTGTTCAATAGCATTTTTGATGGACGTGTCGTAGCACAGTTGCCATTTACACCGATCACCGTATTCAGGGACTGAGCGATCGATATCTGTCGGGCGTCGATTACACCGATTGCTCCTTCATTTTCCTGTACATACTGTTCACCATGTCTATTCGCCAGAATATTCAAAAGCTGCTCGGGTGTGCCCCATCTCGTGCTGAAAGCAACCAGGGCGGTGGACTCTTTGGACCAGCACCAGGCCACATTAAATAGACATTTTGTGTGTCTTGTTTCTAATTCCAATTCAAATTTTAATTATTTGCTTTACAAATTACAATAGATTACACCTAATTAAACGAAGAGAGCTGTTTGCTCCCTCGTGAAACACGTCGGGCGCTGGGGTCACTAAATCGCAATAGCATGAAATGAGTAAAATCCGTTGTTTAAGTACTCCGTGTGTTTGATGCTTAGTGCTGCAAATTCTGCTTTTTTCCCGTCAAATCTGGTGGTTTTTGAATGCCGACTTCGGGAGAAATTTAAACATTACGGCATGTGGGAATTCTCAATTTTTTAAAAACGTTTTCCGCTTTTTTTAGTGTTGCCACTCGTGGTGTAATTAGATAAGGCATACAGTCGTGATGAGGGAACTGTTAAGGCTCTGTTAACGCTTAGGGACTGCTAGGACTGTAGAGAGGGCTGTTAATTTATGCCTCACCTTGTATAATTACACTAAGTTGTCACTCGTTTATATTTTTTCTTATCGATCATTGCCAATATCATCTCTGTTTTAAAAGTGTGTTTAAATGTATGGTTGAACCAAACAGTGATTGAAAGTTAAAAATGCCAAAAGAATACAAGCAGAAGTGTCGTGATGCTAAATTAAGTGACGAGTTCAAGGCATGGATTCGCATAGACTCAACTGATGAGCAAAGAGTCTACTGCAGATATTGCAAAAGTACCATTACAGCAAAGCTGAGTGACATGCGTCCGCATGCATTAATAACGAGAGCAACAGTCGAGCGACAGTGGGATACCCTTCGACGAATGCTGCCATAAAAAGTATCTAATTGTATAATACTAATCGCAATCGTGCGCTGCCACCTTGCATCAATTTCGATACGTTGTCAATAATTTATCGCCGCAATTTTCCTAGCGCAAGACTGAAAAAAGCCGTGTGAGCAGTATATATCGGTATTTCTTTATAAATTTTGATTTGGCCAATATATCGAGTAATCAAAATTAATATTTATTTAATTGCATTTTATAGTTTTGTATTTTTTAATGACCCTAAAATATGAATTATTAAATAATAATCAAATGTGCACGTAAGCATATTATGAATATTATGAATGCATGTAAATACTTGCATACATTCATATTCATTTACCACGCCACCTATACACCTATACATCACCAGGAGAAAAGAGCACTCCGACAAGCGTGGGATGAAAAAATGTCGACTACGACTTGCTGTCGTACCAAAAGGACGCCCTCCAAATTGCAAACGGACAGGCGGAGACAATGGCGGATGAGCTAACGAAGCTGCTAGTAGTCGGTGGAAACGGCAAAAACTGGTCCTGCTGCCAAAAGGGAATGGGTCAGCCCATCCTGCGGGCAACTACCGCCCTTTATGGTATGGCTGCTGGTCATACTGGGTAAACTATTCGAACGCATTCTGTATACTCGAATAGAGTCAACAACCGAGAGCCCGAACGATCTAGGGAGGCGACAATACGGATTCCGAAAGGGAAGAAGCACTCTAGACGCGCTTTCCGCGAGGGACGCTCTCAAAGGCCACAGATGGTTAGGAGGCAGGAAGGAGTACTGCGCAATAGTCACCCTGCACGTGAAGAACACCTTACAGAAATAACTTAAACAAACTAACAACACAAAATAGACATATTTATACAAAGTTAGTGACGCAAAGTGAGAGCACAAGTTATTTAAGAAAGAATTCAAGCCATCGACACGCATATATCTGGGACAGAAGATGTAGAATTTTATTACTTGTTTATAAGAAAATCATCTTTTGTGGAAAAATACATATACAGTTTTATATAATAACTTGTACACGATATGTAATTAAGAAACAGTTAATCTAAGGTTATACACGCTACCCATAGCGTCGTCGTTTATTATAAAATTGTGTCACAAACCGAGTTGATATAGCCATGTCCATCAGTCTGCCCGTCCGTTTTTAACAAATACAATATGACCATCGAAGATGTCCTAATATTCTGATAATGGTTAAACAATGGAACTGGAAATTACCTTGGCTTTAATTCAATGTATGTAAATAACTTATTTAAATGTTTTTTACCCTAACAGGAATATCATCCACCTTCTGGATTTCAATGACTTTATAACTCTAAAAATCAGTGATACATCCTTTGGATTTTGGCCTGCTCAAAACGGCACCATCAATGCCAGTGCATGACACTAAACTTATTTTAAAAGTGCAATATGAATATGAGCCAAAATTCTGAATTAATGATATTTGGTATCGATTATTTTTAATAATATTTATCGTGACAAGAAATATCGTAATGAAGAGTCGAGTCAACAGCTGTATTTCGACCAATTCAAATTATTACTTTTATCGATATCAAATTATTTCTTAAAACTAGGCTTTGGAAAAGAGGAAAAAATGTCGTCCGACAGTTTTTTAATAGTATTTATATCAATTTGCACGGTATTTTTGGGTGAAGGTATGAAGAACAAATAATCACTTGCACTTGCAGTATGTTCAGTGATAATAATTCATTTGTTCTGTCTATATTGTAGGGCTGAACTGGGTGCTAGTCTACCGCACAGTTAAAAAATACCAGCGGCTGATGCCTGAAGTTGATAAACAAAGCAAAAAATGTAAGTAATAATTAATAAACTTTGATTGTACAATCCATATACTGCAGTGAAGCGACAATAGGAGACGCATGGCGACTCCCTAGATAAATCAGTTAAAAAGAAACTGGAGCGCTACAGGATTCGCTTTCACGGCACAACTCAGCATGTTCAATAGCATCTTTGATGGACGTGTCCTAGCACAGTTGCCATTTACATCGATCTCCCTATTCAGGGACTGAGCCATCGAAATCTGTCGGGCGACGATTACACCGATTGCTCCTTCATTTTCCATAATACGAGGGTCGTTTGATAAGTCCGTGACTTTTTGAATAAAATATATTTTTTTCGTCAAAGAAGCGTTTTATTTCTCAACATAATCTCCTTTTAGCTTTATACATTTAGTCCAGCGTTTTTCCAATTTTTTTATTCCTTCCAAATAATAGGTTTTCTCAAGGCCCTCAAAATAGTCGTTTGTTTCTGTGATGACCTCTTCATTTGACCCGAATCTCTTACCGCCGAGCCATTTCTTCATGTTTGGAAACAAAAAATAGTCACAGGGGGCTAAATCTTAACCATTGAAATTGATGGTGCAGAGTCCCCATAATATTTATCAAGTCTTTCCTTGGTTTCGGTGATGGATTTTTTACGCAAAAAATAATGCTTAATTAGCACACGAAATTCACTTTTTTCCATTTTCGTTAAAATTCACGAGATCGTCTGCTTTCAATGCCTATAAAACGCAAACTAAGAAACGCAGCTTTCTCAAAATTTTACAGTCAGCTGTTAATCGATAACTGCTGACAGGAGCAGTGTTGTATTTAGAGCAGGTGCGCGGCAAATACAAAAAGTCACGGACTTATCAAACGACCCTCGTATTCAAAAGCTGCTCGGGTTCGCCCCATCTCGTGCTGAAAGCAAACAGTGCGGTGGAGTCTTTGGACCAGCACCAGGCCACATTAAAAAGAAATTTTTTGTGTTGCTTGTTTCTAATTCCAATTCAAATTTTAATTATTTGCTTTACAAATTACAATAGATTACACCTAATTAAACGAAGAGAGCCGATTGCTCACTCGTGAAACACGTCGGGCACTGGGGTCATTAAATCGCAATAGCATCAAATGAGTGAAATCCGCTGTTTGAGTACTCTGTGTGTTTGATGCTTAGTGCTGCAAATTCCGCTTTTTTCCCATCAACTCTGGTGGTTTTTGAATGCCGACTGCGGGAGAAATTTAAACATTACGGCATGTGGAAATTCTCAATTTTTTAAAAACGTTTTTTCAGTGTTGCCACTCGTGGTGTGATTAGATAAGGCATACAGTCGTGATGAGGGAACTGTTAAGGCTCTGTTAACGCTTTTTCAGGGACTGATAGAGACTGTAGAGAGGGCTGTTAATTTATGCCTCACCTTGTATAATTACACCAAGTTGCCACACGTTCAAAATGGACGGTAATCCTCAGCGCAATGAGGAATATGGGCATCCCGTAATACCTAAGGATCGCTGTAGGCAGCTATCTCAGGGACCGTACCCTTTGCTACGATACGGCAGCTGGTCCGAGACAATACGGAGTCACGTCTGGCGGTCCTTGGTCCGATCCTGTGGAACATTATGTTTAACGGGGTATCTTGGGTATCTGCGAACCAGAAGGAGCTGAGCTACATTGTTTTGCGGACGACGTGGCTATTACTGTAGTCGCTAAAACACTGGCTGATCTTCAGGACAAGTGCAATGCGACGATCAGATCGTCCATCGACTGGCTCGAGGAGGTCGGCCTTAAAATCGCAGCGCACAAGACTGAACCTGTTCTCTTGAGCAGCAGAAAAGCCGTGGAAATCATTCAGGTCTCTGTGTGTGGGATACAAGTGGTGTCAACTGCATCACTAAAATACCTAGGTGTTCAGATAGACCGCAGACTCACTTTTAAGGAGCATGCAAGGTATGCAAGCAGAAAGGCATTACTCACGTCTGCGGCTTTGGCAAGACTCATGCCCAATGTGGGAGGACCCAGAATGCCTGCGAGGAAGCTGCTGGCGTCAGTGACAAAGTCTACCTTATTATATGCCGCGCCAATCTGGAAGGTGCACAATCGGTGGTAAGGACTATGGCCCTTAGGCTCATTAGAGGATTCCGTACGATTTCCGAGGATTCAGCTTTAGACGTGACTGGCATGTCGCCAGTTGACCTGGAGATCTAGAGGCTCTTGGCATGACAAGCACGAAATTACCCGAGAAGAGGCCCACGAGTGGCTGCTTGGAGAATGGCAGCCCAGATGGCATTCGTCCGAGCGTGGTAGATGGACGTACCAGCTCGTCCCTGACCTATCGGCATGGGCAAAGTGTCAGCATAAAGTTTCTGACTACCACCTGACCCAATTACTCACGGATCATGGCTGTTTCCGAGCTTATCTCTATCGGTTCAAACACGTAGAGTCATCCCTGTGCGTCTACTGTACAGACGCGCTAGAAACAGCAAAACACATCCTGCTGCACTGTTCAAGGTTCCACGCAGAAAGAGAACATCTAGCGGCACTGTCCTCAGACCCTCTCACCCCAAGAGGCCTTTTGGAAAGCATGTTGGCGGTCAAAGGAGCATGGGAGATACGGCATCGCATCATAATCGATATTATGAAGCGGGTCCGAACGGATGAGATTGCCCACAGAACTGGAGACAACGAGACGGCGTAATCCCGTGTGGTGGCGAGACGAGAATACTACCTCAGCCAGCTCGGCTTGTCGTAAAAGGCGACTAAAGAGTGGAAGGGCGTGTGCCCCATGGCCAACACTTAAGGAAAGGAGTGCGAATGGCTTCACATCCTGCTCACTGAAGTTATACCTTGACTGGCAGTCCCGGTGAGCATGTAAAGGACTGAGGAGCATACGGAGGTTTTTGTTTTAGTACGTAGGCATAACTCTACTTGGAGAGTTATGAATCGTGCATGCCACCTACGGACGGTAGGTGGTATCTTTAGAAGATTTTTCGTACCGTAATGCGTTACAAAACAAAAAAAAAACCACGCCACCTATTGGTTGAGTGTTAGCATATATTTATGCACATGTATTTTCGGTAATTGACATGTGCATGGAAAAGAAGAGTCGAGAAACAGCTCGAGCTTCGCGCTCGCATCGTTTGTCCTTTTCTTTTATGCACAAGTAATTTAGTTCTGACGTCATCGACAACTTTTAAGGAAATATGTAAAATTATATACAACCAATAGCGTGGTTGATCGGCATGCATGAATGCAGGTATTTACTAGATTTCTAATATAGACATATTATTATTATTATTTAATAATTTATATATTGACTTTTTATTAAATAAATATTAGATTAGATTTCACGATATATTATGAGCTATCATATCGATAGCTTTTAATATATATTAAACATATCGATATATATTTCATATGTTTTGCATATAAATTATATTAATATGTGTAAATTATATTATATCCCCACGTCTATTGAAACTATGTTTGAAAAAAATGTACTAACATTTCTTCTACTTTGTTTTTTTAATATATGTATATTTTGTATGTATATTAGATTCTATAGATCATTATTATAAATTTAAGGTTTCGCGCACTTTTTAATTGCGGCGATAAATTATTGGCAACGTATCAAAATTGTTGCAAGGTGGCAGCGCGCTTCAGTGTTATGTTAATTTGTAGTTTGCGATTGGCGTGTTCGGTGTCGTCGTCGATTGTCGATTATCATTTGTATTTTCGATATTAAATATAAAATAATATATAATTAATTCGCGTGTTCGTGATACATTTAACATTTAATGCAAATTAATATAAGTCGAGTATATAATAAGTAAATCCTCGTGTGTGATTGTTATGCGTTAACGGAACATTTTTTATGCGTGTGAATGATTGCGCCCTGCCCGGAACGTGGCGCGCAATTTTAGAAAAGTGCGGTACACAGCGTAACGTATTTTTGTGCATGCATACATATATGTGTATAGACTCTTCTGAAGTGTGTGTGATTGTACGTGAACATTGGTATCGGTTCGTTTCCGCGATTCAAATTGGAATTTTCGCTGGAATTTCTTGCAGGTTTAATTTATTATTTCTTTGATTTATATTTATTCTTTTTTCCACATTTTGTTTATTTTTATTTTCCTTATTAAATTTTATTATTATTTGTTCTTTCATTAGATATTTATTTTCATTTATAATATAATTATTTTAAATAATATACATATATTTATTTAAATATATGAATATAATTATAATATATATATATCTATTTAAATATATGAATATATTTATATATTTAAATATATGAATATATTTATATATTTAAATAAATATACTAACTTTATTTTATATATATAACTATATATTAGTTTTTGATAAATATATATTCAAATTAAATTAATTTATAAGAATTTTATTTTTAACATACCTATATATTATTTTAAAACTTATATATTAGAAGATGCCTAGACTTAAGAGAAAGTCAGCTTGCAATAGGAGTCAAACACAGCGAAAAAGAAATCGTTTGAATAGGTCAGATATAGACTTTTCTGAGCAGGAACGCGTAAATAATCTAGAGGCACATAGAGAACGTAGGCAAAATTTCGAATTTAGGGAAGCTGAAAGGGTTAGAGATAGTCAACAGCATCGAGTCCGCAGAAGTAATAGAACATTTAGGGCCGTTGAGCAATTCGTCACACTACTCTTCGGGCTTCTTCGCCAATCAGATTACAAGAACAACTTGCTGACACTTCGCGTCGTTCGAGGCGCAGGCGAGATGCTGACCTTCGATCTCAGGAAAGAGAGCAGGATGCAGTTCGTCGCCGTGTACGTCGCAGTGATTCTGCAATTAAAACAGACGAACAACTTGCCAACACTTCGCGTCGTTCGAGTCGCAGGCAAGATGCTGAGTTTCGATCTCAGGAAAGAGAGCAGGATGCAGTTCGTCGCCGTGTTCGTTCACAGTAGTAGAAGAAGAGGTAGAGTTGAATCCAGGAGGTCAAGAAACCTTCATGGAAAATGTCCCTGTTGAAAACATAGATATTCCTCGAATTGCTATAGCACCAGGAGAGGGTCAGCGACCTCTTGACATGATAACCGATTGTGATTCAGAGGAGCTGGCTTTTCCCACAATATTTGCAGGCATTAAAAGGAAATGTCAGGAAAGTTTTACAACTATAGTTAGATCAGAGCTTAGGAATTTTGATAGAAGAGGTTGTAGAACTGATAAATTATTTCATAACTTCAAAAAGTTAAAAATGATTAGCATTAGGAATAGCACATCAATTTGCTTACGTAAGCACTCTGCCACTCAAGGCATTTCGGCTGCTGATGTGCGTAATGATGAAACTTTAAATAGGTTAATACTTCATGATGATGGCTATAGGCTTTTAAAAGGTATTCGCACGTCTCCTGCTCATTGGGAGGACGAGAAAAAGAAAGTGATGGCTATGTTTAGGCAGGTAGGGCTTCCAACTTTTTTTATAACATTTTCCGCAGCGGAAACTAGGTGGCCGGAGCTTTTAGTCTTGCTATGTAAAAATGTAGACAAGCTAGAAGTATGCGAAGAAGAAGCGTTAAATTTGGGGTTTAATGAGAAAGCTCGTCTCATTAGAGCAGACCCAGTGACCTGTGCCAGATATTTCGATTTTCGATATAGACAGGTTTTAAAACTGATGAAAAAGGAAGGCGGTGTCTTTGGTTGTCACCAGGTCATCAAGTTTTATTGGCGAGTGGAGTTTCAGCAAAGAGGCTCTCCACATATACATGGCATGTTCTGGCTGAAAGACGCCCCAAAGCTCGACCTAAAGAATGAGTCCACATTTATGCCTATGAAGTCCTTTATTGATCAGTTTATTACTGCTGATTCTAGTTGCCCGGACGTTGCTCCATATTTGGAGTATCAACTCCATAGTCACGGGCACTCTTGCAGGCGAGAAATTAGGTCAAAACAAATTTGTAGATTTGGTATCCCATACCCTCCCATGCCTCAAACAGAAATTCTTCTCCCTTTAGAAGAAAATGCTCCAAATTTGGCCGAGCATCGTAGGAATTTCGAAAAAATTCAAAGTCTGCTCGACTTCCCATTTGATCGTGAAAGCGTAGAAAATTTTAACGATTTTAACAACTTTTTGTCCCACGATCAACTTAACCTTAGTTATGAGGGCTACATTAATGCTGTAAGATCAAGTATAAAGAAACCAAAAGTTTTTTTGAAGCGATCTTTTGCAGCAATCAAGCTTAACGCTTATAACAAGCACCTCCTTTTGTTGCAGCGAGCAAATATGGATATTCAGTTTATTTTAGACCCCTATGCTTGCTGCAGCTACGTCGTTAATTATATTAACAAGTCTCAGAGAGGTATCTCAATGTTGATGCGTGAGGCAATCAATGAGATTAAAGACAATAACAATGTAACTATTAAGCAAAAGTTACAACATTTAGGTAACAAATTTATATTTGGCACTGAGATATCCGCTTTTTATAGCTACTGCAAATCAGAACGAGGAGCTCGCCAAGAAAATGCAGATGACTTTGGCGATGATGTGCCTAGGGCTTCTGAATCAATAGTTTACTCTCTTCGCGATAATAGTGGCTTCATCAGAAAGAGGACCACTGCGTGCATAATTAGGTATATGAGATTTAATGTCAATACAGAAACAAGTGACTATTTCAGAGAGCTAAAAATGCTTTACGCCCCATGGCGAGATGAGCATTTGGATTTAGTCACACATGACTGTGAATTGTTCTGTAGGGAAAATTCGGAGTTAGTAGAGAACAATCGCAGAAAATATAATTTACTAGATGATAGGGAACTAGAAGATGCTCTGAGCCACTTAACAGAGGAAGCAGAAAATGAGAATAATCAAGTAGGAGAACAGGAAGTGGTAGATGATGGCTTCACAGTTTTAGGATTGCCTGAAATAGATCCACATCTAAATGTTTTAAATGTGGATGGAAATATTGATATGAATGATGAAGATAGTAATGTCCGTTTTATCAAGCTTCCAGCCTTAGTTTCTCAGGAAAGCTTAGCTAATATAGTTAGATCTCTTAATTTAAAGCAGAAGCTATATTTTACACATGCTTTGCATAATGCCAAAATCAATACAGTCTTTTATGAATTTGTTGGAGGCGGCGCCGGAGTCGGAAAGAGTCGACTTATATCAGCAATTTTTCAGTCATTATCCGTAATGTATAACAGTATACCAGGAGCTGATCCGACATCTGTTAAAATCCTCTTATGTGCACCAACAGGAAAAGCAGCATTCGGAATTAGTGGTTCGACACTGCATTCCATGTTTTCACTTCCTGTTAATCAATCTCGCTCAGCACCTCTAAGGGCCTTAAGCCATGATTTAGTTAATAGCCTTCATTCAAGGTTAATCGATCTTAAATTAATTATTATTGATGAAATATCAATGGTTAGCTCTCTAATGTTTTCTTATTTAGATTCTCGTTTGAAGCAAATTTTCAAAAATACTTCTCCTTTTGGTGGTGTTTCTATCATCGTATTCGGTGATCTTAGACAGTTACAGCCCGTAGGAGGTAGTTGGATTTTCGATCCAAATACCACTGACCCTTACCATGAAATATTTGGTACGTATCTCTGGGACCTTTTTTTGTATTTTGAGCTCACAGAGATAATGCGTCAACGTGACGATCAGCTTTTCGCTTCTGCCTTAAATAATATGGCATCGGGTTGTATGACAGCCGATGATATTGTCCTTTTCCAATCTAGAATATGCGAACCATCGGCAGTGCCCGATGATGCAATTCATCTGTTTAGTAATAATAATGAGGTTGATTTATTTAAATTATATTAATATGTGTAAATTATATTATATCCCCACGTCTATTGAAACTATGTTTGAAAAAAATGTACTAACATTTCTTCTACTTTGTTTTTTTAATATATGTATATTTTGTATGTATATTAGATTCTATAGATCATTATTATAAATTTAAGGTTTCGCGCACTTTTTAATTGCGGCGATAAATTATTGGCAACGTATCAAAATTGTTGCAAGGTGGCAGCGCGCTTCAGTGTTATGTTAATTTGTAGTTTGCGATTGGCGTGTTCGGTGTCGTCGTCGATTGTCGATTATCATTTGTATTTTCGATATTAAATATAAAATAATATATAATTAATTCGCGTGTTCGTGATACATTTAACATTTAATGCAAATTAATATAAGTCGAGTATATAATAAGTAAATCCTCGTGTGTGATTGTTATGCGTTAACGGAACATTTTTTATGCGTGTGAATGATTGCGCCCTGCCCGGAACGTGGCGCGCAATTTTAGAAAAGTGCGGTACACAGCGTAACGTATTTTTGTGCATGCATACATATATGTGTATAGACTCTTCTGAAGTGTGTGTGATTGTACGTGAACATTGGTATCGGTTCGTTTCCGCGATTCAAATTGGAATTTTCGCTGGAATTTCTTGCAGGTTTAATTTATTATTTCTTTGATTTATATTTATTCTTTTTTCCACATTTTGTTTATTTTTATTTTCCTTATTAAATTTTATTATTATTTGTTCTTTCATTAGATATTTATTTTCATTTATAATATAATTATTTTAAATAATATACATATATTTATTTAAATATATGAATATAATTATAATATATATATATCTATTTAAATATATGAATATATTTATATATTTAAATATATGAATATATTTATATATTTAAATAAATATACTAACTTTATTTTATATATATAACTATATATTAGTTTTTGATAAATATATATTCAAATTAAATTAATTTATAAGAATTTTATTTTTAACATACCTATATATTATTTTAAAACTTATATATTAGAAGATGCCTAGACTTAAGAGAAAGTCAGCTTGCAATAGGAGTCAAACACAGCGAAAAAGAAATCGTTTGAATAGGTCAGATATAGACTTTTCTGAGCAGGAACGCGTAAATAATCTAGAGGCACATAGAGAACGTAGGCAAAATTTCGAATTTAGGGAAGCTGAAAGGGTTAGAGATAGTCAACAGCATCGAGTCCGCAGAAGTAATAGAACATTTAGGGCCGTTGAGCAATTCGTCACACTACTCTTCGGGCTTCTTCGCCAATCAGATTACAAGAACAACTTGCTGACACTTCGCGCCGTTCGAGGCGCAGGCGAGATGCTGACCTTCGATCTCAGGAAAGAGAGCAGGATGCAGTTCGTCGCCGTGTACGTCGCAGTGATTCTGCAATTAAAACAGACGAACAACTTGCCAACACTTCGCGTCGTTCGAGTCGCAGGCAAGATGCTGAGTTTCGATCTCAGGAAAGAGAGCAGGATGCAGTTCGTCGCCGTGTTCGTTCACAGTAGTAGAAGAAGAGGTAGAGTTGAATCCAGGAGGTCAAGAAACCTTCATGGAAAATGTCCCTGTTGAAAACATAGATATTCCTCGAATTGCTATAGCACCAGGAGAGGGTCAGCGACCTCTTGACATGATAACCGATTGTGATTCAGAGGAGCTGGCTTTTCCCACAATATTTGCAGGCATTAAAAGGAAATGTCAGGAAAGTTTTACAACTATAGTTAGATCAGAGCTTAGGAATTTTGATAGAAGAGGTTGTAGAACTGATAAATTATTTCATAACTTCAAAAAGTTAAAAATGATTAGCATTAGGAATAGCACATCAATTTGCTTACGTAAGCACTCTGCCACTCAAGGCATTTCGGCTGCTGATGTGCGTAATGATGAAACTTTAAATAGGTTAATACTTCATGATGATGGCTATAGGCTTTTAAAAGGTATTCGCACGTCTCCTGCTCATTGGGAGGACGAGAAAAAGAAAGTGATGGCTATGTTTAGGCAGGTAGGGCTTCCAACTTTTTTTATAACATTTTCCGCAGCGGAAACTAGGTGGCCGGAGCTTTTAGTCTTGCTATGTAAAAATGTAGACAAGCTAGAAGTATGCGAAGAAGAAGCGTTAAATTTGGGGTTTAATGAGAAAGCTCGTCTCATTAGAGCAGACCCAGTGACCTGTGCCAGATATTTCGATTTTCGATATAGACAGGTTTTAAAACTGATGAAAAAGGAAGGCGGTGTCTTTGGTTGTCACCAGGTCATCAAGTTTTATTGGCGAGTGGAGTTTCAGCAAAGAGGCTCTCCACATATACATGGCATGTTCTGGCTGAAAGACGCCCCAAAGCTCGACCTAAAGAATGAGTCCACATTTATGCCTATGAAGTCCTTTATTGATCAGTTTATTACTGCTGATTCTAGTTGCCCGGACGTTGCTCCATATTTGGAGTATCAACTCCATAGTCACGGGCACTCTTGCAGGCGAGAAATTAGGTCAAAACAAATTTGTAGATTTGGTATCCCATACCCTCCCATGCCTCAAACAGAAATTCTTCTCCCTTTAGAAGAAAATGCTCCAAATTTGGCCGAGCATCGTAGGAATTTCGAAAAAATTCAAAGTCTGCTCGACTTCCCATTTGATCGTGAAAGCGTAGAAAATTTTAACGATTTTAACAACTTTTTGTCCCACGATCAACTTAACCTTAGTTATGAGGGCTACATTAATGCTGTAAGATCAAGTATAAAGAAACCAAAAGTTTTTTTGAAGCGATCTTTTGCAGCAATCAAGCTTAACGCTTATAACAAGCACCTCCTTTTGTTGCAGCGAGCAAATATGGATATTCAGTTTATTTTAGACCCCTATGCTTGCTGCAGCTACGTCGTTAATTATATTAACAAGTCTCAGAGAGGTATCTCAATGTTGATGCGTGAGGCAATCAATGAGATTAAAGACAATAACAATGTAACTATTAAGCAAAAGTTACAACATTTAGGTAACAAATTTATATTTGGCACTGAGATATCCGCTTTTTATAGCTACTGCAAATCAGAACGAGGAGCTCGCCAAGAAAATGCAGATGACTTTGGCGATGATGTGCCTAGGGCTTCTGAATCAATAGTTTACTCTCTTCGCGATAATAGTGGCTTCATCAGAAAGAGGACCACTGCGTGCATAATTAGGTATATGAGATTTAATGTCAATACAGAAACAAGTGACTATTTCAGAGAGCTAAAAATGCTTTACGCCCCATGGCGAGATGAGCATTTGGATTTAGTCACACATGACTGTGAATTGTTCTGTAGGGAAAATTCGGAGTTAGTAGAGAACAATCGCAGAAAATATAATTTACTAGATGATAGGGAACTAGAAGATGCTCTGAGCCACTTAACAGAGGAAGCAGAAAATGAGAATAATCAAGTAGGAGAACAGGAAGTGGTAGATGATGGCTTCACAGTTTTAGGATTGCCTGAAATAGATCCACATCTAAATGTTTTAAATGTGGATGGAAATATTGATATGAATGATGAAGATAGTAATGTCCGTTTTATCAAGCTTCCAGCCTTAGTTTCTCAGGAAAGCTTAGCTAATATAGTTAGATCTCTTAATTTAAAGCAGAAGCTATATTTTACACATGCTTTGCATAATGCCAAAATCAATACAGTCTTTTATGAATTTGTTGGAGGCGGCGCCGGAGTCGGAAAGAGTCGACTTATATCAGCAATTTTTCAGTCATTATCCGTAATGTATAACAGTATACCAGGAGCTGATCCGACATCTGTTAAAATCCTCTTATGTGCACCAACAGGAAAAGCAGCATTCGGAATTAGTGGTTCGACACTGCATTCCATGTTTTCACTTCCTGTTAATCAATCTCGCTCAGCACCTCTAAGGGCCTTAAGCCATGATTTAGTTAATAGCCTTCATTCAAGGTTAATCGATCTTAAATTAATTATTATTGATGAAATATCAATGGTTAGCTCTCTAATGTTTTCTTATTTAGATTCTGGTTTGAAGCAAATTTTCAAAAATACTTCTCCTTTTGGTGGTGTTTCTATCATCGTATTCGGTGATCTTAGACAGTTACAGCCCGTAGGAGGTAGTTGGATTTTCGATCCAAATACCACTGACCCTTACCATGAAATATTTGGTACGTATCTCTGGGACCTTTTTTTGTATTTTGAGCTCACAGAGATAATGCGTCAACGTGACGATCAGCTTTTCGCTTCTGCCTTAAATAATATGGCATCGGGTTGTATGACAGCCGATGATATTGTCCTTTTCCAATCTAGAATATGCGAACCATCGGCAGTGCCCGATGATGCAATTCATCTGTTTAGTAATAATAATGAGGTTGATTTATTTAATGTAACGAAACTTAACTCAATTGCTACTGAGCAATTTTTCTCTACTGCTGAAGATTTTATTAAGGCGGGCCATTTGGAACCAGCTAGGAAACAAAGAATATTAGAAGAAGTGAAGGGTTTTAAAACTTCCGCTACACAGGGACTCTGTACGTCTCTTCTCCTAAAAAATACTGCCAAGTACATGATGACGGTCAATGTAGACACAGGGGATGGATTAGTAAACGGGGCATCAGGTGTGTTCATGCAAATAGATTTCAATACATCCAACACTCCCAACATTTTATGGATGAAAATTACAGAGGAAACTGTAGGAGAATCTGCGCGTTCGAAGTGTACACATCGTACAGATCCTTCATGGACTCCTATTCAGAAAATTGTTCGCAGTTTTCAATATTCAAATAACGCACAAATTAACATTGACCGTAGGCAGTTTCCAATTGTGCCTGCTGAAGGCATCACAATTCATAAGAGTCAGGGAGCTACGTATGGCAAAGTGGTAGTCCATGCTAATTCCAGAATGCAGCGTGCTGCATTATACGTAGCTTGCAGTTGAGCAACTACTGCTTTAGGATTATTCATTATTGGGAATTTTGTTCCTCCTAAGTCTCCCCAAAATAATGATAAAGTGAAAGCCCAATTGAAGAAATTGCGGACTGAAAAACTACTGTGTACTCATTACGATTATTTAATTAACAGTTCTGCCCTTAACATTTTCTTCCATAATACTCAGAGCTTGAATTCCCATCTTGAAGATATTCGATCGGACAAGCTGATGCTTCAGTCATCAATATTATGTTTCGTGGAAACTTCCATAAGCAATGAAACTGTAGAAATACCTGGGTTCACTATTGTGGTTCAACTTGAATCAATTAGGCCTTTAACAGGCATCATAATTTATGTAAAGAACGAGCTAGTAGATAGAGTTTCCCATACCTTTAGCAGTAGAAAAACTTTTGGCTCAGTAGTTTTTGAGTTCGGCATATTTAGGTTTGATGCCATAAGTTTTCTTATATTATATAAAAGTCCAGACTTTCCTCTGTCCACATTTAAAATAGAATTTGAGGAGATAATTCATCAATTTTCTCGTTTAGGTGATTTAGGGGATAGCTTGCTAGTTTTAGGAAATTTTAATTTGTGCCTCAAAACCTTTAACAGGTGTAAGAGTATTTATAATTTTTTGATTAGCAAAGGATTAAGGAGTTTGTTAGATTTGAAAACGTCCACTACCAATATGGATACACATATTGATTGGGCGTTTTCAAATATACTAGATAATGAAAAGATTAGTGCTAGGACTTTTGAGGTTTTGCATAGCCATCACAATGGGATATCTGTTAGTATTCAGGCATGAGTTTGTAATGTTTGGAATAGGTTAGAAATTAAGAAATCTAAGAAATATTAACCAATTTAAAATTTATAAAGAAATACCGATATCTACTGCTCACACCGCTTTAGGGAATTGCGGCGATAAATTATTGGCAAAATATCGAAATTGAAGCAAGGTGGCAGCGCACTCCAGTATTATTATTAATTT
The DNA here is from genome assembly GCA_018904035.1 of Zaprionus ornatus. Taxonomy (NCBI): domain Eukaryota; kingdom Metazoa; phylum Arthropoda; class Insecta; order Diptera; family Drosophilidae; genus Zaprionus; species Zaprionus ornatus. The sequence goes on from JAEIFZ010000201.1 coordinate 503,038, forward strand.
ATAGCTTGCAATTAGTATTATACAATTAAATACTTTTTATGTCAACATACGTCCAAGGGTATCCTACTGTCGTGTGCAACTCGACTGTTGCTCTTGTTAAATTTTTTTTTTTACCCTAACAGGAATATCATCCGTCTTCTGGATTTCAATGAGTTTATAACTCTAAAGATCAGTGATACATCCTTTGGATTTTGGCCTGCTCAAAACGGCACCATCCGAAAAACCTAAATCAATCTAATTGCGCTTGGCCAGTGCATGAAACTAAACTTATTTTAAAAGTGCAATATGAATATGCGCCAAAATTCTCAATTAATATCGTCAAAAGGCATGATATTTGGTATTGATTATTTTTAATAATATTTATTGTGACAAGTAATATTGGAATGAAGAGTCGAGTCAACAGCTGTATTTCGACCAATTCAAATTATTACTTTTATCGATATCAAATTATTTCTTAAAACTAGGCTTAGGAAAAGAGGAAAAAATTTCGTCCGACAGTTTTTTAATAGTATTTATATCAATTTGAACGGTATTTTTGGGTGAAGGTATGAAGAACAAATAATCACTTGCACTAGCAGTATGTTCAGTGATAATAATTCATTTGATCTGTCTATATTGTAGGGCTGACCTGGGTGCTAGACTACCGCACAGCAAAAAAAATACCTGCGGCTGAAGCCCAAAGTTGATAAACAGAGAAAAAAATTCGAGTAATAATTAATAAACTCTGATTGTACAATCCATATACTGCAGTGGAGCGACAATAGGAGACGCATGGCGACTCCCTAGATAAATCAGTTAAAAAGAATCTGGAGCGCTATGAGGAGAAGCTAAAGAACAATAATCGTGACTTGTCACTGGTCAAAATGAAGTCCATGTTTGCTACAGGATTCGCTTTCACGGCACAACTCAGCATGTTCAATAGCATCTTTGATGGACATGTCGTAACAGAGTTACCATTAACACCGATCTCCGTATTCAAGGCGATTACACCGATTGCTCCTTTATTTTCCTGTACATACTGTGCACCATGTCTATTCGCCAGCTGCTCGGGTTCGCCCCATCTCGTGCTGAAAGCAAACAGTGCGGTGGACTTTTTGGACCAGCACCAGGCCACATTAAATAAAAATTTTTTGTGTTGCTTGTTTCTAATTCCAATTCAAATTTTAATTGTTTGCTTTACAAATTACAATAGATTACGCCAAATTAAACGAAGAGAGCCGATCGCTCACTCGTGAAACACGTTGGGTCACAAAATCGCAATAGCATGAAATGAGTAAAATCCGCTGCTTGAGTACTCTGTGTGTTTGATGCTTAGTGCTGCAAATTCCGCTGCGGGAGAAATTTAAACATTACGGCATGCGGGAATTCTCAATTTTTAAATACGTTTTCCGCTTTTTACAATGTTGCCACTCGGGGTGTAATTAGATAAGGCATACAGTGGTGATGAGGGAACTGTTAAAGCCCTGTTTCATGTATAACATCTCCAGTTATTGCCTACTTAACCCCTTCTAGGTCTCCTAACATTCCTCCAGCCGCCCCGGCTGTTATATGCGATCCACCACTTTTGATCGTCACCTCTCCAGTCGCGCCTTTATCCAAAAAGAATCTTCTTTCGATAATGCCACTGCCGTTAATACTCAAAATGTTGTTTCAAACGTTAAATCGCTTGTCGCGGTTAAGCCCAAGAAACAGGTTTTCGTTTCACGCCTTACACCCGATACTTCCATTGAAGATGTACAATCATTTATTCAATCAACAATCTCTGTACCGAACATTGTTGTAGAAAAGTTTAAATTTAACTACACGCGAGATATCGCATCTTTTAAAATAAGTATTCCTGCAGATAATTTTCAATTTGTTTGCAGCGGAACCTTCGGAACCTGACTTAATTGTAAAAGAGTATTCTCCAAAACAAAAAAGTCGAAGTGCCATACCGCTTCCTTCAACTTCTTGCGCCTCTTCTTCTTCTGGTGGGACATCAATAAACCAGTAGAAATATCCCATTTTTATTTCGCTTATCAAAACGTAAGAAGCCTAAACTCTAAGCTCTCTATTTTGTTTTTGAATAGTGTATCGTTCGATCATCAAATTTTAATATTTGCTATTTAACCGTTTTTTTATTAACGATCTTCCTTCAATACTCCTTTACTCTTACATTCTTATGTATTCTGATGATGTGAAACTCTGTTTGACGCACAACGATCCTTCAAATAACCTTCTTCAAACAGATCTTGATTTGTTTTTTGAATGGTGCAGCCATAATCTGCTGCATCTTAACTGTTTGAAGTGCAAGGTTATGTCATTTTGCAGATGTAACTATCATGTCATCAATTACAATCTTAACTTAACCTCACTCTTAAGAATATCTGAAGTAGATGATTTAGGTATCCTCTTTGATCATAAATTGAAATTTGATCGTCACATTACACAAATTGTCAATAAGGCATTTCGACTACACGACAAAGTTGCTTTACACTTCTCTTGTTCGTCCAACTCTTGAACATGGGTCTTACGTGTGGTCGCCGCAATACCATATTCACCAAGATAGAATTGAGTCTGTTCAAAAGCAGTTTCTACTCTTTGCCTTGCGCAGTTTTAATTGAGTTCCGGGTGTAGACTTACCACCATACTCTAGTAGACTCCTTCTAATTAACCTACATTCTTTAACTAACCGTCATATTATGTTAAGCCTTCTGTTTATTGTAAAGCTAATAAAGTACAATATAGATTCCCCAACTCTGCTTACTCAAATTAATTTCTGTATTCCTTCTAGAGTTACTCGTCATTTTATGCCACTATCCCTGGCCTTTTGCAATAATAACTACAAATTGCATGACCCTTTCTGAGTTCTCTGCGCTGACTACAACAGACTGTCCAGAGTTTTCAACTCCGAGTCCTCCCTTTACTCTGTTATACTGTCTATCCTTAATCAATTAACTGTACATCCTAACAACTAATATTAATCTACCGATCTGATTGGGTTTTACTGCAAATGTTGCAGCAAATGTTGGATCGAGAATTCTTGTTTTGTTATCACCAGCCTAAATTTAAAAATATATATTTTTATACCCTTGGACCATTGAAAATGGTCAAAAAAGGGTATACTAACTTTGTGCAAATGTATGTAACAGGCAGAAGGAGGCGTCGGAGACCCCATAAAGTATATATATTCTTGCTCAGGATCAATAGCCGAGTCGATTGAGCCATGTCCGTCTGTCTGTCCGTCTGTCTGTCTGTCTGGATGAACGCGCCGATCTCAGCTATTACAAAAGCTACGGACACCAAATTTAGCATGAAGATTCCTGTATACCATACGCAGATCAAGTTTATTTTCAATTTGGAATAACACGCCTACCGCCCCCGCAAACCGCTAATTTTGGTTTACATTGCTATTTACATTCGAAGAACTCATTTCTTAACGTTCTGCTTTAGCATATATATAGATAAATAATATATGAACTTATCCTCCAAATTGCAATCCGATCAGACAATAAACACTGAAGTTATTATATAAACCATTTCGACATTTCGACCAGCAAAGAACTTGTCGATGACGTCAGAACTAAATTCCTTATGCATGAAAGAAAAGGACAACGATGCGAGCGCGAAGCGCGAGCTGTTTATCGACTCTTCTTTTCCATGCACATGTCAATTACTGAAAATACATGTGCATAAATATATGCTAACACTCAACCAATAGGTGGCGTATATATGAATATGAAGAAAGCAAAGAAGTTGTCGATGACGTCAGAACTAAATTACTTGTGCATGAAAGAAAAGGATAAACGATGCGAGCGCGAAGCGCGAGCTGTTTCTCGACTCTTCTTTTTCATGCACATGTCAATTACCCAAAATACAATGGCATAAATGCAAACACTTATACATACTTAATTTGTGTTCACACATACATATGTAAAATTATATACAACCAATAGCGTGGTTGATCGGCATGCATGAATGCAGGTATTTACTAGATTTCTAATATAGACATATTATTATTATTATTTAATAATTTATATATTGACTTTTTATTAAATAAATATTAATTTAGATTTCACGATATATTATGAGCTATCATATCGATAGCTTTTAATATATGTTAAACATATCGATATATATTTCATATGTTTTGCATATAAATTATATTAATATGTGTAAATTATATTATATCCCCACGTCTATTGAAACTATGTTTGAAAAAAATGTACTAACATTTCTTCTACTTTGTTTTTTTAATATATGTATATTTTGTATGTATATTAGATTCTATAGATCATTATTAAAAATTTAAGGTTTCGCGCACTTTTTAATTGCGGCGATAAATTATTGGCAACGTATCAAAATTGTTGCAAGGTGGCAGCGCGCTTCAGTGTTATGTTAATTTGTAGTTTGCGATTGGCGTGTTCGGTGTCGTCGTCGATTGTCGATTATCATTTGTATTTTCGATATTAAATATAAAATAATATATAATTAATTCGCGTGTTCGTGATACATTTAACATTTAATGCAAATTAATATAAGTCGAGTATATAATAAGTAAATCCTCGTGTGTGATTGTTATGCGTTAACGGAACATTTTTTATGCGTGTGAATGATTGCGCCCTGCCCGGAACGTGGCGCGCAATTTTAGAAAAGTGCGGTACACAGCGTAACGTATTTTTGTGCATGCATACATATATGTGTATAGACTCTTCTGAAGTGTGTGTGATTGTACGTGAACATCGGTATCGGTTCGTTTCCGCGATTCAAATTGGAATTTTCGCTGGAATTTCTTGCAGGTTTAATTTATTATTTCTTTGATTTATATTTATTCTTTTTTCCACATTTTGTTTATTTTTATTTTCCTTATTAAATTTTATTATTATTTGTTCTTTCATTAGATATTTATTTTCATTTATAATATAATTATTTTAAATAATATACATATATTTATTTAAATATATGAATGTAATTATAATATATATATATCTATTTAAATATATGAATATATTTATATATATAAATAAATATACTAACTTTATTTTATATATATAACTATATATTAATTTTTGATAAATATATATTCAAATTAAATTAATTTATAAGAATTTTATTTTTAACATACCTATATATTATTTTAAAACTTATATATTAGAAGATGCCTAGACTTAAGAGAAAGTCAGCTTGCAATAGGAGTCAAACACAGCGAAAAAGAAATCGTTTGAATAGGTCAGATATAGACTTTTCTGAGCAGGAACGCGTAAATAATCTAGAGGCACATAGAGAACGTAGGCAAAATTTCGAATTTAGGGAAGCTGAAAGGGTTAGAGATAGTCAACAGCATCGAGTCCGCAGAAGTAATAGAACATTTAGGGCCGTTGAGCAATTCGTCACACTACTCTTCGGGCTTCTTCGCCAATCAGATTACAAGAACAACTTGCTGACACTTCGCGTCGTTCGAGGCGCAGGCGAGATGCTGACCTTCGATCTCAGGAAAGAGAGCAGGATGCAGTTCGTCGCCGTGTACGTCGCAGTGACTCTGCAATTAAAACAGACGAACAACTTGCCAACACTTCGCGTCGTTCGAGTCGCAGGCAAGATGCTGAGTTTCGATCTCAGGAAAAAGAGCAGGATGCAGTTCGTCGCCGTGTACGTCGCAGTGATTCTGCAATTAAAACAGACGAACAACTTGCCAACACTTCGCGTCGTTCGAGTCGCAGGCAAGATGCTGAGTTTCGATCTCAGGAAAGAGAGCAGGATGCAGTTCGTCGCCGTGTACGTCGCAGTGATTCTGCAATTAAAACAGACGAACAACTTGCCAACACTTCGCGTCGTTCGAGTCGCAGGCAAGATGCTGAGTTTCGATCTCAGGAAAGAGAGCAGGATGCAGTTCGTCGCCGTGTTCGACGAACTGATCATTCAACTAGAAATGCCGAACAACTTGCCAATACTTTGCGTCGATCGAGGCGCAGGCAATGTCCACAATTCAGGTCCAACGAAAGCGGACGAGATGCTGTTAGAAGGGCGATTCAGCGACAAAATCAGGAGACGCGAATTTTAGAAAGGGCAATAGATAGAAGTCAAAGGTCTCAGGTTAGAAACAATCCTATTCGTAGGATTGTTGAGCAGGCACGCAATACTAGTGCACGCCGCAGTGCTCGAATTCGAGCTCAACGTGAGGCCTTTGAAGCCCATAGGAATATGTCGCAAAGAGTGAGTCTATATAGGAGTATTTGCACCAATAGGATAGCAGAGAATAGGAGAAACGCGTCCCGCAATAGAGTGGACCGTGCGAATACCCTTCCAGATGATAGGATATCGCAGGTTAAAACTAGTTTAGATTGCCTAATAGCCAATTTTAATAAGACAGTCAAGCAGGGACCCGATCAGGTTTGCATATGTTGCAAAGGTTTGTGGTTTCCACATCAAGTGGACAAAATTTCGCGTGAGGTCATAGAGGAAAAGTGTAGTGAGGCAGATAGTGTTGATATTTTGTATCTTTCCTCTATGTTTCCATCCCATAATAATAGGTTTAGCTTTTGCAAAACCTGCAGCCGCAGTATTAAGTCAGGGAAAAAACCAAAGGCTTCTATTACAAATGGCCTAAATTTTCCGGAGCTTCCGGAATGCCTGAAAGGCTTGACGCCTCTAGAAGAAAGGCTGATTTCTCCCCGTCTTCCTTTTATGATCATAAAGTCTCTTGGATATGGACGTCAAAGTGCCATTAAAGGAGCAGTGATCAATGTGCCAATTCCAGTTGCAAATGTTGTAACTTCCCTTCCCAGGGCATTTAATGAAGCCGAAGTAGTTCAGATTCATCTTAAGCGTAGGATGGTGTATAACCATGATTTCATGGCGGAAACCATAAGGCCCTCAAAGATAGTTGATGCAATTCGGTATTTAGTGAACACAGAACTTTATAAGAAGCACCAGGTTACTATCAATGAGCAGTGGTTGTCTTCTTACTCAGCTGAGACTGTACCATTTGTTGCGTCAGCAGACGACAGGGACATTGTGTGTCAAATGTTAGAAAAGGCAACACAACCTAATGAGCATAGAGTAGTAGAAGAAGAGGTAGAGTTGAATCCAGGAGGTCAAGAAACCTTCATGGAAAATGTCCCTGTTGAAAACATAGATATTCCTCGAATTGCTATAGCACCAGGAGAGGATCAGCGACCTCTTGACATGATAACCGATTGTGATTCAGAGGAGCTGGCTTTTCCCACAATATTTGCAGGTATTAAAAGGAAATGTCAGGAAAGTTTTACAACTATAGTTAGATCAGAGCTTAGGAATTTTGATAGAAGAGGTTGTAGAACTGATAAATTATTTCATAACTTCAAAAAGTTAGAAATGATTAGCATTAGGAATAGCACATCAATTTGCTTACGTAAGCACTCTGCCACTCAAGGCATTTCGGCTGCTGATGTGCGTAATGATGAAACTTTAAATAGGTTAATACTTCATGATGATGGCTATAGGCTTTTAAAAGGTATTCGCACGTCTCCTGCTCATTGGGAGGACGAGAAAAAGAAAGTGATGGCTATGTTTAGGCAGGTAGGGCTTCCAACTTTTTTTATAACATTTTCCGCAGCGGAAACTAGGTGGCCGGAGCTTTTAGTCTTGCTATGTAAAAATGTAGACAAGCTAGAAGTATCCGAAGAAGAAGCGTTAAATTTGGGGTTTAATGAGAAAGCTCGTCTCATTAGAGCAGACCCAGTGACCTGTGCTAGATATTTCGATTTTCGATATAGACAGGTTTTAAAACTGATGAAAAAGGAAGGCGGTGTCTTTGGTTGTCACCAGGTCATCAAGTTTTATTGGCGAGTGGAGTTTCAGCAAAGAGGCTCTCCACATATACATGGCATGTTCTGGCTGAAAGACGCCCCAAAGCTCGACCTAAAGAATGAGTCCACATTTATGCCTGTGAAGTCCTTTATTGATCAGTTTATTACTGCTGATTCTAGTTGCCCGGACGTTGCTCCATATTTGGAGTATCAACTCCATAGTCACGGGCACTCTTGCAGGCGAGAAATTAGGTCAAAACAAATTTGTAGATTTGGTATCCCATACCCTCCCATGCCTCAAACAGAAATTCTTCTCCCTTTAGAAGAAAATGCTCCAAATTTGGCCGAGCATCGTAGGAATTTCGAAAAAATTCAAAGTCTGCTCGACTTCCCATTTGATCGTGAAAGCGTAGAAAATTTTAACGATTTTAACAACTTTTTGTCCCACGATCAACTTAACCTTAGTTATGAGGGCTACATTAATGCTGTAAGATCAAGTATAAAGAAACCAAAAGTTTTTTTGAAGCGATCTTTTGCAGCAATCAAGCTTAACGCTTATAACAAGGACCTCCTTTTGTTGCAGCGAGCAAATATGGATATTCAGTTTATTTTAGACCCCTATGCTTGCTGCAGCTACGTCGTTAATTATATTAACAAGTCTCAGTGAGGTATCTTAATGTTGATGCGTGAGGCAATCAATGAGATTAAAGACAATAACAATGTAACTATTAAGCAAAAGTTACAACATTTAGGTAACAAATTTATATTTGGCACTGAGATATCCGCTTTTTATAGCTACTGCAAATCAGAACGAGGAGCTCGCCAAGAAAATGCAGATGACTTTGACGATGATGTGCCTAGGGCTTCTGAATCAATAGTTTACGCTCTTCGCGATAATAGTGGCTTCATCAGAAAGAGGACCACTGCGTGCATAATTAGGTATAGTAGATTTAATGTCAATACAGAAACAAGTGACTATTTCAGAGAGCTAAAAATGCTTTCCGCCCCATGGCGAGATGAGCATTTGGATTTAGTCACACATGACTGTGAATTGTTCTGTAGGGAAAATTCGGAGTTAGTAGAGAACAATCGCAGAAAATATAATTTAATAGATGATAGGGAACTAGAAGATGCTCTGAGCCACTTAACAGAGGAAGCAGAAAATGAGAATAATCAAGTAGGAGAACAGGAAGTGGTAGATGATGGCTTCACAGTTTTAGGATTGCCTGAAATAGATCCACATCTAAATGTTTTAAATGTAGATGGAAATATTGATATGAATGATGAAGATAGTAATGTCCGTTTTATCAAGCTTCCAGCCTTAGTTTCTCAGGAAAGCTTAGCTAATATAGTTAGATCTCTTAATTTAAAGCAGAAGCTATATTTTACACATGCTTTGCATAATGCCAAAATCGATACAGTCTTTTATGAATTTGTTGGAGGCGGCGCCGGAGTCGGAAAGAGTCGACTTATATCAGCAATTTTTCAGTCATTATCCGTAATGTCGTCATTATCCGGAATTAGTGGTTCGACACTGCATTCCATGTTTTCACTTCCTGTTAATCAATCTCGCTCAGCACCTCTAAGGGCCTTAAGCCATGATTTAGTTAATAGCCTTCATTCAAGGTTAATCGATCTTAAATTAATTATTATTGATGAAATATCAATGGTTAGCTCTCTAATGTTTTCTTATTTAGATTCTCGTTTGAAGCAAATTTTCAAAAATACTTCTCCTTTTGGTGGTGTTTCTATCATCGTATTCGGTGATCTTAGACAGTTACAGCCCGTAGGAGGTAGTTGGATTTTCGATCCAAATACCACTGACCCTTACCATGAAATATTTGGTACGTATCTCTGGGACCTTTTTTTGTATTTTGAGCTCACAGAGATAATGCGTCAACGTGACGATCAGCTTTTCGCTTCTGCCTTAAATAATATGGCATCGGGTTGTATGACAGCCGATGATATTGTCCTTTTCCAATCTAGAATATGCGAACCATCGGCAGTGCCCGATGATGCAATTCATCTGTTTAGTAATAATAATGAGGTTGATTTATTTAATGTAACGAAACTTAACTCAATTGCTACTGAGCAATTTTTCTCTACTGCTGAAGATTTTATTAAGGCGGGCCATTTGGAACTAGCTAGGAAACAAAGAATATTAGAAGAAGTGAAGGGTTTTAAAACTTCCGCTACACAGGGACTCTGTACGTCTCTTCTCCTAAAAAATACTGCCAAGTACATGATGACGGTCAATGTAGACACAGGGGATGGATTAGTAAACGGGGCATCAGGTGTGTTGATGCAAATAGATTTCAATACATCCAACACTCCCAACATTTTATGGATGAAAATTACAGAGGAATCTGTAGGAGAATCTGCGCGTTCGAAGTGTACACATCGTACAGATCATGGACTCCTATTCAGAAAATTGTTCGCAGTTTTCAATATTCAAATAACGCACAAATTAACATTGACCGTAGGCAGTTTCCAATTGTGCCTGCTGAAGGCATCACAATTCATAAGAGTCAGGGAGCTACGTATGGCAAAGTGGTAGTCCATGCTAATTCCAGAATGCAGCGTGCTGCATTATACGTAGCTTGCAGTAGAGCAACTACTGCTTTAGGATTATTCATTATTGGGAATTTTGTTCCTCCTAAGTCTCCCCAAAATAATGATAAAGTGAAAGCCCAATTGAAGAAATTGCGGACTGAAAAACTACTGTGTACTCATTACGATTATTTAATTAACAGTTCTGCCCTTAACATTTTTTCCATAATACTCAGAGCTTGAATTCCCATCTTGAAGATATTCGATCGGACAAGCTGATGCTTCAGTCATCAATATTATGTTTCGTGGAAACTTCCATAAGCAATGAAACTGTAGAAATACCTGGGTTCACTATTGTGGTTCAACTTGAATCAATTAGGCCTTTAACAGGCATCTTAATTTATGTAAAGAACGAGCTAGTAGATAGAATTTCCCATACCTTTAGCAGTAGAAAAACTTTTGGCTCAGTAGTTTTTGAGTTCGGCATATTTAGGTTTGATGCCATAAGTTTTCTTATATTATATAAAAGTCCAGACTTTCCTCTGTCCACATTTAAAATAGAATTTGAGGAGATAATTCATCAATTTTCTCGTTTAGGTGATTTAGGGGATAGCTTGCTAGTTTTAGGAGATTTTAATTTGTGCCTCAAAACCTTTAACAGGTGTAAGAGTATTTATAATTTTTTGATTAGCAAAGGATTAAGGAGTTTGTTAGATTTGAAAACGTCCACTACCAATATGGATACACATATTGATTGGTCGTTTTCAAATATACTAGATAATGAAAAGATTAGTGCTAGGACTTTTGAGGTTTTGCATAGCCATCACAATGGGATATCTGTTAGTATTCAGGCATGAGTTTGTAATGTTTGGAATAGGTTAGAAATTAAGAAATCTAAATGACAGGATATATGTAAATATGTATGTAGGCATATTTTAATAATTTAAATTTAATTATCTAAAAGTTAAGTATAACCATTGAATGGAAAATTGGTTTGATAATTATTATTATTTTTTTATTTTTATACCCTTGGACCTTGTTATCGATATTAACCAATTTAAAATTTATAAAGAAATACCGATATCTACTGCTCAGACCGCTTTAGGGAATTGCGGCGATAAATTATTGGCAAAATATCGAAATTGAAGCAAGGTGGCAGCGCACTCCAGTATTATTATTAATTTATAGCTTGCAATTAGTATTATACAATTAAAGGGTATCCAAGGGTATCCTACTGTCGTGTGCAACTCGACTGTTGCTCTTGTTAATTAATATTTTTAATTAGTTTTAAATTTTTGATTTATTGCAAAATTTAATTTTAAAATCTAAATCGGAAACTTTTATTATATTCTTTTTATACCCTTGGACCATTGAAAATGGTCAAAAAAGGGTATACTAACTTTGTGCAAATGTATGTAACAGGCAGAAGGAGGCGTCGGAGACCCCATAAAGTATATATATTCTTGTTCAGGATCAATAGCCGAGTCGATTGAGCCATGTCCGTCTGTCTGTCCGTCTGTCCGTCTGTCTGTCTGTCTGGATGAACGCGCCGATCTCAGCTCGACTATTTTTGTGCATGCATACATATATGTGTATAGACTCTTCTGAAGTGTGTGTGATTGTACGTGAACATCGGTATCGGTTCGTTTCCGCGATTCAAATTGGAATTTTCGCTGGAATTTCTTGCAGGTTTAATTTATTATTTCTTTGATTTATATTTATTCTTTTTTCCACATTTTGTTTATTTTTATTTTCCTTATTAAATTTTATTATTATTTGTTCTTTCATTAGATATTTATTTTCATTTATAATATAATTATTTTAAATAATATACATATATTTATTTAAATATATGAATATAATTATAATATATATATATCTATTTAAATATATGAATATATTTATATATATAAATAAATATACTAACTTTATTTTATATATATAACTATATATTAATTTTTGATAAATATATATTCAAATTAAATTAATTTATAAGAATTTTATTTTTAACATACCTATATATTATTTTAAAACTTATATATTAGAAGATGCCTAGACTTAAGAGAAAGTCAGCTTGCAATAGGAGTCAAACACAGCGAAAAAGAAATCGTTTGAATAGGTCAGATATAGACTTTTCTGAGCAGGAACGCGTAAATAATCTAGAGGCACATAGAGAACGTAGGCAAAATTTCGAATTTAGGGAAGCTGAAAGGGTTAGAGATAGTCAACAGCATCGAGTCCGCAGAAGTAATAGAACATTTAGGGCCGTTGAGCAATTCGTCACACTACTCTTCGGGCTTCTTCGCCAATTAGATTACAAGAACAACTTGCTGACACTTCGCGTCGTTCGAGGCGCAGGCGAGATGCTGACCTTCGATCTCAGGAAAGAGAGCAGGATGCAGTTCGTCGCCGTGTACGTCGCAGTGATTCTGCAATTAAAACAGACGAACAACTTGCCAACACTTCGCGTCGTTCGAGTCGCAGGCAAGATGCTGAGTTTCGATCTCAGGAAAGAGAGCAGGATGCAGTTCGTCGCCGTGTTCGACGAACTGATCATTCAACTAGAAATGCCGAACAACTTGCCAATACTTTGCGTCGATCGAGGCGCAGGCAATGTCCACAATTCAGGTCCAACGAAAGCGGACGAGATGCTGTTAGAAGGGCGATTCAGCGACAAAATCAGGAGACGCGAATTTTAGAAAGGGCAATAGATAGAAGTCAAAGGTCTCAGGTTAGAAACAATCCTATTCGTATTGTTGCAAAGGTTTGTGGTTTCCACATCAAGTGGACAAAATTTCGAGTGAGGTCATAGAGGAAAAGTGTAGTGAGGCAGATAGTGTTGATATTTTGTATCTTTCCTCTATGTTTCCATCCCATAATAATAGGGTTAGCTTTTGCAAAACCTGCAGCCGCAGTATTAAGTCAGGGAAAAAACCAAAGGCTTCTATTACAAATGGCCTAAATTTTCCGGAGCTTCCGGAATGCCTGAAAGGCTTGACGCCTCTAGAAGAAAGGCTGATTTCTCCCCGTCTTCCTTTTATAATCATAAAGTCTCTTGGATATGGACGTCAAAGTGCCATTAAAGGAGCAGTGATCAATGTGCCAATTCAAAAAGTTAGAAATGATTAGCATTAGGAATAGCACATCAATTTGCTTACGTAAGCACTCTGCCACTCAAGGCATTTCGGCTGCTGATGTGCGTAATGATGAAACTTTAAATAGGTTAATACTTCATGATGATGGCTATAGGCTTTTAAAAGGTATTCGCACGTCTCCTGCTCATTGGGAGGACGAGAAAAAGAAAGTGATGGCTATGATTAGGCAGGTAGGGCTTCCAACTTTTTTTATAACATTTTCCGCAGCGGAAACTAGATGGCCGGAGCTTTTAGTCTTGCTATGTAAAAATGTAGACAAGCTAGAAGTATCCGAAGAAGAAGCGTTAAATTTGGGGTTTAATGAGAAAGCTCGTCTCATTAGAGCAGACCCAGTGACCTGTGCCAGATATTTCGATTTTCGATATAGACAGGTTTTAAAACTGATGAAAAAGGAAGGCGGTGTCTTTGGTTGTCACCAGGTCATCAAGTTTTATTGGCGAGTGGAGTTTCAGCAAAGAGGCTCTCCACATATACATGGCATGTTCTGGCTGAAAGACGCCCCAAAGCTCGACCTAAAGAATGAGTCTACATTTATGCCTGTGAAGTCCTTTATTGATCAGTTTATTACTGCTGATTCTAGTTGCCCGGACGTTGCTCCATATTTGGAGTATCAACTCCATAGTCACGGGCACTGTTGCAGGCGAGAAATTAGGTCCAAAAAAAAATTTGTAGATTTGGTATCCCATACCCTCCCATGCCTCAAACAGAAATTCTTCTCCCTTTAGAAGAAAATGCTCCAAATTTGGCCGAGCATCGAAGGAATTTCGAAAAAATTCAAAGGGTGCTCGACTTCCCATTTGATCGTGAAAGCGTAGAAAATTTTAACGATTTTAACAACTTTTTGTCCCACGATCAACTTAACCTTAGTTATGAGGGCTATATTAATGCTGTAAGATCAAGTATAAAGAAACCAAAAGTTTTTTTGAAGCGATCTTTTGCAGCAATCAAGCTTAACGCTTATAACAAGCACCTCCTTTTGTTGCAGCGAGCAAATATGGGTATTCAGTTTATTTTAGACCCCTATGCTTGCTGCAGCTACGTCGTTAATTATATTAACAAGTCTCAGAGAGGTATCTCAATGTTGATGCGTGAGGCAATCAATGAGATTAAAGACAATAACAATGTAACTATTAAGCAAAAGTTACAACATTTAGGTAACAAATTTATATTTGGCACTGAGATATCCGCTTTTTATAGCTACTGCAAATCAGAACGAGGAGCTCGCCAAGAAAATGCAGATGACTTTGACGATGATGTGCCTAGGGCTTCTGAATCAATAGGTCGCAGAAAATATAATTTACTAGATGATAGGGAACTAGAAGATGCTCTGAGCCACTTAACAGAGGAAGCAGAAAATGAGAATAATCAAGTAGGAGAACAGGAAGTGGTAGATGATGGCTTCACAGTTTTAGGATTGCCTGAAATAGATCCACATCTAAATGTTTTAAATGTAGATGGAAATATTGATATGAATGATGAAGATAGTAATGTCCGTTTTATCAAGCTTCCAGCCTTAGTTTCTCAGGAAAGCTTAGCTAATATAGTTAGATCTCTTAATTTAAAGCAGAAGCTATATTTTACACATGCTTTGCATAATGCCAAAATCAATACAGTCTTTTATGAATTTGTTGGAGGCGGCGCCGGAGTCGGAAAGAGTCGACTTATATCAGCAATTTTTCAGTCATTATCCGTAATGTATAACAGTATACCAGGAGCTGATCCGACATCTGTTAAAATCCTCTTATGTGCACCAACAGGAAAAGCAGCATTCGGAATTAGTGGTTCGACACTGCATTCCATGTTTTCACTTCCTGTTAATCAATCTCGCTCAGCACCTCTAAGGGCCTTAAGCCATGATTTAGTTAATAGCCTTCATTCAAGGTTAATCGATCTTAAATTAATTATTATTGATGAAATATCAATGGTTAGCTCTCTAATGTTTTCTTATTTAGATTCTGGTTTGAAGCAAATTTTCAAAAATACTTCTCCTTTTGGTGGTGTTTCTATCATCGTATTCGGTGATCTTAGACAGTTACAGCCCGTAGGAGATAGTTGGATTTTCGATCCAAATACCACTGACCCTTACCATGAAATATTTGGTACGTATCTCTGGGACCTTTTTTTGTATTTTGAGCTCACAGAGATAATGCGTCAACGTGACGATCAGCTTTTCGCTTCTGCCTTAAATAATATGGCATCGGGTTGTATGACAGCCGATGATATTGTCCTTTTCCAATCTAGAATATGCGAACCATCGGCAGTGCCCGATGATGCAATTCATCTGTTTAGTAATAATAATGAGGTTGATTTATTTAATGTAACGAAACTTAACTCAATTGCTACTGAGCAATTTTTCTCTACTGCTGAAGATTTTATGAAGGCGCGCCATTTGGAACCAGCTAGGAAACAAAGAATATTAGAAGAAGTGAAGGGTTTTAAAACTTCCGGTACACAGGGACTCTGTACGTCTCTTCTCCTAAAAAATACTGCCAAGTACATGATGACGGTCAATGTAGACACAGGGGATGGATTAGTAAACGGGGCATCAGGTGTGTTGATGCAAATAGATTTCAATACATCCAACACTCCCAACATTTTATGGATGAAATTTACAGAGGAAACTGTAGGAGAATCTGCGCGTTCGAAGTGTACACATCGTACAGATCCTTCATGGACTCCTATTCAGAAAATTGTTCGCAGTTTTCAATATTCAAATAACGCACAAATTAACATTGACCGTAGGCAGTTTCCAATTGTGCCTGCTGAAGGCATCACAATTCATAAGAGTCAGGGAGCTACGTATGGCAAAGTGGTAGTCCATGCTAATTCCAGAATGCAGCGTGCTGCATTATACGTAGCTTGCAGTAGAGCAACTACTGCTTTAGGATTATTCATTATTGGGAATTTTGTTCCTCCTAAGTCTCCCCAAAATAATGATAAAGTGAAAGCCCAATTGAAGAAATTGCGGACTGAAAAACTACTGTGTACTCATTACGATTATTTAATTAACAGTTCTGCCCTTAACATTTTCTTCCATAATACTCAGAGCTTGAATTCCCATCTTGAAGATATTCGATCGGACAAGCTGATGCTTCAGTCATCAATATTATGTTTCGTGGAAACTTCCATAAGCAATGAAACTGTAGAAATACCTGGGTTCACTATTGTGGTTCAACTTGAATCAATTAGGCCTTTAACAGGCATCATAATTTATGTAAAGAACGAGCTAGTAGATAGAGTTTCCCATACCTTTAGCAGTAGAAAAACTTTTGGCTCAGTAGTTTTTGAGTTCGGCATATTTAGGTTTGATGCCATAAGTTTTCTTATATTATATAAAAGTCCAGACTTTCCTCTGTCCACATTTAAAATAGAATTTGAGGAGATAATTCATCAATTTTCTCGTTTAGGTGATTTAGGGGATAGCTTGCTAGTTTTAGGAGATTTTAATTTGTGCCTCAAAACCTTTAACAGGTGTAAGAGTATTTATAATTTTTTGATTAGCAAAGGATTAAGGAGTTTGTTAGATTTGAAAACGTCCACTACCAATATGGATACACATATTGATTGGTCGTTTTCAAATATACTAGATAATGAAAAGATTAGTGCTAGGACTTTTGAGGTTTTGCATAGCCATCACAATGGGATATCTGTTAGTATTCAGGCATGAGTTTGTAATGTTTGGAATAGGTTAGAAATTAAGAAATCTAAATGACAGGATATATGTAAATATGTATGTAGGCATATTTTAATAATTTAAATTTAATTATCTAATAGTTAATTATAACCATTGAATGGAAAATTGGTTTGATAATTATTATTATTTTTTTATTTTTATACCCTTGGACCTTGTTATCGATATTAACCAATTTAAAATTTATAAAGAAATACCGATATCTACTGCTCACACCGCTTTCGGGAATTGCGGCGATAAATTATTGGCAAAATATCGAAATTGAAGCAAGGTGGCAGCGCACTCCAGTATTATTATTAATTTATAGCTTGCAATTAGTATTATACAATTAAATACTTTTTATGGCAACATACGTCCAAGGGTATCCTACTGTCGTGTGCAACTCGACTGTTGCTCTTGTTGTTATTATTGTTAGTAGTCATATGTTGTGTGAACAAGACCTCCACCCCCAAAGCCGACGAGCTAGAGCCGGAAAATAATAACGTGCATAGTTTCACACAGCATTACAACCGATCCCAAATTTTGGTTGCACGCTACAGTCTTTTCTCGTTTGTCGTCGTCGTAGCTCGAGCTATCACTTTGTCGCCATCACTTTCTGTAGGTTTTTGGAAGCTTTTCATAGCTGCCGCCGAAATTCATTTTAGCGAATTTCGACTTTTCTTTTGTGTTTTATTTTTATTGCGTGCGCCACCAAGTGAATTTTTTTGTGATCTTTGCTGTTAAGGCTTGGATCATTGTCACGGTCGCCATGTATTATTTCTTTTGGTTTAATATTTTTTTACCGGCGTAGCCTGCAGCGCAGCGACGCTTATATGCATATCTTATATATATATATATGTACTGTCGCCGAGCGACGGTGCTGGAGGAGTAGGCAACAGAGTGCTACAATGTGCTTGTATATTATGATTACATATAGGTACAGTGGTTAACCGATATGTGTGCATATTACAGCGGTAGACTAGGTCAGCCCTACAATATAGACAGAACAAATGAATTATTATCCCTGAACATACTGCTAGTGCAAGTGATAATTTGTTCTTCATACCTTCACCCAAAAATACCGTGCAAATTGATATAAATACTATTAATATATATGGTATATATATATAAATACAATAATTTGAATTGGTCGAAATACAGCTGTTGACTCGACTCTTCATTCCGATATTTCTTGTCACGATAAATATTATTAAAAATAATCGATACCAACTATCATGCCTTAATTCCATCATATTGATTCCGAATTTTGTCGCATATTCATATTGCACTTTTAAAATAAGTTTAGTTTCATGCACTGGCCAAGCGCAATTAGATTGATTAAGGTTTTTTGGATGGTGCCGTTTTGAGCAGGCCAAATCCAAAGGATGTATCACTGATCTTTAGAGTTATAAAGTCATTTAAATCCAGAAGGTGGATGATATACCTGTTAGGGTAAAAAGAAAATGTAAATGTGTTATTTACATACATTGAATTACAGCCAGTGTAATTTCCAGTTCCATTGTTTAACCATTATCAGAATATAAGGACATCTTCGATGGTCATATTGTATTTGTTAAAAACGGACGGGCAGACTGACGGACATGGCTATATGGACTCGGTTTGTGACACAATTTTATAATAAACGGCGACGCTATGGGAAGCGTGTATAACTTTAGATTATATAAACTGTTTCTTAATTACACATCGTGTACAAGTTATTATATAAAACTGTATATGTATTTTTCCACAAAAGCTGATTTTCTTATAAACAAGTAATAAAATTCTTCATCTTCTGTCGCAGATATATGCGTGTAGATGGTTTTAATTCTTTCTTAAATATCTTGTGCTCTCACTTAGTGTCACTAACTTTGTATAAATATGACTATTTTGTGTTGTTAGTTTGTTTAAGTTATTTCTGTAAGGTGTCCGAAAATGGTTCTTCGATTTCGTTTGCTGTTCATGAATAAAGCGCAAAAAAAGGTGATTTTATATATAGTTTTTTTTTATATTTATTCACAAGATTGAATTTAATTCATTCAACTCCACTGCATCTGTATCATCTTCACTTTCGTAGGATTTTCTTGTGTCAATCATGCGAAAAAATGGTTGGGTATTTTATAATCATAACAGGATTTGCCCAGTCTTCGCAAACCAAAATATTTTTAATGATGACAGTGCATTAGGTGCGGTGTAGCTTTATTCTTCCTACAGTTTTACTATCGATATAATTACTGCATTGCTTGCCCAAAACATCTATTTGTGCTATTGCACTGTGTGGAGCAATGTAGATACACAGTGCGGCTTCCTGCTCAAAAGTTTTGAGTGGTAAGCTGACAAAATCTATTTGGTTTTCTTGATGGAAACCATTAGCCGCACTTGTGTGTGTTTTTTTTATACCCTTGGACCGTTGAAAGTGGTTAAAAAAGGGTATACTAACTTTGTGCAAATGTATGTAATGGACAGAAGGAGGCGTCGGAGACCCCATAAAGTATATATATGTATTCTTGCTCAGGATCACTAGCCGAGTCGATTGAGCCATGTCCGTCTGTCTGTCTGTCTGGATGAACGCGCCGATCTCAGCTATTACAAAAGCTAGGGACACCAAATTTAGCATGAAGATGCCTGTATACCATACGCAGATCAAGTTTATTTTCAATTTGGAATAACGCTTAGCGCCCCCGCAAACCGCCAATTTTGATTTACATGGCGATTTAATCATTTCTTAACGTTCTGCTTTAGTATATATATAGATAAATACTATATGAACTTATCCTCCAAATTGCAATCCGATCGGACAATCAACACTGAAGTTATTAGATAAACCATTTCGACCCTTCGACCAGCAAAGAAGTTGTCGATGATGTCAGAACTAAATTACTTGCGTATGAAAGAAAAAGACAAACGATGCGAGCGCCAAGCGCGATCTGTTTCTCGACTCTTCTTTTCCATGCACATGTCAATTATCGAAAATACATGTGCACAAATATAAACTAATACTCAACCAATAGGTAGCGTGGTAAATGAAAAATACAAAACTATAAAATGCAATTAAATAAATATAAATTTTGATTACTCGATATATTGCAAGTTATCGATACTGGCCAATTCAAAATTTATAAAGAAATACCGATATATACTGCTCACACCGCTTTTTGCATTCTTGCGCTAGGTAAATTGCGGCGATAAATTATTGACAGCGTATCGAAATTGATGCAAGGTGGCAGCGCACTGCATTGTTACGAGGGTCGTTTGATAAGTCCGTGACTTTTTGTATTTGCCGCGCACCTGCTCTAAATACAACACTGCTCCTGTCAGCAGTTATCGATTAACAGCTGACTGTAAAATTTTGAGAAAGCTGCGTTTCTTAGTTTGCGTTTTATAGGCATTGAAAGCAGACGATCTCGTGAATTTTAACGAAAATGGAAAAAAGTGAATTTCGTGTGCTAATTAAGCATTATTTTTTGCGTAAAAAATCCATCACCGAAACCAAGGAAAGACTTGATAAATATTATGGGGACTCTGCACCATCAATTTCAATGGTTAAGAAATGGTTTACTGAGTTCCGTTGTGGTCGTACCAGTACAAGTGATGCCGAACGTTCAGGTCGCCCAAAAGAGGTCGTCATGCCAGAAATCGTCGACAAAATCCATGGAATGATATTGGATGATCGGAGAATGAAAGTGCGTGAGGTAGCTGAGGCTGTAGGCATCTCAACTGAACGGGTACATCACATTTTACATGAATATTTGGACATGAAAAAGCTTTCCGCGCGATGGGTGCCGCGATTGCTCACACACGACCATAAGCGCAACCGTGTGACCATTTCAAAGGAGTGTTTGGCGATGTTCAACCGCAATCCAAACGAATTTTTGCGCCGTTTCGTTACCGTAGACGAAACATGGATCCACCACACCACACCAGAGACCAAAGAACAATCAAGACAGTGGGTTTCTCCGGGTGAACGTGCACCAAAGAAGGCCAAGGTGGGTTTGTCGGCCAACAAGGTCATGGCCACAGTTTTTTGGGATGCACAAGGTATCATTCACATCGATTACCTTGAAAAGGGTAAAACGATCACCGGCGAATATTATTCAGAGCTTTTGGACAGATTCGATATTGATTTGAAGCAGAAACGACCGCATTTGGCGAAAAAAAAGTGCTGTTCCATCAGGACAATGCACGGGTGCACACGTGTGTAGTCAGCATGGCAAAATTTCATAAATTGGGCTACGAACTGCTACCCCATCCAGCATATTCTCCAGATTTAGCCCCCTGTGACTATTTTTTGTTTCCAAACATGAAGAAATGGCTCGGCGGTAAGAGATTCGGGTCAAATGAAGAGGTCATCACAGAAACAAACGACTATTTTGAGGGCCTTGAGAAAACCTATTATTTGGAAGGAATAAAAAAATTGGAAAAACGCTGGACTAAATGTATAGAGCTAAAAGGAGATTATGTTGAGAAATAAAACGCTTCTTTGACGAAAAAAATATATTTTATTCAAAAAGTCACGGACTTCTCAAACGACCCTCGTATGATTAATTTGAAGCTTGCGATTAGTATTATACAATTAGATACTTTTTATGGCAACATACGTAAAAGGGTATTCCACTGTCGCGCGCCGCTCGACTGTTGCTCTCGTTCATATTTCCAATTTTAATTTAAAAAATATAATCTAATATTAATTTTAAGTCGACTGATTTTTTTGACGTTAAATAATAAATAAAATAAAAAACGCTTTTACAGGGACTGCTAGAGTCTGTAGAGAGGGCTGTTAATTTATGCCTCACCTTTTATAATTACACCAAGTTGCCACTCGTTCATATTTTTTTTTATCGATCATTGCCAATATCACCTCTATTCTGACGGAAACTATCATCTCTGTTTTAAAATTTTGTTTAAATGTATGGTTAAACAAAATAGTGATTGAAAATTAAAAATGCCAAAAGAATACAACCAGAAGTGTCGTGATGCTTAGTTAAGTGACGAGTTCAAGGCATAGATTCGCATAGACTCAACTGATGAACAAAGAGTCTATTGCAGATATTGCAAAAGTACCATTACAGCAATGCTGAGTGACTTGCGTGCGCATGCATTAATAAAAAATACACACAAGTGCGGCTAATGGTTTCCAGCTTACTACTCAAAACTTTTGAACAGGAAGCCGCACTGTGTATGAAAATTGCTCAACACAGTGCAAATAGATGTTTTGGGCAAGCTATGCAGCAATTATATCGATAGTGAAACTGTAGGAAGAATAAAGCAACACCGCACCAAATGAACTGTCATCATTAAAAATATTTTGGTTTGCGAAGACTGGGCAAATCCTGTTATGATTATAAAATACCTAACCATTTTCTTCGCATGATTGACACAAGAAAATCCTACGAAAGTGAAGATGATCCAGACGCAGTAGAGTTGAATGAATTAAATTATATCTTATGAATAAATATAAAAAAAAACTATATATAAAATCACCTTTTTTGCTCTTTTTTCCATACCTTGTTCATAAACCGCAAACGAAATCAAAGAACTATTTAAAGACACCTTACAGAAGTAACTTAAACAAACTAACAACACAAAATAGACACACTTATACAAAGTTTGTGATACTAAGTGAGAGCACAAGATATTTAACAAAGAATTAACTATTCAAGACAGGCTAAAACCATCTACACGCATATATCTGGGACAGAAGATGAAGAATTTTGTTACTTGTTTATAAGAAAATCAGCTTTTGTGGAAAAATGCATATACAGTTTTATATAATAACTTATACACGATGTGTAATTAAGAAACAGTTTATATAATCTAAGGTTATACACGGTACCCATAGCGTCGCCGTTTATTATAAAATTGTGTCACAAACCGAGTCGATATAGCCATGTCCGTCAGTCTGCTCGTCCGTTTTTAACAAATACAATATGACCATCGAAGATGTCCTAATATTCTGATAATGGTTGAACAATGGAACTGGAAATTACATTGGCTTTAATTCAATATTACATACAATAACATATTTAAATTTTTTTTTTTACCCTAAAAGGAATATCATCTATCTTCTGGATTTCAATGAGTTTATAACTCTAAAGATCAGTGATACATCCTTTGGATTTTGGGCTGCTCAAAACGGCACCATCCAAAAAACCTTAATCAATCTAATTGCGCTTGGCCAGTGCATGAAACTAAATTTATTTTAAAAGTGCAATATGAATATGCGCCAAAATTCTGAATTAATATCGTCAAAAGGCATGATATTTGGTATTGATTATTTTTAATAATATTCATCGTGACAAGTAATATTGGAATGTAGAGTCGAGTCAACAGCTGTATTTCGACCAATTCAAATTATTACTTTTATCGATATCAAATTATTATTATTTCTTAAAACTAGGTTTAGGAAAAGAGGAAAAAATGTCGTCCGACAGTTTTTTAATAGTATTTATATCAATTTGAACGGTAATTTTGGGTGAAGGTATGAAGAACAAATAATCACTTTCACTAGCAGTATGTTCAGTGATAATAATTCATTTGTTCTGTCTATATTGTAGGGCTGACCTGGGTGCAAGTCTACCGCACAGAAAAAAAAATACCAGCGGATGATGTACGAATTTGATAAACAGAGCAAAAAATGTAAGTAATAATTAATAAACTCTGATTGTACAATCCATATACTGCAGTGGAGCGACAATAGGAGACGCATGGCGACTACCTAGATAAATCAGTTAAAAAGAAACTGGAGCGCTATGAGGAGAAGCTAAAGAACAATAATCGTGACTTGTCACTGGTCAAAATGAAGTCCATGTTTGCTACAAGATTCGCTTTCACGGCACAACTCAGCATGTTCAATAGCATCTTTGATGGACGTGTCGTAGCAGAGTTGTCATTTACACCGATCTCCGTATTCAGGGACTGAGCCAATCTGTCGGGCGACGATTACACCGATTGCTCCTTCATTTTCCTGTACATACTGTTCACCATGTCTATTCGCCAGAATATTCGAAAGCTGCTCGGGTGTACCCCATCTCGTGCTGAAAGCAACCAGGGCGGTGGACTCTTTGGACCAGCACCAGGCCACATTACAATAAATAAAAAATTTTTGCGTTGCTTGTTCCTAATTCCAATTCAAATTTTAATTTTTTTGCTTTACAAATTGCAATAGATTACACCTAGTTAAACGAAGAGAGCCGATTGCTCACTCGTGAAACACGTCGGGCGCTGGGGTCATTAAATCGCATTAGCATCAAATGAGTAAAATTCGCTGTTTGAGTACTCCTTGTGTTTGATTCTTAGTGCTGCAAATTCCGCTTTTTTTCCCGTCAAATCTGGTGGTTTCTGAATGCCGACTGCGGGAGAAATGTAAACATTACGGCATGTGGGAATTCTCGATTTTTTAAATACGTTTTCCGCTTTTTACAATGTTTCCACTCGTGGTGTAATTAGATAAGGCATACAGTCGTGATGAGGGAACTGTTAAGGGTCTGTTAACGCTTTTGCAGAGACTGCTACCCTTGGACAATTCAAAATGGTCAAAAAAATGAATACTTACATTGTGCAAATGTATGTAACGGGCAGACGGTGATCAGGTTTATTTTCAATTTGGAATAACACGCCTACCGCCCCCGCAAGTCACCAATTTTGATTTACATGGCGATTTACTCATTTCTTAACGTTCTGCTTTAGTGTATATATAGATAAATACTATATGAACTTATCCTCCAAATTGAAATCCGATCGGACAATAAACACTGAAGTTATTAGATAAACCATTTCGACTCCTCGACGATCAAAGAAGTTGTCGATGACGTCAGAACTAAATTACTTCCGTAGGAAAGAAAAGGACAAACGATGCGAGCGCGAAGCGCGAGCTTTTTCTCAACTTTTCTTTTCCATGCACATGTGAATTACCGAAAATACCTGTGCATAAATATATACTAATACTCATCCAATAGGTGGCGTGTATTTACATGCTTGTGTACATATTCATAATATGCTTATTTCGATTACTCGATATATTGCAAGTTATCGATATTGGCCAATTCAAAATTTATAAAGAAATACCGATACATACTGCTCACACCGCTTTTTGCAGTCTTGCGCTAGGAAAATTGCGGCGATTAATTATTGACAACGTATCGAAATTGATGCAAGGTGGCAGCGCACTGCAGTGTTATGATTAATTTGTAGCTTGCAATTTGTATTATACAATTAGATACTTTTTATGGCAACATACGTCCAAGGGTATCCCACTGTCGCGTGCCGCTAGACTGTTGCTTTCGTTTCTTATCGATCATTACCAATGATCACCCCTATTTTGACGCAAACTATCATCTCTGTTTTAAAAGTGTGTTTAAATGTATAGTTAAACCAAATAGTGATTGAAAATTAGAAATGCCAAAAGAATACAACCAGAACTGTCGTGATGCTAAGTTAAGTGACGAGTTCAAGGCATGGATTCGCATAGACTCAACTGATGAGCAAAGAGTCTATTGCAGATATTGACAACGTACCATTACAGCAATGCTGAGTGACTTGCGTGCGCATGCATTAATAAAAAAACACACAAGTGCGGCTAATGGTTTCCAGCAACAAAACAAAATAGATTTTATCAGCTTACAACTCAAAACTTTTGAGCACGAAGCAGTGCAATAACACAAATAGATGTTTTGGGCAAGCTATGCAGTAATTTTTTCAATAGTGAAACTGTAGGAAGAATAAAGCTACACCGCACCAAATGCACTGTCATCATTAAAAATATTTTGGTTTGCGAAGACTGGGCAAATCCTGTTATGATTATAAAATACCTAACCATTTTCTTCGCATGATTGACACAAGAAAATCCTACGAAAGTGAAGATGATCCAGACGCAGTAGAGTTGAATGAATTAAATTATATCTTATGAATAAATATAAAAAAAAAACTATATATAAAATCACCTCTTTTGCTCTTTTTTCCATACCTTGTTCATAAACCGCAAACGAAATCAAAGAACTATTTAAAGACACCTTACAGAAGTAACTTAAACAAACTAACAACACATTTAGACACACTTATACAAAGTTTGTGATACTAAGTGAGAGCACAAGATATTTAACAAAGAATTAACTATTCAAGACAGGCTAAAACCATCTACACGCATGTATCTGGGACAGAAGATGAAGAATTTTGTTACTTGTTTATAAGAAAATCAGCTTTTGTGGAAAAATACATATACAGTTTTATATAATAACTTGTACACGATGTGTAATTAAGAAACAGTTTATATAATCTAAGGTTATACACGGTACCCATAGCGTCGCCGTTTATTATAAAATTGTGTCACAAACCGAGTCGATATAGCCATGTCCGTCAGTCTGCTCGTCCGTTTTTAACAAATACAATATGACCATCGAAGATGTCCTAATATTCTGATAATGGTTGAACAATGGAACTGGAAATTACATTGGCTTTATTTCAATGTATGTAAGTATTATAACATTTTTAATTTTTTTTATTTTACCCTAACAGGAATATCATCTATCTTCTGGATTTCAATGAGTTTATAACTCTAAAGATCAGTGATACATCCTTTAGATTTTGGCCTGCTCAAAACGGCACCATCCAAAAAACCTTAATCAATCTAATTGCGCTTGGCCAGTGCATGAAACTAAATTTATTTTTAAAGTGCAATATGTGCGCCAAAATTCTGAATTAATATCGTCAAAAGGCATGATATTTGGTATTGATTATTTTTAATAATATTCATCGTGACAAGTAATATTGGAATGTAGAGTCAAGTCAACAGCTGTATTTCGACCAATTCAAATTATTACTTTTATCGATATCAAATTATTTCTTAAAATTAGGCTTTGGAAAAGAGGGAAAAATGTGGTCGGAAAGTTTTTTTTATTTATTTATTTATTTATTTATTTAACGTCAACTAAATCAGTCGACTTAAAATTAAAATTAAAATTAGTTTATATTAAATTAAAATTGGAAATTTAAAAAAGAAAATAATTTACATTTTAAAATTAAATTTTGCAATATGTCAAAAATTTAAAATTAATTAAAAAAAAATAAATGTTTTTAAATTTAGGCTGGGGATAACGAAACAAGAATTCTCGATCCAACATTTGCTGCAAAGGATTGGGGAAAACCCAGTAAAACCCAACCAGATTGGTAGATTAATATTAGTTGTAAGCATAGAGTGTTAATTGATTGAGCATAGACAGTTTAACAGAGTAAAGGGAGGACTCGGAGTTGCAAACTCTAGACAGTCTGTTGTAGTCAGCACAGAGAACTCGGAAAGGGTCATGCAAGCTGTAGTTAGTATAACAAAAGGCCAAGGATAGTGGCATAAAATTACGTGTAACTCTAGAAGGAATACAGAAATTAATTTGAGTAAGCAGAGTAGGGGAATCTATATTGTAATAATAACATAATACGACGGTTAGTTAAAGAAGGTAGGTTAATTAGAAGTAGTCTACTAGAGTATGGTGGTAAGTCTACACCCGGAACAAAATTAAAACTGCGCAAGGCAAAGATTAGAAACTGCTTTTGAACAGTCTCAATTCTATCTTGGTGAATATGGTATTGCGGCGACCACACGCAAGACCCATATTCAAGAGTTGGACGAACAAGAGAAGTGTAAAGCAACTTTGTCGTGTAAGGATCCTTGAATTCTTTGGCCCATCTTTTGATGAACCCGAGAAGTTGAAATGCCTTATTGACAATTTGTGTAATGTGACGATCAAATTTCAATTTATGATCAAAGAGGATACCTAAATCAGCTACTTCAGATATTCTTAAGAGTGGGGTTAAGTTAGGATTGTAATTGATGACATGATAGTCACATCTTAAGATGCAGCAGATTATGGCTGCACTCGAACTCGTTGAGACCTGTTAGTTAAATAATCAGATATCCACATAAGGAGCTTTTGAGGAAAACCAATATAATTTAACTTATGAATTAAGAGAATTATGATTTACGGAATCAAATGCTTTACTGAAGTCAGTAAAGACCACATCAGTTTGCATTTTATTCCGAAATCCAAGATTGATGAGAGAATTCTAAAAGATTAGTAGCTGTTGATCCTGCCTTTATAAACCCTTGTTGATGGGGTGAAATTATAGATTTACACATAAGTTAACTGAGCTGTAAAATTTTTTTCAAAAATCTTAGGAATTGCGGACAATTTGGAAATACATCTATAGTTCTTCACATCATGGCTAGAACCACTTTTGTGAAGAGGAATGGAAAAAGAGATTTTCCACATAGGTGGGAAATAACTATTGGATAGTGACAAGTCAAATAGCTTATGAATTGGCTTCAAAATCGAATCAGCACAAAATCTAAGTACGCATGCTGGAATTCCGTCAGGGCCAAGAGAAAAAACGGGTTTTATCGATTTAAAATCATTTAGTGGAGGGGTTTTGTCGATAGAAGGACAGAAGACAATTTTAAAATTTTCTATACTATAAGGGTATGGATGTAAAGGGGAACAATAAGGTTCAGTTAAATAAGTTGATTGAAAAAAGTCTGCAAACAAATCGGCAGCTGCCTGATCATCAGTTGCTTCCTTATTTTCGTATGATAGAGAAGAAGGAAATATACTTGATTTACGTTTTAAGTTAACAAAGTTATAAAACTGCTTTGGGTTTGAGCAAACTGCAAATGGCAGCGACGCAAACAACAATTTTTGTAACAATTTACATTCAGAGCAATAAAGTTTGCTCTTGCAGCAATATAACGTGTAAAATCAGAAGGGTTATGAGTTAATTTAAACTTTTTAAAATACCGCGATTTCAAATTTTTCAGCCTTACTACCTCACGTGAAAACCAAGGAGGCCTATTGAAATTTACGGGAAAAGTAACAGGAACACATTGTTAAAAAAATGAGTTCATAGAGGAATAAAAAAATGAAATGCATGTATTAAGATCAGAACATGAATGAAGAAATGACCAATCATGTTCCAAAATTAAACAAGTCAATTTTTGAAAATCGGTACTACGAAAACAACGTGATTTTATTATTATTATTACTAAGTTATTCATTCTAGAGATAGTATTTAGTAACATGTCAGAAGAGAAAATTAAATCAAGCATTCTACCACTACAATTACGAACAGTGTTTATTTGATAAAGAGATAACTCCGAGAGGCCATTTAAAAAAGAGTTAAATACAGAGGGCACCAATATATCGTATTGAGATGACCAAGTAACTTTTGGTAAGTTTAAATCACCAAAAACTAGCAGATAATCTCTATCAGATAGTTTGGAGGCGACAGATTGGATAGATGAAAGATGGTCTAGTTAGACAGATATATCAGATGAGGGAGGAATATACGAACAGGTAATGTAAATTGAAATTTGACACATCGTCATTTTAACACATAAAAATTCTAAGGAAGAACAATGGTCTAATGGAACAAGTTCGGAAGGAAGATCAGATTTTACAGCTATAAGAACACCACCTCCAATTCGTGATAAACGGTCACATCTGAAGGTGGTGTACTTATTAGGAAAAATTGAGCAGTTTTCTACATCAGGTTTTAACCAGGTTTCGGTAAATATTAAAATTTGATGATCGAACGATACACTATTCAAAAACAAATTAGAGAGCTTAGAATTTAGGCCTCTAACGTTTTGATAAGCGAAGTAAAGATGGGATATTTCTACTGGTTTTTTGATGTTCTACTAGAAGAAGAGAGGCGCTAGAAGTTGAAGGAAGCGGTACCGCAGTTCGACTTTTTAGTTTTGGAGAATACTCTTTTTCAATTAAGTCAGGCGGCCAGAAGGTTCCGCTGCAAACAGATTGAAAATTGTCTGCAGGTATACTTATTTTAAAGGATGAGATATCTCGCGTGTAGTTAAATTTAAACTTTTCTACAACTATGTTCGGTACAGAAACTTTTTATTGAATAAATGATTTTACATCATCAATCGAAGTATCGGGAGCAAGGCTTGAAACGAAAACATGTTTCTTGGGCTCAACCGATTTAACGTTTGAAACAACCGTTTGAGTATTGACGGCAGTGTTTTCAAAAGAATTTTGAAGATTCTTTTTAGATAAAGGCGCGACTGGAGAGGTGACGATCAAAAGTGGTGGATCGCACAAAACAGACGGGGTGGCTGGAGGAATGTTAGGAGACGTAGAAGGGGTTGAGGAGGCAATAACTGGAGATGTTATTCCTAAAGGAGTTGCCTTTGAATCATTCGAAACTAGTAAAATGAGTTTCCATATCTCAAAATTCAGAATGCTGCACGCAACTTTTCAAAATTTAGTCTCCCTAAGCATTTTACTCAAAGTTAGCTCTTTCACCCGACAAACTTTGCATTACCATTTTAGACCAGATTCATTGTTGTTGAGGGAGTCTTTGATTCGTGCTGTTAGGCCGATGCATTTTATGTGATAGAATTTATCACACAACCAGCAACAAAGTCAGGCTTTGAATCGGCATTGCATTTGCAAGAAGTTGCGGAGCACACCATAATTTTTAACTAATATGCCTACAAAAAATATGGTAGGGAACACCAAAAAAACAAACAAAAATGTTAAAGCGAAATACGAAAAATAAGTTCCAAAAGGAAAAAGTTAAGAAAGAGCAAGAAAGCAAAACTAATCAATGTTACACAGCTGGTTACCACTAACACTAGCGTAGTTAACAAGAGAGCGTAAGAAAGCGTGAGAGCGAGAGCGCGTGAAAGTGTAGACACGAAATCAGCAATTAGCACAGCACAGCACACTCAGAGACCGATGCAAGCGAGAAAGAGCGTGGGAGTGCGAAATAGAAACAAAAACTAAAATAACAAGACGCCAGAGACGCGTCAGTTAATCAGAAATAAAATCTACTTTAAACACAATATTAGTGGTTATAACAGACACCAGTGAATCTCACTTGTTAGCACAGACACTACAATGCTAAATCACAAATATCAATTTTCACGGTATTTTTGGGTGAAGGTATGAAGAACTATTGGGATTCTACGTTAAATAATTAAATAATTAGACCAGATTTGTTTTATAGTGATATATTGATATGTTAACTTTTTATTTAAGCACCAGCAACCAGCCACTCTCGTAAGTGTCAAAATCAAAAGAGAAAGAATACACCGCGTGTTTCACTTTAGGTGTGACCGAATAACTTAAGAACTATAATGCCATATTTGGTATTTTATTAAATACTAATTTGGGGATATTTTAGCTTCATATTTCAACAAGAACAAATAATTACTTGCAATAGCAGTATGTTCAGTGATAATAATTCATTTGTTCTATCTATATTGTAGGGCTGACCTGGGTGCTAGTCTACCGCACAGAAATTAAATACCAGCGGCTCAAGCCCGAAGTTGATAAACAGAGCAAAAAATGTGAGTAATAATTAATAAACTCTGATTGTACAATCCATATATTGCAATGGAGCGACAATAGGAGACACATGGCGACTCCCTAGATAAATCAGTTAAAAAGAAACTGGAGCGCTATGAGGAGACGCTAAAGAACAATAATCGTGTCTTGTCACTGGTCAAAATGAAGTCCATGTTTGCTACAGGATTCGCTTTCACGGCACAACTCAGCATATACAATAGCATCTTTGATGGACGTGTCGTAGCACAGTTGTCATTTACACCGATCTCCGTATTCAGGGACTGAGCGATCGAAATCTGTCGGGCGACGATTGCACCGATTGCTCCTTCATTTTCCTGTACATACTGTCCATGTCTATTTGCCAGAATATTCAAAAGCTGCTCGAGTTCGCCTCAGCTCGTGCTGAAAGCAAACAGTGCGGTAGACTCTTTGGACCAGCACCAGGCCACATTAAATAGAAATTTTTTGGGTTGCTTGTTTCTAATTCCAATTCAAATTTTAATTGTTTGCTTTACAAATTATAATAGATTACACCTAATTAAACCAAGAGAGCCCATTGCTCACTAGTGAAACACGTAGGGCGCTGGGGTCACACAATCGCAATAGCATGAAATGAGTAAAATCCGCTGTTTGAGTACTCCGTGTGTTTGATGCTTAGTGCTGCAAATTCCACTTTTTCTCGTCAAATCTGGTGGTTTTTGAATGCCGACTTCGGGAGAAATTTAAACATTACGGCATGTGGGAATTCTCAATTTTTAAAAAGTTTTCCTCTTTTTTCAATGTTGCCACTCGTGGTGTAATTAGATAAGACATACAGTCGTGATGAGGGAACTGTTAAGGGTCTGTTAACGCTTTTGCAGGAACTGCTAGACACTGTAGAGAGACCTGTTAATTTATGCCTCACCTTGTATAATTACACAAAGTTGCCACACGTTCATATTTTTTCTTATCGATCATTGCCAATATCATCTCTGTTTTAAAAGTGTGTTTAAATGTATGGTTAAACCAAATAGTGATTGGAAATTAAAAATGCCAAAAGAATACAAGCGGAAGTGTCGTGATGCTAAGTTAAGTGACGAGTTCAAGGCATGGATTCGCATAGACTCAAATGAAATATATATAATATATACAAAAACAAGAGCAACAGTCGAGTTGCACACGACAGTAGGATACCCTTGGACGTATGTTGCCATAAAAAGTATTTAATTGTATAATACTAATTGCAAGCTATAAATTAAAGCTATAAATTAATAATAATACTGGAGTGCGCTGCCACCTTGCTTCAATTTCGATATTTTGCCAATAATTTATCGCCGCAATTCCCTAAAGCGGTGTGAGCAGTAGATATCGGTATTCCTTTATAAATTTTAAATTGGTTAATATCGATAACAAGGTCCAAGGGTATAAAAATAAAAAAATAATAATTATCAAACCAATTTTCCATTCAATGGTTATACTTAACTATTAGATAATTAAATTTAAATTATTTAAATATGCCTACATACATATTTACATATATCCTGTCATTTAGATTTCTTAATTTCTAACCTATTCCAAACATTACAAACTCATGCCTGAATACTAACAGATATCCCATTGTGATGGCTATGCAAAACCTCAAAAGTCCTAGCACTAATCTTTTCATTATCTAGTATATTTGAAAACGCCCAATCAATATGTGTATCCATATTGGTAGTGGACGTTTTCAAATCTAACAAACTCCTTAATCCTTTGCTAATCAAAAAATTATAAATACTCTTACACCTGTTAAAGGTTTTGAGGCACAAATTAAAATCTCCTAAAACTAGCAAGCTATCCCCTAAATCACCTAAACGAGAAAATTGATGAATTATCTCCTCAAATTCTATTTTAAATGTGGACAGAGGAAAGTCTGGACTTTTATATAATATAAGAAAACTTATGGCATCAAACCTAAATATGCCGAACTCAAAAACTACTGAGCCAAAAGTTTTTCTACTGCTAAAGGTATGGGAAACTCTATCTACTAGCTCGTTCTTTACATAAATTATGATGCCTGTTAAAGGCCTAATTGATTCAAGTTGAACCACAATAGTGAACCCAGGTATTTCTACAGTTTCATTGCTTATGGAAGTTTCCACGAAACATAATATTGATGACTGAAGCATCAGCTTGTCCGATCGAATATCTTCAAGATGGGAATTCAAGCTCTGAGTATTATGGAAGAAAATGTTAAGGGCAGAACTGTTAATTAAATAATCGTAATGAGTACACAGTAGTTTTTCAGTCCGCAATTTCTTCAATTGGGCTTTCACTTTATCATTATTTTGGGGAGACTTAGGAGGAACAAAATTCCCAATAATGAATAATCCTAAAACAGTAGTTGCTCTACTGCAAGCTACGTATAATGCAGCACGCTGCATTCTGGAATTAGCATGGACTACCACTTTGCCATACGTAGCTCTTAGACTCTTATGAATTGTGATGCCTTCAGCAGGCACAATTGGAAACTGCCTACGGTCAATGTTAATTTGTGCGTTATTTGAATATTGAAAACTGCGAACAATTTTCTGAATAGGAGTCCATGAAGGATCTGTACGATGTGTACACTTCGAACGCGCAGATTCTCCTACAGTTTCCTCTGTAAATTTCATCCATAAAATGTTGGGAGTGTTGGATGTATTGAAATCTATTTGCATCAACACACCTTATGCCCCGTTTACTAATCCATCCCCTGTGTCTACTTTGACCGTCATCATGTACTTGGCAGTATTTTTTAGGAGAAGAGACGTACAGAGTCCCTGTGTAGCGGAAGTTTTAAAACCCTTCACTTCTTCTAATATTCTTTGTTTCCTAGCTGGTTCCAAATGGCCCGCCTTAATAAAATCTTCAGCAGTAGAGAAAAATTGCTCAGTAGCAATTGAGTTAAGTTTCGTTACATTAAATAAATCAACCTCATTATTATTACTAAACAGATGAATTGCATCATCGGGCACTGCCGATGGTTCGCATATTCTAGATTGGAAAAGGACAATATCATCGGCTGTCATACAACCCGATGCCATATTATTTAAGGCAGAAGCGAAAAGCTGATCGTCACGTTGACGCATTATCTCTGTGAGCTCAAAATACCAAAAAGGTCCCAGAGATACGTACCAAATATTTCATGGTAAGGGTCAGTGGTATTTGGATCGAAAATCCAACTACCTCCTACGGGCTGTAACTGTCTAAGATCACCGAATACGATGATAGAAACACCACCAAAAGGAGAAGTATTTTTGAAAATTTGCTTCAAACGAGAATCTAAATAAGAAAACATTAGAGAGCTAACCATTGATATTTCATCAATAATAATTAATTTAAGATCGATTAACCTTGAATGAAGGCTATTAACTAAATCATGGCTTAAGGCCCTTAGAGGTGCTGAGCGAGATTGATTAACAGGAAGTGAAAACATGGAATGCAGTGTCGAACCACTAATTCCGAATGCTGCTTTTCCTGTTGGTGCACATAAGAGGATTTTAACAGATGTCGGATCAGCTCCTGGTATACTGTTATACATTACGGATAATGACTGAAAAATTGCTGATATAAGTCGACTCTTTCCGACTCCGGCGCCGCCTCCAACAAATTCATAAAAGACTGTATTGATTTTGGCATTATGCAAAGCATGTGTAAAATATAGCTTCTGCTTTAAATTAAGAGATCTAACTATATTAGCTAAGCTTTCCTGAGAAACTAAGGCTGGAAGCTTGATAAAACGGACATTACTATCTTCATCATTCATATCAATATTTCCATCCACATTTAAAACATTTAGATGTGGATCTATTTCAGGCAATCCTAAAACTGTGAAGCCATCATCTACCACTTCCTGTTCTCCTACTTGATTATTCTCATTTTCTGCTTCCTCTGTTAAGTGGCTCAGAGCATCTTCTAGTTCCCTATCATCTAGTAAATTATATTTTCTGCGATTGTTCTCTACTAACTCCGAATTTTCCCTACAGAACAATTCACAGTCATGTGTGACTAAATCCAAATGCTCATCTCGCCATGGGGCGTAAAGCATTTTTAGCTCTCTGAAATAGTCACTTGTTTCTGTATTGACATTAAATCTCCTATACCTAATTATGCACGCAGTGGTCCTCTTTCTGATGAAGCCACTATTATCGCGAAGAGCGTAAACTATTGATTCAGAAGCCCTAGGCACATCATCGTCAAAGTCATCTGCATTTTCTTGGCGAGCTCCTCGTTCTGATTTGCAGTAGCTATAAAAAGCGGATATCTCAAATATAAATTTGTTACCTAAATGTTGTAACTTTTGCTTAATAGTTACATTGTTATTGTCTTTAATCTCATTGATTGCCTCACGCATCAACATTGAGATACCTCTCTGAGACTTGTTAATATAATTAACGACGTAGCTGCAGCAAGCATAGGGGTCTAAAATAAACTGAATATCCATATTTGCTCGCTGCAACAAAAGGAGGTGCTTGTTATAAGCGTTAAGCTTGATTGCTGCAAAAGATCGCTTCAAAAAAACTTTTGGTTTCTTTATACTTGATCTTACAGCATTAATGTAGCCCTCATAACTAAGGTTAAGTTGATCGTGGGACAAAAAGTTGTTAAAATCGTTAAAATTTTCTACGCTTTCACGATCAAATGGGAAGTCGAGCAGACTTTGAATTTTTTCGAAATTCCTACGATGCTCGGCCAAATTTGGAGCATTTTCTTTTAAAGGGAGAAGAATTTCTGTTTGAGGCATGGGAGGGTATGGGATACCAAATCTAAAAATTTGTTTTGACCTAATTTCTCGCCTGCAAGAGTGCCCGTGACTATGGAGTTGATACTCCAAATATGGAGCAACGTCCGGGCAACTAGAATCAGCAGTAATAAACTGATCAATAAAGGACTTCACAGGCATAAATGTGGACTCATTCTTTAGGTCGAGCTTTGGGGCGTCTTTCAGCCAGAACATGCCATGTATATGTGGAGAGCCTCTTTGCTGAAACTCCACTCGCCAATAAAACTTGATGACCTGGTGACAACCAAAGACACCGCCTTCCTTTTTCATCAGTTTTAAAACCTGTCTATATCGAAAATCGAAATATCTGGCACAGGTCACT
Source organism: Zaprionus ornatus (assembly GCA_018904035.1). Lineage (NCBI taxonomy): Eukaryota > Metazoa > Arthropoda > Insecta > Diptera > Drosophilidae > Zaprionus > Zaprionus ornatus. The sequence goes on from JAEIFZ010000201.1 coordinate 539,632, forward strand.
GGGTCTGCTCTAATGAGACGAGCTTTCTCATTAAACCCCAAATTTAACGCTTCTTCTTCGGATACTTCTAGCTTGTCTACATTTTTACATAGCAAGACTAAAAGCTCCGGCCACCTAGTTTCCGCTGCGGAAAATGTTATAAAAAAAGTTGGAAGCCCTACCTGCCTAATCATAGCCATCACTTTCTTTTTCTCGTCCTCCCAATGAGCAGGAGACGTGCGAATACCTTTTAAAAGCCTATAGCCATCATCATGAAGTATTAACCTATTTAAAGTTTCATCATTACGCACATCAGCAGCCGAAATGCCTTGAGTGGCAGAGTGCTTACGTAAGCAAATTGATGTGCTATTCCTAATGCTAATCATTTCTAACTTTTTGAAGTTATGAAATAATTTATCAGTTCTACAACCTCTTCTATTAAAATTCCTAAGCTCTGATCTAACTATAGTTGTAAAACTTTCCTGACATTTCCTTTTAATGCCTGCAAATATTGTGGGAAAAGCCAGCTCCTCTGAATCACAATCGGTTATCATGTCAAGAGGTCGCTGACCCTCTCCTGGTGCTATAGCAATTCGAGGAATATCTATGTTTTCAACAGGGACATTTTCCATGAAGGTTTCTTGACCTCCTGGATTCAACTCTACCTCTTCTTCTACTACTCTATGCTCATTAGGTTGTGCTGCCTTTTCTAACATTTGACACACAATGTCCCTGTCGTCTGCTGACGCAACAAATGGTACAGTCTCAGCTGAGTAAGAAGACAACCACTGCTCATTGATAGTAACCTGGTGCTTCTTATAAAGTTCTGTGTTCACTAAATACCGAATTGCATCAACTATCTTTGAGGGCCTTATGGTTTCAGCCATGAAATCATGGTTATACTCCATCCTACGCTTAAGATGAATCTGAACTACTTCGGCTTCATTAAATGCCCTGGGAAGGGAAGTTACAACATTTGCAACTGGAATTGGCACATTGATCACTGCTCCTTTAATGGCACTTTGACGTCCATATCCAAGAGACTTTATGATCATAAAAGGAAGACGGGGAGAAATCAGCCTTTCTTCTAGAGGCGTCAAGCCTTTCAGGCATTCCGGAAGCTCCGGAAAATTTAGGCCATTTGTAATAGAAGCCTTTGGTTTTTTCCCTGACTTAATACTGCGGCTGCAGGTTTTGCAAAAGCTAAACCTATTATTATGGGATGGAAACATAGAGGAAAGATACAAAATATCAACACTATCTGCCTCACTACACTTTTCCTCTATGACCTCACGCGAAATTTTGTCCACTTGATGTGGAAACCACAAACCTTTGCAACATATGCAAACCTGATCGGGTCCCTGCTTGACTGTCTTATTAAAATTGGCTATTAGGCAATCTAAACTAGTTTTAACCTGCGATATCCTATCATCTGGAAGGGTATTCTCACGGTCCACTCTATTGCGGGACGCGTTTCTCCTATTCTCTGCTATCCTATTGGTGCAAATACTCCTATATAGACTCACTCTTTGCGACATATTCCTATGGGCTTCAAAGGCCTCACGTTGAGCTCGAATTCGAGCACTGCGGCGTGCACTAGTATTGCGTGCCTGCTCAACAATCCTACGAATAGGATTGTTTCTAACCTGAGACCTTTGACTTCTATCTATTGCCCTTTCTAAAATTCGCGTCTCCTGATTTTGTCGCTGAATCGCCCTTCTAACAGCATCTCGTCCGCTTTCGTTGGACCTGAATTGTGGACATTGCCTGCGCCTCGATCGACGCAAAGTATTGGCAAGTTGTTCGGCATTTCTAGTTGAATGATCAGTTCGTCGAACACGGCGACGAACTGCATCCTGCTCTCTTTCCTGAGATCGAAACTCAGCATCTTGCCTGCGACTCGAACGACGCGAAGTGTTGGCAAGTTGTTCGTCTGTTTTAATTGCAGAATCACTGCGACGTACACGGCGACGAACTGCATCCTGCTCTCTTTCCTGAGATCGAAACTCAGCATCTTGCCTGCGACTCGAACGACGCGAAGTGTTGGCAAGTTGTTCGTCTGTTTTAATTGCAGAATCACTGCGACGTACACGGCGACGAACTGCATCCTGCTCTCTTTCCTGAGATCGAAGGTCAGCATCTCGCCTGCGCCTCGAACGACGCGAAGTGTCAGCAAGTTGTTCTTGTAATCTGATTGCTCAACGGCCCTAAATGTTCTATTACTTCTGCGGACTCGATGCTGTTGACTATCTCTAACCCTTTCAGCTTCCCTAAATTCGAAATTTTGCCTACGTTCTCTATGTGCCTCTAGATTATTTACGCGTTCCTGCTCAGAAAAGTCTATATCTGACCTATTCAAACGATTTCTTTTTCGCTGTGTTTGACTCCTATTGCAAGCTGACTTTCTCTTAAGTCTAGGCATCTTCTAATATATAAGTTTTAAAATAATATATAGGTATGTTAAAAATAAAATTCTTATAAATTAATTTAATTTGAATATATATTTATCAAAAATTAATATATAGTTATATATATAAAATAAAGTTAGTATTTTTATTTATATATATAAATATATTCATATATTTAAATAGATATATATATATTATAATTATATTCATATATTTAAATAAATATATGTATATTATTTAAAATAATTATATTATAAATGAAAATAAATATCTAATGAAAGAACAAATAATAATAAAATTTAATAAGGAAAATAAAAATAAACAAAATGTGGAAAAAAGAATAAATATAAATCAAAGAAATAATAAATTAAACCTGCAAGAAATTCCAGCGAAAATTCCAATTTGAATCGCGGAAACGAACCGATACCGATGTTCACGTACAATCACACACACTTCAGAAGAGTCTATACACATATATGTATGCATGCACAAAAATACGTTACGCTGTGTACCGCACTTTTCTAAAATTGCGCGCCACGTTCCGGGCAGGGCGCAATCATTCACACGCATAAAAAATGTTCCGTTAACGCATAACAATCACACACGAGGATTTACTTATTATATACTCGACTTATATTAATTTGCATTAAATGTTAAATGTATCACGAACACGCGAATTAATTATATATTATTTTATATTTAATATCGAAAATACAAATGATAATCGACAATCGACGACGACACCGAACACGCCAATCGCAAACTACAAATTAACATAACACTGAAGCGCGCTGCCACCTTGCAACAATTTTGATACGTTGCCAATAATTTATCGCCGCAATTAAAAAGTGCGCGAATATATAAATTATAATAATGATCTATAGAATCTAATATACATACAAAATATACATATATTAAAAAAACAAAGTAGAAGAAATGTTAGTACATTTTTTTCAAACATAGTTTCAATAGACGTGGGGATATAATATAATTTACACATATTAATATAATTTATATGCAAAACATATGAAATATATATCGATATGTTTAATATATATTAAAAGTTATCGATATGATAGCTCATAATATATCGTGAAATCTAAATTAATATTTATTTAATAAAAAGTCAATATATAAATTATTAAATAATAATAATAATAATATGTCTATATTAGAAATCTAGTAAATACCTGCATTCATGCATGCCGATCAACCACGCTATTGGTTGTATATAATTTTACATATGTATGTGTGAACACAAATTAAGTATGTATAAGTGTTTGCATTTATGCCATTGTATTTTGGGTAATTGACATGTGCATGAAAAAGAAGAGTCGAGAAACAGCTCGCGCTTCGCGCTCGCATTGTTTATCCTTTTCTTTCATGCACAAGTAATTTAGTTTTGACGTCATCGACAACTTCTTTGCTTTCTTCATATTCATATATACGCCACCTATTGGTTGAGTGTTAGCATATATTTATGCACATGTATTTTCAGTAATTGACATGTGCATGGAAAAGAAGAGTCGAGAAACAGCTCGCGCTTCGCGCTCGCATCGTTGTCCTTTTCTTTCATGCATAAGGAATTTAGTTCTGACGTCATCGACAAGTTCTTTGCTGGTCGAAGTGTCGAAATGGTTTATCTAATAACTTCAGTGTTTATTGTCTGATCGGATTGCAATTTGGAGGATAAGTTCATATATTATTTATCTATATATATGCTAAAGCAGAACGTTAAGAAATGAGTTCTTCGAATGTAAATAGCAATGTAAACCAAAATTGGCGGTTTGCGGGGGCGGTAGGCGTGTTATTCCAAATGCATCTTCATGCTAAATTTGGTGTCCGTAGCTTTTGTAATAGCTGAGATCGGCGCGTTCATCCAGACAGACAGACAGACGGACAGACAGACGGACATGGCTCAATCGACTCGGCTATTGATCCTGAGCAAGAATATATATACTTTATGGGGTCTCCGACGCCTCCTTCTGCCTGTTACATACATTTGCACAAAGTTAGTATACCCTTTTTTGACCATTTTCAATGGTCCAAGGGTATAAATATGTAAGTCAACCATGTATGCAGTATAAAGTTTAACAAGACAAGTAGAGATACTGAACTACTTGTGCTTGAAAAACGACGACTTCGAAGCGAGTGGCAGGAGCACAGATCACCTGGCGCAAAGAGTAGATTAAAAGCAGCTTCTCGCAGACTTGCCAAAGCGCTTAAGAAAGAAGAAGCGGACGCACAACTAAGGTACATCGAGAATCTCACGCCCACAGGCACAAAGAACTCGTTGTGGAACGACCACAGGAACCTACAGGCACCAACAGAAACGTTTGTACCTCTCCGTAACTCTACCGGAAACTTGTCTCGCAGTGACACGGACAGAGCAAGAGTCTTCGCTGATCATCTTAAAAAAGTATTTCAACAAAATCCAGCCACTAACTCATTTACTCTCCCGCCTTTAACTGCATCTGACTTAGCACCACAAGATCCTGTAGAATTTCGGCCAAGCGAGATAACGAAAGTCATTAAAGAGCAACTGAAGACTGGAAAACTCCTGGCTACGACTTGATAACCCCGAAAATTATCATCGAGCTCCTAATGTGTATAGTTCTACGAATCTGCTTGCTCTTCAACGCAATTACTAAAATTGGATACTTCCCTCAAAAGTGGAAGAAATCAGTAATAATTATGATCCCTAAACCTGGGAAAGACAAAACACAGAGATCATCATACAGGCCAATAAGCTTACTTACTTGTCTCTACAAGTTATTTGAAAAAGTGCTGCTGCCCCCACCTCAAAACACACAACACACTCCCATCGCACCAATTTGGTTTTCCGGCAAAACATGGAGCCATTGAACAGGTTAACCGCATCGCGGTTGGATGCAGTTCAAGCACGATTGTACTATAGAGGCCGGAGTGCCTCAAGGAAGTGTTTTGGGCCCAATTCTATACACCCTATACACGGCGGACATCCCAACAAACTACCAGCTAACGATATCCACATTCGCTGATGACACTGCAATACTAAGTCGATCCAGATGCCCAGTAAAAGCTACCATGCAACTAGCACGCCATCTAACTTGTGTAGAACTTTGGCTTGCAGATTGGCGCATACGAGTAAACGAAGAAAAGTGCAGAGAGGTAACATTTACCCTAAACAAAAAAAGCTGCCCGCCCTTGGTAATGAACCACACGCGCATCTCACAAGCCGATAACGTAACATACTTAGGTATTCATCTGTACAAGCGGCTCACCTGGCGGAAACACATAGAGGCCAAGACGACGCACCTCAGACTAAAAGCAAGAGATCTACACTGGCTTTTAAACGTTCGCTCTCCCCTAAGCTTGGAGTACAAAGTCCTCTTATATAACTCCGTTTTAAAACCCATCTGAACCTATGGCTCCGAGCTATGGGCCAACGCATCGAGAAGCAACATCGACATAGTACAGCGAGCACAGTCTAGGATTCTAAGAATCATTACTGGAGCTCCATGGTATCTTCAGAACGAGAACATACACTTACAAATAAAACTTGTCATTAAGACAATAGCAGAGAAAAAAGTAAAATACAATGAAAAACTAGCCTCACATCCAAATCCTCTTGCAAGAAAACTTATTCGAGTATGCAGCCAAAGCCGACTGCACCGGAACGACCAACCAGCCCAGCGTTAAATTTGTTACTCCACACAGCACGAATCATTTCATAAAATTATATTTAGTTAGTTTAGAATAAGATATGAAAACTTATTGTTAGTCACTTAAGTAAAAGCGAAGATTCAATAAATAAGCAAAACATTGAAAAAAAGAAAAAAAAAACTGATGAGCAAAGAGTCTACTGCAGATATTGCAAAAGTACCATTACAGCAAAGCTGAGTGACGCGTCCGCATGCATTAATAACGAGAGCAACAGTCGAGCGGCACGCGACAGTGGGATACCCTTGGACGTATGTTGCCATAAAAAGTATCTAAGCAACAAATTAATCATAACACTGCAGTGCGCCACCTTGCAACAATTTCGATACGTTGTCAATAATTTATCGCCGCAATTTACCTAGAGCTAGAATGCAAAAAGCGGTGTGAGCAGTATATATCGGTATTTCTTTATAAATTTTGAATTGGCCAGTATCGATAACTTGCAATATATCGAGTAATCAAAACTTATATTTATTTAATTGGATTTTATAGTTTTGTATTTTTTACTGACCCTAAAATATGAATTATTAAATATTATGAATATTATGAATATGTACACAAGCATGTTAATACTTGCATACATTCATATTCATTTACCACGCCACCTATTGGTTGAGTATAATGCACATGTATTTTCGATTATTGACATGTGCATGGAAAAGAAGAGTCGAGAAACAGATCGCGCTTCTCGCTCGCATCGTTTGTCCTTTTCTTTCATACGCTAGTTCTGACGTAATCGACAACTTATTTGCTGGTCGAAGGGTCGAAATGGTTTATCTAATAACTTCAGTGTTGATTGTCAGATTGGATATCAATTTGGAGGATAAGTTCATATAGTATGTATCTATTTATATATATATATACTAAAGCAGAACACTAAGAAATGAGTAAATCGCCATGTAAATCAAAATTGACGGTTTGCGGGGGCGGTAGGCGTTATTCCAAATTGAAATTAAACTTGATCTGCGTATGGTATACAGGAATCTTCATGCTAAATTTGGTGTCCGTAGCTTTTGTAATAGCTGAGATCGGCGCGTTCATCCAGACAGACAGACAGACAGACATGGCTCAATCGACCCGGCTAGTGATCCTGAGCAAGAATATATATATATTTTATGGGGTCTCTGACGCCTCCTTCTGCCCATTACATACATTTGCAAAAAGTTAGTATACCCTTTTTTGACCATTTTCAATGGTCCAAGGGTATAAAAAAGACACCCAAGTGCGGCAAATGGTTTCCAGCAACAAAACAAAATAGATTTTGTCAGCTTACCACTCAAAACTTTTGAGCAGGAAGCAGTGCAATAGCACAAATAGATGTTTTGGGCAAGCTATGCAGTAATTTGTTCGATAGTGAAACTGTAAGAAGAATAAAGCTACACCGCACCAAATGCACTGTCATCATTAAAAATATTTTGGTTTGCGAAGACTGGGCAAATCCTGTTATGATTATAAAATACCCAACCATTTTCTTCGCATGATTGACACAAGAAAATCCTACGATAGTGAAGATGATCCAGACGCAGTAGAGTTGAATGAATTAAATTATATCTAATGAATAATATAATATTAATATAATAAATATAACGAGAGCAACAGTCGAGCGGCACTCGACAGTGGGATACCCTTGGACGTATGTTGCCATAAAAAGTATTAAAATGTATAATACTAATCGCAAGCTACAAATTAATCATAACACTGCAGTGCGCTGCCACCTTGCTTCAATTTCGATACGTTGCCAATAATTTATCTCCGCAATTTTCCTACCGCGCAAAAGACTACAAAAATCGGTGTGAGCAGTATATATCGGAATTACTTTATAAATTTTGAATTGGCCAATATCGATAACTTGCAATATATCGAGTAATCAAAATTAATATTTATTTAATTGCATTTTATGGTTTTGTATTTTTTATTGACCCTAAAATATGAATTATAAAATAATAATCATAGCTGCACGTACGCATATTATGAATATTATGAATATGGACACATGCATGCAACTGCTTGCATACATTCATATTCATCTATACGCCACCTATTGGTTGAGTGTTAGCATATATTTATTATGCATATGTATTTTCGGTAATTGACATGTGCATGGAAAAGAAGAGTCGAGAAACAGCTCGGGCTTCGCGCTCGCATCGTTTGTCCTTTTCTTTCATGCACAACTAATTTATTTCTGACGTCATCGACAACTTTTTTGCTGGTCGAAGGGTCGAAATGGTTTATCAAATAACTTCAGTTTTTATTGTCCGATCGGATTGCAATTTTGAGGATAATTTCATATAGTTTTATCTATATATATGCTAAAGCAGAACGTTAAGAAATGAGTACTTTTATGTAAATAGCAATGTAAACCAAAATTGGCGATTAGCGGGGGCGGTAGGCGTGTTATTCCAAATTGAAAATTAACTTGATCTGCGTATGGTATACAGGAATCTTCATGCTAAATTTGGTGTCCGTAGCTTTTGTAATAGCTGAGATCGACGCGTTCATCCAGACAGACAGACAGACGGACAGACAGACGGACATGGCTCAATCGACTTGGCTATTGATCCTGAGCAAGAATATATATACTTTATGGGGTCTCCGACGCCTCCTTCTGCCTGTTACATACATTTGCACAAAGTTAGTATACCCTTTTTTGACCATTTTCAATGGTCCAAGGGTATAAAAAAACAAGAGCAACAGTCGAGTTGCACACGACAGTAGGATACCCTTGGACGTATGTTGCCATAAAAAGTATTTAATTGTATAATACTAATTGCAAGCTATAAATTAATAATAATACTGGAGTGCGCTTGCCACCTTGCTTCAATTTCGATATTTTGCCAATAATTTATCGCCGCAATTCCCTAAAGCGGTGTGAGCAGTAGATATCGGTATTTCTTTATAAATTTTAAATTGGTTAATATCGATAACAAGGTCCAAGGGTATAAAAATAAAAAAATAATAATAATTATCAAACCAATTTTCCATTCAATGGTTATACTTAACTATTAGATAATTAAATTTAAATTATTAAAATATGCCTACATACATATTTACATATATCCTGTCATTTAGATTTCTTAATTTCTAACCTATTCCAAACATTACAAACTCATGCCTGAATACTAACAGATATCCCATTGTGATGGCTACGCAAAACCTCAAAAGTCCTAGCACTAATCTTTTCATTATCTAGTATATTTGAAAACGCCCAATCAATATGTGTATCCATATTGGTAGTGGACGTTTTCAAATCTAACAAACTCCTTAATCCTTTGCTAATCAAAAAATTATAAATACTCTTACACCTGTTAAAGGTTTTGAGGCACAAATTAAAATCTCCTAAAACTAGCAAGCTATCCCCTAAATCACCTAAACGAGAAAATTGATGAATTATCTCCTCAAATTCTATTTTAAATGTGGACAGAGGAAAGTCTGGACTTTTATATAATATAAGAAAACTTATGGCATCAAACCTAAATATGCCGAACTCAAAAACTACTGAGCCAAAAGTTTTTCTACTGCTAAAGGTATGGGAAACTCTATCTACTAGCTCGTTCTTTACATAAATTATGATGCCTGTTAAAGGCCTAATTGATTCAAGTTGAACCACAATAGTGAACCCAGGTATTTCTACAGTTTCATTGCTTATGGAAGTTTCCACGAAACATAATATTGATGACTGAAGCATCAGCTTGTCCGATCGAATATCTTCAAGATGGGAATTCAAGCTCTGAGTATTATGAAAGAAAATGTTAAGGGCAGAACTGTTAATTAAATAATCGTAATGAGTACACAGTAGTTTTTCAGTCCGCAATTTCTTCAATTGGGCTTTCACTTTATCATTATTTTGGGGAGACTAGGAGGAACAAAATTCCCAATAATGAATAATCCTAAAGCAGTAGTTGCTCTACTGCAAGCTACGTATAATGCAGCACGCTGCATTCTGGAATTAGCATGGACTACCACTTTGCCATACGTAGCTCCCTGACTCTTATGAATTGTGATGCCTTCAGCAGGCACAATTGGAAACTGCCTACGGTCAATGTTAATTTGTGCGTTATTTGAATATTGAAAACTGCGAACAATTTTCTGAATAGGAGTCCATGAAGGATCTGTACGATGTGTACACTTCGAACGCGCAGATTCTCCTACAGTTTCCTCTGTAAATTTCATCCATAAAATGTTGGGAGTGTTGGATGTATTGAAATCTATTTGCATCAACACACCTGATGCCCCGTTTACTAATCCATCCCCTGTGTCTACATTGACCGTCATCATGTACTTGGCAGTATTTTTTAGGAGAAGAGACGTACAGAGTCCCTGTGTAGCGGAAGTTTTAAAACCCTTCACTTCTTCTAATATTCTTTGTTTCCTAGCTGGTTCCAAATGGCCCGCCTTAATAAAATCTTCAGCAGTAGAGAAAAATTGCTCAGTAGCAATTGAGTTAAGTTTCGTTACATTAAATAAATCAACCTCATTATTATTACTAAACAGATGAATTGCATCATCGGGCACTGCCGATGGTTCGCATATTCTAGATTGGAAAAGGACAATATCATCGGCTGTCTTACAACCCGATGCCATATTATTTAAGGCAGAAGCGAAAAGCTGATCGTCACGTTGACGCATTATCTCTGTGAGCTCAAAATACAAAAAAAGGTCCCAGAGATACGTACCAAATATTTCATGGTAAGGGTCAGTGGTATTTGGATCGAAAATCCAACTACCTCCTACGGGCTGTAACTGTCTAAGATCACCGAATACGATGATAGAAACACCACCAAAAGGAGAAGTATTTTTGAAAATTTGCTTCAAACGAGAATCTAAATAAGAAAACATTAGAGAGCTAACCATTGATATTTCATCAATAATAATTAATTTAAGATCGATTAACCTTGAATGAAGGCTATTAACTAAATCATGGCTTAAGGCCCTTAGAGGTGCTGAGCGAGATTGATTAACAGGAAGTGAAAACATGGAATGCAGTGTCGAACCACTAATTCCGAATGCTGCTTTTCCTGTTGGTGCACATAAGAGGATTTTAACAGATGTCGGATCAGCTCCTGGTATACTGTTATACATTACGGATAATGACTGAAAAATTGCTGATATAAGTCGACTCTTTCCGACTCCGGCGCCGCCTCCAACAAATTCATAAAAGACTGTATTGATTTTGGCATTATGCAAAGCATGTATAAAATATAGCTTCTGCTTTAAATTAAGAGATCTAACTATATTAGCTAAGCTTTCCTGAGAAACTAAGGCTGGAAGCTTGATAAAACGGACATTACTATCTTCATCATTCATATCAATATTTCCATCCACATTTAAAACATTTAGATGTGGATCTATTTCAGGCAATCCTAAAACTGTGAAGCCATCATCTACCACTTCCTGTTCTCCTACTTGATTATTCTCATTTTCTGCTTTCTCTGTTAAGTGGCTCAGAGCATCTTCTAGTTCCCTATCATCTAGTAAATTTTATTTTCTGCGATTGTTCTCTACTAACTCCGAATTTTCCCTACAGAACAATTCACAGTCATGTGTGACTAAATCCAAATGCTCATCTCGCCATGGGTCGTAAAGCATTTTTAGCTCTCTGAAATAGTCACTTGTTTCTGTATTGACATTAAATCTCCTATACCTAATTATGCACGCAGTGGTCCTCTTTCTGATGAAGCCACTATTATCGCGAAGAGCGTAAACTATTGATTCAGAGGCCCTAGGCACATCATCGTCAAAGTCATCTGCATTTTCTTGGCGAGCTCCTCGTTCTGATTTGCAGTAGCTATAAAAAGCGGATATCTCAGTGCCAAATATAAATTTGTTACCTAAATGTTGTAACTTTTGCTTAATAGTTACATTGTTATTGTCTTTAATCTCATTGATTGCCTCACGCATCAACATTAAGATACCTCTCTGAGACTTGTTAATATAATTAACGACGTAGCTGCAGCAAGCATAGGGGTCTAAAATAAACTGAATATCCATATTTGCTCGCTGCAACAAAAGGAGGTGCTTGTTATAAGCGTTAAGCTTGATTGCTGCAAAAGATCGCTTCAAAAAAACTTTTGGTTTCTTTATACTTGATCTTACAGCATTAATGTAGCCCTCATAACTAAGGTTAAGTTGATCGTGGGACAAAAAGTTGTTAAAATCGTTAAAATTTTCTACGCTTTCACGATCAAATGGGAAGTCGAGCAGACTTTGAATTTTTTCGAAATTCCTACGATGCTCGGCCAAATTTGGAGCATTTTCTTCTAAAGGGAGAAGAATTTCTGTTTGAGGCATGGGAGGGTATGGGATACCAAATCTACAAATTTGTTTTGACCTAATTTCTCGCCTGCAAGAGTGCCCGTGACTATGGAGTTGATACTCTAAATATGGAGCAACGTCCGGGCAACTAGAATCAGCAGTAATAAACTGATCAATAAAGGACTTCACAGGCATAAATGTGGACTCATTCTTTAGGTCGAGCTTTGGGGCGTCTTTCAGCCAGAACATGCCATGTATATGTGGAGAGCCTCTTTGCTGAAACTCCACTCGCCAATAAAACTTGATGACCTGGTGACAACCAAAGACACCGCCTTCCTTTTTCATCAGTTTTAAAACCTGTCTATATCGAAAATCGAAATATCTGGCACAGGTCACTGGGTCTGCTCTAATGAGACGAGCTTTCTCATTAAACCCCAAATTTAACTCTTCTTCTTCGGATACTTCTAGCTTGTCTACATTTTTACATAGCAAGACTAAAAGCTCCGGCCACCTAGTTTCCGCTGCGGAAAATGTATATAAAAAAGTTGGAAGCCCTACCTGCCTAATCATAGCCATCACTTTCTTTTTCTCGTCCTCCCAATGAGCAGGAGACGTGCGAATACCTTTTAAAAGCCTATAGCCATCATCATGAAGTATTAACCTATTTAAAGTTTCATCATTACGCACATCAGCAGCCGAAATGCCTTGAGTGGCAGAGTGCTTACGTAAGCAAATTGATGTGCTATTCCTAATGCTAATCATTTCTAACTTTTTGAAGTTATGAAATAATTTATCAGTTCTACAACCTCTTCTATCAAAATTCCTAAGCTCTGATCTAACTATAGTTGTAAAACTTTCCTGACATTTCCTTTTAATACCTGCAAATATTGTGGGAAAAGCCAGCTCCTCTGAATCACAATCGGTTATCATGTCAAGAGGTCGCTGACCCTCTCCTGGTGCTATAGCAATTCGAGGAATATCTATGTTTTCAACAGGGACATTTTCCATGAAGGTTTCTTGACCTCCTGGATTCAACTCTACCTCTTCTTCTACTACTCTATGCTCATTAGGTTGTGCTGCCTTTTCTAACATTTGACACACAATGTCCCTGTCGTCTGCTGACGCAACAAATGGTACAGTCTCAGCTGAGTAAGAAGACAACCACTGCTCATTGATAGTAACCTGGTGCTTCTTATAAAGTTCTGTGTTCACTAAATACCGAAGTTACAACATTTGCAACTGGAATTGGCACTGGATCACTGCTCCTTTAATGGCCCTTTGACGTCCATATCCAAGAGACTTTATGATCATAAAAGGAAGACGTGGAGAAATCAGCCTTTCTTCTAGAGGCGTCAAGCCTTTCAGGCATTCCGGAAGCTCCGGAAAATTTAGGCCATTTGTAATAGAAGCCTTTGGTTTTTTCCCTGACTTAATACTGCGGCTGCAGGTTTTGCAAAAGCTAAACCTATTATTATGGGATGGAAACATAGAGGAAAGATACAAAATATCAACACTATCTGCCTCACTACACTTTTCCTCTATGACCTCACGCGAAATTTTGTCCACTTGATGTGGAAACCACAAACCTTTGCAACATATGCAAACCTGATCGGGTCCCTGCTTGACTGTCTTATTAAAATTGGCTATTAGGCAATCTAAACTAGTTTTAACCTGCGATATCCTATCATCTGGAAGGGTATTCGCACGGTCCACTCTATTGCGGGACGCGTTTCTCCTATTCTCTGCTATCCTATTGGTGCAAATACTCCTATATAGACTCACTCTTTGCGACATATTCCTATGGGCTTCAAAGGCCTCACGTTGAGCTCGAATTCGAGCACTGCGGCGTGCACTAGTATTGCGTGCCTGCTCAACAATCCTACGAATAGGATTGTTTCTAACCTGAGACCTTTGACTTCTATCTATCTATTATGTTAGGCGTTATGTTTATTGTAAAGCTAATAAAGTACAATATAGATTCCCCTACTCTGCTTACTCAACTTAATTTCTGTATTCCTTCTAGAGTTACTCGTAATTTTATGCCACTATCCTTGGCCTTTTGTAATACTAACTATAGCTTGCATGATCCCTTCCGAGTTCTCTGTGCTGACTACAACAGACTGTCTAGAGTTTTCAACTCCGAGTCCTCCCTTTACTCTGTTAAACTGTCTATCCTCAATCAATTAACACTACATGCTAACAACTAATATTAATCTACCGATCTGATTGGGTTTTACTGGGTTTTCCCCAATCCTTTGCAGCAAATGTTGGATCGAGAATTCTTGTTTTGTTATCCCCAGCTTAAATTTAAAAATATATACTCTTAATTAATTTTAATTCTAAACTTATTGCAAAATTTTAATTTCAAATTCTAAATTATTTTCTTTTTTTTTAAAAATCTTCATTTTTAATTCGATGTAATCTAATTTTTAATTTTAATTTTAAGTCGACTGTTTTAGTTGACGTTAAATAAATAAATAAATAAATAAATAAATAAATTGCCCTTTCTAAAATTCGCGTCTCCTGATTTTGTCGCTGAATCGCCCTTCTAACAGCATCTCGTCCGCTTTCGTTGGACCTGAATTGTGGACATTGCCTGCGCCTCGATCCACGCAAAGTATTGGCAAGTTGTTCGGCATTTCTAGTTGAATGATCAGTTCGTCGAACACGGCGACGAACTGCATCCTGCTCTCTTTCCTGAGATCGAAACTCAGCATCTTGCCTGCGACTCGAACGACGCGAAGTGTTGGCAGTTGTTCGTCTGTTTTAATTGCAGAATCACTGCGACGTACACGGCGACGAACTGCATCCTGCTCTCTTTCCTGAGATCGAAACTCAGCATATTGCCTGCGACTCGAACGACGCGAAGTGTTGGCAAGTTGTTCGTCTGTTTTAATTGCAGAATCACTGCGACGTACACGGCGACGAACTGCATCCTGCTCTCTTTCCTGAGATCGAAACTCAGCATCTTGCCTGCGACTCGAACGACGCGAAGTGTTGGCAAGTTGTTCGTCTGTTTTAATTGCAGAATCACTGCGACGTACACGGCGACGAACTGCATCCTGCTCTCTTTCCTGAGATCGAAACTCAGCATCTTGCCTGCGACTCGAACGACGCGAAGTGTTGGCAAGTTGTTCGTCTGTTTTAATTGCAGAATCACTGCGACGTACACGGCGACGAACTGCATCCTGCTCTCTTTCCTGAGATCGAAACTCAACATCTTGCCTTCGACTCGAACGACGCGAAGTGTTGGCAAGTTGTTCGTCTGTTTTAATTGCAGAATCACTGCGACGTACACGTCGACGAACTGCATCCTGCTCTCTTTCCTGCGATCGAAGGTCAGCATCTCGCCTGCGCCTCGAACGACGCGAAGTGTCAGCAAGTTGTTCTTGTAATCTGATTGGCGAAGAAGCCCGAAGAGTAGTGTGACGAATTGCTCAACGGCCCTAAATGTTCTATTACTTCTGCGGACTCGATGCTGTTGACTATCTCTAACCCTTTCAGCTTCCCTAAATTCGAAATTTTGCCTACGTTCTCTATGTGCCTCTAGATTATTTACGCGTTCCTGCTCAGAGAAGTCTATATCTGACCTATTCAAACGATTTCTTTTTCGCTGTGTTTGACTCCTATTGCAAGCTGACTTTCTCTTAAGTCTAGGCATCTTCTAATATATAAGTTTTAAAATAATATATAGGTATGTTAAAAATAAAATTCTTATAAATTAATTTAATTTGAATATATATTTATCAAAAATTAATATATAGTTATATATATAAAATAAAGTTAGTATATTTATTTATATATATAAATATATTCATATATTTAAATAGATATATATATATTATAATTATATTCATATATTTAAATAAATATATGTATATTATTTAAAATAATTATATTATAAATGAAAATAAATATCTAATGAAAGAACAAATAATAATAAAATTTAATAAGGAAAATAAAAATAAACAAAATGTGGAAAAAGAATAAATATAAATCAAAGAAATAATAAATTAAACCTGCAAGAAATTCCAGCGAAAATTCCAATTTGAATCGCGGAAACGAACCGATACCGATGTTCACGTACAATCACACACACTTCAGAAGAGTCTATACACATATATGTATGCATGCACAAAAATACGTTACGCTGTGTACCGCACTTTTCTAAAATTGCGCGCCACGTTCCGGGCAGGGCGCAATCATTCACACGCATAAAAAATGTTCCGTTAACGCATAACAATCACACACGAGGATTTACTTATCATATACTCGACTTATATTAATTTGCATTAAATGTTAAATGTATCACGAACACGCGAATTAATTATATATTATTTTATATTTAATATCGAAAATACAAATGATAATCGACAATCGACGACGACACCGAACACGCCAATCGCAAACTACAAATTAACATAACACTGAAGCGCGCTGCCACCTTGCAACAATTTTGATACGTTGCCAATAATTTATCGCCGCAATTAAAAAGTGCGCGAAACCTTAAATTTATAATAATGATCTATAGAATCTAATATACATACGAAATATACATATATTAAAAAAACAAAGTAGAAGAAATGTTAGTACATTTTTTTCAAACATAGTTTCAATAGACGTGGGGATATAATATAATTTACACATATTAATATAATTTATATGCAAAACATATGAAATATATATCGATATGTTTAATATTTATTAAAAGCTATCGATATGATAGCTCATAATATATCGTGAAACCTAAATTAATATTTATTTAATAAAAAGTCAATATATAAATTATTAAATAATAATAATAATATGTCTATATTAGAAATCTAGTAAATACCTGCATTCATGCATGCCGATCAACCACGCTATTGGTTGTATATAATTTTACATATGTATGTGTGAACACAAATTAAGTATGTATAAGTGTTTGCATTTATGCACATGTATTTTAAGTAATTGACATGTGCATGAAAAAGAAGAGTCGAGAAACAGCTCGCGCTTCGCGCTCGCATCGTTTATCCTTTTCTTTCATGCACAAGTAATTTAGTTCTGACGTCATCGACAACTTCTTTGCTTTCTTCATATTCATATATACGCCACCTATTGGTTGAGTGTTAGCATATATTTATGCACATGTATTTTCGGTAATTGACATGTGCATGGAAAAGAAGAGTCGAGAAACAGCTCGCGCTTCGCGCTCGCATCGTTGTCCTTTTCTTTCATGCATAAGGAATTTAGTTCTGACGTCATCGACAAGTTCTTTGCTGGTCGAAGTGTCGAAATGGTTTATCTAATAACTTCAGTGTTTATTGTCTGATCGGATTGCAATTTGGAGGATAAGTTCATATATTATTTATCTATATATATGCTAAAGCAGAACGTTAAGAAATGAGTTCTTCGAATGTAAATAGCAATGTAAACCAAAATTGGCGGTTTGCGGGGGCGGTAGGCGTGTTATTCCAAATTGAAAATAAACTTGATCTGCGTATGGTATACAGGAATCTTCATGCTAAATTTGGTGTCCGTAGCTTTTGTAATAGCTGAGATCGGCGCGTTCATCCAGACAGACAGACAGACGGACAGACGGACAGACAGACGGACATGGCTCAATCGACTCAGCTATTGATCCTGAGCAAGAATATATATACTTTATGGGGTCTCCGACGCCTCCTTCTGCCTGTTACATACATTTGCACAAAGTTAGTATACCCTTTTTTGACCATTTTCAATGGTCCAAGGGTATAAATATATATATATAAAATCACCTTATTTGCGCTTTATTCCCATACCTTATTCACAAACAGCAAACGAAATCAAAGAACCATTTAAGGACACCTTACAGAAATAACTTAAACAAACTTACAAGACAAAATAGACACATTTATACAAAGTTTGTGACACTAAGTGAGAGCACAAGATATTTAACATAGAATTAACTAGAATTAACAGGCCAAAACCATCGACACGCATATATCTGGGACAGAAGATGAAGAATTTTATTACTTGTTTAAAGAAAATCAGCTTTTGTGGAAAAATACATATACAGTTTTATATAATAACTTGTACACGATGTGTAATTAAGAAACAGTTTATATACGAGGGTCGTTTGATAAGTCCGTGACTTTTTGAATAAAATATATTTTTTTCGTCAAAGAAGCGTTTTATTTCTCAACATAATCTCCTTTTAGCTCTATACATTTAGTCCAGCGTTTTTCCAATTTTTTTATTCCTTCCAAATAATAGGTTTTCTCAAGGCCCTCAAAATAGTCGTTTGTTTCTGTGATGACCTCTTCATTTGACCCGAATCTCTTACCGCCGAGCCATTTCTTCATGTTTGGAAACAAAAAATAGTCACAGGGGGCTAAATCTGGAGAATATGCTGGATGGGGTAGCAGTTCGTAGCCCAATTTATGAAATTTTGCCATGCTGACTACACACGTGTGCACCCGTGCATTGTCCTGATGGAACAGCACTTTTTTTTTCGCCAAATGCGGTCGTTTCTGCTTCAAATCAATATCGAATCTGTCCAAAAGCTCTGAATAATTTTCGCCGGTGATCGTTTTACCCTTTTCAAGGTAATCGATGTGATTGATACCTTGTGCATCCCAAAAAACTGTGGCCATGACCTTGTTGGCCGACAGACCCACCTTGGCCTTCTTTGGTGCACGTTCACCCGGAGAAACCCACTGTCTTGATTGTTCTTTGGTCTCTGGTGTGGTGTGGTGGATCCATGTTTCGTCTACGGTAACGAAACGGCGCAAAAATTCGTTTGGATTGCGGTTGAACATCGCCAAACACTCCTTTGAAATGGTCACACGGTTGCGCTTATGGTCGTGTGTGAGCAATCGCGGCACCCATCGCGCGGAAAGCTTTTTCATGTCCAAATATTCATGTAAAATGTGATGTACCCGTTCAGTTGAGATGCCTACAGCCTCAGCTACCTCACGCACTTTCATTCTCCGATCATCCAATATCATTCCATGGATTTTGTCGACGATTTCTGGCATGACGACCTCTTTTGGGCGACCTGAACGTTCGGCATCACTTGTACTGGTACGACCACAACGGAACTCAGTAAACCATTTCTTAACCATTGAAATTGATGGTGCAGAGTCCCCATAATATTTATCAAGTCTTTCCTTGGTTTCGGTGATGGATTTTTTACGCAAAAAATAATGCTTAATTAGCACACGAAATTCACTTTTTTCCATTTTCGTTAAAATTCACGAGATCGTCTGCTTTCAATGCCTATAAAACGCAAACTAAGAAACGCAGCTTTCTCAAAATTTTACAGTCAGCTGTTAATCGATAACTGCTGACAGGAGCAGTGTTGTATTTAGAGCAGGTGCGCGGCAAATACAAAAAGTCACGGACTTATCAAACGACCCTCGTAATATATAATAATTACATATATGTAGTTACGCCCCGCGTTGATGACAATGAGAAGGCTATTTTTGGTTATACTGTTCTTTATTAATTCAATTTGTGGAGCAGGGAAGGTCCCGCTCCAATCGAAGTTAATTCGTGAATAATCTTATGATCTACATACAAAGGTTTCTTAGCCTAAGTCGAGGAGCAGCGCTGACGGCTTAGGGAGCAGCGCAGCGACGCCTATATGCGTATCTTATATATATGTATATATATGTACTGTCGCCGAGCGACGGTGCTGGAGGGGGAGTGCTATAGGCACACATATAAGCGATCAGCACTTGGCCAGCGTGAGTACTGCTGACCATGCAATTATGTATGTTAGCCCTCAAGTGGGTGCGCGTATTACGCATACACTTGGGCTGGACTGTTTATGTACACATTGCAACAGAGTGCTACAATGTGCTTGTATATTATGAATACATATAGGTACAGAGGTTAACCGATATGTGTGCATACTACATCTCCCTCCTTTTGAAAAATAACGTAATATTATGAAGTTATTTTAAAGGTAGTTTCTACATTATTAAAAAAGTTGTGTTATGATTGTTTTTTAGTACATTTATGTAGAGAAAATTTTTAAGTAAAACCTCAAAAAGAAAAATTTTTTTTATTTTTATTATTATTTTTATTTTTATGCCTATGTATGATCATACTTTAAATATTTACGACGTAGCAATTTTTAGTCTGTCTTTATGAACAGTTTGCTTTTTATTTTTATTATTAGTTATTATAACGTTATTATTTTCTCCTATTTCCGTTACTTTATACGGACCTGTATATTTAGAGTCTAACTTATGACCTGTTTCGTTTTTTAATAGAACTTTATCTCCTACTAATATATCTAAGTTCCTTGCTTTCTGATCATAAAGTTTCTTATTTTTCTCTTTATGTTCATCTATCATAATCCTAGCTCTTTTATAGGCTACTTCTAATCTATATTTACTTTCCTTAGCATAATCATCTACATTATATATGGGTTCTATATTAGTTATGCTATTAAAATGTTTTGGAAAATTACTTGTTTTACCAAAGACAAGTTCGTATGGACAATAGTTATGTGCTATTGATGGGGTTGTGTTAAAACAGTATACGAAATATTTAAGCCATACGTCCCAATCAGTTTTATCAACCGATATGTATGAACGTATATATTCATTGAAAGTTCGGTGGCTTCTTTCGACTGTTCCAACTGTCTGGTGATGGTGTGCAGTTGAAGTTATATTTTTTATTTTAAGATATTTGCACAAGTCATTTATAACTGAATTCTTATATTCTGTTCCCATGTCCGAAATGAACGTCTTCATTGGACCGTATTTTAGAATAAAAGACTCATAAATTGCTTTAGCGACAGTATTTGCGCTTTTGTTTGCAACTGGTATGGCAACTAGATATTTAGTTAAATCACATATTAGTGTGATTGCATATTCATTGCCATTTCCTGATTTTGGTAGCGGACCAATAGTGTCCACTATCACCCTGTCGAAAGCTTTTATTGGGGTTTCTGTTATTGTTAAAGGAGTTATTGTATTTCTTGTCACTTTTGATTTTTGGCATTTCTGACATTTTCTAATGTACTCAGTTATATCTTTAGACATACCTTTCCAGTAATAGTATCTTTTGACCTTGGCCAAGGTTTTTGTGATGCCTGTGTGACCTCCTTGTATTGGATCGTCATGAAATGTAGACAATATAGCTTCTTTTTCTTTTAATTTTTCTATTAGGGTCACCGGGTTGAGTAGCGCTACTCTCAATGAATTTAATATTTTATTGCCCATTATTTTGAAATTATCAATTGAAACATGTTCAAAGATATTTTCCCACGGTGCCACTTTGAGTTGGCTGATTTTATTTATACCGGCTTGCATTTCAAGCCTTTGGAAAAATTGACCTAAATCAAGTATTCCATTAGTATACCATATAAATCGCTAACATCATATCTTGCAATAATTTTCTTACCATGTTTAAAGAAACATAGCATATTTTTTATATGCAAGGTCACTACTTTACGTAATTCGTCATTTTTGATGACTTCATATACGTTGGGCTTTGAAGCTTTTTCTATAGATTGCTTAGGCAATTCTATTTCTTTATCTCCTGCGCAGGATTTTTGTCTACTTTGATATCTTGTAGTGACTTTCTTTATATTTCTTGTCATTTCTTGTAGTTCTTTGATGGTTATTCTTGATAACGCATCAGCTACATAGTTATCTTTTCCCTTTAGATACTCAACTGTAAAATTATACTCCTCTAATTCAAGTCTCATACGAGTTAGTTTAGAACTCGGATTTATCATAGAGAACAGGTATGTAAGTGGTCTGTAGTCTGTTTTGACAGTAAAATGTCTACCATAAATATATGGTCTGAAATGAGTTATTGCCCAATGAATTGCTGCCAATTCTTGTTCTGTTGTGCTTTTGTTACTCTCACCCTTGGTAAACGCTCTTGATGCATATGCCACTGGAAGTTGGAGACCATTTTTGTGTTGAGTTAACACTGCTCCACAAGCTTGCTTACTTGCATCCGTTATTATGCAAAATTCTTTGCTGAAATTTGGGTATTGTAATAAATTGGGATTAACTAGTGCCGATTTGAGATGTTCGAAGGCATGCTGGCATTCAGCTGTCCATTCGAATTTTACATCTTTTTTACATAATCTTGTTATGTGACGAGAATATTCGGCAAAATTTTGGATAAAACGTCTATAGTAATTGCAAAATGCAATAAATCGTCTAGCACTGTCCGCATCATGTGGGACTGGATAATTTTTGATGACGTCATATTTTTTGTCATCTGGCAAGATTCTTTGATCTGTGCATTTGTGTCCCAAAAATGTGACTTCATGCATGAAAAATGAACATTTTTCCGGATGTAGCTTTAGGTTGTATTTCCTACATTTCTCAAAAACATCAGTCAAGTTTTTAACCATATGTTTTTCGGAACAACCAATAACTATTAAATCATCCATATGCAGGAATGTTTGAGAAGGTTCAAGTCCAGAGAAAGCTATAGTCATCATTCTCTGAAAAGAATTTGGTGCTATTTTTAAACCGAATGGTAATCGCGTGAAGCGATATGAGCCATTCCTCGTTGAAAAAGACGTTACATCTCTTGAACTTTCTTCGAGTTCAATTTGATGAAAACCTGACATTAAGTCTAGGCATGAAAAATATTTTGCTCTACCTAGTTGATCTAAAATATCATCAATTCTAGGCAGTGGGAATTTATCGGACAACAGTGTTTTATTAATTTGACGATAGTCAATTACTAATCGCCATTTTTTCTTGTCAGAACCAGGAAGAGATTTCTTTGGAACTAACAAAAGTGGGCTGTTATATGGGGACACAGACGGTTCGACTATTTTGTTATCAATTAATTTTTCTACCTGTACTTGAATTTCGTCAAGTTGACTATGAGGATTTCTATAATTTTTAATATATACTGGCTCATCATCTGTTAATCTTAGCTTTTGTTTGTAGAAATTATTTGTAGTGATTGGTTCTGTTTCAAGTCCGAATACATCGCTATACTTGGTGCATAAATCTGTTAGTGTAGATTTGAATTGTGGTGGAAAATTTTTTGTTAATTGAGACGTGATAGTTTTTTCTCTCTCTTCAGAATTGGTTTGAACTATGTCATAGTTCGAAAGTGATTCATATTGTAGATTTTTTATATTTACTATTTGATCTTCACTATTTGTATTCAGTAATCGGACAAATGCATTTTTGGTTGTTGCAACTGTGTTTGCAACATAAATGCCATTTTGAATTTCCTGGTTAGGTATTAAAACACTATCTTCAATTGAGGATAGTTGTATTTTTCGGACAACCTGGGATCTTGCTGGTAGAATTATTGAGTTATTACCAGAGCTGTATGTTATTGGAACATATATTGGGAAATTCAAATTATTTGGTCTCATCTTGAGCCAATCTTCTGTCTGATTAAAATCTAATTGACAATTGAATTTCTTTATGAAATCAATGCCTAATATTCCATCACATGGGATTAAGAAATGTGAATCTACTATATGAAAATCGTGTGGAATTATGTAATTGCCTGTCTGTATCTCAATTGAAGTTAATCCTTTGGATTGAATTAATTCTTGTCTTATTCCTTGAATATTAATTTTATTGTTTCCTTGAATATTATTAAAGCTATCAGAATTTTCTTTTAGAAGAGAAATATCTGCACCTGTGTCTATTAAAAAGACAAGTTTTTTATGTGTTTCTACATTGACAAAATTAACAAATATGTTTTGGCTAAGATTAATTGTGTGAACCTTGTAACTATTTATTGTTGAGTAGCTAAAGGTTGTTCGGAGTTTCCCGAGTTATTTTGGGCTACTCTTACATTTCCTTGATTATTGTTATTTTGGCCTCGGTTCGAGTTGCCACGGCCTCTAGAGTTTCCTCTATTATTATTATTATTGGAATTGTTATAACGGTGACCGCCTCTGTAATGAGGGCGGCCCCTCGTGTTATAACGACCGCGGTGTGTACCGCGCTGAGTCTGATTTTGGGAGAAAAGAACAGCGTTGGAATGTCCAGTTGCTTCTGTGCAACTGTCTATAAATTTAGATATGGCATCGTTCATGCTATTGAACGTGCCTGCTTGCATGATAACTTTTACCTTATCAATCGAGCAATTCTTCGTCATTGCTTTGACGGCTTGGGTCGTGCTGTATTTGGTTGCAAGTTCTGGTTTCAAACCATCACTAATATAAGCACCTTCTAGAGCTTTTGTTAATTGCTCCACCTCTTGCGTGTAGAGGTTGGCTGTTTTGTTCTTTTGCTGCAGATTTAGCACTTTTGCAGATAGTACCTCAACAGATTCTCCCTTTACTGTTCGTGAGAGTTTATCTTTAATTTCCTGTATTGTGTTTTCTGTGCTAATGAGATTCCTAGCATGACCTTTTAGTTTGGTCTTAATGACATTGACTGCTAAAGTCTCATGCTCTCCTTTTATTGAATCTAACAAGTTCAGAGCGTCTTTGAAACTCTGTAGGTTTTCGGCTTTGCCGTCGTACTCAAATAATAGAGACGAGGCTGTCTTTAGGAAATCTACTACTGATTGTGCCATCTTGTTTTCTATCTTACTTTCTGTTGGCTTACTATTTCTTTCCTCAGCAATTACGTCTAGTAATAGTTCAGCTGGGAAATTTAGTGTATTCGGGACAAGTACTTGTACCTTGTGCCTTTTTGACACATAAAATATGTTCTCTTTTGATCGAGATATTATATCTTTTACTCGTGTCTGTTGTAACGAAGAAAATTTCGTATTGTGGTCAAGTATTATGACACGGGCCTCGTTATATTTTCCTAATAGCGTCTCTAAATGTTTTATCTTTGTATCGTTACTTATTGGTGCACTCCTATTGAGGCACTTAAACGATCTATCAAAGTCTTCGCGCAGTTTCTTGATTTTAGCTATTATATTTAGCATATCCATTAAATTAGAAACTGGGGTGTTAATCAAAAGATTTATTTAAATATATTTTATATTCTGTTTTCATATTTATTTATATGTTCATATCTAGGCTTGTTTCTTGTTTTCTTTTTTTATACCCTTGGACCATTGAAAATGGTCAAAAAAGGGTATACTAACTTTGTGCAAATGTATGTAACAGGCAGAAGGAGGCGTCGGAGACCCCATAAAGTATATATATTCTTGCTCAGGATCAATAGCCGAGTCGATTGAGCCATGTCCGTCTGTCTGTCCGTCTGTCCGTCTGTCTGTCTGTCTGGATGAACGCGCCGATCTCAGCTATTACAAAAGCTACGGACACCAAATTTAGCATGAAGATTCCTGTATACCATACGCAGATCAAGTTTATTTTCAATTTGGAATAACACGCCTACCGCCCCCGCAAACCGCCAATTTTGGTTTACATTGCTATTTACATTCGAAGAACTCATTTCTTAACGTTCTGCTTTAGCATATATATAGATAAATAATATATGAACTTATCCTCCAAATTGCAATCCGATCAGACAATAAACACTGAAGTTATTAGATAAACCATTTCGACACTTCGACCAGCAAAAAACTTGTCGATGACGTCAGAACTAAATTCCTTATGCATGAAAGAAAAGGACAACGATGCGAGCGCGAAGCGCGAGCTGTTTCTCGACTCTTCTTTTCCATGCACATGTCAATTACCGAAAATACATGTGCATAAATATATGCTAACACTCAACCAATAGGTGGCGTATATATGAATATGAAGAAAGCAAAGAAGTTGTCGATGACGTCAGAACTAAATTACTTGTGCATGAAAGAAAAGGATAAACGATGCGAGCGCGAAGCGCGAGCTGTTTCTCGACTCTTCTTTTTCATGCACATGTCAATTACTTAAAATACATGTGCATAAATGCAAACACTTATACATACTTAATTTGTGTTCACACATACATATGTAAAATTATATACAACCAATAGCGTGGTTGATCGGCATTTCTAATATAGACATATTATTATTATTATTTAATAATTTATATATTGACTTTTTATTAAATAAATATTAATTTAGGTTTCACGATATATTATGAGCTATCATATCGATAGCTTTTAATATATATTAAACATATCGATATATATTTCATATGTTTTGCATATAAATTATATTAATATGTGTAAATTATATTATATCCCCACGTCTATTGAAACTATGTTTGAAAAAAATGTACTAACATTTCTTCTACTTTGTTTTTTTAATATATGTTTATTTTGTATGTATATTAGATTCTATAGATCATTATTATAAATTTAAGGTTTCGCGCACTTTTTAATTGCGGCGATAAATTATTGGCAACGTATCAAAATTGTTGCAAGGTGGCAGCGCGCTTCAGTGTTATGTTAATTTGTAGTTTGCGATTGGCGTGTTCGGTGTCGTCGTCGATTGTCGATTATCATTTGTATTTTCGATATTAAATATAAAATAATATATAATTAATTCGCGTGTTCGTGATACATTTAACATTTAATGCAAATTAATATAAGTCGAGTATATAATAAGTAAATCCTCGTGTGTGATTGTTATGCGTTAACGGAACATTTTTTATGCGTGTGAATGATTGCGCCCTGCCCGGAACGTGGCGCGCAATTTTAGAAAAGTGCGGTACACAGCGTAACGTATTTTTGTGCATGCATACATATATGTGTATAGACTCTTCTGAAGTGTGTGTGATTGTACGTGAACATCGGTATCGGTTCGTTTCCGCGATTCAAATTGGAATTTTCGCTGGAATTTCTTGCAGGTTTAATTTATTATTTCTTTGATTTATATTTATTCTTTTTTCCACATTTTGTTTATTTTTATTTTCCTTATTAAATTTTATTATTATTTGTTCTTTCATTAGATATTTATTTTCATTTATAATATAATTATTTTAAATAATATACATATATTTATTTAAATATATGAATATAATTATAATATATATATATCTATTTAAATATATGAATATATTTATATATATAAATAAATATACTAACTTTATTTTATATATATAACTATATATTAATTTTTGATAAATATATATTCAAATTAAATTAATTTATAAGAATTTTATTTTTAACATACCTATATATTATTTTAAAACTTATATATTAGAAGATGCCTAGACTTAAGAGAAAGTCAGCTTGCAATAAGAGTCAAACACAGCGAAAAAGAAATCGTTTGAATAGGTCAGATATAGACTTTTCTGAGCAGTAACGCGTAAATAATCTAGAGGCACATAGAGAACGTAGGCAAAATTTCGAATTTAGGGAAGCTGAAAGGGTTAGAGATAGTCAACAGCATCGAGTCCGCAGAAGTAATAGAACATTTAGGGCCGTTGAGCAATTCGTCACACTACTCTTCGGGCTTCTTCGCCAATCAGATTACAAGAACAACTTGCTGACACTTCGCGTCGTTCGAGGCGCAGGCGAGATGCTGACCTTCGATCTCAGGAAAGAGAGCAGGATGCAGTTCGTCGCCGTGTACGTCGCAGTGATTCTGCAATTAAAACAGACGAACAACTTGCCAACACTTCGCGTCGTTCGAGTCGCAGGCAATATGCTGAGTTTCGATCTCAGGAAAGAGAGCAGGATGCAGTTCGTCGCCGTGTACGTCGCAGTGATTCTGCAATTAAAACAGACGAACAACTTGCCAACACTTCGCGTCGTTCGAGTCGCAGGCAAGATGCTGAGTTTCGATCTCAGGAAAGAGAGCAGGATGCAGTTCGTCGCCGTGTACGTCGCAGTGATTCTGCAATTAAAACAGACGAACAACTTGCCAACACTTCGCGTCGTTCGAGTCGCAGGCAAGATGCTGAGTTTCGATCTCAGGAAAGAGAGCAGGATGCAGTTCGTCGCCGTGTTCGACGAACTGATCATTCAACTAGAAATGCCGAACAACTTGCCAATACTTTGCGTCGATCGAGGCGCAGGCAATGTCCACAATTCAGGTCCAACGAAAGCGGACGAGATGCTGTTAGCAGGGCGATTCAGCGACAAAATCAGGAGACGCGAATTTTAGAAAGGGCAATAGATAGATATTCGTAGGATTGTTGAGCAGGCACGCAATACTAGTGCACGCCGCAGTGCTCGAATTCGAGCTCAACGTGAGGCCTTTGAAGCCCATAGGAATATGTCGCAAAGAGTGAGTCTATATAGGAGTATTTGCACCAATAGGATAGCAGAGAATAGGAGAAACGCGTCCCGCAATAGAGTGGACCGTGCGAATACCCTTCCAGATGATAGGATATCGCAGGTTAAAACTAGTTTAGATTGCCTAATAGCCAATTTTAATAAGACAGTCAAGCAGGGACCCGATCAGGTTTGCATATGTTGCAAAGGTTTATGGTTTCCACATCAAGTGGACAAAATTTCGCGTGAGGTCATAGAGGAAAAGTGTAGGGAGGCAGATAGTGTTGATATTTTGTATCTTTCCTCTATGTTTCCATCCCATAATAATAGGTTTAGCTTTTGCAAAACCTGCAGCCGCAGTATTAAGTCAGGGAAAAAACCAAAGGCTTCTATTACAAATGGCCTAAATTTTCCGGAGCTTCCGGAATGCCTGAAAGGCTTGACGCCTCTAGAAGAAAGGCTGATTTCTCCCCGTCTTCCTTTTATGATCATAAAGTCTCTTGGATATGGACGTCAAAGGGCCATTAAAGGAGCAGTGATCCAGTGCCAATTCCAGTTGCAAATGTTGTAACTTCCCTTCCCAGGGCATTTAATGAAGCCGAAGTAGTTCAGATTCATCTTAAGCGTAGGATGGAGTATAACCATGATTTCATGGCTGAAACCATAAGGCCCTCAAAGATAGTTGATGCAATTCGGTATTTAGTGAACACAGAACTTTATAAGAAGCACCAGGTTACTATCAATGAGCAGTGGTTGTCTTCTTACTCAGCTGAGACTGTACCATTTGTTGCGTCAGCAGACGACAGGGACATTGTGTGCCAAATGTTAGAAAAGGCAGCACAACCTAATGAGCATAGAGTAGTAGAAGAAGAGGTAGAGTTGAATCCAGGAGGTCAAGAAACCTTCATGGAAAATGTCCCTGTTGAAAACATAGATATTCCTCGAATTGCTATAGCACCAGGAGAGGGTCAGCGACCTCTTGACATGATAACCGATTGTGATTCAGAGGAGCTGGCTTTTCCCACAATATTTGCAGGCATTAAAAGGAAATGTCAGGAAAGTTTTACAACTATAGTTAGATCAGAGCTTAGGAATTTTGATAGAAGAGGTTGTAGAACTGATAAATTATTTCATAACTTCAAAAAGTTAGAAATGATTAGCATTAGGAATAGCACATCAATTTGCTTACGTAAGCACTCTGCCACTCAAGGCATTTCGGCTGCTGATGTGCGTAATGATGAAACTTTAAATAGGTTAATACTTCATGATGATGGCTATAGGCTTTTAAAAGGTATTCGCACGTCTCCTGCTCATTGGGAGGACGAGAAAAAGAAAGTGATGGCTATGATTAGGCAGGTAGGGCTTCCAACTTTTTTTATAACATTTTCCGCAGCGGAAACTAGGTGGCCGGAGCTTTTAGTCTTGCTATGTAAAAATGTAGACAAGCTAGAAGTATCCGAAGAAGAAGCGTTAAATTTGGGCTTTAATGAGAAAGCTCGTCTCATTAGAGCAGACCCAGTGACCTGTGCCAGATATTTCGATTTTCGATATAGACAGGTTTTAAAACTGATGAAAAAGGAAGGCGGTGTCTTTGGTTGTCACCAGGTCATCAAGTTTTATTGGCGAGTGGAGTTTCAGCAAAGAGGCTCTCCACATATACATGGCATGTTCTGGCTGAAAGACGCCCCAAAGCTCGACCTAAAGAATGAGTCCACATTTATGCCTGTGAAGTCCTTTATTGATCAGTTTATTACTGCTGATTCTAGTTGCCCGGACGTTGCTCCATATTTAGAGTATCAACTCCATAGTCACGGGCACTCTTGCAGGCGAGAAATTAGGTCAAAACAAATTTGTAGATTTGGTATCCCATACCCTCCCATGCCTCAAACAGAAATTCTTCTCCCTTTAGAAGAAAATGCTCCAAATTTGGCCGAGCATCGTAGGAATTTCGAAAAAATTCAAAGTCTGCTCGACTTCCCATTTGATCGTGAAAGCGTAGAAAATTTTAACGATTTTAACAACTTTTTGTCCCACGATCAACTTAACCTTAGTTATGAGGGCTACATTAATGCTGTAAGATCAAGTATAAAGAAACCAAAAGTTTTTTTGAAGCGATCTTTTGCAGCAATCAAGCTTAACGCTTATAACAAGCACCTCCTTTTGTTGCAGCGAGCAAATATGGATATTCAGTTTATTTTAGACCCCTATGCTTGCTGCAGCTACGTCGTTAATTATATTAACAAGTCTCAGAGAGGTATCTCAATGTTGATGCGTGAGGCAATCAATGAGATTAAAGACAATAACAATGTAACTATTAAGCAAAAGTTACAACATTTAGGTAACAAATTTATATTTGAGATATCCGCTTTTTATAGCTACTGGAAATCAGAACGTCAATACAGAAACAAGTGACTATTTCAGAGAGCTAAAAATGCTTTACGCCCCATGGCGAGATGAGCATTTGGATTTAGTCACACATGACTGTGAATTGTTCTGTAGGGAAAATTCGGAGTTAGTAACTAGAAGATGCTCTGAGCCACTTAACAGAGGAAGCAGAAAATGAGAATAATCAAGTAGGAGAACAGGAAGTGGTAGATGATGGCTTCACAGTTTTAGGATTGCCTGAAATAGATCCACATCTAAATGTTTTAAATGTGGATGGAAATATTGATATGAATGATGAAGATAGTAATGTCCGTTTTATCAAGCTTCCAGCCTTAGTTTCTCAGGAAAGCTTAGCTAATATAGTTAGATCTCTTAATTTAAAGCAGAAGCTATATTTTACACATGCTTTGCATAATGCCAAAATCAATACAGTCTTTTATGAATTTGTTGGAGGCGGCGCCGGAGTCGGAAAGAGTCGACTTATATCAGCAAATTTTCAGTCATTATCCGTAATGTATAACAGTATACCAGGAGCTGATCCGACATCTGTTAAAATCCTCTTATGTGCACCAACAGGAAAAGCAGCATTCGGAATTAGTGATTCGACACTGCATTCCATGTTTTCACTTCCTGTTAATCAATCTCGCTCAGCACCTCTAAGGGCCTTAAGCCATAATTTAGTTAATAGCCTTCATTCAAGGTTAATCGATCTTAAATTAATTATTATTGATGAAATATCAATGGTTAGCTCTCTAATGTTTTCTTATTTAGATTCTCGTTTGAAGCAAATTTTCAAAAATACTTCTCCTTTTGGTGGTGTTTCTATCATCGTATTCGGTGATCTTAGACAGTTACAGCCCGTAGGAGGTAGTTGGATTTTTGATCAAAATACCACTGACCCTTACCATGAAATATTTGGTACGTATCTCTGGGACCTTTTTTTATATTTTGAGGTCACAGAGATAATGCGTCAACGTGACGATCAGCTTTTCGCTTCTGCCTTAAATAATATGGCATCGGGTTGTATGACAGCCGATGATATTGTCCTTTTTCCAATCTAGAATATGCGAACCATCGGCAGTGCCCGATGATGCAATTCATCTGTTTAGTAATAATAATGAGGTTGATTTATTTAATGTAACGAAACTTAACTCAATTGCTACTGAGCAATTTTTCTCTACTGCTGAAGATTTTATTAAGGCGGGCCATTTGGAACCAGCTAGGAAACAAAGAATATTAGAAGAAGTGAAGGGTTTTAAAACTTCCGCTACACAGGGACTCTGTACGTCTCTTCTCCTAAAAAATACTGCCAAGTACATGATGACGGTCAATGTAGACACAGGGGATGGATTAGTAAACGGGGCATCAGGTGTGTTGATGCAAATAGATTTCAATACATCCAACACTCCCAACATTTTATGGATGAAATTTACAGAGGAAACTGTAGGAGAATCTGCGCGTTCGAAGTGTACACATCGTACAGATCCTTCATGGACTCCTATTCAGAAAATTGTTCGCAGTTTTCAATATTCAAATAACGCACAAATTAACATTGACCGTAGGCAGTTTCCAATTGTGCCTGCTGAAGGCATCACAATTCATAAGAGTCAGGGAGCTACGTATGGCAAAGTGGTAGTCCATGCTAATTCCAGAATGCAGCGTGCTGCATTATACGTAGCTTGCAGTAGAGCAACTACTGCTTTAGGATTATTCATTATTGGGAATTTTGTTCCTCCTAAGTCTCCCCAAAATAATGATAAAGTGAAAGCCCAATTGAAGAAATTGCGGACTGAAAAACTACTGTGTACTCATTACGATTATTTAATTAACAGTTCTGCCCTTAACATTTTCTTTCATAATACTCAGAGCTTGAATTCCCATCTTGAAGATATTCGATCGGACAAGCTGATGCTTCAGTCATCAATATTATGTTTCGTGGAAACTTCCATAAGCAATGAAACTGTAGAAATACCTGGGTTCACTATTGTGGTTCAACTTGAATCAATTAGGCCTTTAACAGGCATCATAATTTATGTAAAGAACGAGCTAGTAGATAGAGTTTCCCATACCTTTAGCAGTAGAAAAACTTTTGGCTCAGTAGTTTTTGAGTTCGGCATATTTAGGGTTGATGCCATAAGTTTTCTTATATTATATAAAAGTCCAGACTTTCCTCTGTCCACATTTAAAATAGAATTTGAGGAGATAATTCATCAATTTTCTCGTTTAGGTGATTTAGGGGATAGCTTGCTAGTTTTAGGAGATTTTAATTTGTGCCTCAAAACCTTTAACAGGTGTAAGAGTATTTATAATTTTTTGATTAGCAAAGGATTAAGGAGTTTGTTAGATTTGAATACGTCCACTACCAATATGGATACACATATTGATTGGGCGTTATCAAATATACTAGATAATGAAAAGATTAGTGCTAGGACTTTTGAGGTTTTGCGTAGCCATCACAATGGGATATCTGTTAGTATTCAGGCATGAGTTTGTAATGTTTGGAATAGGTTAGAAATTAAGAAATCTAAATGACAGGATATATGTAAATATGTATGTAGGCATATTTTAATAATTTAAATTTAATTATCTAATAGTTAAGTATAACCATTGAATGGAAAATTGGTTTGATAATTATTATTATTTTTTTATTTTTATACCCTTGGACCTTGTTATCGATATTAACCAATTTAAAATTTATAAAGAAATACCGATATCTACTGCTCACACCGCTTTAGGGAATTGCTCCAGTAGAGGTAATGACTTGGACAGGGTTTGATAGCTGAAAGGCAATAAATAAAGCAAAAGCGAAACAAAAAAAAATAATTTTTAACCCTAGTAAGCAAGTATAAAACTGCCATGTCAAAAGCTTCAAAAAGAAATAAAAGAACAGCAAAAATCGATTGTTGAAATGTAATGACAACTAAATTTAAATTAAAACAAGAGCAACAGTCGAGTTGCACACGACAGTAGGATACCCTTGGACGTATGTTGCCATAAAAAGTATTTAATTGTATAATACTAATTGCAAGCTATAAATTAATAATAATACTGGAGTGCGCTGCCACCTTGCTTCAATTTCGATATTTTGCCAATAATTTATCGCCGCAATTCCCGAAAGCGGTGTGAGCAGTAGATATCGGTATTTCTTTATAAATTTTAAATTGGTTAATATCGATAACAAGGTCCAAGGGTATAAAAATAAAAAAATAATAATAATTATCAAACCAATTTTCCATTCAATGGTTATACTTAACTATTAGATAATTAAATTTAAATTATTAAAATATGCCTACATACATATTTACATATATCCTGTCATTTAGATTTCTTAATTTCTAACCTATTCCAAACATTACAAACTCATGCCTGAATACTAACAGATATCCCATTGTGATGGCTATGCAAAACCTCAAAAGTCCTAGCACTAATCTTTTCATTATCTAGTATATTTGAAAACGCCCAATCAATATGTGTATCCATATTGGTAGTGGACGTTTTCAAATCTAACAAACTCCTTAATCCTTTGCTAATCAAAAAATTATAAATACTCTTACACCTGTTAAAGGTTTTGAGGCACAAATTAAAATCTCCTAAAACTAGCAAGCTATCCCCTAAATCACCTAAACGAGAAAATTGATGAATTATCTCCTCAAATTCTATTTTAAATGTGGACAGAGGAAAGTCTGGACTTTTATATAATATAAGAAAACTTATGGCATCAAACCTAAATATGCCGAACTCAAAAACTACTGAGCCAAAAGTTTTTCTACTGCTAAAGGTATGGGAAACTCTATCTACTAGCTCGTTCTTTACATAAATTATGATGCCTGTTAAAGGCCTAATTGATTCAAGTTGAACCACAATAGTGAGCCCAGGTATTTCTACAGTTTCATTGCTTATGGAAGTTTCCACGAAACATAATATTGATGACTGAAGCATCAGCTTGTCCGATCGAATATCTTCAAGATGGGAATTCAAGCTCTGAGTATTATGAAAGAAAATGTTAAGGGCAGAACTGTTAATTAAATAATCGTAATGAGTACACAGTAGTTTTTCAGTCCGCAATTTCTTCAATTGGGCTTTCACTTTATCATTATTTTGAGGAGACTTAGGAGGAACAAAATTCCCAATAATGAATAATCCTAAAGCAGTAGTTGCTCTACTGCAAGCTACGTATAATGCAGCACGCTGCATTCTGGAATTAGCATGGACTACCACTTTGCCATACGTAGCTCCCTGACTCTTATGAATTGTGATGCCTTCAGCAGGCACAATTGGAAACTGCCTACGGTCAATGTTAATTTGTGCGCTATTTGAATATTGAAAACTGCGAACAATTTTCTGAATAGGAGTCCATGAAGGATCTGTACGATGTGTACACTTCGAACGCGCAAATTCTCCTACAGTTTCCTCTGTAAATTTCATCCATAAAATGTTGGGAGTGTTGGATGTATTGAAATCTATTTGCATCAACACACCTGATGCCCCGTTTACTAATCCATCCCCTGTGTCTACATTGACCGTCATCATGTACTTGGCAGTATTTTTTAGGAGAAGAGACGTACAGAGTCCCTGTGTAGCGGAAGTTTTAAAACCCTTCAATTCTTCTAATATTCTTTGTTTCCTAGCTGGTTCCAAATGGCCCGCCTTAATAAAATCTTCAGCAGTAGAGAAAAATTGCTCAGTAGCAATTGAGTTAAGTTTCGTTACATTAAATAAATCAACCTCATTATTATTACTAAACAGATGAATTGCATCATCGGGCACTGCCGATGGTTCGCATATTCTAGATTGGAAAAGGACAATATCATCGGCTGTCATACAACCCGATGCCATATTATTTAAGGCAGAAGCGAAAAGCTGATCGTCACGTTGACGCATTATCTCTGTGAGCTCAAAATACAAAAAAAGGTCCCAGAGATACGTACCAAATATTTCATGGTAAGGGTCAGTGGTATTTGGATCGAAAATCCAACTACCTCCTACGGGCTGTAACTGTCTAAGATCACCGAATACGATGATAGAAACACCACCAAAAGGAGAAGTATTTTTGAAAATTTGCTTCAAACGAGAATCTAAATAAGAAAACATTAGAGAGCTAACCATTGATATTTCATCAATAATAATTAATTTAAGATCGATTAACCTTGAATGAAGGCTATTAACTAAATTATGGCTTAAGGCCCTTAGAGGTGCTGAGCGAGATTGATTAACAGGAAGTGAAAACATGGAATGCAGTGTCGAACCACTAATTCCGAATGCTGCTTTTCCTGTTGGTGCACATAAGAGGATTTTAACAGATGTCGGATCAGCTCCTGGTATACTGTTATACATTACGGATAATGACTGAAAAATTGCTGATATAAGTCGACTCTTTCCGACTCCGGCGCCGCCTCCAACAAATTCGTAAAAGACTATTGATTTTGGCATTATGCAAAGCATGTGTAAAATATAGCTTCTGCTTTAAATTAAGAGATCTAACTATATTAGCTAAGCTTTCCTGAGAAACTAAGGCTGGAAGCTTGATAAAACGGACATTACTATCTTCATCATTCATATCAATATTTCCATCCACATTTAAAACATTTAGATGTGGATCTATTTCAGGCAATCCTAAAACTGTGAAGCCATCATCTACCACTTCCTGTTCTCCTACTTGATTATTCTCATTTTCTGCTTCCTCTGTTAAGTGGCTCAGAGCATCTTCTAGTTCCCTATCATCTAGTAAATTATATTTTCTGCGATTGTTCTCTACTAACTCCGAATTTTCCCTACAGAACAATTCACAGTCATGTGTGACTAAATCCAAATGCTCATCTCGCCATGGGGCGTAAAGCATTTTTAGCTCTCTGAAATAGTCACTTGTTTCTGTATTGACATTAAATCTCCTATACCTAATTATGCACGCAGTGGTCCTCTTTCTGATGAAGCCACTATTATCGCGAAGAGCGTAAACTATTGATTCAGAAGCCCTAGGCACATCATCGTCAAAGTCATCTGCATTTTCTTGGCGAGCTCCTCGTTCTGATTTGCAGTAGCTATAAAAAGCGGATATCTCAGTGCCAAATATAAAATTTGTTACCTTAATGTTGTAACTTTTGCTTAATAGTTACATTGTTATTGTCTTTAATCTCATTGATTGCCTCACGCATCAACATTGAGATACCTCTCTGAGACTTGTTAATATAATTAACGACGTAGCTGCAGCAAGCATAGGGGTCTAAAATAAACTGAATATCCATATTTGCTCGCTGCAACAAAAGGAGGTGCTTGTTATAAGCGTTAAGCTTGATTGCTGCAAAAGATCGCTTCAAAAAAACTTTTGGTTTCACGATCAAATGAGAAGTCGAGCAGACTTTGAATTTTTTCGAAATTCCTGCGATGCTCGGCCAAATTTGGAGCATTTTCTTCTAAAGGGAGTAGAATTTCTGATTGAGGCATGGGAGGGTATGGGATACCAAATCTACAAATTTTTTTTGACCTAATTTCTCGCCTGCAAGAGTGCCCGTGACTATGGAGTTGATACTCCAAATATGGAGCAACGTCCGGGCAACTAGAATCAGCAGTAATAAACTGATCAATAAAGGACTTCACAGGCATAAATGTGGACTCATTCTTTAGGTCGAGCTTTGGGGCGTCTTTCAGCCAGAACATGCCATGTATATATGGAGAGCCTCTTTGCTGAAACTCCACTCGCCAATAAAACTTGATGACCTGGTGACAACCAAAGACACCGCCTTCCTTTTTCATCAGTTTTAAAACCTGTCTATATCGAAAATCGAAATATCTGGCACAGGTCACTGGGTCTGCTCTAATGAGACGAGCTTTCTCATTAAACCCCAAATTTAACGCTTCTTCTTCGGATACTTCTAGCTTGTCTACATTTTTACATAGCAAGACTAAAAGCTCCGGCCACCTAGTTTCCGCTGCGGAAAATGTTATAAAAAAAGTTGGAAGCCCTACCTGCCTAATCATAGCCATCACTTTCTTTTTCTCGTCCTCCCAATGAGCAGGAGACGTGCGAATACCTTTTAAAAGCCTATAGCCATCATCATGAAGTATTAACCTATTTAAAGTTTCATCCTTACGCACATCAGCAGCCGAAATGCCTTGAGTGGCAGAGTGCTTACGTAAGCAAATTGATGTGCTATTCCTAATGCTAATCATTTCTAACTTTTTGAAGTTATGAAATAATTTATCAGTTCTACAACCTCTTCTATCAAAATTCCTAAGCTCTGATCTAACTATAGTTGTAAAACTTTCCTGACATTTCCTTTTAATGCCTGCAAATATTGTGGGAAAAGCCAGCTCCCTCTCCTGGTGCTATAGCAATTCGAGGAATATCTATGTTTTCAACAGGGACATTTTCCATGAAGGTTTCTTGACCTCCTGGATTCAACTCTACCTCTTCTTCTACTACTCTATGCTCATTAGGTTGTGCTGCCTTTTCTAACATTTGACACACAATGTCCCTGTCGTCTGCTGACGCAACAAATGGTACAGTCTCAGCTGAGTAAGAAGACAACCACTGCTCATTGATAGTAACCTGGTGCTTCTTATAAAGTTCTGTGTTCACTAAATACCGAATTGCATCAACTATCTTTGAGGGCCTTATGGTTTCAGCCATGAAATCATGGTTATACTCCATCCTACGCTTAAGATGAATCTGAACTACTTCGGCTTCTTTAAATGCCCTGGGAAGGGAAGTTACAACATTTGCAACTGGAATTGGCACATTGATCACTGCTCCTTTAATGGCACTTTGACGTCCATATCCAAGAGACTTTATGATCATAAAAGGAAGACGGGGAGAAATCAGCCTTTCTTCTAGAGGCGTCAAGCCTTTCAGGCATTCCGGAAGCTCCGGAAAATTTAGGCCATTTGTAATAGAAGCCTTTGGTTTTTTCCCTGACTTAATACTGCGGCTGCAGGTTTTGCAAAAGCTAAACCTATTATTATGGGATGGAAACATAGAGGAAAGATACAAAATATCAACACTATCTGCCTCCCTACACTTTTCCTCTATGACCTCACGCGAAATTTTGTCCACTTGATGTGGAAACCACAAACCTTTGCAACATATGCAAACCTGATCGGGTCCCTGCTTGACTGTCTTATTAAAATTGGCTATTAGGCAATCTAAACTAGTTTTAACCTGCGATATCCTATCATCTGGAAGGGTATTCGCACGGTCCACTCTATTGCGGGACGCGTTTCTCCTATTCTCTGCTATCCTATTAGTGCAAATACTCCTCTATATAGACTCACTCTTTGCGACATATTCCTATGGGCTTCAAAGGCCTCACGTTCGAGCACTGCGGCGTGCACTAGTATTGCGTGCCTGCTCAACAATCCTACGAATAGGATTGTTTCTAACCTGAGACCTTTGACTTCTATCTATTGCCCTTTCTAAAATTCGCGTCTCCTGATTTTGTCGCTGATTCGCCCTTCTAACAGCATCTCGTCCGCTTTCGTTGGACCTGAATTGTGGACATTGCCTGCGCCTCGATCGACGCAAAGTATTGGCAAGTTGTTCGGCATTTCTAGTTGAATGATCAGTTCGTCGAACACGGCTCTCTTTCCTGAGATCGAAGGTCAGCATCTCGCCTGCGCCTCGAACGACGCGAAGTGTCAGCAAGTTGTTCTTGTAATCTGATTGGCGAAGAAGCCCGAAGAGTAGTGTGACGAATTGCTCAACGGCCCTAAATGTTCTATTACTTCTGCGGACTCGATGCTGTTGACTATCTCTAACCCTTTCAGCTTCCCTAAATTCGAAATTTTGCCTACGTTCTCTATGTGCCTCTAGATTATTTACGCGTTCCTGCTCAGAAAAGTCTATATCTGACCTATTCAAACGATTTCTTTTTCGCTGTGTTTGACTCCTATTGCAAGCTGACTTTCTCTTAAGTCTAGGCATCTTCTAATATATAAGTTTTAAAATAATATATAGGTATGTTAAAAATAAAATTCTTATAAATTAATTTAATTTGAATATATATTTATCAAAAATTAATATATAGTTATATATATAAAATAAAGTTAGTATATTTATTTATATATATAAATATATTCATATATTTAAATAGATATTTATATATTATAATTATATTCATATATTTAAATAAATATATGTATATTATTTAAAATAATTATATTATAAATGAAAATAAATATCTAATGAAAGAACAAATAATAATAAAATTTAATAAGGAAAATAAAAATAAACAAAATGTGGAAAAAAGAATAAATATAAATCAAAGAAATAATAAATTAAACCTGCAAGAAATTCCAGCGAAAATTCCAATTTGAATCGCGGAAACGAACCGATACCGATGTTCACGTACAATCACACACACTTCAGAAGAGTCTATACACATATATGTATGCATGCACAAAAATACGTTACGCTGTGTACCGCACTTTTCTAAAATTGCGCGCCACGTTCCGGGCAGGGCGCAATCATTCACACGCATAAAAAATGTTCCGTTAACGCATAACAATCACACACGAGGATTTACTTATTATATACTCGACTTATATTAATTTGCATTAAATGTTAAATGTATCACGAACACGCGAATTAATTATATATTATTTTATATTTAATATCGAAAATACAAATGATAATCGACAATCGACGACGACACCGAACACGCCAATCGCAAACTACAAATTAACATAACACTGAAGCGCGCTGCCACCTTGCAACAATTTTGATACGTTGCCAATAATTTATCGCCGCAATTAAAAAGTGCGCGAAACCTTAAATTTATAATAATGATCTATAGAATCTAATATACATACAAAATAAACATATATTAAAAAAACAAAGTAGAAGAAATGTTAGTACATTTTTTTCAAACATAGTTTCAATAGACGTGGGGATATAATATAATTTACACATATTGATATAATTTATATGCAAAACATATGAAATATATATCGATATGTTTAATATATATTAAAAGCTATCGATATGATAGCTCATAATATATCGTGAAATCTAAATTAATATTTATTTAATAAAAAGTCAATATATAAATTATTAAATAATAATAATAATAATATGTCTATATTAGAAATCTAGTAAATACCTGCATTCATGCATGCCGATCAACCACGCTATTGATTGTATATAATTTTACATATGTATGTGTGAACACAAATTAAGTATGTATAAGTGTTTGCATTTATGCCATTGTATTTTGGGTAATTGACATGTGCATGAAAAAGAAGAGTCGAGAAACAGCTCGCGCTTCGCGCTCGCATCGTTTATCCTTTTCTTTCATGCACAAGTAATTTAGTTCTGACGTCATCGACAACTTCTTTGCTTTCTTCATATTCATATATACGCCACCTATTGGTTGAGTGTTAGCATATATTTATGCACATGTATTTTCGGTAATTGACATGTGCATGGAAAAGAAGAGTCGAGAAACAGCTCGCGCTTCGCGCTCGCATCGTTGTCCTTTTCTTTCATGCATAAGGAATTTAGTTCTGACGTCATCGACAAGTTCTTTGCTGGTCGAAGTGTCGAAATGGTTTATCTAACACCTTCAGTGTTTATTGTCTGATCGGATTGCAATTTGGAGGATAAGTTCATATATTATTTATCTATATATATGCTAAAACAGAACGTTAAGAAATGAGTTCTTCGAATGTAAATAGCAATGTAAACCAAAATTGGCGGTTTGCGGGGGCGGTAGGCGTGTTATTCCAAATTGAAAATAAACTTGATCTGCGTATGGTATACAGGAATCTTCATGCTAAATTTGGTGTCCGTAGCTTTTGTAATAGCTGAGATCGGCGCGTTCATCCAGACAGACAGACAGACGGACAGACGGACAGACAGACGGACATGGCTCAATCGACTCGGCTATTGATCCTGAGCAAGAATATATATACTTTATGGGGTCTCCGACGCCTCCTTCTGCCTGTTACATACATTTGCACAAAGTTAGTATAGCCTTTTTTGACCATTTTCAATGGTCCAAGGGTATAAAAATTGCGCTCTTTGAAGCGCTGTCGGCTCTCTCTTGTCAGTTGTTGTTGTCGCTGATGAAAATCATTGATCCACCGTTGCTGAAGTGTGCGGATGGCGCACCACAGATTTGGCACGCTGACACTCCCTCGATGACGTAGCGAGCGGGCTGCTCACCACGTTGATGATGATGTCTTCTTATTGTGGCTGTGTGCCAGGCCTGCAATGCCTGCACGTATGTTCACAATGTGGTGTGAACAATGGTCCCTCGCAGTCGTTCGCGCAGATTTTCTTAAATTCCGGCAGGCTTTTTGGCTGGGGAGGTTGAATTTTGTTAATATTTGTTAAAGATTTTATTTGGTTCACTGAGTGAGCGGGTGTGGTGGGGATTGTTTCCTTAAGATATTTGACATAGTGGTCTAGCTCGGCTTGTATTGTAGTTTTTGAGCTTTCGACCATACGGGCGGTGGAGTATTCGTATATAATAGCCACTTTAGGTGCGCTATTCTCTTTTTTGCCTTATTTCGAACTCCGCCTCGGTTTTTACCCATCACACACACACTCTACTCACTCAGATCGTTGTTTCTCCGCCTTGCCGCCGTCTTGGTTGTTGTGCTGCCGCCGTTGCGTTTAATGTCCTTCGCATGTCACTTCTTATACGTGTCCTGTCACGGTCGCCATGTAATTACGCCCCGCGTTGATGACAATGAGAAGGCTATTTTTGGTTATACTGTTCATTATTAATTCAATTTGAGGAGCAGGGAAGGTCCCGCTCCAATCGAAGTTAATTCGTGAATAATCTTATGATCTACATACAAAGGTTTCTTAGCCTAAGTCGAGGAGCAGCGCTGCCGGCTTAGGGAGCAGCGCAGCGACGCTTATATGCGTATCTTATATATATGTATATATATGTACTGTCGCCGAGCGACGGTGCTGGAGGGGGAGTGCTATAGGCACACATATAAGCGATCAGCACTTGGCCAGCGTGAGTACTGCTGACCATGCAATTATGTATGTTAGCCCTCAAGTGGGTGCGCGTATTACGCATACACTTGGGCTGGACTGTTTTTGTACACATTGCAACAGAGTGCTACAATGTGCTTGTATATTATGAATACATATAGGTACAGTGGTTAACCGATATGTGTCGCCGTTTATTATAAAATTGGGTCACAAACCGAGTCCGTATAACCATGTCCGTCAGTCTGCCCGTCCGTTTTTAACAAATACAATATGACTATCGAAGATGTCCCAATATTCTGATAATGGTTGAACAATGGAACTGGAAATTACATTGGCTTTAATTCAATGTATGTAAATAACATATTTACATTTTTTTTTTACCCTAACAGGAATATCATCCACATTCTGGATTTCAATGACTTTATAACTCTAAAGATGAGTGATACATCCTTTGGATTTTGGCCTGATTTTGGCACCATCCAAAAAACCTTAATCAATCTAATTGCGCTTGGCCAGTGCATGAAACTAAACTTAGTTTAAAAGTGCAATATGAATATGCGCCAAAATTCGGAATTAATAACGTCAAAAGGCATGATATTTGGTATCGATTATTTTTAATAATATTTATCGTGACAAGAAATATCAGAATGAAGAGTCGAGTCAACAGCTGTATTTCGACCAATTCAAATTATTGCTTTTATCGATATAAAATTATTTCTTAAAACTTGGCTTTGGAAAAGAGGAAATAATGTGGCCCGGAAGTTTTTTAATAGTATTTATATCAATTTGCACGGTATTTTTGGGTGAAGGTATGAAGAACAAATAATCACTTGCACTAGCAGTATGTTCAGGGATAATAATTCATTTGTTCTGTCTATATTGTAGGGCTGAAATGGGTGCTAGTCTACCGCACAAAAAGAAAATACCAGCGGCTAAAGCGCGAAGTTGATAAACAGAGTAAAAAATATGAGTAATAATTAATAAACTTTGATTGTACAATCCATATATTGCAGTGGAGCGACAATTAGAGACACATGGCGACTCCCTAGATAAATCAATTTAAAAGAAACTGGAGCGCTATGAGGAGAAGCTAAAGAACCATGTTTGCTACAGGATTCGCTTTCACGGCACAACTCAGCATGTACAATAGCATCTTTGATGGACGTGTCGTAGCACAGTTGTCATTTACACCGATCTCCGTATTCAGGGACTGAGCGATCGAAATCTGTCGGGCGACGATTACACCGATTGCTCCTTCATTTTCCTGTACATACTGTGCACTATGTCTATTCGCCAGAATATTCAAAAGCTGCTCGGGTTCAGGGCGCTTTCAGCATGAGATTGGGCGATGGACTCTTTGGACCAGCACCAGGCCACATTAAATAGAAATTTTTTGTGTTGCTTGTTTAATTTATGCCTCACCTTTTATAATTACACCAAGTTGCCACACGTTCATATTTTTTCTTATCGATCATTGTCAATATCATCTCTGTTTTAAAAGTGTGTTTAAATGTATGGTTAAACCAAATAGTGATTGAAAATTAAAAATGCCAAAAGAATACAAGCAGAAGTGTCGTGATGCTAAGTTAATAACGAGAGCTACAGTCGAGCGGCACGCGACAGTGGAATACCTTTGGACGTATGTTGCCATAAAAAGTATCTAATTGTATAATACTAATCGCAAGCAACAAATTATTCATAACACTGCAGTGCGCTGCCACCTTGCATCAATTTCGATACGTTGTCAATAATTTATCGCCGCAATTTACCTAGCGCAAGAATGCAAAAAGCGGTGTGAGCAGTATATATCGGTATTTCTTTATAAATTTTGAATTGGACAGTATCAATAACTTGCAATATATCGAGTAATCAAAGCTTATATTTATTTAATTGCATTTTATAGTTTTGTATTTTTTACTGACCCTAAAATATGAATTATTAAATAATAATCATATGTGCACGTAAGCATATTATGAATATTATGAATATGTACACAAGCATGTAAATACTTGCATACATTCATATTCATTTACCACGCTACCTATTGGTTGAGTATTAGTATATATTT
Organism: Zaprionus ornatus; assembly: GCA_018904035.1. Taxonomy (NCBI): domain Eukaryota; kingdom Metazoa; phylum Arthropoda; class Insecta; order Diptera; family Drosophilidae; genus Zaprionus; species Zaprionus ornatus. The sequence goes on from JAEIFZ010000201.1 coordinate 584,423, forward strand.
ATGCACATGTATTTTCGATAATTGACATGTGCATGGAAAAGAAGAGTCGAGAAACAGATCGCGCTTCGCGCTCGCATCGTTTGTCCTTTTCTTTCATACGCAAGTAATTTAGTTCTGACATCATCGACAACTTCTTTGCTGGTCGAAGGGTCGAAATGGTTTATCTAATAACTTTAGTTTTGATTGTCCGATCGGATTGCAATTTGGAGAGTAAGTTCATAAAGTATTTATCTATATATATACAAAAGCAGAACGTTAAGAAATGAGTAAATCGCCATGTAAATCAAAATTGGCGGTTTGCGGGGGCGCTAAGCGGTATTCCAAATTGAAAATAAACTTGATCTGCGTATGGTATACAGGCATCTTCATGCTAAATTTGGTGTCCTTTGCTTTTGTAATAGCTGAGATCGGCGCGTTCATCCAGACACCATGATTTCATGGCTGAAACCATAAGGCCCTCAAAGATAGTTGATGCAATTCGGTATTTAGTGAACACAGAACTTTATAAGAAGCACCAGGTTACTATCAATGAGCAGTGGTTGTCTTCTTACTCAGCTGAGACTGTACCATTTGTTACGTCAGCAGACGACAGGGACATTGTGTGTCAAATGTTAGAAAAGGCAGCACAACCTAATGAGCATAGAGTAGTAGAAGAAGAGGTAGAGTTGAATCCAGGAGGTCAAGAAACCTTCATGGAAAATGTCCCTGTTGAAAACATAGATATTCCTCGAATTGCTATAGCACCAGGAGAGGGTCAGCACCCTCTTGACATGATAACCGATTGTGATTTAGAGGAGCTGGCTTTTCCCACAATATTTGCAGGCATTAAAAGGAAATGTCAGGAAAGTTTTACAACTATAGTTAGATCAGAGCTTAGGAATTTTGATAGAAGAGGTTGTAGAACTGATAAATTATTTCATAACTTCAAAAAGTTAGAAATGATTAGCATTAGGAATAGCACATCAATTTGCTTACGTAAGCACTCTGCCACTCAAGGCATTTCGGCTGCTGATGTGCGTAAGGATGAAACTTTAAATAGGTTAATACTTCATGATGATGGCTATAGGCTTTTAAAAGGTATTCGCACGTCTCCTGCTCATTGGGAGGACGAGAAAAAGAAAGTGATGGCTATGATTAGGCAGGTAGGGCTTCCAACTTTTTTTATAACATTTTCCGCAGCGGAAACTAGGTGGCCGGAGCTTTTAGTCTTGCTATGTAAAAATGTAGACAAGACAAATGTATCCGAAGAAGAAGCGTTAAATTTGGGGTTTAATGAGAAAGCTCGTCTCATTAGAGCAGACCCAGTGACCTGTGCCAGATATTTCGATTTTCGATATAGACAGGTTTTAAAACTGATGAAAAAGGAAGGCGGTGTCTTTGGTTGTCACCAGGTCATCAAGTTTTATTGGCGAGTGGAGTTTCAGCAAAGAGGCTCTCCACATATACATGGCATGTTCTGGCTGAAAGACGCCCCAAAGCTCGACCTAAAGAATGAGTCCACATTTATGCCTGTGAAGTCCTTTATTACTGCTGATTCTAGTTGCCCGGACGTTGCTCCATATTTGGAGTATCAACTCCATAGTCACGGGCACTCTTGCAGGCGAGAAATTAGGTCAAAAAAAATTTGTAGATTTGGTATCCCATACCCTCCCATGCCTCAATCAGAAATTCTACTCCCTTTAGAAGAAAATGCTCCAAATTTGGCCGAGCATCGTAGGAATTTCGAAAAAATTCAAAGTCTGCTCGACTTCCCATTTGATCGTGAAAGCGTAGAAAATTTTAACGATTTTAACAACTTTTTGTCCCACGATCAACTTAACCTTAGTTATGAGGGCTACATTAATGCTGTAAGATCAAGTATAAAGAAACCAAAAGTTTTTTTGAAGCGATCTTTTGCAGCAATCAAGTTTAACGCTTATAACAAGCACCTCCTTTTGTTGCAGCGAGCAAATATGGATATTCAGTTTATTTTAGACCCCTATGCTTGCTGCAGCTACGTCGTTAATTATATTAACAAGTCTCAGAGAGGTATCTCAATGTTGATGCGTGAGGCAATCAATGAGATTAAAGACAATAACAATGTAACTATTATGCAAAAGTTACAACATTTAGGTAACAAATTTATATTTGGCACTGAGATATCCGCTTTTAATAGCTACTGCAAATCAGAACGAGGAGCTCGCCAAGAAAATGCAGATGACTTTGACGATGATGTGCCTAGGGCTTCTGAATCAATAGTTTACGCTCTTCGCGATAATAGTGGCTTCATCAGAAAGAGGACCACTGCGTGCATAATTAGGTATAGGAGATTTAATGTCAATACAGAAACAAGTGACTATTTCAGAGAGCTAAAAATGCTTTACGCCCCATGGCGAGATGAGAATTTGGATTTAGTCACACATGACTGTGAATTGTTCTGTAGGGAAAATTCGGAGTTAGTAGAGAACAATCGCAGAAAATATAATTTACTAGATGATAGGGAACTAGAAGATGCTCTGAGCCACTTAACAGAGGAAGCAGAAAATGAGAATAATCAAGTAGGAGAACAGGAAGTGGTAGATGATGGCTTCACAGTTTTAGGATTGCCTGAAATAGATCCACATCTAAATGTTTTAAATGTGGATGGAAATATTGATATGAATGATGAAGATAGTAATGTCCGTTTTATCAAGCTTCCAGCCTTAGTTTCTCAGGAAAGCTTAGCTAATATAGTTAGATCTCTTAATTTAAAGCAGAAGCTATATTTTACACATGCTTTGCATAATGCCAAAATCAATACAGTCTTTTACGAATTTGTTGGAGGCGGCGCCGGAGTCGGAAAGAGTCGACTTATATCAGCAATTTTTCAGTCATTATCCGTAATGTATAACATTATACCACGAGCTGATCCGACATCTGTTAAAATCCTCTTATGTGCACCAACAGGAAAAGCAGCATTCGGAATTAGTGGTTCGACACTGCATTCCATGTTTTCACTTCCTGTTAATCAATCTCGCTCAGCACCTCTAAGGGCCTTAAGCCATGATTTAGTTAATAGCCTTCATTCAAGGTTAATCGATCTTAAATTAATTATTATTGATGAAATATCAATGGTTAGCTCTCTAATGTTTTCTTATTTAGATTCTCGTTTGAAGAAAATTTTCAAAAATACTTCTCCTTTTGGTGGTGTTTCTATCATCGTATTCGGTGATCTTAGACAGTTACAGCCCGTAGGAGGTAGTTGGATTTTCGATCCAAATACCACTGACCCTTACCATGAAATATTTGGTACGTATCTCTGGGACCTTTTTTTGTATTTTGAGCTCACAGAGATAATGCGTCAACGTGACGATCAGCTTTTCGCTTCTGCCTTAAATAATATGGCATCGGGTTGTATGACAGCCGATGATATTGTCCTTTTCCAATCTAGAATATGCGAACCATCGGCAGTGCCCGATGATGCAATTCATCTGTTTAGTAATAATAATGAGGTTGATTTATTTAATGTAACGAAACTTAACTTAATTGCTACTGAGCAATTTTTCTCTACTGCTGAAGATTTTATTAAGGCGCGCCATTTGGAACCAGCTTCCGCTACACAGGGACTCTGTACGTCTCTTCTCCTAAAAAATACTGCCAAGTACATGATGACGGTCAATGTAGACACAGGGGATGGATTAGTAAACGGGGCATCAGGTGTGTTGATGCAAATAGATTTCAATACATCCAACACTCCCAACATTTTATGGATGAAATTTACAGAGGAAACTGTAGGAGAATCTGCGCGTTCGAAGTGTACACATCGTACAGATCCTTCATGGACTCCTATTCAGAAAATTGTTCGCAGTTTTCAATATTCAAATAACGCACAAATTAACATTGACCGTAGGCAGTTTCCAATTGTGCCTGCTGAAGGCATCACAATTCATAAGAGTCAGGGAGCTACGTATGGCAAAGTGGTAGTCCATGCTAATTCCAGAATGCAGCGTGCTGCATTATACGTAGCTTGCAGTAGAGCAACTACTGCTTTAGGATTATTCATTATTGGGAATTTTGTTCCTCCTAAGTCTCCCCAAAATAATGATAAAGTGAAAGCCCAATTGAAGAAATTGCGGACTGAAAAACTACTGTGTACTCATTACGATTATTTAATTAACAGTTCTGCCCTTAACATTTTCTTCCATAATACTCAGAGCTTGAATTCCCATCTTGAAGATATTCGATCGGACAAGCTGATGCTTCAGTCATCAATATTATGTTTCGTGGAAACTTCCATAAGCAATGAAACTGTAGAAATACCTGGGTTCACTATTGTGGTTCAACTTGAATCAATTAGGCCTTTAACAGGCATCATAATTTATGTAAAGAACGAGCTAGTAGATAGAGTTTCCCATACCTTTAGCAGTAGAAAAACTTTTGGCTCAGTAGTTTTTGAGTTCGGCATATTTAGGTTTGATGCCATAAGTTTTCTTATATTATATAAAAGTCCAGACTTTCCTCTGTCCACATTTAAAATAGAATTTGAGGAGATAATTCATCAATTTTCTCGTTTAGGTGATTTAGGGGATAGCTTGCTAGTTTTAGGAGATTTTAATTTGTGCCTCAAAACCTTTAACAGGTGTAAGAGTATTTATAATTTTTTGATTAGCAAAGGATTAAGGAGTTTGTTAGATTTGAAAACGTCCACTACCAATATGGATACACATATTGATTGGGCGTTTTCAAATATACTAGATAATGAAAAGATTAGTGCTAGGACTTTTGAGGTTTTGCATAGCCATCACAATGGGATATCTGTTAGTATTCAGGCATGAGTTTGTAATGTTTGGAATAGGTTAGAAATTAAGAAATCTAAATGACAGGATATATGTAAATATGTATGTAGGCATTTTTTAATAATTTAAATTTAATTATCTAATAGTTAAGTATAACCATTGAATGGAAAATTGGTTTGATAATTATTATTATTTTTTTATTTTTATACCCTTGGACCTTGTTATCGATATTAACCAATTTAAAATTTATAAAGAAATACCGATATCTACTGCTCACACCGCTTTCGGGAATTGCGGCGATAAATTATTGGCAAAATATCGAAATTGAAGCAAGGTGGCAGCGCACTCCAGTATTATTATTAATTTATAGCTTGCAATTAGTATTATACAATTAAATACTTTTTATGGCAACATACGTCCAAGGGTATCCTACTGTCGTGTGCAACTCGACTGTTGCTCTTGTTTTTTCTGGGGCTACTTTTATTGAACCAGCATTTGCTGCAAAGAATTGGGGAAACCCAGTAAAACCCAATTAGTTCAATCAAATAAAAATTTAACAAGATTCACTTAAATAAACATAGTAATAGTTAGTCTAGTAATTGTTTTGGTTTGATTATGGTTATATATATATATAAAAGATTCAGACTTCATATAAAATTTCATTTTGCTCATTTAGATTATTTTGATCATTCAAGATTCAGTTAGCCCCAGTTGGTCTCGCAGTACAATGAATCTGGCAGTTGGTAGTGGCTTTGTCAAAATATCAGCCAATTGTAAATCTGTGGAAAGATACTTAACACAAATTAGTTTGTTTTCAATTTGTTCTCTGGTAAAATGATATTTGATATCTATGTGCTTAGTTCTCTTGTGGCATGTGGGATTATTGGCTATACTTATACAACCTTGGTTATCCTCGAAAATAACTATTGGACCATTTAATTCTAATTTCATTTCATTTATTAATGATTTTAGCCATAATGCTTCCCTTACTCCTTCGAATAATGCCATATATTCAGCTTCGGTAGCAGCAACAGATTTTTGTTTCATAGTACTCCAGCAAATTGAACAATTTTCAAACATTTTAAATATATACCCTGTAATACTTCTTCTGTCAGTCTCATTTCCGGTCCAATCAGAATCAACATACCCCATACGAATTTTATTTACTTTCAAATTCCTTTTAAATGATAACTTTAAATTGACAGTTCCTTTTAGATATCTTAAAATTCTTTTAAGACATTGCCATAATTCTCTATTATTGTAGTTAGTATATCGACTTAAGATACTTATCGATGTACTTAAATCCGGTCGTGTACATAACATTACGTACATTAAACAACCAATCAAATTCCTACATGGTGCATCATATGACTCTTCTACTTGCAAAGCCTCATAATTTATTTTGCTTGGAAGTGGAGTCCCAACTGGATTACAATCTTCCATATTGAATTTTTTTTAAAACATTTTTAATATATGCAGATTGACTGAGACAAATTTGATTATTTTTTCTTTCAATTTTTATGCCAATAAAATATTGGGCCATTTGAAACTTATTCAAAAGATATGTTTTAAATTTAGACATTCTTTCAGAATCACTAGTAGAAATTATTATATGGTCAACATATAAGAGTACATATATATTTTTATGTATATCTCCTTCATCTAGAATATATATACATCTGTCTACTTCTAGACTCCGAAATCTAAAATTTTGCAATGCACTTTCAAATATCTCAAACCAGCATCTTGCAGCTTGTTTTAGACCATAAATGGCTTTATTAAGTTTTCATACTTTATTTCCATCATACTGTATTAACCTTTTGGAATTTTCATATAGATTTCATCTTTTAGTGCTCCATTTAAAAAAGCTGTTTTGACATCCATCTGATGGATCAATAAATCATATTGATTTGAAAAAGCTAAAAGATATCTAAAACTAGAAATTCGTGCAACTGGTGCAAAAGTCTCATCATAATCCATCATATATTCTTGGGTGAATCCCCTGGCTACCAATCTTGCCTTATATTTAAGTAAATTACCATTTCCATCTTGTTTTATACTAAAAACCCACTTGCAATCTACTATGTTTTTATTCTTAGGCATTTGCACTAAGCACCATGTATTATTTACAAAATGAGAATTCAGTTCGTCTTTAATGGCATCCTCCTACAAGGTTCTGTCATCACGAGTTTTAATCTCTTCATATGTATTGGGAATATCATTTAAGCACATTTGGGTATTCATCAGACACTTTTCTAAAAATCTATATGATAACTTTGGTTTATCTTTAATTCTCTCACTGCGTCTAATTTGTTCTTGATTTTTATTTTCTTTTATTTTATCACCAGTTTCAGCCACTGGATCGGTATTTTCGAGTGGAATTTTCATTTAGATTTTCATCAGACTTCGAATCCGTAGATTCACAATTTTCCTGCAATGGAAAATTCGACTCTTCATTCTCTTCAATTAGAGAATTACTGTACTGGTCAAAAACATCATGTTTTTCCACAGAGTCATTTTCATTTGAAGTCACCGATTTCATATTTATTTCATCCACCACTACATCTCTAGCTGTCATAAATTTTTTTAAGTTCTCATTCCACAACTTATAGCCATTTGGCTCATATCCGACAAGTATAGTTTTGATCGATTTCTCGTCAAATTTTCTCTCTCGCACTTTATTTAGTGCATATACTGTCGAGCCAAATATCTTTAGATATTTCAATACTGGCTTCTTTTTATGACACATCTCAAATGGTGTTTTTCTTATATTTTTTAAAGCTCTACTTGGGGACCTGTTAATTAAATATGTTGCTGTCAAAACAGCTTCACCCCAAAATCTTTTATTTAGTTTAGTACAGTTAATCATAGAGCGAGCTTTTTCATTGATTTCTGCAACACCATTCAGCTGTGGGGTATGAGGAACCGTTAAATGATAGATGATACCTTTTTCGACACAAAATTCACGCATTTCATTAGAGAGATATTCTCTTCCATTATAAATATATAGATTAACCATTTTTAAATTGAAATGAGCCTCACTCTTTGCTACAAAATCTTTAAATACAAAGAACACGTCCGATTTATAAGTTATTAAATACGTCACACAATAATGTGTATATTGATCAATAAATACTACGTAGTAGTTTTTATTATCAATAATTGAGGGCGTAATCGGACCGCATACATCCGAATGAATTACAAATAGTGGGCGTTCAATATTTTCATTATTTTTGTGTTTTTCAAATTTTAGTCTTGATTGCTTTCCGTTAATACACGCCTCACATAATTTACTACTATTTACTTGTACGTTTTTTATAAGTTCACTATCTTCAAACAAGCCATTTCGTTTAATTTCTAAGAATTTTCCAACACTTATATGTCCCAATCTTTCATGCCACAAGCGATACTCTGCATCATTTGATATTGCAGATGTATATACCTTACTATTTAAAGTAAATTTAACAGTCGGTACATTATACTCACATAGTCCTTCAAATACCAAGTTACCGTTCTTGATTACTTTAATGCCATCCTTATTTAACTCGACGGACATTCCAGCATCTATCATCTTCTTTACAGATAGCAAATTGTGCGGGATTTCCTTACAATACAGCACGTTGTGTAATGTAATGTTGTTTCCAGAATTGTTAAGTTTAACTTGTCCTTTTGCAGTAGCATAAACAAATTCTCCACGCTTTGCAATCTCAATAGCCACGTTTAAATTTAAATTCTCATACTCCGAAAATAAATTAATATCATTCACTAGGTGATCTGATGCCCCCGAATCTAATATAAAATTTACTTCGTCTGGCTTTTCAGTGTAATTTGCTAATTTCACCATAAATGCAAATGCGCATTTTTGCTGCGTTTCTAACTTCTTCTTCTCTCTTCTCTTTCTAACTTCTGCATTCATCAGAAATGCAAACGCACGTACTGGCTGTGTTTCTGTCGCCATCTGAGCCTGTCTCTCTCTAACATTATTTCCATCGGGAACATTCTGGTTTCCTGCCTGCCTTTTTAATTGAAAGCAATCTTTCTTTATATGACCCAATTTCTTGCAATGAAAACATTTTAGTTTAGATTTATTCTTAAAAGGTTTCTTCATAGATTTCCTAGCTTTGTTTTTGTATGTATTTTCCCCAGACTCTCGATCGCCTATAGCTTGCAGCACTTTAGCACTTGTGTCTTTGTTAATTCCTTTTAACTTAATTTCATGATCGAGTAGCCGTGTCTTAACAAAGTCTAATGTCAAATTGCTCTCAGTAAGAGTTTCTATAGATCTTATTACTCCTTCATAGTTAGTCGAAAGTGTATTAAGTAGGTGAGCAATTTTGTCCATTTCGTCCAACTTGGCTCCGGCTGCAACTAACTCAGTTATCAAATCATCAAATAAATGAAAATGGTTTACTAGCAGAGTATCACCTTTTAATTTTAAAAAGAATAATTGCTTGCGTAGTGACAGTTGAGATGCCAAGCTTTTACGTTCATAAATAGTATCCAATTTTTCGAAAATCTGCTTTGCCGAATTTTCATTGTTGACAAAACTTAGAAAAGAGTCATTCAAATATTCTATTATGATCCCCTTTGCACTTCTTTCTCCCCGTTTTACTTCCTCGCTTACTTCTGTTTGTTCTTTCTCAATTACATTTAACAAATCGTTCTCCTCTAACAGTGCCCTAACTCGAAACTTCCAAATTGAATATTTTTCCCCGTTAAACGGTTTTATATTCCTCTTTCCTTTATCCATGTCTTTTTTTTTTGTTTTTTATACCCTTGGACCATTGAAAATGGTCAAAAAAGGGTATACTAACTTTGTGCAAATGTATGTAACAGGCAGAAGGAGGCGTCGGAGACCCCATAAAGTATATATATTTTTGCTCAGGATCAATAGCCGAGTCGATTGAGCCATGTCCGTCTGTCTGTCCGTCTGTCCGTCTGTCTGTCTGTCTGGATGAACGCGCCGATCTCAGCTATTACAAAAGCTACGGACACCAAATTTAGCATGAAGATTCCTGTATACCATACGCAGATCAAGTTTATTTTCAATTTGGAATAACACGCCTACCGCCCCCGCAAACCGCCAATTTTGGTTTACATTGCTATTTACATTCGAAGAACTCATTTCTTAACGTTCTGCTTTAGCATATATATAGATAAATAATATATGAACTTATCCTCCAAATTGCAATCCGATCAGACAATAAACACTGAAGTTATTAGATAAACCATTTCGACACTTCGACCAGCAAAGAACTTGTCGATGACGTCAGAACTAAATTCCTTATGCATGAAAGAAAAGGACAACGATGCGAGCGCGAAGCGCGAGCTGTTTCTCGACTCTTCTTTTCCATGCACATGTCAATTACCGAAAATACATGTGCATAAATATATGCTAACACTCAACCAATAGGTGGCGTATATATGAATATGAAGAAAACAAAGAAGTTGTCGATGACGTCAGAACTAAATTACTTGTGCATGAAAGAAAAGGATAAACGATGCGAGCGCGAAGCCCGAGCTGTTTCCCGACTCTTCTTTTTCATGCACATGTCAATTACCCAAAATACAATGGCATAAATGCAAACACTTATACATACTTAATTTGTGTTCACACATACATATGTAAAATTATATACAACCAATAGCGTGGTTGATCGGCATGCATGAATGCAGGTATTTACTAGATTTCTAATATAGACATATTATTATTATTATTATTTAATAATTTATATATTGACTTTTTATTAAATAAATATTAATTTAGATTTCACGATATATTATGAGCTATCATATCGATAGCTTTTAATATATATTAAACATATCGATATATATTTCATATGTTTTGCATATAAATTATATTAATATGTGTAAATTATATTATATCCCCACGTCTATTGAAACTATGTTTGAAAAAAATGTACTAACATTTCTTCTACTTTGTTTTTTTAATATATGTATATTTTGTATGTATATTAGATTCTATAGATCATTATTATAAATTTAAGGTTTCGCGCACTTTTTAATTGCGGCGATAAATTATTGGCAACGTATCAAAATTGTTGCAAGGTGGCAGCGCGCTTCAGTGTTATGTTAATTTGTAGTTTGCGATTGGCGTGTTCGGTGTCGTCGTCGATTGTCGATTATCATTTGTATTTTCGATATTAAATATAAAATAATATATAATTAATTCGCGTGTTCGTGATACATTTAACATTTAATGCAAATTAATATAAGTCGAGTATATAATAAGTAAATCCTCGTGTGTGATTGTTATGCGTTAACGGAACATTTTTTATGCGTGTGAATGATTGCGCCCTGCCCGGAACGTGGCGCGCAATTTTAGAAAAGTGCGGTACACAGCGTAACGTATTTTTGTGCATGCATACATATATGTGTATAGACTCTTCTGAAGTGTGTGTGATTGTACGTGAACATCGGTATCGGTTCGTTTCCGCGATTCAAATTGGAATTTTCGCTGGAATTTCTTGCAGGTTTAATTTATTATTTCTTTGATTTATATTTATTCTTTTTTCCACATTTTGTTTATTTTTATTTTCCTTATTAAATTTTATTATTATTTGTTCTTTCATTAGATATTTATTTTCATTTATAATATAATTATTTTAAATAATATACATATATTTATTTAAATATATGAATATAATTATAATATATATATATATCTATTTAAATATATGAATATATTTATATATATAAATAAATATACTAACTTTATTTTATATATATAACTATATATTAATTTTTGATAAATATATATTCAAATTAAATTAATTTATAAGAATTTTATTTTTAACATACCTATATATTATTTTAAAACTTATATATTAGAAGATGCCTAGACTTAAGAAAAAGTCAGCTTGCAATAGGAGTCAAACACAGCGAAAAAGAAATCGTTTGAATAGGTCAGATATAGACTTTTCTGAGCAGGAACGCGTAAATAATCTAGAGGCACATAGAGAACGTAGGCAAAATTTCGAATTTAGGGAAGCTGAAAGGGTTAGAGATAGTCAACAGCATCGAGTCCGCAGAAGTAATAGAACATTTAGGGCCGTTGAGCAATTCGTCACACTACTCTTCGGGCTTCTTCGACAATCAGATTACAAGAACAACTTGCTGACACTTCGCGTCGTTCGAGGCGCAGGCGAGATGCTGACCTTCGATGTCAGGAAAGAGAGCAGGATGCAGTTCGTCGCCGTGTACGTCGCAGTGATTCTGCAATTAAAACAGACGAACAACTTGCCAACACGTCGCCGTGTTCGACGAACTGATCATTCAACTAGAAATGCCGAACAACTTGCCAATACTTTGCGTCGATCGAGGCGCAGGCAATGTCCACAATTCAGGTCCAACGAAAGCGGAAGAGATGCTGTTAGAAGGGCGATTCAGCGACAAAATCAGGAGACGCGAATTTTAGAAAGGGCAAAGGTCTCAGTTTAGAAACAATCCTATTCGTAGGATTGTTGAGCAGGCACGCAATACTATTGCACGCCGCAGTGCTCGAATTCGAGCTCAACGTGAGGCCTTTGAAGCCCATAGGAATATGTCCCAAAGAAGGAGTCTATATAGGAGTATTTGCACCAATAGGATAGCAGAGAATAGGAGTAACGCGTCCCGCAATAGAGTGGACCGTGCGAATACCCTTCCAGATGATAGGATATCGCAGGTTAAAACTAGTTTAGATTGCCTAATAGCCAATTTTAATAAGACAGTCAAGCAGGGACCCGATCAGGTTTGCATATGTTGCAAAGGTTTGTGGTTTCCACATCAAGTGGACAAAATTTCGCGTGAGGTCATAGAGGAAAAGTGTAGTGAGGCAGATAGTGTTGATATTTTGTATCTTTCCTCTATGTTTCCATCCCATAATAATAGGTTTAGCTTTTGCAAAACCTGCAGCCGCAGTATTAAGTCAGGGAAAAAACCAAAGGCTTCTATTACAAATGGCCTAAATTTTCCGGAGCTTCCGGAATGCCTGAAAGGCTTGACGCCTCTAGAAGAAAGGCTGATTTCTCCCCGTCTTCCTTTTATGATCATAAAGTCTCTTGGATATGGACGTCAAAGTGCCATTAAAGGAGCAGTGATCAATGTCCCAATTCCAGTTGCAAATGTTGTAACTTCCCTTCCCAGGGCATTTAAAGAAGCCGAAGTAGTTCAGATTCATCTTAAGCGTAGGATGGAGTATAACCATGATTTCATGGCTGAAACCATAAGGCCCTCAAAGATAGTTGATGCAATTCGGTATTTAGTGAACACAGAACTTTATAAGAAGCACCAGGTTACTATCAATGAGCAGTGGTTGTCTTCTTACTCAGCTGAGACTGTACCATTTGTTGCGTCAGCAGACGACAGGGACATTGTGTGTCAAATGTTAGAAAAGGCAGCACAACCTAATGAGCATAGAGTAGTAGAAGAAGAGGTAGAGTTGAATCCAGGAGGTCAAGAAACCTTCATGGAAAATGTCCCTGTTGAAAACATAGATATTCCTCGAATTGCTATAGCACCAGGAGAGGGAGCTGGCTTTTCCCACAATATTTGCAGGCATTAAAAGGAAATGTCAGGAAAGTTTTACAACTATAGTTAGATCAGAGCTTAGGAATTTTGATAGAAGAGGTTGTAGAACTGATAAATTATTTCATAACTTCAAAAAGTTAGAAATGATTAGCATTAGGAATAGCACATCAATTTGCTTACGTAAGCACTCTGCCACTCAAGGCATTTCGGCTGCTGATGTGCGTAAGGATGAAACTTTAAATAGGTTAATACTTCATGATGATGGCTATAGGCTTTTAAAAGGTATTCGCACGTCTCCTGCTCATTGGGAGGACGAGAAAAAGAAAGTGATGGCTATGATTAGGCAGGTAGGGCTTCCAACTTTTTTTATAACATTTTCCGCAGCGGAAACTAGGTGGCCGGAGCTTTTAGTCTTGCTAAGTAAAAATGTAGACAAGCTAGAAGTATCCGAAGAAGAAGCGTTAAATTTGGGGTTTAATGAGAAAGCTCGTCTCATTAGAGCAGACCCAGTGACCTGTGCCAGATATTTCGATTTTCGATATAGACAGGTTTTAAAACTGATGAAAAAGGAAGGCGGTGTCTTTGGTTGTCACCAGGTCATCAAGTTTTATTGGCGAGTGGAGTTTCAGCAAAGAGGCTCTCCACATATACATGGCATGTTCTGGCTGAAAGACGCCCCAAAGCTCGACCTAAAGAATGAGTCCACATTTATGCCTGTGAAGTCCTTTATTACTGCTGATTCTAGTTGCCCGGACGTTGCTCCATATTTAGAGTATCAACTCCATAGTCACGGGCACTCTTGCAGGCGAGAAATTAGGTCAAAACAAATTTGTAGATTTGGTATCCCATACCCTCCCATGCCTCAAACAGAAATTCTTCTCCCTTTAGAAGAAAATGCTCCAAATTTGGCCGAGCATCGTAGGAATTTCGAAAAAATTCAAAGTCTGCTCGACTTCCCATTTGATCGTGAAAGCGTAGAAAATTTTAACGATTTTAACAACTTTTTGTCCCACGATCAACTTAACCTTAGTTATGAGGGCTACATTAATGCTGTAAGATCAAGTATAAAGAAACCAAAAGTTTTTTTGAAGCGATCTTTTGCAGCAATCAAGCTTAACGCTTATAACAAGCACCTCCTTTTGTTGCAGCGAGCAAATATGGATATTCAGTTTATTTTAGACCCCTATGCTTGCTGCAGCTACGTCGTTAATTATATTAACAAGTCTCAGAGAGGTATCTCAATGTTGATGCGTGAGGCAATCAATGAGATTAAAGACAATAACAATGTAACTATTAAGCAAAAGTTACAACATTTAGGTAACAAATTTATATTTGGCACTGAGATATCCGCTTTTTATAGCTACTGCAAATCAGAACGAGGAGCTCGCCAAGAAAATGCAGATGACTTTGACGATGATGTGCCTAGGGCTTCTGAATCAATAGTTTACGCTCTTCGCGATAATAGTGGCTTCATCAGAAAGAGGACCACTGCGTGCATAATTAGGTATAGGAGATTTAATGTCAATACAGAAACAAGTGACTATTTCAGAGAGCTAAAAATGCTTTACGCCCCATGGCGAGATGAGCATTTGGATTTAGTCACACATGACTGTGAATTGTTCTGTAGGGAAAATTCGGAGTTAGTAGAGAACAATCGCAGAAAATATAATTTACTAGATGATAGGGAACTAGAAGATGCTCTGAGCCACTTAACAGAGGAAGCAGAAAATGAGAATAATCAAGTAGGAGAACAGGAAGTGGTAGATGATGGCTTCACAGTTTTAGGATTGCCTGAAATAGATCCACATCTAAATGTTTTAAATGTGGATGGAAATATTGATATGAATGATGAAGATAGTAATGTCCGTTTTATCAAGCTTCCAGCCTTAGTTTCTCAGGAAAGCTTAGCTAATATAGTTAGATCTCTTAATTTAAAGCAGAAGCTATATTTTACACATGCTTTGCATAATGCCAAAATCAATACAGTCTTTTACGAATTTGTTGGAGGCGGCGCCGGAGTCGGAAAGAGTCGACTTATATCAGCAATTTTTCAGTCATTATCCGTAATGTATAACAGTATACCAGGAGCTGATCCGACATCTGTTAAAATCCTCTTATGTGCACCAACAGGAAAAGCAGCATTCGGAATTAGTGGTTCGACACTGCATTCCATGTTTTCACTTCCTGTTAATCAATCTCGCTCAGCACCTCTAAGGGCCTTAAGCCATGATTTAGTTAATAGCCTTCATTCAAGGTTAATCGATCTTAAATTAATTATTATTGATGAAATAT